>JAVKLA010000074.1:74409888-74430458 GCA_034782735.1 Sagittarius serpentarius
TTAAACTAAAAGAGGGCAGATTTAGACTAGATATAAGGAAAAAATTTTTCACAATGAGGGTAGTGAAACACTGGCACAGGTTGCCCAGAGAATACCACAATTAGAGATCTAATCAGTCTGTCACCTAACAACACTGAGCAATAAGTGCATGATTTGATATAGGTGGTTCCTGAACAGAGATTTGAAGGGTTTTTTGTCATTTTTGTTAATAAGAGCTGCACAGAAAAATGTTGAAATGAAAGCCCCCAAGTTAACAAAGTTTTGGGTTGCAGTACTTTTTTTGTTTTTTGAAGTTCAACTAAGTTGAATCTTTCTCTGAAAGGCAGACATCTGTTCAGTATTTGTATCCAAGTCTCACATTTTCCTTTCTTTTCACAAAACCAAGGAATCCTTCTGAAAAGTAATTTTCACAGAAGATGTTCAGCCAGGCATCGATAGACTTGGGATGCTATTGCGTGGACGCAGAAGAAATGCCGTGGTTTGACCAAGCTGCTGCAGACTTCTTTAGTAAAAAAAAAAGAGGACTCGACCTGTGTGGTGGGGCAAGCCACTTTACAGGGTTCTGAAGGTCTTAATGGCCTTAAATTTTATTAATTAAAGAAAGAGACAGAACAAACATAGTGCTGATGATTAGTGTGTTAGGCAAGTTCACAGTACACCTAACGGGTCAGGAGTCAGAGGACTCAAATGCAGGATGCCTGGTTTCTGCATTCCAAATTGCTTTAGTTGGGCTCCAAACACCCAGAACAGGATTCAGCTCCCCTCGCATTGAACCACATGTCTGAACTATGTGGGAGGAATCACTATCAGACAAGAGGCCAAGTGAAGAGCTTTAATATTTGACTTGTAGGTGGCTAATGTCAGCTGGCATAAAGTCACCCTAGATCTTTAGCTCCAGCAAGATTACTGTGTCAGCGTAGACTCTGAGACATCTGCAGGAAGGAAGTGTTTTTAGCTTTTGTTTTTAAGCAGTATGGGTCCTTCTTCATTCTAAGCTGCACTTCAGGTGAAGAACCACTATTTTGGAACTGGCAGATCATAGAAATCCAACAACTAAAATCAGCTAAAAAGCACACTTCTATTTGGATTTTGGTTTGACAGGTTTCAAAATCTATTTCTGTAAAATAAAATTCCTCCAGAGGTATCTGTTTCTCTCTATTGATTATAACAGGAACTTAGACAACAAACACTAGATGACAACCTCAGACATAGTTCCTTAACTTCTGGATATCTCAAATTAGGTGAGACGAGTCACACCTCAGGTATTCAGTCTAACGCCGTTACAGAGATCTCCATTATAATTAATGAAAGGGACATGCATGCCCAGAAGGTGATTTAGCCCATCCTAACACAAAAAAATAAAGGGAAGAATGCACAAATCTCTAGAAATTCTCTCTCTCTCCTTTCTGTAGGAATCCTAGAGGATGTTTAGAATAGCTTACAAACTTTTAGACTGTTAAAGCTAAATCAAATGAATCACACTCTTCATTTCTTCTCACCTCTATGCAGAAAACGTAGGTAACAGTACAGTTCTACCCCTTCCAGGAATTAATTTATAACAACAAAAATTCTGAGGTGCCACAGTGGGCAAGATGGTGAAAAAGGTTCAACAGCAGTATAGCTTCTAACCCTATGTACTTTCTGGGTAGGATAAAGGCTGCTGTGATTTAGGTATGCGTGATGAAGTGTGGAGGAGGGTTTATTCTGCATGGGTAGATGGGCAAGGCTGTGTCTTAGATGTGTTAGATCTGTTGTCCAGAACGACTCTTCAACATTTGGATGCCACGCGGATGTGAAGACATGGGGAGAAGGAGAAAACCAAGCTGAAGATGATGTCTAGGTAGGAGCATGACCGACAGGTAGAATGATAATTTGTCCACAGTGACTGAGAATGGAGGCGGAGGAGAGAGGAGACAGGGTTTGTGAGGAAAATTCCAAGAGCTCTGTTTTATACATATTGAGCTTGATCTGACAGCTAGACATCTACAAGGAGATGCTGGGAAGACAGGCCAAGGTTTTAGTCTGGACAAGAGTCAGTCCTGCAGTACAGAAGTTTGATCTGCAAGCTGTCACTATAGAAATACTAGCTGAATTTGTGTTGGTGGATAAGGCTGCTAGTGACAAGGCTTGGATGAGGAAGGGGAGAGAATCGCACGAAGAGACCTGCTTACGCTCCCATATGGATGGGGAAGAGACACAGGAGGGGACAGAGTAACGAAAGCTAAAAGCACAGGGCATATAATTGTTATAAATACATTATAAATACATGCAAAAGTACATGAAAATTGTGATCTCATAAAGGAGGACGTGGAAGTGAAGTAAAACACTATCATAAAGCTGCTGAGCTGATAGGCAATATGATTTAAAAAGATCCCAAATAGCCCTCTTGGAAGGTAGATTAAGAAGGAACTTTGGGCCTGCTCAAAAGTAAGGGATTTTGGGAAAGTTATTTTTAAAAGCAATTGATTGTGAAAACTGGAAAGCTGTGCACCTGTTTGGTGGGCCCTTAGGAGAAACAAGTGCCTTGCATAGAGAAGTGGGCTCATGACGGATGGCGGTCAGGCTCCTGTCCAAGGAAAGGGTAAAAAAAAAAAAAAAAGAAAAAAACTTTCATAAAAGAAAGTTGCCTTTTGAAACTATTAGGCAACATATGTTGTGTGAACAGGAAGTCACAGTAGAGCAATAATCCTGACAGCTGTGGAGAAACAGGAGTCTGCTGCAGGAACGAACGGCTCGAGACCTGACAAGAATGATGATGGATGCCCCGTTGGTAGTACACGAGGA
The DNA here is from genome assembly GCA_034782735.1 of Sagittarius serpentarius. Lineage (NCBI taxonomy): Eukaryota > Metazoa > Chordata > Aves > Accipitriformes > Sagittariidae > Sagittarius > Sagittarius serpentarius. The sequence continues at coordinate 74,412,673 of JAVKLA010000074.1, forward strand.
CAAGGCAAGAGACGTTTAAATTGGCTGAACCACAGGAACAACTTTGAGTTGGCATCACAGCCGGACAAATGAGGCCAGTCCTAATGATGAGAGAAATAGGAGGGGGGACTGAAGGAAGATGGCAGCAATGCACCCCTCCTTTCCAAGGACAAGGGCTACATCGCCATCTCACCACGAGGTGGCTGCATTTCTCTGTGAACATCCAAGCCCTGAAAGAAGCTGCACACCCTGAAGCACCATGTAAATGAGAATGGGAACAGAGATCACTTGCAGGATTTGGCCCATCTCTTTCAAAGCGCCTTAGAAATTTTGAGGCCCTTTGGGAAAAACTGTGTGTGCTCCATGTCTTGGTAGTCACTCGACAGGTCCTCACTAGTCTGCTAAGTCACGGTAACCGCCCGCATGCCTGCTCCGTAGCTCATGGGAGATACATGGCAATGTCACATAACTTAGCTTATAATGAAGAGGATGAAATTAATAATTTTCTAATTGCTTTTCCTGTGAGCTAACAGTAGGTATGTGAACTGCTGCTGAGATTCAGCCAATTCACGGAAACTTGTCAAGCCGTGGAAACTTGATTGTGAGCCTGGGATGTGCATCTAGCAAGGGTTAAATTGCGATGCTTTTTCAGATGCTCAGTTCTGGTTATTCAAGAACATTTCTATAACAGATATTTGAGTCAAATAAGTTAACAGGAAAAATGGTCCCACATCCTAAGCTCAGTTGATGTCACAGGACGGAACAGAAATTTGCTCTCACATGGTGGATAGATGAGTATTTTTTTATCTAAAGTGTGCTGAAAGTAGGAAGGATAAGGGCTGGGGAAGGATAAGGATATTTTGGGTATACTAGGTCTAGATAAAATCTTCAACTCTCCTTGGGTTTTGTCTGTTTTCTCCTGTCTTCCTCTCACCTTTGTCACATGAGTTTACAAGATTTTTGGGACAGGGACTGACTTTTTATTACACCTTTTTGTGGTACCGTACCCTATGGAACTGCAATTCCTGATGTCAGTTTATAGACACTATCACTCTGGGTTAAAGTTTGAAAGAAAGTCATTAAAAGTACCTCTTTGACCTGTCTCAGGAAAGATGCCCATAATATTCCACTATGGGATGTCAGCATCAAGCCCAACATCTGATTTTGTTAGAAGGAATCTTTTAGGAAGAGACTCCTAAAAGTATTGTAATACTTCAAAAAATTGAGATCCCCATCTTTAAGGAGATTTTTTTCAGTAGTATCACTGGTAAATGTCTACCATTTCTAAACTGATTTGTCTAAGATGGGGTTCCAAAACATGAGATCTTGATGATTTGCTACTTTTAGAAACCTCTTCCCCTGAAAAGAATTTTCCATTTTGGTCCCTGCAAAGATCTAGAGACAATCTGCCAGGCGTACTTAAAACTTATTTGGATAAATTCATGAATTTACATTAGAGTATCTTACTGAAAGGGAGATTTTACACTCAAATATTTTTTACTGAGCTTCCCTGTATCCTTTCCAAGTTGTCGGCATGCTTCTTAGCCTTTCATGATTTACACTGTGAATAGTTAATAATAAAAATAATATACCATTATAACAAACCAAAACACGTTGGACCAGATTGTCTTTCCTTGCTGACAGTGGAGTGCCTTACATTCCTCTGGGTCTGTGTGATGGTATACAAATATCATTTTGCATAGAAAATACATCTCCATTTCTACTTTCCTGATCTATCAGGCTCAAACCCCGATATTACTAGATGTTTGTCCAAGTGGAACGATCCCTCAAATGTTTCCTGGAAGATCCAGTAGTTGGTCTGACTGTCTTTCAGAAGTTGGATGTAGGGGACCACATTTATGCCTAGGTAGGCACTTTTGTAGTAGCAGTGGGAGGTACCGGTCACCCCGTGATTTATCTCCAGCCTCTAGTGCCATCATGTGAACACACTGCTTTCCGCTGAATGCTGGCAAAAAGTTCTTTATCTTTCACCTAGAGGCAGGGACTCTTTGGGAATGGAAAACAAAGCAGCCCTTAGAGACAAGTTTCTACTGGATTCATCCCTCTGAAACGTGAAAGGTTACACTCATGGTGAATTTGACCCAATGTTTTTGGCATCTGTGAACCATATGTCTTTTTTTGAGGACATCAAAACAGTTGGTGACAGAACACAACACCCCTTGGGGTTCTGCACCTGTGTGAAATGACAGTGTCATCCTGGCCTTTCCACTGATGAGCTAAGCACACCCAAGGCCCTGCATGCCTGAGCTGTTATCCATCCTTCCTGGAAGATGAGTTGCAGAGTGTAGATAAATCATCCCTCCTCCTCAATCAGGCCACAGGGCAGCAAAGGCTGGACCAGTCCTCACTTGCCTGTGTTACAGAGCTACTCACCGGCATTGTCTGGCTGCCATGTAAGGCATTGATGGCTGCTTGGGCCTCCGCATGTGAAGAGTATTTCACAAATGCACACCCTGGAAGAGGAAAAAGAAGAACGTAAGAAAAGTTATAAGGGTACCATGAAAGCCCATCTAGCTGAGTACCCTGTCCTCAGAACTGGTCCATAAAGATGATTGTGGAGAAAGTATAACAAGCAAATATGCTCCTGGTTATTCCTTTCCAAAGTCCAGTCATCAGCAGCCTGAGCACCTCTTATGGCAAAGCTGCATCCAGAATTCCCACACTGCTTGTAATGGGCACTGATGGACACGAACTTAGCAAGTACATTTTGAATCCACTTATGTTTTGACTTCCACAGCTTCCCATGGCAGTGTTGTACCATTTTACAATTTATTGAGTGTAAATGAATTTTCTTTTGTTTGTATTGGACTTACTGCTGAATGCTCCTCCCTCTGGGGTTGTGAGAAACAGTGAGAAAGTGTGTAACAGTTATTAGAAAGCTACACATACTTGTTACAAGCAACCACAGGCCAAATGTACAGAAGGCATTCAGGTTAGTCCAAACCCACAAGGTACCTTATCATATGACTGTCTGGTAGAGCTCCATGACAGACTGCTCAGAGCTTGTCATGGCTCCAAGCAGCTTTGGTCTGACAAAGCATGAGACAGCTTCTGATGAAGAAGCAGGAATAGGAGAGATCTGCATGTGATGAGTACCACCTTGCCACCACCAAAATTTTAATCCTAATCTTTCATAACTGCAGAGCCAGTGCCTGTATAGGTGTTCTCCTCTGGACATTAGAGAAATGTAGACAGTGTTTCTCCGGCCTGCATTACCATGTGAGGAGTCTTACACTGAACTCTTATATAAGGTTTTAGGGCAGAAAGGTGCAGTTATGAATACGTGCTAGAGTGCAGAAACAATCAACACTTCAAAGGCTCACATGCACCACTAGAATGGGGGAAAGTATTGCTAACACTCCTAGCTACAAGGGAACCAATTCAGAGAGAAGAGTAATTTCCATATGCTAAGGCAGTTTTTGGAACAGATTGGGAGAGATCTGAGAAGTTCTGGCTTCCATCCTCTTCTATTACTACCAAAGACTTTTGAACTTTTAATCAATTTGCAAAGGCCTAGCTGTTTCCCTGAAGGGGTGCAGATCACTGTACAGGGGTTGACAGTCCTGGCAATAGAACAGCTCTTCTTTTTTCCCTTTGCAGAATCTTTAGAAAGTCCACACACCCTTATGGATCCATACAGTGCAGGGTGAAAACTGGAGTGTTAGAACACCCCACTTGCAAGCTAGAAGAATTAGCCCTAAAGGTTCCCAAAAATCATCACTGCAGGCTGATAGAAGTGAGGCTAAAGAAAGCAGTGCTAGCCTCTTTTAAAAAATAATACATACAAAATTAGCTTACAGTTAGGAGCCCTTCACTTTACCTTACCCTTTCAACACTGTGCTCAGACTGTATTTCAGGAAAAGCACAATGATCGTTGCTAATAGTTGGATCTAATTTATAAGGACCTGAGAGGAGACAATTGTGAGAAAATGAGACAGATACACTTCAGCTGGAAACAATAGGGATCAATTATGACATAATCGCAGCCCAGCATTCCCAGGCTCCTGAGATGCTGTGCCTTCCTCTTCATTAATCAGAGATAATCCAGAATTAGGGTGTTTAATTATTTGCAGAGATTCTTTTGTACTTTCTGTCTCTAAAAAGAAGATGCTGATTAGCAAATATACAAAAGCTTTCCAGCTCCAGTCACCCATTGCATTTAGACCAGAATTTTTGGCTGCAGTGTTGCTGTCATGTTGAAGGCTTCACTCTCTTCAGGTGAAATTCATTGCTTTGCTGAGGAACCTGATGGATCAGTGGAGCTGGATAAAGGTGGGAATGAAGGAAGCAGCAGTCATTTATGTTGTTTAATGTCCCAGATAGTAATGGGATTTCTCCTACTGCTGCTTCTTACTGCTTCCAATAGGTTTTGAGGTAGCAGGACAAGTGAAAACTCAGTTTTTACTGGTGTATGGTGGCAAGGCAATAGCAGAGATCCCAACATTTTAGCCCGTTTGTTTGTGAGTTCAATGGGATGGCCTCTGTATACATATCATCTCCTTCCTTCCCATTGTCACCAGAACTGACTCCAGGATCTCATGAGCTGAGGATGTGAGTCATGCCACTCTCCTCAGAAGGATGGTGTCCCTTCAACAGCAGCAAATCTGGAGTTTGAAGGGATTTTGACACACAGAGAGGTATATAACCTGTGCTGAACACAGAGATACATATGCTTAAGTTGGTGTTTTTTTCTCCCCCTTACTTCCAGATTATAGAGCTGGAAGGGCTGCTCTTACTGTCTTGTCAGCTTGGAGGGGACTGCAGAGTCAGGGCCTAAGGTTATAACTAAAGAGGGCGGTAAGACTCGTCTTGTGGAACTTCTGGTGCTGTAGGAAATCTTTACTTTCTGAGTTACTGAAGTAGACAACTGCTGAATAGGGGAAAAAAAATAAAAGAAGAGCCTGTCCAGAGAGCAGCAACGTAGACCCTGTCGGTCCTGCTGGCTTGCTGAACTGGATCCACTTCAACTTCCTCACCTGAGGACTCCTGCACTCCTGGCTGCACACTGGTAAGCTTTACTGGGAGAGGCACAGGAACGCTCCTTCCTCTCCCAGGAGAGACAGGCTCTGCATTCCCCTTCAGGCAGAGAAATGCCTCAGTCCCAGCTCTTCTGCCACCTGGTTACATGCTCCAGCCACTGCGCCTACCCCTGAGTAACTCACGCAGGAGGTGTTTCTGTAGACCCCTGAAGGGCATGCCTCATGGCTCAGGACGTCACCCATGGCTTCAGGCAAGGTTCAGGAAGCTTTCTGGCCGTGACTGGACTGTTGCAGCATGAAAGTGGGAAGCTGGGACATACCTTCTGAGAGCATTGCTTTGCATCGAGGTACCTGGAGGACTTCTTAGAGGCTCACCACAGGGATGCCTGGTGGGGCTTCACATGATGGGTTGGGTAGGATTGAAGTCTATGGGATCTGATTGCTATCTGGCCCTTAGACCATCTGCTGAAATCTCAGTTTAGGTAGAATTTAAGCCTTATGGGTTTTACCCAAAATAAGTAGCTCACAAGCAATGTGTGTCACATTGGTTTCTAGCAGATGGAAAACATTACAGACTGGGAATAACTTTGTGGGAGTTGTGGCTTGCCTGACTGTCTCCTAAGATAAGGGCACTAGCCTTAAGTTTTATGTTGGATTGACTGTGTGCGTGTATGCGTGTATGTAACTGTGTGTGTGTAAATTAGGAGCTTCACATTCTCAGTAAATAGCACCAGCAAATGGAAGCTGGTAATATTAACTCTGTCAAGGCTCAGTATTGATCCTGAACAGCTCAGTGAAATGCAAGCCTGAGACTGCAGCCCGCTAGCACTAATAATTAAAATGGTTAGCAATATGGAGCTGCCACTCAGATTCAGACTTATAATGAAATTGTTTAAAAAAAAAAAAAAAAAGACAGAGCAAGTATGAATACAAGTCTGTGCGTTGGATCTCCTTTGGAATCTGTTTCTTACAGATCTCAGACATTATTGCTTTTATTATTACTCTAACTCCTTGGCATTAGATTTTGTTCCATACAATTCCAGGTGGAGGCAGACAGATATGTTTTTGCTTTTCCCCAATTTACTGATTTGTTCAGTGAATGTAGTGCTTAACTTATGTTGTTACTTAAGTTACTTAAGTAACTTAACTTATGATGGTTGGAGCTCTTCTAGGCCAACCTAGCCTACAACTTTCCAGTGGGCCAGCCCCTGTCTTTGCGTGTCATGAAACTAAAGTGGCCATACAATTGAAGAAAGGTGCCCACAGTTTATTTTCAGCCTGTGTTAGGAAGGCTGAGCTTTGCTGACCTATGTCAAATAGCTGCCCTGTAATGCTGGTGTGAAGTCTTTTTTGGCTGCCAGTGATTTTATGGAATAGCAATATCTTTCTCCAGTGTATCACTGTGATTTGGACTTTTTGCCTCCCTGTTACAAAAATATGCTGGTTGATGTTGTCACATGTCAAAATATCCAGTGAGATATGAACTGCATCAGCAGGACTGGTCTCCTCTGGTGCTGCACATTCCAGCACAGTTTATGATATATTATACGCAGATCAATATTTAATGGACACATTATACTGTCAAGAGAAGAGGGTTTCCTATTCAAATTGAAGTTACTTTGTCTAGAGACTGACAAGGAAAAAAATGACCCTTCTATTCAAGAGAGAAGCCTCATTCTTACACCGGGGCTGTCGCAGAGGATCCTTTGTGCTATCCAGGTAACAAGTGATGCCAAAAAGTGGCAGAAGGAGGTAAGGTACCTAGTTTTGCAATGAAGCATTTGCATGTTTCAAACAGTAAATGTCTACTGAGTGTAATATTCAAATCAGCACCTGTAACCTTGCAATTGTGATCACTGGCCGGTGTGCATCTATGCAAAGACCAAGTAAAGAAGGGGAAGACCTGGGGCTGGTGGGTGAGAAATAAGCAGAGGTTATGGTGGAGCCAGTGAGTCAAGATGTAAAGTAGCAACCTTCGCTTTGTTTAAAGAAAGATTTGGCCTCTTCAACTGGGTGGCAAGAGCACATCTTGAGTGAATGTAAAGGCCTAGTGTTAAGAGGGGAGGCTCTGCCCTGAGAGCAAACAACAATAGGTATCAGTTTGCGCGTGGTGAGATATAGCTCGTGGGGGGCATGTGTTCTTACGTGCAGTCAGCTTTTTCCTCTTGTGTACAAGCAGACAGCAACCAGCAAAGTAATGGCCTCCCTTGGCAAATGTGACACCTCCTAATGTAAGAGATGCTGTCCTGGCGGCTACATAGTGACTTTGTCACAGCAGAAAATGATATATACACTGAGACTGGGTCTAGCTTGACACAAGCCATCACCTTACCTTTGCTGTTGCCATCGGGTCCCCGAAGGATTGTGCACTCCTCGATGTTGCCAAATGCCTCAAATAGCCTGCGAACGTCATCTTCTGACTGCTGCTTGTTGAGCATGCCCACAAAGAGTTTTCTGTCTTCTGGAACAAAATAAAGAGATGCTTACCATATTTCAGGAGGGATGTGAAAGCCAAGATGGCTCAGTATCACATGCAACACAAATGGTGATTTCATTGAGGTGACATATTTCAGAAGCTGCTAGTCTTTTCAGGTGGCTGGCTCGAAAAACCTTAATAGCATCTGACTTTCAATGAGTACTTGAAAATCATTTGGCAATTTAAAAAAAAAAAACAACAAACAAAAAAAACCCCTCCAAATGCTTTGGTTATATATAAAATCTTTAACTGCTTCTCAAAATCTAGGCACTGAAGTCTTCCAAATCAGCTTTTTCTGATCAGTTTTTGCAGTCAGCTTGCAGCAACTGAAATGACAACACTGCTCAGACTGCTATCCAAGAGGAATGTGGATAAAGAAAGCATATAGAAATAAAATCTAAATGAAAAATAACATAAGTTAGTAGCCCTCGCAATACTAAACAACTTGTAAGAAAAAAATGTTTAACATAAGTTGTTTTAAATCAAGATATAATGGAAGCCACAGCCTGTAAATGGAGCTTTGTCATTCATACCTACAAGTTTGGATGAGGTTTTTAATATATTTTTAAAGTTTATTTGAAATAAGCCCAAAGGTTTTGAAACATATATTGTTTTTTGAAACATAAAGTTAACTTACACGATTACTAATATCTGAGAGAGCTCAAGCAGGTGGTATTTCATGTCAAAGCAGGACATAGTCTGCTAGTAGATAAATGTATTTTGAATGAGGAAGGCTATTTATACTTGAACTTATACGAAGTATGGGGATCTTCAGTCCAGAATGAAATACCTGAGAAAATCGTAGTGAAAACAGACCAAACTAATGATTGCTGAGTTGGTAGAAAGATCTCACAGGGCATTGAGTGATGCCTCTAGATCAGGTTTATGTTCAGAGACCAGTACCGTTACGCCAAGAAAAAAAGAAATTTACATAGTTTACATCATGTATATAAGAAGGCCATTTGCACATGATTCATAAATATCTTATTTATCATTCATTAAACACTATCTAAATGTGTGAACCAAGAGGGTTTTTGCAGAGCAGTTTACAGAGCAGATGTAACCAATTTGAATAAATATATATAAATAAATAAATAGTTTGATTTTTTTACTTTATTTTTAATGCACATATTAACCTAAAGCTGAACAAAACATTGGTTTGCAACAACCCTTTTCTGGCAGACTAATTGGACAACTTATGTCACTTCTGTTCACTGAGAAATCATTGGTGTAGGCAACCTGTTCTGCTTCAACCAGTGTTTGATTAAAATTCCCCTCTCCAAGATACACCTGCAAATTGGCAAATTACTTTATAGCCTTGGATGTGGATAAATTTTCATGCAGTGGATATCGAGTAAGGATATTAGGAGCTTTCAATTCTGCAGTTGGGTTATCCACGTGAACGAAAAATATACCGTCCACAGAAAATGAGTTACATTGCCTTCAGTTAGGCTGCTGAAATGGTGGGAAAAATAGGCTGAAGAAGGTATATATGCATTTCTGATAGGGGAGAAAAACAGGAATAGCCTTCTGGTAGACACATTAAGGCAAGAAATATGCTTACTTTATGGTGGAATTGATTAAGCAAAGGGACTTTTCGAGGTCTTTGCTGGAAATACAAAGTTCAGACTTTAATGATGCACGAAGCCCTAACTAATACTGTTAGGTTTGTTCTCTTGATGGCCAAACTGACCTGCAAAAGAGATACTCAGAGATGAGGTATAAGCCTTAGGGAGGCAGCTACTGAAGTTAAGTGTGCGCTCTGTGGGGCATCTTTCAGTCTAGGGCTAGACAAAACCTTGGAGAAAGAGTCCAGTCCAAACTCCAATGGTTGTCCAGGTATTGGAGGAAAACCCACCCAGTGAATGAGATCACCTGTCCTGGAAGATGGAAGATATTTTAGGAAGGGGGCAGAGCAGTGGGAATGAACTGGGACCACTACCAGCAAAGGTCTTTGTGTCTAGTAAATACTTCCAGCACAGAGAAAGCGTCTCTTATATTGTACTTTATACAGTTTCCCCTGTTTCAAATAAGCTGCATCAGCAAAAGTGCTCCTATAGCATGTAACTGTATTTTCACCAGGCTTTTTGCTAATATAAATATATCATTAAAAAAAAAAAAATCACATCCCTCCTCTGTCAGCAAAACTCTCTAGTGTGGAACTGGCCTGAAACTGCCTTGTCTGGTTTAGTTTATGCAAAGCTAAAAACCAGGTGTTTTAGGAACTACTTGATTTTTTATCTTATTTTATTTTAGCCCCCTTTTCTGCATCTCTGCAGGACATGCAGTGGTGATGCCTGTCCCTAGAGCTGGCTGGCAGTGGTGCTTTGGTGATGCCCACAAGGTGGCCATCAGATCACCAGGAACAGGCTAGGCCAAGAGTAAGGACCACCTTCCCCAGGGGCTGCTGGTCCAGCTGCTCCAGGGTAGGAGGTATGAAGGGGCCCCCCAAGGCCAGCCAGGGCTCAGCACTGCCTGGACATTACCTCCAGCCCTGTCTCCAAGTCAGCGCCCTGCCTCCCTCCTGAAAAACTCTGCCTTGGGTTGTCAGGGGAATCATTTGTCACTTCTGCTGCCTCAGAAATCTACACAATCACACACTCAGCTGATAAAAAATGAGTCAGTTTAACAAGCTTTTTCTCTGAGAGGTTCTTCTAACAAAGTGCTGCATTTACCTTTCATGTCCCAGACCTGCCAGGGAGCTCAGCAGCATGGTTTAGCAATGCCCCTCACACATCTCAGGTGGGAAGGGAGAGGGAAGGGTCCAGCAGCTGGGACCATTCAGTAAGTTCTAGGTCTTGGCTAAGATGTTTATTCTCTAAGGGACTTGTATGAGCCCCTTGCACCCTGAGTGTCCCCATACACTGCTCTTCCAGATCCCAGATAAAAAGCTGACATGCCATGCACCAGGGCAACTACTTCTGCTTTGCAAGGAAGTCTGAACAAGGTCATGAGACTGCCAGAATAAAATGAACAGAGGGTGTACTGGCGTCAGTGGGATGTGTCTGAGCATGTGCGCACACCATAGATGCTCCCCAACAGACTTTTCCAGTGTCCTTAATTGAGAATGGAGGGCAGTACCTTGCTGTACCATCGCTCAGGCCACTCTACATCCTATAGAAACCAGGGGTTTAGGCTGCACACAAACCTGGAGGAGTCCCCAGATCAAGCTGTCCCTAAGCTCTGCCTGTCTGTAGGGTGTAGGGTCCACCCCTACCACCCATGGTGCAGCCTTACCACCCTGCTGAGTCCCATGCTTCTTCCTTTTTCAGCACAATGCTATCCCAAATGTAGGCATCTCAGTACCCACATGTGAATTTCAGAGTACTGGGCAGACTCAGTGCCCTGTGACCTCCATTACCAAGCTTGATGCCATCATCCTTATTTCAGATTGTGGGACTGAGGGGTAAAAAAATCTTCAAAGCAGGCCCCCTGAGACCTAGGCCCCAGGGAAAAGTGAACACACAGTCAAGCAAGACAGAAATACCACTGTCCAGGGGCAGAAGAGATGGACAAAAAGAGGCCGGGCATGAGCCCAATATCTGGAATGCCTCCAACATGAGCTGTGGGCATGACCATGTGCTCCAGCCTAAGCTGGCCCATAGCTACAGGAGAGGGAGTGATACCTCGTGGTACCATCCTGTCTTACACAACAGACGTGGGCAGCCATAAGGAGCAGCCTCTGTCTTCTCCCTGTGAGGGTAATCAAGACAGTGAACTTACTCAGCATGTCTAAGGACAGACGTGATGAAGATGTAGTCTATGCAGCTTCCTCAAGGCCACACATAGCCATGCATCAAGTACCAATGCACATCTGAGCATTTCCTCTTTGCTTTGGTCAGGAATGGCCTGTCCAAATTTCTGTTACACCGAAGTGACAGTTTCTATCTCATGCCCAAACACTACGTTAGTGAACAAACCTCACTAACCTCAGTGTAGAGACAGCCGTTAACAGCAGCAGTCGGAGCAGTGACACTGCCGCGCAGCGTGGAGGCTGAATGTGGTGCCCATGTAAGCCTCTCCTCCCTACATATTTGTTTTTCCCTCATTAGTGTTCTCCACATTATCAGCCTTTCCCCACAACTCGAGTCCATCATGCCTGCTTGGCTGATGGAAATAACCATGGATGGCTATTTCTCTGTGCTGTGGTGCCCAGGAGAGCCAAGGAGGTTTTTGTTGGTGCACCACGAGGCCCTCACCACGAGCGACCTGAGGCACTCTGATAATATTGAAAATTAAGTTTATCCCAAGTCTACCCCATTTTGCCATAAATAAACCAACCACAGCAACAACAGGAGCCAGCACCCCCCCATTCCTCACAGGACAGGTAGGGAGAGAAAGGCCACAGAAATGGCAAACCAGAATTCCCAGAGATGTCCCCTTGGTGACATTTCCAATATCCCCGTGAAAACAGGCTTCCCTCTTCTTGACCACTCTGCCAGCGATGGAGGCTTGTGCCCATCAGGAAAAGCTGGCTGCAAGGCACAGTGGTGAAGAAATGTAACTTGTCAGATGAATATACAGCATCTATAAATCTCCCTGGCTCTGTTTATACAAAGCCTTGGCACCTTCCCCAGTGCAAATAGGGGTTAAATTATTCCCTGTTCTATTTGTATTTAAATGTTATGTTTCTATGATAAGCGAAAGGCAGAGGTGTCAGACAGGCCTGAGCGAATGAGACGGCACGCGTGAAAGGTGAAATAGTATAGCATTGCAAACCAAGTGCTGAGAGGAGATGGGAAGGGGGAACATGGGAGTGAGGGGGAGGGGGGGGGACGGGCACTAATTAAAGAGACAGAAGGGACAATGAGATGCAGGATGTTTGACCCTCTGTGAAGCAAGAGGACAAGAACAAGAATCACAGCAATTGTGGAGGGACTGGGGGAAAATTAGGGTCACTCACAGAGAGACATGACACAGGTTTGTGTTTATCCAGATAGCTCTCGCTAATGTATGTGTGTGCATGGGGGTACATTTAGATAAGAGTATATAAATATACTTGTGTTCTCGTATTCCTCATGCAAAACAAAGAGGTTGAATCCTTGTCTCGGGAAAGCGTAAGCCAGCTTTACCATCTAGAACACAGAATCCAAGGCCTTGAAAATAAAGAGGGACAGATCTACCACCTTCGTGGCCCAGGCTAATCAGGAGGGTGAACCAGAAGATCACTACAGTCCTTTTTAGCCATGAAACCCCTTATTCTAAAACCTATGAGGCTCCCTATTTCATCCTGAGTTCATTGCCAGGGCATCACACACGGATAGAGTGTGTGCTTCTTCATGCAAGAACAAAATTGGCATTTGCATATTTCTGTATGGGAACAAACATCTTTATGTGCATGGTATTCACCAGAGCAGCTCTCTGATGTTACTCAATGCCTTTGGCTTTCTAAGCATCACGACCAGGTTGCTGTATGGCTTTGTTTCAGAAACCAGATGCTAATTAATTCCATTATTTATACAGCTAATAATTATTTGTCCCTGCTGCTATTCCCCTCCTCCCCAAACATTGCTTGCAGACACAGTGAGGGACCAGCTGCAGTGCCTCAGTCCAGGCACCGAGAAGGCCTTTAAGCTTATCTCCTTGGCACCATGACAGAACAAATGAGAAGTTTTCTGTGCAGATCTGGGTAAGAAGAAAATACTGGTGCATAGGACCAAGTGGCACATCTACCACGGAGGATGCAAGAGGCAGAGAGGATCTTCCTTGCCTGCTCTCCTGACTGGTCCTCGGCAGAGAGAGGAAAGGAGGTGATGCTGCGGGTGTCCATCATAGAATCATACTGAATCATAGAATGGTTTGGGTTGGAAGGGACCTTTAAAGGTCATGTAGTCCAACCCCTGCTGCAATGAGCAGGGTCATCTTCAACTCGATCAGGTATCTCAGAGCCCTGTATGACCTGACCTTGAATGTTTGCATTGATGGGCCATCTGCCACTTCTCTAGGCAAGCTGTTCTAGTGTTTCACCACCCTCACAGCAAAAAATTTCTTCCTGATATCTGGTCTGAATCTACCCTCTTTCAGTTTAAAACCCTTACCACTTGTCCTGTCACTACAGGGCCTACTAAAAAGTCTGTCCCCATCTTTCTTATACGCTCCCTTTAAGTCTTGAAAGGCCACAACAAGGTCTGCCCAGAGCCTTCTCTTCTCCAGGCTGAACAACAATTCTCTCAGCCTTTCCTTATAGGAGAGGTGCTCCTGCCCTCTGATCATCTTCGTGGCCCTCCTCTGGGCTCGCTCCAACAGGTCCATGTCCTTATGCTGAGGGCCCCAGAGCTGAACACAGTATTCCAGGTGGGGTCTCAAGAGAGGGGAGCAGAGGCGGAGAATCACCTCCCTTGACCTCCTGGCCACGCTTCTTTTGGTGCAGCCCAGGATATGGTTGGCTTTCTGGGCTGTAAGCGCACTTTGCCAGCTCATGTCCACCTTTTCATCCACCAGTAGCCCCAAGTCCATGCAGTGGCATCAAGAATCTGCCAAAGTCACAGTGGTGAAAAAGAGCTATAAATCTGTTTGGTTTTTTTTTCAGACAGTCATGGACAAGGTATTCTCCTCAGGCCAAAAAGGAAAGGAGGAGCTATAGAGCAGAGGGGTGAGCCACAGGTGCCCCAAACATTATAAAAGTTTGGATTGAACTTTGAACTCAAATCTTCAAGCTCAAATTGGCTCCCCTCTCGCGCCAGAGTGCCCTGTCACTCCCCTCAACCTGTGCTAATCAGGTGGATCAATAGGCTAAAAGCAGGGCATTTCCTGAGGCCTGGGCTGCACACTCCTATTGCCATTTTCACAGCAGTCCTACAGCTCCGTGATGATGATTACAGCCCTTTCCACAGGGGAAGCGATTACAAATTCTGTTGTAGCTAATTGTAAATTAGCTAATTATCTTCTCCGTGGTACCTTGCTGGAAAATACATGAACCTTGTAAAATGGAGGTGTTTCAAAAATTAGGATGGGGGAAAAAAACCAACAACAACCACCAAAAGCCCAACCCACTCTGGAAACAACAGGAACCTACTGCTACCTAACTCAAAACAATAACAACAGAACCCTCCTTCCACCTGCACAGGCTCCTATTTCCCCTCTTTTCACTCCTACTCCTACTCCTACTCCTACTCCTACTCCCTCTATCAAACAATGCTCACAAGGGGCTAATTCTGCTGCAAGCTTTAAAATGTTTGCTGAGTTCACCTGTTCCTTGCAGCTGGGTGTTGTGGGGCATCCCTAATCACATCTTTGCAGGAGTGATTTCTTTGTGCTGATCTCTTCCTCTCCTCCCTCTCTGGTTTGGTTTTACTTAACAGATTCTTTATATCCCATACGTTAGCAGATATGATTGCACAGCTGCTGGTCTCTGACTGCTGGAGACAGAGGCTTTGAGGCACCCGGGCTAGAGAGAATAACATCTAATCTGAACAGCTGTGTGATGGGGACAAGCACAAATGAATATAAGCCCAGGTGTGGGAGTATAATTCTCCTGCACAAAGAAGGAAGCTTCATCCCACAGGTGTGTTACTCTCCACTGTTGCATCTGAAAAACTTATTTTGAAGGATTGCTCTTATTTAATTGCTTGGCTGCACTCTGAGCCTTGACTTGGTAATGGATCCTGTATACAGAGTGAAAGAACAGCTGTACAGGAGACAGTGGGTCTGTCTGACACAGTGTGCTGCTTCTGGCAATAGCCAGTTGTGGATGTCTAGGAAAGAATACAAGAACAGGGGAAGCAATTTTGTTAATCCCCCCAAATACTATCCTAGACTCCAGTACTCTGCAGTTTAGGGACTTCTAGAGTCTGCAGCAGTTTTTTCATGTGTAATAGATTTTTAAATGTCTTTCTTTGATGAAATAATTCAGTCAGCTTTTGAACCCATGTGAACTGTAAGCATCTACTACATCCTGCAGCAAGACATTCTGCAGCTTAATCATGCATTGTGTTAGGAACCTCTTCCTTCTGTTTATTTTGAACATGCCACAAACTATTTTCAATAGACAGGCCCTAGGTCTTGTTTTAGAAAAGAGTGGAAATCCCTCCTGATCCAGTTATGGACGAGTGGACCCATGAGGATATGCAAAAGCTTGGCCAAAGCTCCTGTCTGTAGATTTCAGACTGGTATTTGGGATTCCTGGGTCCCATCTCAAGCCGTGCTTCGGATATTGTGGAAGGCAAAATCACTTTTCCCTTACAGTGATTTGTTATTCCTGGTACCAGAGAGAGGGATGACCATGTAGGTACTGTTACTAAACCATAGAATCATAGAATGGTTTGGGTTGGAAGGAACCTTAAAGATCATCTAGTTCCAACCCGCCTGCCATGGGCAGGGATACCTTCCACTAGACCAGGTTGCTCAAAGCCCCGTCCAACCTGGCCTTAAACACTTCCAGGGAGGGGGCACCCACAAACTCTCTGGGCAACCTGTTCCAGTGCCTCACCACCCTCACAGTGAAGAACTTCATCCTTACACCTAATCTAAATCTACCCTCTTTCAGTTTAAAGCCATTACCCCTTGTCCTATCACTACATGCCCTTATAAAGAGTCCTTCTCCAGCCCCCTTTAGGTATTGGAAGGCTGCTGTAAGGGCTTCCCGGAGCCTTCTCTTCTCCGGGCTGAACAATCCCAACTCTCTCAGCCTGTCTTCATAGGAGAGGTGCTCCAGCCCTCTGATCACCTTTGTGGACCTCCTCTGGGCTTGCTCCAGCAGGTCCATGTCCTTCTTATGTTGGGGGCCCCAGAGCTGGATGCAGTACTGCAGGTGGTGTCTCATGAGAGTGTAGATACTTACAGTATACCTCTGCCAAGGACAGCAGCCTCAGTGGAAATATGGGCTACATAAATTACCCAGTGCAAAAGGCAGCCTTATTCTCCCCATCTGTAAAAAGAATAATTGGTGCTTGCACTGGGCAAAATTGGGCATTGCTGAGGTTCCTCGGTGTTTGCGACAAGCTAGGAATACAGGGAGCTCTGGCAGTAATAATGAAAGGCACCTGGCAGGCCGGTGGTCAGCTCTATGCCTGAAGCCTCTGATGGTTTCTGTGAGATTTAAGCTGTGGGAGCTTCCCCAACTTGTTTTGCATGCAAGAGGAGTTCACGGTGGGGGTAAGTCAAGGCAGGGTTTGGTTCTGAATGGAAAGAAATTTAACATGTTGCCAGCTGGTGAACCCAAAGTCTAAGATTATGTTTTTAAATTAAATGTGTCTGGGCCTGTTCTCTACTTTTGGGGTCCTCATCCATACTACAGTCCTATCCTCCTGAGCAGAGAGAGCTGCTTGACAGGGAACTGGAAGTTCCTCTGCTGCTAAACCATGTCCAGAAATTGTTTGGGAGAGTAGCATGTGAGCAGGATGGATAAAGTGCAGAGCTAGGACAAAAAATGGAAGGAGGTGGAGAAGACAGTTCAACACAGGAGTATGAATGCTGTTTGGGCTTGGCTGGCCTGTGCTCCTGTGACAAGACCTGCTGTCTACCTGCACTGAAGTGAAATCCAACCTTGAACCTACAGCCTCATCTAGTCAGTTCAGATGGAAGCACACTCAGGCTTCCTCTGTGCAGGTAGGTTATGGACAAAACTTGGGCAACAGGCCAAGCAAGCTCTCCCATGAAGACATAGCCTAAATGATTCTTTTAACAGCAGACTCTTCTTGTACAGCTGAGAATATTATAACCCCAAGACAAATATCAGTAGTTCTGACTTGTTGAACAGCAACGTCACAACTGTCCATTGCTGAGAGATGCTATTTCATTTGTAGATCTTAAATGACAGGTTTTATGGTGTTTGATATGGAGCTGGGAAAACAATTTGCAATGACCCACTTTATTAGTAGCCCTTGCTTAGGAAAGCTGGTGGTGAGAGCAGTCTAAACCCTAGTGTCATGCAAAGCACAAAGACTGCCTGATTTGTACCTGGGAGATCATAATTCTTCCAAGTTTATTCATTATCTGAAACCCCCAACTAGAATATTTCTGAGAACAATTCATGAGGTGATGTGTTTTGGATTTGTGTGGTGCGGTTTTGGTAGCTGGGGAGGGGCTGCAGGGGAGGCCTCTGTGAGAAGACGCCAGAAGCTTCCCCATCTCCAAGTCGGACCCACCTCTGGCCAAGGCCGAGCCCATCAGCGATGGCGGCAGCACCTCTGCTATAACCTCTTAAAATAACCTTCTTAAATATGGAGGGGGAAACCTGCAGCGAGGGAGGAGATTGGGGTGTGAGAGAAACCCCTACCCAGACAGGGAGGTCAGTGAGGAAGGCGGGGAGGAGGGGGGCCGGAGGAGGGGATGGCCCTGCAGCCCCTGGTGAGAGGGCAGGCTGTCCCCCTGCAGCCATGGAGGGGAGCGGG
>JAVKLA010000074.1:74430558-74443600 GCA_034782735.1 Sagittarius serpentarius
GAGGAGGACGGAGCGGCAGAGACAAGGTGTGAGGGACTGACCCCAACCCCCATTCCCCGTCCCCCTGCGCTGCTGGGAGGAAGAGGGAGAAAAATTGGGAGTGGAGTTGAGCTGGGAAGCAGGGAGGGGGGAGGGAAGGTGTTCTAAGGTTTGGTTTTATTTCTCATTATCCTTGTTTTGATTTGATTGGTAGTAAATGAAATTGATTTTGTTTTTTTTCCCAAGTTCAGTCTGTTTTTTGCCTGAGAGCATAACTGGGGATTCATCCCTCCCTGTCCTTGTCTTCATTCACAAGCATCTCTCTGTACTTTCTCCTCATCATCCCACAGGGACCGAGGCAGGGGGGGAGAAGTGAGTGAGCGGCTTCGTGGTGCTTTGTTACCGGCTGGGCTTAAACCACGACATGATGCTTTTTAGGAAAAGACTCAGGAGTCAAAATCTGATCTTTCTAAATTCAATGTATAGCCCAAACACCCACTTTCTCTTCACCATTCCTCCACGATAGAAAAAATATCTGAATTCAAATCAGCCTTCCAATCATGAAAAAAAAATCATGTCTCTTTCCCTAGATGTTAGCAGCCTGTGCTTACAGTTCCCATTTCCCAGGAACACCCCTGGAAATGTTCATGGGAGAAAAGTACCCAAGGAGAGCCTGCATCGAAGTGTGGAGGTGTGCAGCTGTTCTGTAACTAAACTTTGCAGGATTTTCCATGACTGTTTGGGCTTCTTCCTTCTGCAAATCTACGGTTGTTTCCCTGGCCCAGCTTGGTGGATTTCCCAAAGAAGAAGGAGGTGAAGGAGAATGTCTTGTACTATCAAATGACACCTCAAACGAACACTGAATCACACTTTTACACTCATCTTTCAGAGGCAGCTCAGATTTGAAAACAACTCCTACAGCCTTTGGTTCTGGAGAATTTAAGACAACTTAATTCCTATGTGTAACATCCCCTTTTCACTCTGTGGCCACACAAGGCTGAGGCTGAGCCTGAAGGGCCATTTGGTTTTCACGCTCATTCAGAGCAAAGCTTAGAAGCTTCTTGACAAACTCCGCAGGGTCAGTGGTGTCAAGGCTGGTATGTCAGGAAAATAAGTTTCAGTTCCTAAACTCATCTCACTGGTGACCTGTCGGGGCTTTGAAACTCTTTCCAGAAGCCTAGAAGGCCAGGACATTAATCTGTGGTAGCACTCCAGCCTTGAGCACTGAGGACTATTGAAACAGCAAAGACATGGGCAGGAAGGGGGGGTAGGAAGGACATATTTTCTCTTACAGGAACTGTGACGACATTTCAGATCAAATTAAACTTCAGTTTTTAAAGACTTCAGTGGAGGTAATTGAAACACTTCCTCACAATTGCCTGAACCTAAGTGTTATCTCTCTTTTCCTCTGTATATCATCCCTTTTCCCCCAAGCCTGAGACAGCCCCGCATGGCCACAGCCTCCTTAATATTAAAGACGGTGATTAAATGGGATTCGCCAAAAGACAAAGGGCTGAAAACCTGCCAATTGTTAATCCCTCTTTTGCTGTGCTTAAAAATTCCATTTCCTTCATTTGAAGAAAGGGGGGGAAGAAAAAAGAATTATACGCCTATGTCTAATTTAAATTCTGGTGTCGCGGGTCCTGTTCCCTTCTCCCTCTCTTGACGTCTGAATATATTCCTTTATTACCATTATTACAGCTTTCTGATTGCATTAAAATTCATCCACACGCTTCTCTCCACATTCCACTTTTCTTTTGCCAGTTTTTTTGCTAATTCCCTTTTTCTCTCCCCCCTTCCCTCCCCACTTTCAAATTATACAGAATGTCATTAAAGATCTCCACAAAATGCCTCAACTCCTTTCTCTCTTGCTTTTATAAACTTGCTGGCTTTCTTCCTCTCCATCCCCTTGTCTACAAACAATGAAAATGAAGGAGAGGCAAAAGAATACAATAATAAAGGAATCCAAGCAACATGTCTCATAGGTCTCAATAACACCTTTCTTACATCATACAGCTCCAGGCCTAATGCTCACTTCAGTTACGAAGCCATATTTCACACAGAAGTTTTGTGTATTATTTGTTTGATGCTTGTACCTGGAATCTTCAGCTAAAATCAAAAGTGGAGCGTGCTGGGCTGTGTATGTAAGTGCGGAAAGAGACAGTCTTGCCTGTAACTGTAAGCAGAAAAATAAGGAGGTTGGAAATAAAAATATAATTTCACTGTGCTTTACAGAGCAAGAGCTGAAATCCTGTAAGGATTTGCTTATGGATGTGAGCAGTGCAGCTGGGCATGCAGTGCATATGCCCAGTTGCAGGTGATTAGTTCAAGATCTGAACTTAAACGGGATCCACATGTTTAATCCTTCAGACAGCCCACTGACTGCAAGGAGACCTTAAAAGTGATGTTTTTTTCCCTGCAAGGCAGATCACCTAAAAAGAAGGTATATCTTTGCTTAAACCAGTCTCACTTTATCTAGGTGGAAGTCCCAGTGTGGGGATTTTATAGATAAAAATGAAGGTGAGAATTGGACTCCTCTCCTATGTGGAACCACATGCCTTATAGGCATTTAAACTATATGGTGGGGTGTGACATAGTGCCAGTGTGATGAAGCTGGGGTGACTAATCCCCCTAACCTGTCCTTGTGACTCTCCTAGCCCAGCTGAGAGGAAGAAAGTGCTGTTGTGAAACTTTCATTCATTCTCACCCGTTCTTCCCCAGGTGCCTAAGTAGGTTCTTTGTTTTTATTATTATTTTTGTTGCTGTCACCCTCAATTACACTGATATAGTGAAATGACTGAAACTGGATGAAAAATGGAATTTTCTTTCTTTCTATGGGAAATACTGATGTCTCAAAAAATGTGCTTCCACTTTGAATTGGAGGGGCCAAAGTTCTTGTGAAATGGAAATTCTTCAGTTGTGAAAAGTTACAGGGTATTGTCTCAGTGGAATAAAAAGACTTTGTCTTAATAACCTCAAAACATAAAATATATAAAGCAGAATGTCTGTGGTTTTCAGCCAGACAAAAGAGAGTACATTTTCACACACTATATGAATAAATGAAAGATGTTTCTGCCATGGGATGTTGCTGAATGCAAAAGTCATAAATTAGCTCCAAGGAGAATGAGACAGATTAGTGGTGGTTGTGTCCACTCACTCCTATTAAACATGAAGATACAGATGCAAAATCTATCTTAGTCACTAAACCTCTGTCTGCTGGAAGCCAGAGGATATTACGGGAAGGGTCACTCTTTATAAAAGCCCTGTTCTAACTCTTTCTAATGGGCACTGCTGGAGCGGAGGATGCTGGACTGGACAAACCTTTGGTGTAACCCAAAACGGAAGCTCTTATGTTCTTAGTGGTTTAATACAATACAGACTTGAAACAAAATTAATCAAAAAGATCCTGTTAAAATCACAGGTTTGTACCTCCTGAAATGAGAACTCGATGCATTAATTTAAAAAAAATGTCCCTGAGCAAAAATCTCATTGAAATAGACCTGTTCCAGAGGAATGCTTTGCCTTTTACAAAACTACACATTCGGCTAGATAACTGTTCCTTTGAAATGCTTTGGCCAGCTCAACAAATGACCCAGGAAATGAATGGGTCTGCTTCAGGATGCCGCCTGGCACGATCTGGCTTGGCTTACCCACATACTCATTTAGACTGTTACCCTAAGGTGTATATGTGAAGGAACATTATATTCCAGTGATGCTACACTTGAAATACACATTGGAGATTCAGGGTTAGAGCTGAAGCTTATTGAAGTTAATGAAAAAGAGTGCCACAGAGCCTTGCAGGCTTTGGATCAGACCCTCGGTTTGCTTAAGTGCTGCTCAGTATGTCCCTACTGCTGCTGGGTATTGCAGATTCTCCCTGATGCAGAATTGTGTATTACACCCATGCCAGGGGAGGTCTAGTGAGGACAGAGCGGAAGGACAGCAGAGCCTTGATCGATGCCGATCACACCTTTTGTGTGCTAGGGTTTGGGGGTCTGTATGTATTTCCCTGATTCGGCCTGTTTTCTTAGCCTCCTTTCTCCACTCTCTTGCCATAAGCAAAAGAAAAGCAAAACCCTGTGAAATCTTCAGCACAGGCAAAACTCATCCTTCCTCTGAGTGGAAGACTTTCCTGCAAGACTGACCCCAGGTTTTAAAACAGAAGCACAGAGCATGAAGGAACGCAGGAAAATGGTGACCAGACAATGTGGCCTGAAATGCCAGGCGGCAATGGCAGCGTGTGACACGGGTTGCAATAAAATTTATAACCAACACACTCACAGAGGAACCTTCCTTTAGTGAAAGCAATATTCAGCACATACTTGGCTGAAAGCAAGGCCTACTGGACCCGGCAAGAAGGTACCCATAGACATGGGATTTCCTGTGCCCTGCTCTGGAGCCCCCAGGCACTTCGTCTCCCTGGATTTGGGCTGGTTTCAAACTCAGGGGAGACTTGTCCCACTCAGCACATTGAGCCAAAGATCTCTCCTCTCACTGGGGAAAGTGACACTCCTTTGATGTCACTTAGCATCCCCCTGAAAATGTTTTATTGAAGATTATTTCTTCCACCCACCCTCCCACCCCCCCAACTCTCAACTCCGACTGGCTTTAAATGCCACTGTCATTTCCATCCGCTGACAGAGCTCTTTAACTGCCGCACAGAATGGCATTCGCTAAAACCAACTAATAGAGGGAAATGAGGTTAACCTTTAAGAAAGGTGAAAACGAGCCGGGTGCTATGCCAGCAGTAAAGAATAGTTCATAAACAGCCTCCTGCTACAGAAGCAGATTACTCCAGGCACTGGCATTGCTGGTAGCTCCGTTTGCAGATGGGTTTCAGGGGTGAGCTTGGTCAGGAGAAGGCATGGCACCTGTCTGCTCACACTGTTTATTCAGCCCTTGCCTGACAGGCCTGTGGGGACAGTCCCATGACTCTGATCTTGGCTGCTCTTCTCTGATTTCACAGCAAATGTGCATTGGCTGTAGTGGATGTGTACCACATATCAGCAGCTTGCACCAGCAGAGCTTTTCTCCACCATTTTCTTCCCTAGCATGCAGGGAGATGTGAGTGCTTAGGGCCAAATCCTGCGTTGCCTGTCTCCTTGCTGAGTTCTTTCTTTCCACTGGTCTTTTTAAATCCTTCACAGCTCAGGCCAACACTACCTATTCATTCTTACTGACTGACTCAGGGCTCTGCTTGTGTAAAAGTGTTGGTATTGCTGGGGTGGTCCTGCACTCTCTGAAAGACCGTTGTTGTCCATTTGTTTTTCTTCAGTCTTAATGAACTTGTCTTCTTGCTCATCTAAGTTAGATACAATCTTGGCTTTAAACCACAGTTTGATTCTATATGTGCCATTCCCTGAGACCCATACCTGAGACCCTGTCTTATGCAACACATGAAGGAGAGCGAACAGGAAGAGCTGAGGACCAGAGGCCATGCACTTCCATACAAGCAAGAGGAGGGACATCTCTTAGTCTACACAGAAGATTAACAGCAGGTGAGCCTTACAGGAGGAAACTCAATACCTTACCAGTTTGGGTACCGGAAGAAGGAGATGTAGCACAATGCCATGATGGGAACAAGACAAATATTTGTTAAGTAATTTTCTATTGTCAGCGCTCTGCTTCATTTAATTTTAATTAGACCAGAGAGCCTGGAGGATGCATATACTACCAACTACGTTAACAACAACTGGCAGTACAAGACTGAGTCCATATGAAGTGGGGATGGTGGTCTCCTGTTTTCAGTCAGTTTTCTCCACTCACTTTATATAGATGCATCTCTGTTTTTACAGAAGTGGACTGAAGTTGGTCCTTTGTCTTACCGCTGCACAATGCTGACCATACTATTGTCTTTCTCTTGCCATAGTCACTTGTCCCTGCCAAAAGTACTTGAAACAGAAAATTATGCACCTGGACCAAATGATCACTAAGCATAAATCTGTAAAGCTTCCTGAAACAAGGTCTTCAGTAGGTACAAATCAACAATACAGACATATACCCTGCAATGATACATTCCTCCCACCAACACAGCTATGGCCAGATCAGCAAATACAAAAAGCAGTTATTCCATTCCTACCCGAAGTTAGTACCTGGAGAAATTCACTCCCTGATTTAGGGTAAAATCCAAATCTCTGAAAGGCGAATTTCAAGCTACTAGAGCTTCACTGTCCACGTGGGAAAATATAACCCTCAGTAGGCATTTTCCACCTCAGATCTCATCACCACTAATAATGCTTTCTGGCTAACAATGCTTTTTGGGTTATGTGGAGAAAGCAGGACTGTGCAAGCCAGATCTGAACCTGGCTCCTGTCCCTGTTACTGCAACAGTACTGTAACTGTGCTAAGGGGAGTCATCTCTTCCCTTCATCAGTAGCCAGGACTCAGAGACACAGAGAGAGACAGAGCGAAGGTGCTGTTTTATAGCATGCCTTTTCTAAGCTTGAGAGCTCACTGTGCTATTATTTCCCCCTTTTTCCCTCATTTCAGGCCTTTTTTGTGTTTCATGTTTGGCCCTCGGCAGGCTGAGAGACGTGCTGACAAGTTGTAACTCTCACTCGGCTCTGCGAGGGCTTTGTTCTCTGCGTGCGTGGCACAGACTCGCTTCCTCTTTCGAAATGTGACAGCGAGCGATAACATTGACACAGAAAGCCAGCGCATGGTCTCAGCACGCTCCCCATGCTAAAGACCCTCTCTGGTGATCTGCAGCATCAGTCAGGAAGCAAAGATGGGTATCGTACAGGGAAAAATAAAGTAGAGATGACTCCTTCCTCCCCAAAACCCCTTAACCCCAGGCTAGCCAGAGGCTCACATGGCTTATCGTCAAAAAGGGATTTTCAGTGATCTGGTCTCTCCTGCTCTGTACTGGAGATGCCCACAGAGCTGTCCCCAGGAGCTTCCCAACCCACAGCTGAACCGCCATGCCTAAGCCATTCTGCTGCTGCCTGCCCAGGAGCTATCCCCCATAAGTTGTGTTTTGGCTAAAATGTGCGTCCAGGAGAGGGGTCAAGTCTTACTACAAGGACAACAAGCAGAGCAACCATCAGCATCATAGTTTGCTTTGATGAACATCCTCTTTTGACAAGAGCCTGTCTCTGCCTTCTCACTTTAATGTGTTTGGCATTGCATTCAAATTAGCAAAGTTTTGGAGAAAAGTTCAGCCTCTCTCCTGCTGATTAAAGCATTCTTTAGTATATAGGCTTTTTTCCCAGAAAAGAGACTTCCGTAAAGACTCAAGACTCTTGGAGCTTTCTCAGGCAAGGCTGGGCACAACTCTTTAAGCCTGACACTTGGAGGCGTCTGTTTCATTTATACAGGTCTTTTCAAAATCTTTTACAGTTTTTAAAAAGTGAACGCCAGGCTGGGATTAGTTTGCCAGAGTACCGCCCCCCCCCCCACACACACTACCTACTGAAAAAATCACCTTTGTCCTCCAGTTTCCTTGTTTTTACAGCAAGAGGTCCCATTAGATGGTTATGTCCATGACCACGCTGGGAGCTAATGTTGAGTTCCGCAGCGGTGCTAACCACTTTTCTAAGTCATTGCCTAGGTACTTTTCTAGGTCACTGTCTTATGAAATATAGCCCCTCATTCTTTAGGCCTGGTTTTTAGCCTTATTTGTCCATGAATCAGCTTAGATTTGATTCTGCAGAAACACACACATAACACGTCAGCCAGCCAAATCTCGTTCAGGGTGACCTAAGTGACTCAGGTGACTCTGTATCGGAGTCCTGTCCTTACAATTTTCCATTTTGTGTTATCCACAGATTGTATCAGCCAGGATATTTAATTCCACATCATTCATGACAATGCTGACTAGCATCAGAGCTGGTACTGATCCGTGCAGACCCCTGCTACAAATACCCTCGCTCTATCATGCTTTCTCTTTGACAACTGCATTTTGAGATTTGTCTATTACCCACTTCTTAATCCATTTAATGTCCACCCTCTTGAACACTGTACTCAGCAGGAACTACAAGGAAGTTCCAATTCTAGAGATCCAACCTTTGCAGCTCACGATAACTTCTACTGATAAAGAAAACTCAATCAGTCAGTTTTTCCAAGGGGAAGACAGGATCACAAAGCTTGGACAGCAGGCTTCCACCTCTGTTGCAGCACAGTTCTCTATCGCTAACATTTAAGGAATATTGTATTTTCCTAAGTACAGGCCATGTTCTCCAGATATTGCCACAAAAGTTGGGCATAGACCTTAGTTATTTCTGTTCTTTTCTCTCAGTTATTACGGCTTATTGCTAATAGCTGGTTCACTCACAGGTTGTATTTGCTATGCAGATGTAGACATTATCTTTGCAAATACAGTGACTCAACTACCATAAGAGGACCCTGTTCTTCTTTATTATGCCCTTGCCATTATTATGTCTGCAGGACCCTGGGATGAAATAGTCACTACAAGCCAGTCCCACGGAGAGTGTGAGAGCTGGAGAGACCAGCAACTAAAGGAAAACAGTGTCACAGTTCTGAAGACTGTTTCATGCAAGGGGAAATGCAGGACAGTTGTTTGCTTTCCCATCTCAACATCTTTTTTCTGGGAGCAGAAGTAATTGTATTGCATGCGCTCAGAGATTTCCTTGCACAGTGAAGCAATGTAAGGCAATGGGATTCTTATCATTCAGCTTCCCTGAACATTTCTCTGAGCTAGAAACAAAGTCCAGGTCCCAGCTGGGATGACATTTATTTAGAATATGTAATGTTAACCAAAAGAAAGCAGGGAACATGCACTGAACCCTGCTTTGATTCTTCCACTGTTTAACTATTCACTTGCCCTGACTCATTTTTGGCCTGTTTCAGCCACTGTGTTCCAGACTTAGGAAGGTCAAGCCCTGGGTGATATGGTGGTCCTTGGTCTTGCAGGCAGCTACTAGCCCTATCTTTCTTTCAGGTAGCAGCATGCACCTTGTCTGAGTGGAAGCTAGGACCCCAAGAACAGGATTTGATGCAGGCTTTCCTGAATTTTAACAAAAACACTGAAAGTTTGCCCATCAATAACCCTGTCACAAGTAAGATAAAACAGTTTGTCCCCAGCTCCCTAGGTAGTGGTCTTACATTCAAAAGAAGGCCTTTATCTCCCTGTTTTTGCTATTAAATGTGAGAGTAGTTCTGGGCAAATCTCTTTGTTTCCATTTTTTCATCTCTGCATCTGCAGTCCAGGGGAATTTTGGCCTTGGTTGTCTTGATATCTAATTCTGAAAGAACATGCTACCACAGTAATGATAGCAGAGCCGTAACACTGGTCTAACGTAGTCATTCAAATATTGCCCAAGTAATAGTAGTTGGTGGTGTTGGCCCCAGTTCAGGTTTAGGGAACCTGAGGCACAGTGAAGTTAAAGGAGATCATAGCCTGGAATAGACTCTGGGAGTTGTGACTATTTGCCTTGCAGCAGAAAGCATGGTCCTTTTCTCTGGGCCTGGACTTTTCTACAGTGCTTTCAGAGCACTAGTCCATAATCCTGACTCCAGAGAGCTCTGCACAGGCTGCTTAAATTATATTAAAGCACAAGATTTGGAGTTCAGTTCACTCAGAAAATGTGTGTGTATGTATGTATATCTGTGTGTTTGCATATGGATGCGTGCAGCGTGTGGGTGTGATTCCCTAAATATGAAGCGAAGTGCCTATCACAGAGAATAGACCTTAAAAGGGGTTTCTGAGCTGTAAGTGAGAAACCAAAGCTGGGAAGAAAAAAATAAAGCAAAAAGGCAACCTTCCCACCACCACCAGCAACTCAAATTAAAAAGCAGTTGTGTGTGTAAGAAAAAGAAAGCTTCAGAAATACAGGGATAAATGACATTTGTTGTGAAATGCCTCCCCCACTCCTGTGCCCAAGTGATAAGGAAATGCGCTGTATGCCAGGAGAACTTCAGGTTGGATTCAGGCAACAGAAACGTTTTCAGGTCAAGCTTCACTTGATGTTATCTTGACTTCCCCCATTAACTGGCATTGGACAATGGTGCAACTGCCATCACTCTCCAACCCTGTGTGTCCCCACAACTTGACGGAGATGCAGACAGGTGCCCATGGGCAGGCAGCCTTTTCATGCCTTCCTCTCCAGCAAACACGGCCACCAAAATGCCACCCCGCCCTTTGCTTTACATGAGCTCCAGGTATGTGATGGCATGTCCATCCTGAGAGACTGGCACTGCTTTCTAGGCAGCAAACCTGCAGAGGAAGGCTTGGGAAAGAGGAGAAACTGCTCCTCCTCAGGAGAGCACATGCAACCTAGGACCCTGCCAGGACTCTCCACTGCTCTGGTTCACTTTATGAAGGAGCAGGGAGCCAGGCAGGCAGTGCTGCCAGCTTCTGGGGATCTGAGGTAGCTGACAGTTGCCAATGAATGCTAATAAAAGTGAGAGAGACCCAACCGAAAGGTGCACGAGCAAGAGTGGTGGGTGCCTAGCATGGGCAGAGGGAAATCAAATGAAGTATTTAAAATGCCAGAGAAAGTGTGAGAGAGTATTTTTTTCCTTGCCTTTGGTGGAGTTGAGGTCACTGCCTTATCTCCATTCCCATCACCCAGTGAGTCCTCAGAAATCTCAGCACGGTGCCGGATCCAGCCTGGCACTGAACACTGCCTTGGAGGTGCTGAAGGGCTGGCAGGATGGGGACTGCTGCTGATTTACTTCCTCGCTACTGTTTGGGCAAGCGGCAAGGTAGGAAAGGGGGGATGATTGAAAGGAGTGGGGAGAGAAGAAGAAAAGGGGAAGAAAAGATAATAAGAAAGCCCCCACTGCCCTCTGCCATTGTGCTGTTCACTAGAAGGCTCCCTACAGAATTACACTGTCGTCTTGCAGGAAAGCATGTAATAACTGAAAATACAGTGTCAAAAGGAATTTTTCAGGCTTTGACAGCTCATAAATTACAGTTCGTTGACTTCTTCCTGGGTCTAGATTTAAATTAATAGGCAGGCAGATATATATTTCTTTTGCTCCTTTTTCCTGAGCAGTAGCAGTTGTGGAAGTGACGCAGTTTCTCACATCTCTGTCTCCCCTTTCCCTCCCTCCCTCCCTTACAAGCAGTCTTGCCCCAAGGCAGATCAGCTTAACTCGCTCTCAAACCCCAGAGTGTGGCAGAGCGGTCCTCCGGACACGGCCTCTACCCAGCACAGAAGCAGGGAAAACAAAGGCAAAGAAATTCACTCTTCCCTGTAGCAAATGGCATCTTTACAAAATTAAGGCCTTTCAGAGGAGGTATTTGGCAGAAAATGGTCACAGGCAGTAAAGGTCAGAGATGCTCAGGTAAGTCAGTGATGGCTGCAGCATCCAAAGTAAAAGCTAGCAAAAAGAATAGGCCTGCCTTTTAAATAAATCAAAACGAGGTGAGATGGCCATTGATGAACAAATGTGCACTGCCCTTTTCTTGAAACTGTAGGTGCTCACCTATAGTGAGAATAAAGGTGACTATGAATAAATGGATAGATGGATGGATGGATGGATGGATGGATGGATGGATGGATGGACAGACTGTTGCATATAATGACAAACGGACTAGACAGGAGATCATAGCTCCAGAAGGTAGTCATGTTCTTAAAGGAATTACACTCTGCCTGCCTGAAAACTCTTGCAGATATTTCCATTTGGATGCAATGTTAGCCTGCATGGTAAGTCTGCCAGTCCCAGCTGAACAGCTACCAGCATTTTGCTGCTAGGAGAAATGATCCGGGAAGATGGAAGTCTGCACACCACTTGCAATGCTCTGGTGAACAGGAATGCTCAGCACTGCCCTGTCTGAACAAGTCTGGAATTGTTTGGTGGTGCATCAAAGCACGGTAGGTAGCTGGGGTGCTGGAGAAGACCTGTCGTTTTGTGTGGTGACGCATTTATGATTTTGGGACAGGACAACCTGAGGTCTGTCTCTGCTGTTGCTCTGCAGTTACGAGGAGCTCAGCCTGCATCAGTGATGGCTGTGAAATTCCTAGGAGGATGTGGATTTGCAACACGTAGGTAGTAAAATGCGTCAAGCACTTCTGGGTCCTGCAGTTTGAAAAGGTCTCATGTAAAAAGGGGATATTAATAGTATTAATGGTTTCTGCTACAAGTTGTAGTCTCTAGCTGCCTGAGAAGCTAGGGTGAATACTGGGCTGTGTGCTTCGCAGCTCCTGTGAAAGAGCAGTTCAGGACAAGTTTGGTTTTGGGAGGGCAGCAATGACTCAGAGCTGGGAGCTGAACATTTCCCTTGTTTGCCATAGTAACACAGTGAAAGGGAGTGAAAAGGACAGAGCCAGAAGGAACATGGGTCCTGGCTGCCCTTATGGAGGTGTGTGAAGGGATGAGTGCGACAATCACACATTTGAATCATCTGAAAGATCTTTGCGCTCTCACTACCGGCTGCGTTAGCACTGATGCTGAAGGGTGGTCACATCCCTCTGAGAAAGCAGCTCCCTGCGAAGCGCCCAGGGCTGTGGATTTAGTCACCTCTTGGCTCAGAGGTCCCTGTGAGATGCCCTTCGTGGTGGGGCTGGGCAAGCTCAGAAGGTGGAAAGGGGAGCGAGGGGCTCTGGGGGTCTTGCTCAAGCTGAGCACGGGAAGGGCAAGAGAGCCAGCAGTCCCAGATGTTTGCCCTGCAGGGAGGCCTCCTGTGTGGTGACACAAGGATGTTTCTCACTGACTGACTCCACTACGAAATGGCCAGCTGCTGCGGCATTCGACAAGATCTCCGGGTGCTCCCAGTGTGGGCTCCGGTGCAATGACTGCAACCATGCAGGAGGGACAGAAACCCAATTTCAGCTCATCCAGGAGGGAAATAACGTATTTAGTGCTTAACTCTTCTCATTCTGCAGTTACCTAAGGCCCGAGTTTGACTGTTTAGAGGGAGGTGCTGTTTGGGTATGCTGGTGTCTTGAAGGGGGAAGCTGTCGGGACTAGGTGCTTAAATCTATTAGCTGTGACTCATTTCATGAAAACCTGTTCTGAGGAAGACACTTATTTGCAATGCATTATTCAAAGGAGTACTGAATACCCCAGCAATAGTGATCCTGTGTTAGGGAGGTGGGGGTGCTGGGCAGCAGAGGCGGGGGGGGGGGGGGGTGTGTGTGCGTGGGGCGAGACCCGG
>JAVKLA010000074.1:74443610-74467602 GCA_034782735.1 Sagittarius serpentarius
CCCCCCCCCCCCCTGGTGTTGTCATTTTCATTTTAGATGACAATTTGTGCAGCAATGGATGACTATCAGCCTCTCTCACAGCCTCGCACATACCTGTATCAGCACTATTTCAACTGGAGTTACTAGAAAAGAAGTGTAAATGAGTTCCAAATAAGTAAATGAATTCTTCAGCAGGTTTCACAAACCCACTGAAAGCCCTTTTCCATGGCTTCCAGACCACCACAGACCACAGCAGTGGAAAACTGCTTTCAGCTGATACCACCACGGAAAAGACTGCACTGATATCCAGCCTATGTCCTTTTCTCTTAATTTCAGCTCACAACTATTTCCCATCAGCTCTTGCTCCTGGCCTCTCACTGGGACTATCTAATCTGTTATGCCCCTACAGCCCTCTGTGCCTTACTCTGATGAATACTTACTGCAATCCCCAGCTTTATGATTTGCAAAACAGCATTTTGCAGAGGACGCAAAGGCAGAAGTGACAGAGAAATAAAGCAACCTTTCAATCCATTTATCAAAGTCCTTGAAGTTCCCATTTCAAGGAAACAATCAGAAACAGGGAGCATAAAAATTGAATATAAAATCCAGGGCATTTTAAATAAATGGAAAGGTTAACAACAAAGCCGACTCCCCTTGATGATAATAAGAGAAAATCAGTCCTGAGACCTGTTGATCCTGGATGGATCTTGTTTATTAGGAAGAGCCAGCTGAATTAACTGATAGAAGAAAAACACAGAAATATGTTTATTCATTTGCTATTTCTGTTTTCCTAATTGAATGTTTTGCTTTGCAAAGTGCAAAAAAAATGGGTCTAATATTATGCCGTAGCCAAGCGAGACCCATTTAATCACACTCAATGGGTCAGAGTCTACATTAAGCCATGAGCTGTTGAGCTGCACCTGTATTCCCCTGGTAAAAGCATCATTAGCTGGCAAACCTCATCCCAACACTGCTGAAGACCAAGTGGCATGTATAAACCACCCCACCCTCACTTGGAAATAGCAACAGTTAAGACAACAACTAGGCAGGAATCTCACAACTAAACTTGGGAGCTAAGAAGTCACAGCTGCTGATATACTGCTGCCCATTATACTGTCTCCTGGCTAAGGAGAAGTTGTTTTCATGATACTTGTCTGGCATAATTATTTTCAGGCATAGAAACATTTAAATAATGAAGCTTAGAACGCGTGATTTTTGAGCTGAGATCTCATCTATTTAGGTGTTTACAGCACATGTGTCATGATGATGTCTCAGCTTCAGGCTCAATGAACCAATGAGACCTTTAAGAAGTCATATTCTCTCATGTCTGTGAAATCTGTGAGGTTTCCTGCATCTTCTTCTAGAAAGTTTGATGAAGTCTTTTCTAAAGAAGGCGGTGCTGGACGACAGGACCACAGGTCCCATCTTCTGCTCATTGGATGTTACAGACCCATGCCAAAATGAGGCACGGATGGAGCAAGCCCACGACTTTTATGTAGAGGGAACTGGTTAAATGCGAGGCAGACAATTAACTTCCCCATAGGGGATTTGCAAAGGAGTCTATAGGGAACGTGGGCTATTTCAGGAATAGTTGACCACCAAACTCTCTCGGGCTGTGCGGGAAATCTCAGATGCTTTTTATTATTGTTCTCTTGTAATATCGATCACAGTCTCAGAGCTGAGTGCCACCACTTTTTTCACTGGCTCCAATGCTGATCTTCAGGAGCACCACAGCCACTTAGAATCATGTTTCTCTTTCTTTTCATTTGAATATCTTTCTCCTAATTTCCTTTGGTAACCTGCACCATTAACATATTTTCCCTCCTTGCTGCCGGTGTTTGAGGTCATGATGGCTGTGCTCAGTTCCTTGCACACAAACGCACATGACGATGCCCTGAATGTCACAACTGACCATGTTCACCTGTGACGGCCTCAGCCAAGCAGCTGAAAAGTGAAAGGGTGAAGGAGTCCGAGCTCCTTTTTACCCTTTGGTTTCAGGTCCTCTGGGTCAGGCCCTCGGGAGGCTGGGGGGTAGATTACACTGCCTGTCTTGTGACTAAGCAGAGGACTGCTGTGCCCAGGGCGCTCAGTCTGACATCTCTCACCATCATGAAATGTACTAATTGGGTTTTTCTGTGTGTATTTTTTTATTTAATGGTCCTCTAGGACACTGAACCTGCATTATGATCAGAGGCTGATGAGTTAAGGATATGGAGAATTAGGCTCAGCTGGGCATCTCTGCCAAGGGCTACAATAGCTTATTATAGTCTGTACTGTATTTCCAGAAAAATGCTTTGAAATCATAGAGCACCTTCTGTGTGAGGGACAGGGAACTCTTTACCATCAAGGAGGCAATGTGGAAAAGAAAGCAGGAAGCTTTTAACCCCTGTCAGTCATCTGTCTGCTTCTCAAACCAAGGCCCAGAAAATCTCCCCCTCTAGCTGATGGGCTGCCTTTGCCTTGACATAGTCCTGACAGCTCCGCACTCCCGCAGCACTGAAGCACCCGATTGCATGTGTTTGTGTGTGTGTGTGTGTGTGTGTGTGTGTGTGTGTTTAAACCCAAGCAGTTCAAGCAAAATCTGGCACCACCTACTCAGCATCACTTTGATAACCAAATAAAAAAAACAATGCCTCCCCGCCCTTGTATTAAGGTCCTACCAACCCCCTACTTCCCCACCTTGCATTGCAGAACAAGTTATTTGCCTTGGCATGCAGTGCAAAGGAGTTTTCTCCGCTAGGTTTTGTTCCACAAGGACTAGCTGTTTCTGAGACTTGGGAAGAGACAAAATATCTATCGCATGGGATGAAAGCCAACATCTAATTCAGGAGAACTGGCAAGGAACTGGTTTGGTATAAGGCTGTCTTAAAACTGCCTTCTGCTTCTTCTAGAGCACCTGGTGCTTCTGAAAGCTTGTTCAAAAACAGGCTACCAGATTGAATTTCTGTCATCTTCTTTATCCAGTGTTGCTTTAACTATTTCACACAATGTGCCCACCTTCATTTCTCCTCTGAGATGTTTCTGCAACCTAACTAAGCGCATATCATCTGAAAAGGGGTCTGGTTCTGTTGGAGATGATGACTCTGGGGTTCTGGCCCAGCAAAGGACAAGGAGGCTCTATCTACATGCTAGGGAAATGTAAAGCCACAGACCTGTGCACATCATGTGGCATCAGATGCACAAAACCACAGAGTTTAGTGAGGCATGATTAAAGCAGCAAAAGGAGTACTGGAAAACAGAGACAGACAGAAAAAAAGAAAAGAATGAATGTGATGGGGGAAAGCTTGCAGCGCTCAGTCCTGCATTCCTTTTTTAGTACAGTGACAAGCAGCATGAAGATGTCTGTGTCTGATAAAGTGGACATACAGTGCCAGGTCAGGGAACAACAGGTTCTTTAATCCCCTTGCTGGTCTGCTGGTCCACTGATTCAGGGTCAGGCTCTGCAAAGGCTGAGGGCAAGTCCCAGGCAAGAGCAGAAACTCCCGGGTCTCCCTACATTTAGTAATCTGTTCGCTCTGCTGAATAGGTGATAACTTCTAGCAAACTAGAAAGCCTCCCCTCTTTCCAGAAAGGAAAGAATAGGCAGGGTATTTTGAAACATACCTATTTTCTGTGTTTTTCCTCAATTTCATAATCAGCCCCACTGACTCCTGGCGTCCCTGGGGAGTAGGAATCTGCAGAGAAGCCAGGCCTTTTGAGGGAGTCTTGAAGAGCACAGAAGCAACAGCTATGGAGCAGGGACCAAGCAGATATTTTTATAACCCCACAGCCAGGCTGAGAAATGGTCCAGTGCTGTGAGTGGGAAGATGCTCTTGTATTTATTGGGAATAAATTCAGGTGAGTTGCTCGTGTAACTCTTGTACGGTATCATCTCACCACATGCGCACAGACCCAGGCTTCTGCCATCTTGTAAAGGCACTGGAAGGGTTTGTGCACATTGCAGCACCCTGGGTTCTATAGAACAGATCTGGCATGTTGCACCGGATGAAGGCAATTTCCCCCCTTGATCTTGGAGGGTCAGAACCAATTAGCATAGTCCTTCCTATGTCCCCTGAGGGCAGGATAGGTTGTAATGTAACCAAGGACTGATCTTGCCACGGAATATCATTGAGGGTGACACAGCTGAGCCCCTGATGAGATGTTTGCTGACATGTGTCAGGAAGGATCACGGCATGCTTCCCTACATGCCCAGGTGGATTGTGGGTATGCCAAAGGAGGCAGGGGGCTTGTAACATTTTCTAATATGGCATTTAAGGCAAAAAAGAGTGAGCTGAGGCAGAACAAGACAAATTAATGTAGGATGACAACTGCCTTAAGGAACATCAGATGTCCAGAGAAAATCAAAAGAATCCTTCTCCCAAAGACTCCGATGAAAATTTATATATATCTATACCTAAACATACATACATACATCTGTGTGTGCATGTGCATATAAAGGCAGATTGTCAGCTGGTACTCAATGGTAAAGGTCCACTGAGGTAGGGAAGGTGTATGAAGATGCTTAAACATTCATTATGTGTTTACTTCCTGCATGTATGTGTTGAAAGCATTGACTACTCGTCATGTGTGTATATAGATGTGTGCATGTGTAAATATTCTTTTCACTCTCTCATCGATCTTGGATACAGAAATTTTTCAAAGGTAACTAGAATGGGCAAAGATTAAGAAGAAAGCTTGTGTGTATGGACGTGGCAGCTACCTGGAGACGTATCTATAAGCATCAAGAGATGGAAGAATTGAATGATGTGATTCATAGGGCTTTGATTTTATGTAAGAGAGAAATTAAGGATGAAAAATTCCACTGAATGGCTTCTTGCCATTGAATTACTAAAACTGAAGAACTGTCTTAAAAGAAAAGAGGTGTATATACCACAGTCTGAGAACTTTAGATACAATACAACTAACATGCACAATCATGGAATAGCTGAAATAGGCAGAGATAAGAACTGGTGAATGTATATGGGCTTCATATTATCAATACCCGCTGTTCTTTGAAGTCAATTTACAAACACTGAGATGCTTACAGACTACTTAGTATTGCAGAAGACATCTTTGTTTAGCTTTAGAAGTATGGTACCCTCGCCATATCTGCCTGCATCAAATAACTCAGTATTCATCCTCTTAATGAAGCCATACTTCTGGGGTGAGATTTAAATTGCAGGTTAAAATATCCACATTTTGTATCTACAGATTGGCCATTTAGATTGCCCTAGCCAGTGGAAAGATAGTTGTACAGTTAGGGGAGCTCAATACACTGTTCCATTTACCCTGTGGTATACACCTAAATTTGGTCAGATGCATCGATCTCCAGACCCCATGCTGCACTGTCAAGATCTCCACTTACTGCAATGGAAACATAGGCTTCTTGCCCTCATGTAGACACCTACATCTGCGAACCGACAGGTTAGGTATCTCAATCTGGAGCTGTGTTATTGCTCAAACAAGCCATCCTCTACTTCAGTGTAATGCTGCCTCTCCTGCCAGGGCAAGGAGTGTTGCTAGGGTCTGCAGAACAGGATTCAGCCTTTTATTATCACATCAGACATCTAAATCTGAGTACATCACTCCCATGTCCCTTCACAGTCAACAGAGTTATTTGTGCCTCCAAAGGCTGATTCATCCTATCAACACTGTTATCTAAGAAAGGTTGGGCAAACTGCTCTGGGCCAGTGCCCATCTCTTTCAACTAAGTCCGAAGTAAGTTCAAACAACTACTTTAGACTTAACGGTTAATATTCATTTGGCTGGATTTAGGTGAGACCAATTCTTCCCATAGCACATAAATTAAACACATGTAACATTCAGAACCTAACTGTGCCTGCAGATATGTTATTGGTGGATGTGGTACAGATATGTAACATAGCTTACTAGCTTACCTGACCGATCACACACAACCAGCACAGCTGGAATAGCCAATATCAAATAAACACAGGGATTTTCTTTGTGATAAAATCTACAGAGGTAAAAAAACCACTCAAACTATGTCTTAATAACAATCTAAAATTAGTCTGATGAACCCATAATCTGCTTGCACATATAGTGCATGAGGACAAAAACAAGTCAAAAGGAGTTGGGAAAAACTATTATTTGCAAAGTATTCCACCATTAACACAATATGTAACTGCTACCCACAAAACAACTTCCTTAGACAAAGAACAAAAGCATTCAAAAATGTGGTGATAGCTGGCAAGATTCTGCAGCTCCTGAGGTTTCAAGATATTTTAGAGAAATAATATTTTGCACATATGCAGCAGGTTTCACCTGAAGATCTCCAAGCACTTTGTAAATATATATGCTTTAATTAATCTTCACAGCAGCATTATGAGGTAAGCACTGTAAATATAATTATCTTGATTTTACAGATGGTGAACTTGAGACTCAGAGCACTGAAATAACTCCCCCAAGTTCACACCGTGAATCAGCAGCACCGTAGCGACTGGAGTCCAGCAGTTCCACTGCACTTCTCTTTGCTAACCCAGATGACAGAAGTCCCTTTGCTTACGGTGACAATAGACTCCACACACAGAAAAGAGCTGCTCTGGGACTTCACACTTTCTTGTTGGTAAAGCATTTTCCACCCTTTGAATAGGGGACATGATAAATGCACACAGTGTTATTTGTTATTAATACACTCGTTAGCATCTGGATCATTACCACGGGAGCAATGTTATCAATAGGCGCGTTGGTTAGCAGGTCAGATACTACCCCCAGTATTGAACATGGCCAATTCTGGTGGCTGTTTGCTACTTAAAAGGACGATTTCCTTAATAAGCAGTTCTTAAGAAGGCTCAGGCAGCAATCATGCTTCCTGCACATCTTTTGTCTTCATTTAATGTGACATTCTTGTTGTATCTTGTAAATAATCTGTGGTTGTCCCCACTGGGGAGAAACACAGTTTGATATAATGTCAGCCTGAGCTGAAACTGAGAAAGCTGAGCTTGCCATGAAGGGGAGGGTCTCTCAAGCACCCACATCTGAAATCTTCAACCTACTCTTACCTTAATAAAAAGTCAACCTGCCAGCATGTAAATGGCAGCGAACAAAAAGGGATGACATATGGCAAACACAGGTGGTAGTCAGTGGTAACGCTTGTGTATGGTGGAGGCACTTGGGCTGTCAGAGCCAAGGGGTTTCTGCAGGGGCACCTAGTGGTCTCCTTTCTCCTTAAAGTAATAAAGGTACTTTATAGGGTGGGTGATGCATTTTGAAAGCATTTAAAGAACTGCTTTACTGTTTTCATCTAAATTAAATTCCTTCAGATTACTCCATTAGATTCTGTTCTGTTCTGCTCTGTTCCTTGCATAGAGCCCGTCTCTATGGGCTGCCTTTGTTTATGTCAATCTGTGCTCCAACAGAGTGTCTTGGGGTTTTTTTTTTGTGAAAATTATCTACATTTATATATCATAATATTGTGCTCTACTGCCCTGGGATTTGGAAAGATATTTTCACCCGGTAAGATCCACCCCAGATGGATCTGGGTACCTGTCTGGGAATCCTGGAGGTTCGTACTCTTTCAGACTGTTCCCAATATATTCATGTCAAATGGTACTAGACTTCACCCATTTCTCTCAGTACATGGCAGCTCAACCTCCATAAGAATGTTTTAATATTCTCCTTTATGATGTGGCAGAGAACAAGGGAAAAAAAGCATCCCCCAAGCCACTGAGGAGGTAATTGGATCTTGTAAGGGTCATCACATAGGGGCATTTTGGGCTGATGTCAAAGGCCACAGCTAGTTCCCATTTCACTCCAGGAAGGCATCTCCCCTGCAGCTCAGAGAGAGCTGGATGCCAGACGTTCCCCAAGGCCACTTCTGCGGGGGTCTGTGATGACCCCCTTGCCCCCATGCAGACACTTGGCACTTGTTGTGGAAGCCAGTGGGGCAGAACCTGTCTGCCTGCGTTTCCTCCTGGGCATCCAAGTCTAACTGAGGAGTTACTCAGTTTTGATGTGAAGGTTAGGATATGTCCTCCTTCCTTGCAAATTCTTGGCTGAGGAAGTCAGTCGTGTGGGTGGCAAGCCCAGAGGAGAGGAGAAGGTTGTGAGAGTCACTCAAAGCCAAATCCTGCCTTGGGCTCTGCACTGTGCTGCCCTCTTGAACGTGTGCAGTCCCTGGTTCTCTAGTCTTCCAAGGATGCCACGCTTCCTTTTTTTATTTTAATATAGACTTAGTTTCAAATTCACCTCTCGGCTGTGCCTGCAGGGAGTTCCCAGCTGAGGCCAGTAGCAGATGTGTGCGCACATCTGAAAGCAGGACAAGCCCCTGAGCTCTCTCCTGTACACCACCCCTCTGGGGATGGACCTGGACTACTGGGCATCACACAGGCTCCCTGAAGACAGCACATGCCATTTTTACTCGCTTATCTTTCTGGAAGTATATTTAGGGGAGAGGGTAAGAAAGAAGAGAGAGAAAAAGCAAGAGAAGCCTCCAAAGTCAGGTGAGAGATGTCTGCAAGCTCTGTGTGAAGCATCATGTGATTCCTTCCCTGCCATTTCTTCCCCAGGTTTGAAAGATGCCCTGAGGTAGGTTGCCATATTTGCATAGATTTACTTGTAAAGGGAAAATTCTGCTACCATGCATATCCCCGTTGATTGCCACATTGTTATGGGCACCTGGGGAGTCCATAAAGAAATCAAAGAATAAAAAAAAAGTAAAAAAATTGCAAACAACAAAAGCCATATTGTATTTCCCAGGAAGCTCTGAAATAAGTATGCCTCAGAGAGAAGGCACAGGAGTAAAGCTGACACACAAACACAGCTCTTGACGTAACAGACAACCCCAGACCTGCATCCTATTCTAATTACCATCTTTGTTTACAAGTGTATCTGCTTGTGCGGATCCTTCCAACTACCTTAGCATCATTTCATTTTAGTGCAAATAAGGATCATCTAAAACAGCTTGAAAACTGAACAAGGCAAGAGAAATAGGGAAAAAAACACCTCAACTCTCAACAAAACATGACAACTATCTACCCCTTCTTAAGAGCAGAGCAATTTCCTCGCCGTGAGCTGGCATGTTGTTCAGGCAGCATGGGCACATCCTGCAATCCACATAACCGGCATTGCTTGCCAGCTGTTAGAAAACTGCTTCTGGATCGCTTGTACATGGCAAAGATGCCACAGGACCTTCTGAAAACCTTGTGCTCTTTTTCTTGTGGCTCTCACTTGTGACTGGAGGTGGCTTTCACTCTGGAGGATGAAACTGGTTCACCTGTACATCCACCCAACCTTGCCTTGGAGGATCCCCCCTGCTGCAGGGCTGTTACTGTTGTCATACAACAGCTGCTGAACTCCTGCAGTTTACAGCTCTCCTACAAAGTTTAAACCACCACTGATTTGGGATTCCACCTTGGGTAATGACATCTGGTAAGCATCATCACTGTGCAGCCAGGACCCATGGCTCTTCTCTCTGAAACTGCAATGCTATACATCTATGCTTTAGCTAGCAGCATTTTGGAAACTGAAAAGAGACTTCAATGCATTATTTTATGATTGTTCAAGTTGCCAGTGTCAAAGTTCTTTGACTAACTTCTGCCTTCTCCAGGGACAAATGGTCCTGCTTAAACAATGAGAAATACCAGTGATGCAAAACCAGCATCTAAAATATCCCAATGATCTCAAAAACAACAGGACGACTCATGGAAGAAAAATCCACTGAAAACTACTGATACAAAGAAAGTACTTCTGGCTCAGGAAATCCCTGAGCTGCCAATTGCAGGAAGCTAGGAAAGTATTGCTTCTGTAATTTTCCTTCCGCTTTATGATTGACTACTGCAGGAGCTGGGTTATGTGTGAGAATGACTGTTGGTCTGACTGACTATAATTGTTCTTATGTTCTTATATTATATTCCCATGTTCCCTGGGAAGAGTGAATTGGCACTATTGGGAATGGGGGATTACTGCAGCACCCCATGGAGAACTGTCCCCAGCAGAGTGTTTCACCCTGGCAAATTTGTAGCTTCCTCCTATGACTGTCATTTCTCACATTGCTGGGAATAGGGAATGGGAACGAGCCATCCACTCGTTGGGCTGAGTCAGGTGCAAGATAAGGCTGGTCCCCAGGACGGCACTAGTATGTATTGGGGAGGCGGGCAGGGGGAGAAGTGGAAGAAAACAGGGTTTTCTTTCTGACGTTCTCCTCACAACCGTTGCTCAAAAAGTTTCCATGAAGAACATTTGCAGAGAAAGCACCAGGCATTTAGACTAACACACAATATGTCACAGAACCGTCTGCTTCCCAGAAAAAATCTGGAGGTTTATTTGGTTTTAAAAAATGAAAACTCAAAAGCTAAAGCTCTTTTCAGCTGGAAGTGGAAAACAAATAACTAGTTTTATGGGAATTCTTTGGGTGGGCAGGAAAAATTATCCCATTTTAGAAGCAGGTCTATTTGCAGCATGTGTCTGTGAACAGGAAAGGTTGCTGCAAGTTTGGAAAAGCACTTTGTTGAATCATTAGAGTGTCAGCATGCTAATCTGGGTTTGTACCAGAATGTGCTCAAAGACCATCAGACAGACAGAAGTTTCTCTATGTGGTCACTAAACTCTACATTTCCATTAGTAAACAGAAATGTTAATATAGCTAGTTAACATGCCTCTCCAAACCCTAGAAAAATCCTTCTTGCTTTAAAAGCCCTCAAAATATTCACCAAGTTCTCAAGCACCAGCTCACAATGAATTTTTTTAGACACACTGGATACAAGGATGCTACCAGAAACAAGGAACTGGCCTCTTCACTCCTCTACTCCCAAAACCCAGTCTTGATTGATTACAAAAAGCTGAAACCCAGCATTTGCAAAGAGGAAGGTGGTTTAACTTAGGAGGGTGAGCCGAAAGATGAACAGATGGAGCTGGAGGTGGTTGGACTGATGTTGGATCAGGGAACTGCATAGATGAAACCTGAGTTTTGAAGTCAATAACTAGGTACAGACTTAGCACTGTAGACAATTACTAAGATAAAATGCAGTTTTACCAATTGTACATCTGTATGTCAAGCAGAACAAATGAAATCCTTGACAGCCTCTTATAGGATACCAGTCCAATTTAAAGTGCATGGTACAGGGATGAGAGCAGTAGACACAGGTTAAGATAAATCTTGCCAATTTGCTGTACTTTCCCAGATAATTTATTCAGTCTTTTTATTTATTTTTTCATACTATGGAAATTTCTGTACATGCTCCTTCAATAATAAATTTGGGTAAGCAGTCGACGTAGGAATGGGGATTGACAGATTGATTCTGCCTTTTGTGATAAGATTTTTTTACTCTAAGTAACAACATGCAATTCACTGGTAGTCCAAAGTGTTGCTAATTTGATATTAATTTATACTAATTTGATATTAATTTACACTGAGGATATAGTCCCTTGAAGGATGCAACTGTTAGAGCAAAAGGTTAACCTTGCTGCACAGCTCAAGAAACTGAAGCACAGGCTCACAGCACAGATAAGGTCTGTGGCCAAAATGCATAGGGATATTAGTGGGTTTGTTCTGAACCTTTTTTGTTTCAAACTTTGCTTTTCTGCTGACTTCAAGTGGAGAGAGTTGGGAAAGAACTGCTAGGCTTAGTATCAATAAAATCACTCCAGAACACGACTGCCTTTCACGTGGATGAAAAACAACTCCCATTTAGCTTCTTCCAGATGAAAGTACTTTTCCTTTGGGTTTCCGCTTCCCCCTCAACAGCCATTAACTCTCATTGTCATGGAAGCCAAACGGATGGAAGGGGAGACTGGAACGATAGACTCCAGATCAGCTACCCTACACCAGTTGTGGTCATTCATGCAACACCAAAGCCTCCTTCTAGCATCCTCCTCAAGAAGTTGTACTAAGTGAAGTTAAGAAGGTAGCCCCTGCTGATTACAGCCATCAGCTGTGGGTTGGAAATGGTGTCCCAAGTGCCAAATGTTGGAACCTCACTTTAATGTTTAATTTCATGTTTAATTTTTAAAACTTGATTTGATCATTACCATAAACATTAAACAATATTTCCTGTTTAAATATGAATAGGCTGCATTATTTGATTGAAATGAGTGTTCAGATGGCTAATGCGTTTTATTATGGCCATAGAATTTTACTGTTATTTCCCCTCCAGCTGCTGCTGTTCCAGGGAACTTGAAGGGATTCAGTTTTCAATAGGAAGGGCTCTATCTGATGGCATGGTGTGGTACACGAGCTTGCCAAGAAGAGTCTTTCCCAGCCTGGGGATGCTGCTCCTGGTAGTTTTATAACACTGATGAGTGGCTGTTACGGTTCAATGTCCATACAGGGACCTCTGAAAGGCTCTTCACAGCCTCTCTCTCCCCTACCTAACATCTCTCATTTGCTATTGAAATGCCAGCTCCCATCTTTGGTTATCCTGTGATAACATCCTCTATCAGCCAGTAATTGAATTTTTCAGACAAGTATCTCATTGTTTTCTCCCACGCTGCCCCTTCATGCATGGTAGGAGCTCCTTAAAGAGAGCTGCAATCCCATCTCAGGATGTTCCCTGAAGTTTCTCCAAAACCTGTCCCCCTTGCTACAATGCTCACATATGACTGACAACACTGAGACCACGAATGTGTTGAAACCACTTCTCATCTTGCTATGAAACTTGTCTCATTGTTTTCTCTACTCTGTTTTCTGGTTCTCTATTTCTGGTACTCTATTTTTCTGGTTCTCTAGCTTCTCTTTTACTACCCTTGTGTTATAGAAAGTTTGGAGCTGGGTGTGCTTTTTACTGGTCTCTGTAAAGGCACTAGGAAGGTAGGGTCGTTCCCCATGACAAGCATTTCTCAGCACTGTCTTAATTAGGGTGAGGTGGAAAACAAGTATTCCATTTAGCAGAAAATGTCAAGTTTTTACAAGTAATTTTTGCTCTGGACCATGACCTTTAAAAAATGCTTGGGCTGACATCATCACTCTTCCCAGCTGGACACCCGTGAGCACAGACATTAGGATAACTCAGCAGCACAGGTGTCTCCCACACTGTCAGAGTATGGCTTACATGTTGGAGCTCTTGCTACTGCCAGAAGTCCATCCTGAACCTCAGAATCCTGTCCAATAAAAGCTTTATCGAATCCACTATTTTTGTCCCCAAAGTCTGAATCATGAAAAGCTAACATTTTTGCCTGAATAATTGTCTTCCTCAGCACTAATTATCATGTGGATAATAAGTATTTAAGAAAGTAGTTGTCTAGCAGGATGTTTCAATACATCCAGACCAAATTTTGTTGGCAGAGAGCAGTGGATAATGGAACTGGAAATCAGTAACAGCTCTTTCTGATTAAGAAAAAAAGCATTTCCAAGATGAAGGTATAGTCCAGTTAACTCTTAAGAAGGATTATAATAAGGAAACAAATCCTAACTGAAAGGTCATTATGAAACTCCATCAGAAGAGATGAACCCACTTCTTGTGGCAGGAAGCATAATTCTAATCATTTATGGATGAGAAAAAGCTAGAAACAGGTCTGCAAATCCAACATTTCTGTTGAGGGGAATTCTCAATTTCTTCAACATGGAGTGGAAATAGATATTAGGGAGGTATTCTTCTCCTCAAACTTTTGTCATCTAGGAATTTACTTTAAACTAGCTGGCCAGACTCTACAGGAGATGTGGAGAGATACAGGTGAACTTCCATAAAGTGATCCATCCTCACCTGTCTTAGGAGTGAATGAATGACCCTGTGGGAGTACCCCTTTGCTTCTTTATTGATTGTTGAAGCATCTCAGATGAACAGCTAAGAATAACCACCTAACCTTCATAAGACAGAAGTTATCGGAGATGAACACACTCCCCCTGCAAATGACTTGCCCCAAACAATATAGCAAGAGTAAGACCAGAATTCTGCTCTTATTTCCAGACTTGTGTTCTGCTGTCTGACCAGCGATGACCTCTGCAGTGGCAATACTTTTCCTTGAGAAAAAACCCATAGTCTATAACATTTCCAATCACGTATTTTGCAGCATTTTCTCCTCAGTACCATCACCATTTCTGATTGCTTTGAGGTCTTATAAAATATGCGTATTTTAGTACATCTGAATTTGTTTCGTCCAGAGACAGAAGCATGTTCGAAGTGAGCAGCGTGACAGTAGTGTCAGATGACACTTTGAAGATGACTTACGGTAATCAGAAATGAAAAAGACT
Organism: Sagittarius serpentarius; assembly: GCA_034782735.1. NCBI lineage: Eukaryota > Metazoa > Chordata > Aves > Accipitriformes > Sagittariidae > Sagittarius > Sagittarius serpentarius. Next base: position 74,457,712 of record JAVKLA010000074.1, read on the forward strand.
TCTTAGATTATGTGGCCCTCTGATGACATGGGACATCTCCCCACTGAATGTTCAAAAACATTTTGCCTATCCTCATTTTAAGTAGTCCAAATAGCAATTTACATCTCCTCCCCTTGGGGTCCTCATCTACAATCTAAGAAAATTCACAGAGAGGACATTCTTCCTTGAACCTTGTATAAATTGTATGAATATGGTTGGACTAGAAGATGTTAAAGGTCTTTTCCAACCTGAATGATTCTATGATTCTATGAAATGCCCCTTTACTTGAATTTTGCACACAAAATAGGCCTTCTACTACTTCCTGGGAGAGTTTAATTACAGACCTCTAAATTGACTTATTGCAGAAGTTTGAGTGCACACACACGTCCCATCCAATCTCGTGTTTGCCAGCCATGAAAACCACATATGTCCCTAAGCAACAAAAGACGCTTGCAGCAAAAAGAACATACCCTGCTGAGTCTTTGAAGGTACTATATACTACTAATAAATAGATATGATCTATCACACAAAGGCAGACACAAGAAAACTCAGACCTGAGACCTTCTAAAAGTTTAAAGCAGGTGTCTACCTGTGAACCTATGTGCTGCTTGAACAAGATATGGTCTCTGTAATAGTTGTTGCTACAGCACTGGGATGGCTGCCTTACTGTGGGAGGCTGAAGCACAGAAAATCACCGCAAGTCATCTCCAGCAGCAAGACAGAGTACGTAGCCCATAGGATTGTGCTGTTGCTGTCTTCTAGACGGATATTTACAATATGCACTTACCTGGTACCCCGACAAAAACAGGCCTTAATTGTATTTGATAATCAAATCTGCTGCTCCACTCAGGTACTGTACAGCTGGCAATTCAGAATGAATATAACAAATAGGTTCAATTTTTTTTTAGCAATCTCCTTGATTTTCCCCTAAACCCAATGCAAAATACAGTAGGTATATACGATCCGGGAGGCATTCCCAGAGCCAAGATGTGTATATTAATAAAATAATGCTAGAAATGGGATTATGTTAATGGAAATCAGTCCCACTTGCATTCTGAAAATATCTTCTCTTCCATCTTACGAGTAATATTTGAAAAAGAACTGATTTCCCTCTCCCTCTTTCTCTCTCCCCTCCTCCCTGCTTTCTCCCTGTGTCTATTACAAGGATTTTAATAGAAAGACATTCAAATTGTAACACTCAGCAGCCCATGAGAATCAATTATTATTTTTTTCACTTGCTGGTTACCATATTATTTTGTATAATTGTTGATGTCTGTCGTCTAAATTATCTCACCCAAAAAGCTGTCTCTCTCACGCACACACACACTCATGTCAAAAAATAAGAATAACAATAATAATAAAAAAAAAGTCTAACAGCCCTTCACAACCCAGACACAACCTTGAGGGGAAGGAAAACACAAAACGAAAAAGAAAATAATCATAAAAAAAAGAGAACAGCCCATCTAGCTAATTCATCTGCCCAGTAAGTGCATGTGTGTGGTGGATCAGATAGGCTTGACGGCAGGTGATGGGGGTCAGGGCTTTGCTCACACTCTGAAAGGGTTTTGATGATTGCAATTACTCACCCACGCTTTGACACAGCACACAATGAAAGACTACAATTAGACAAGTATTATTCCCAACTGCTGATACCCATACAAATGCAGCTCACTTTGTCATTGCATTATTCATACTTGAGGTGCATTTGTGTATATGAGTTTGAGAAGGGAGAGGGGTGGCAGTTGTTGTTTGCATTTGTGGCACTGTATAAATTATCTAGATTTATGCACACTATGTCTGTAAATCTGTATTCAAGCCCACAGTCATGTACATTGTTTTTTCTGCCCGTATCTGCAGACTTGCACACATGGAGATGTGGCAGGATCCTTGAGATGGCACAGTGCAGTTCTCCTGGTCTGCACTCAGACCCTACAAAAGGACTTACATCGACATTTCTCGGTTTTGGATGGAGAGCTGGATGGGTATGTGGGAGACAGGGATACGGTTTCCTGTCCTTAGCTTGTGTCTTTTCAGGCTCTCTAATTCATTGCACCACATTTCCCCTGCATTGCTGTGTGCTAAGCAGTGGCTTCTGGATATGGTCTTGTTACAAAGAGGTTTACTTCCATTGCAGAAGATTTTTAAACTGACAGAAGATTAAGACAGAAGATTTTTAAACTGATTTGAAAACTGTAATTATTACCTCTGCTCAGCAGACACAACCCAGTGCTGCTGGCAAACTCTTTAAACTGTCAGTGTGGGGACACTCCCTGAAGTCAGAGCACACTGGCCATCGTATGCCACTGGAGATGTTGGGATATAACTAAATGTGGGGAGTTATTCTGGAATCTTTAATTTCTATTAACCAATATTAATCATGCTTAATAATAAGAGAAAGTAATAGCTAGCAAGAATATCCAAAGTCGATTAATCTAATTTGGGCTACAGCAGTCTGACTGAAAAAAAAGCACCCAGACAGGGAATTAATTAAGAAAAGCTATTCCATGTTAAATGCACACTATACTTTCATATGAACGAATGTATCTGTGTAAAGAGCCCTTTCGATTTATTTTATCTTCTGGTAAAGGGAATTCTATTCAAATGTTGCCAAAAGGAGTTAAATCACCAGTGGGACAAGGGCTCTGTGCTCTGCGTGGGAGCAGAGCTGCAGGATATGCCTGTGCCGGGTTTAGCCCTTGCTCTTGCCTTAGCTGTGTGCATAACAGTTCTCACTGTAGATACCAGCAAGACAATCACTGCATGAGTAATATATTGTTAGATTTATACAGCCTAACTTAGGTAATGTGAAATCCAGAGGCAAAAGCAAGTTTGCCCCAATTTTACAATCAATCATGTTTTTAATTGATTTACTGCTGCGTCATCAGGATGAAAACATCCATACAGCCCTGCAACACACTCATATCTCCTGCCAGTAAACATTTATTCATGAACATTTTTGGACTGCATTGAGAATTCCTCCCAGGAAAGTCAGTCACAATGAAATGAAATGCAAGCGTACCCATTAATGACCAAATCATAAGGCACAAAATAATACAAAACAAGAGTAATAAACCTCTCCAGGGAATTGCATCATTGTTAACGAAGCAAGTAATCAATAGACCATTGTTTGAAAGCATTGCTTGTTGCATGACTGCTTGGATGGAGACTTGAGTAACAGCAGCAGCCTGAAAAATGTTGTGTCCTGAAAGTAGCTACTCTGTGAGAACTGTTTGGGATTCATGAAGTCTAGGAGATTTAGGAGGTCTTTTGCTGATGGCAAAGATTTTCAGATCTACAGATTTGCTCTTCTAGAGAAGGCAACACCGAACCTTCTCTAGCCCCTAAATTCCAGTTTGTGATTTATCAGCAGGAAATAGCAATTTGGGTACCGAGAGCAATGAAGATCCGGCGGGCTGGGACCCCAGGGAGGTGTTCAGATGACCAACTTGCACTGATGTCTGTGCTTCCACTGGTCCTCGTTGTGGTCAGAGGAGACAGGCTGGGGAAAGCAGGAAAAGCAGCACGCAGGGAGCCACGGCCAGGGATGATGCAAGGAACTGCAGTGGCTCGCGCTGCTCCCAGAGTTGAGAGTCTCCCAGCTAGGGTTTTTTTCCTTTCATAGGAAGCAAAGGGAGAAGTAGGAGAGCTGCGATGAGACAGCAGCACCGTCTGTCTTTCCCTTTGTCTGTCTGCTTGCCTTTCTGCTTTCCTTTCACCAGGCTGTTTCACTCAGGGAGCCAGCTGTGGAGGTTTCCTAACACGAATGCGTTTGGCCTGAGTCAAGGCAGTTCCTTGTCGTAAGTCTCTGGGGCTTTCTTTTGGGAAGCTGGAGTTGTTAAAAGCACGTCTGGCTTTCCCAGCTTTCGGGGTGGTCACATCGGGTGGCAGGTGACAGGGCTTGTCACCGTTTGTAAATGTCAAGCAGGGAGCAGGGAGGCCACGCGTCAGAGTTCAGGGCCAGGTAGCTGTACTTTGCCTCCTGCCGTCTCGTAACCTGTCCAGGCTCCCTTCATCTCCCCAGCGGGGTTTCCAGCCACAGACGTCCCTGAGGCCTGACAAAGCAGTGACAGCCCTGCTGCAGGGGGTGGACACATGGCAGAGTGGAGAGGGGATTTGCAGGGATGTTTTTGCAGCAGGACAGGATGGAAATAAGGGACTGGGGGTGCTGGCATGGACTTGCTTTGGCAAAGCAGGCAACACCCCGTACAGTAGCATCCCACACCACTGGTCCCGCTTCCTGCGCTGCGTGTTTTCCCAGAGCACTTTGCTTTTACAGTGCCAGGAGCAGAGCTCTGTAAAATACCTGTCTATCCATCTAAAAAGTAATGCACTATGTTTTCAGTGCTGATGCCTAACTACATATGGACACCTGCTGTGAGTGCCAGCTCCACAAGAAGGAAACTTTCAGCCTAATATACCCAGCACTCAAGAAATGAGCTTTTGCTGGGTGAAACTTCATCAGCAAAAGGCTCATCCCAAGTGTCCGGATCCTGGCTTGGGTCCACATCTGGAAGCCGCATGTCGGCAAAGGCACTCATTCCCCAACCTGACTGTCTGGGACAGATGTTTTCCTGTCTTGGAACCCTTTTGTCTTTCCAAGACCTGAGCATGGGAGCTCTGCACAGAGGAAAGGAACAGCCATAGCAGATCGTACCTTGGACCTGGAGCAGCTTATGGGCATCACAGTCTGTACCCCAGCATTATACATGTTCTTTTAGAGATTAAGGTCCCAGCACTTAAGCCACGTATGTTAGTCCTAAATACAAGAGCAGCTCCATTGGCTTCAGGGAGATGGCACAGGATTTAAACTATGCATGTGTTTAAGCACCTGGCATACGAGCCTTTCTCTCTAGTGCACTTCTCCCTCCCCTGGGCTTAATTTCAGCTCCTTCCGCTTTATAGTCTGTGGCCTCTGCTGTAAATTCAGAGAGCCAGGGAACTGATTTTTAAAAAATACTTTCTGCTTGAAATACTGCAAGTAAAGAGCAGATGAGAATATATATCAGTTAAATGCTTTTTTAAAGGCATATATGACATGACACGACACACTGGATTCTAAAATTAAGTACAGTAGCAAGGAACCCCCAGCTGGAATTTCCTAAAATATGGCTTTCCTCCTCTGAAACCACTTTTAATTTTAAGTGCTGACTTTCCTGACCCAGAATAAAGTTACAGGCAATGTTTACTAGCCAGCATAGAAGGGAATTGCTCCCTTATTGCATTCCAAGCGTGCAAGCCACTGAAAATCAATATACCGAAGTAGGAAAGAAAGAATAAGAGCATACCCACTCATCTCCCCTGCTCCACACGCAGAGACAGACACATCCATAGACCTGTCTCTTTCCTCCCCACCATGACAGGTAATGGCCCTCTCTAACCTTAGAGGCTTGCAGTGAAGAAAGATGAAGTTTGTCACATTGTTCCTGAGCAGTAAGTTGAACAGCTAGGTCACCTCCCATTTTTAGCTCGTCAGTCAAGGCTACCTTTCCATGAGCAGCGCACAGCTGCCATTCCCCAACAAATAGTGAAATGATGAGTCCATGTCACAGCAGAGGACACCATCTAAACTCCTGGTATCCCCTTCAGTTCGTCAACATGATGGCAGATGACAAGGACATGAGATGGGGCTGATGCGAGGCAGGAATCTCCATAACAGGTCTCCTTGTGGAGGCGGCGAGGGGCTGACCTCTGGACATTTCAGAGACACAGGGAGCCGTGAAGAGGTGGAAGGTCACATCTAAAAACTGCTACTCCAGGGCAGGGGGCTGGAGGTAGGAGGCTGATCACTACTTGATGCCAGAGCCTGAAGGCAGACAAGATGCTGCAGGAGCAGCAGTGATCCAGGAGATGTCTTCCAGACATCTTGCTTTCTTAACGCACTTTGATGCCGAGACAGGAGGAAGAGGAGAAAAAAGAGGAATGAGTCACTTGTCAACTCTGCATCAGTTGCTAAACTTTCTGCAGAAAGGCTGCACTGCTCTTAAAAAAGGTCGGATTTTGTCTTTGGTAACAAGGGTGCTTTTGATTTCTGTGTGGCTTGCAGACTTGTTTGTGGGAGAAACACATGGTCCTGTCTGCTGCTTTGGGGTTTATTTAAGTGCTGCTCTTTCAATGCCAAAGCAGAGGTCCGGTGCAAAAGCGATACTCCCCTCTGTCACCCCGTGGCATGGACTAACTCGGGGCTGTGCTCTTTAAGAACAAATTTTGTTTGCTGGAGGCAGAGCTGAAAATGTTTTTCACCCATGGTGGCATGCAGGGCAGATGTCTTGTGAACCAGACATCAGCTGCAGGGTTAGAAGCAATCACTCAGTGCTGAAATTTGTCAGGTGTGGGAAGTTAATGTAAGTGGCTCTGCCATCTCAAAAGTCTTTGTGCCACATAGAGCTTTTCTTCCCTGGTGATGCAGACCAAGGAGAAGAGAAATGCAGAGCCCTGATTATCTGGCAATGTGAACAGAAGACTGACCCAAGATGAAGTCTCTGCAGGCTCAGCAAACCCACCTTATCCCGAGTGTCTCAGATCAGCCCTTAAAATATGTCCCGGGATGTATCTCTGAACAACGCAGTCCTTGCCAGTCCTCAGTGGCCATAGCCTTGCCTACAGCCTGACAACTTTATCACCTCCCTCCCTCCCTCCCTCCTGCTCTCTCTCACTTGTCCTTTGGTGCATGGGGTATTCGGGGTGATGGCTAGTGCCAGTGTTAATGGGAATAACACTTCGAGGCTGCTGGAGGGGATCAAGGCCTCTGTCTTCCCAGGCCATCACTGCCTTGCAAGCTCTGGCTCTCACCTTTAATGTGGAGTCAGCTTTCTTGGCACATGGAGGATTCACCCTGTGGGATACTTTGCTGACTTTTCTCTTCACCTTGACTCAGACATGCACAATAGAAATAGCAGCTGTGGACTCCTATGGTTTCAGACCCTGCCCTGTTTCAATTAAGAGAGACACATGGGTTTGCAGAGGAGGCTTTCAAGGAGGATGCGTGGGTTTCCTTTTGAGTCTTAACACATAGAAAAAAAGAATTGCACTGAGCTGCCTGTTTCTCCTGAGCACCTTCAAGCACCTGGCAAGCAGTCAGCGGTTCTGCTACCCTCCCTTGTCTGACGGGGGAGCACAGAGTGTGCTCAAAGTGCATCACTACCCCTTCACACTAGTTACACTGACAGAAAACGGTTGCATACTGGCAAAACCCATCCCCACACCTTTGCAGTGAGTTCTCCCAGCAGAAGGGCTTGGGGACAACACCGAGGGGCGAAGGGCATCTCTGAGAGGAAGCGATGTTGGAAGGGCAGTGTTTCTCACCTCCAGGTCACCCCCACGCTGGTAACTGCGAATAACTCGACGCAGGCTGGAGCACGGCTGTTGCTATGATGAGGTCACCTCTGTGAACAGCTCAGCCCTGCGGCTGGGGAGGAGGTGACCCTATGGCAGTGAAGAGCATTCTCCCAAGGTCTGCAGGAAAACAGTCTCCCAGTTATCCAGCTCCAGCCCCTAGGCAACACTTTCCCAGCCTGGGTACATCAGGCTTCTGGTGTGGAGCTGGGCCGAAGCTAATTTGGCCCTCCCACCGCCTCCTGCTGCTGCAGCGGGGATGGGAAAGAGCTGGGAGGGCAGTAGGTGATGCCTGACAGCTGAGCAACCCTTGACGGGCGTGCTCACGTCACGGCATACTCATCCTTAGGATATCCTTGTATCCTGTCAGGTGTCCCAGAAGCACCCAGCGCCACCCAAGAAGCACACCATCACCTAAAAAATGAAACCGTTTCCACAGTTTTTCAGAGGTGCTCTTGATACTGAAGCAAGAGTCTTCTCCCTGCCCTACTCCTCCATCTCCCTCACCAGGCTGGAGGGAAATAGTGTAGGTCACCTTCCATGATAAGCACTGTCCTCACCCAGGAGACAGAGGAAGAGGAGGAGATGCTAACTGCAAAGATGGGGAGCTAGGGTAAACTCAGAAATTGTTTGAGAAGCAGAGAGAATTAGTTTTGATTCAGTTAGTCTTTATTTCTTTTTGCCTTTAAAGAATTTATATGAAATTGTTCTAAAAAAAAGTCCAGCTAGCATCTTCCCTGAGACACTTGCCACTTGGCTCTGGGGAAAGGCTGCGTGCTCTGCAGCCTCCCACAAGGAATGTAACCAGCTATGAGTGGTAGTGCCTGCTAGAGGGTTGCAGCAATGATAGGGCTTAGAAAACGATCAGGATTTTCACAGCAATCTCAAGCTGTTTGAGGCCTTGCCCTCTGCTGTCATGTGCACACTTGAGATTTTTTTTTCCTTCTTGTTCAATAAATCCCCGATTTTCTAGACCTCGGGAGTGTACCAAAGTTTGAAAGTGACCCAAGTTCAAGCTAAAGGCTCAGCAGGAGACAAATAAAGGAACCTCAAATCTATTATTAAATAAGTAAAACCTCACAACATCTTTAGGTCTGACTTACAGTTTCTGAGTCCTTGAAGTTGCTAATAAACACCAAGCAAATGGCTGGAGCTTTGATCCTCAGCTCTGGTAATATTTGGGAAAATATTCAGAAATATACTTGTCAACATTTGGAGATTTTGGAAAATTCTTAACATTTTCAACTTCTGGCAAGCTTGTATACAGAAAGAGTTTTGCAAAGTCAGGCTGTAGTGCGTTTGCGTGGCAAGGTTTTTGGTAGCGGGGGCACTGCAGTGCTTCTCACCCCTGTGAGAAGCTGCTAGAAGATTCCCCTGTGTCCGATAGAGCCAATGTCAGCCGGCTCCAAGTCAGACTCGCCACTGGCCAAGGCCAAGCCCATCAGCGATGGTGGTAGCACTTCTGGGATAATGTGTTTAAGAAGGGGAAAAAGTTGCTGTGCAACAGCAGTTGCAGCCAGAGAGAGGAGTGAGAACATGTGAGAGCAACAGCCCCGCAGACCCCCAGGTCAGTGCAGAAGGAGGGGCAGGAGGTGCTCCAGGCCCCGGGGCAGAGATTCCCCTGCAGCCCATGGGGACCCCGGTGAGGCAGGCTGTGCCCCTGCAGCCCATGGAGGTCCACACTGCAGCAGATCTCCACCTGCAGCCCATGGAGGACCCATCGCCGGAGCAGGTGAGTGCCCCAAGGAAGGCTGTGACCCCGTGGGAAGCCCGCGCTGGAGCAGGCTCCTGGCAGGACCTGCGGCCCTGTGGAGAGAGGAGCCCAGGCTGGAGCAGGTTTGCTGGCAGGAGCTGTGACCCCGTGGGCGACTCATGCTGGAGCAGTCTGTGCCTGAAGGGCTGCAGCCCGTGGGAGGGACTCACATCAGAGAAGTTTGTGGAGGACTGTCTCATGCGGGAGGGACCCCACGCTGGAGCAGGGAAAGAATGCGAGGAGGATGGAGCAGCAGAGACAAAGTGTGACAAACTGACCACAACCCCCATTCCCTGTCCCCCTGCGGTGCTGGGAGGGAGGAGGTATAGAAAATCAGGAGTGAAGATGAGCCCAGGAAGAAGGGAGGGGTGGCAGGAAGGTGTTTTTAAGATTTGGATTTTATTCTCATTACCCAAGTCTGATTTGATTAGTAAGAAATTAAATAAATTTCCTTGAGTTGAGTCTGTTTTGCCCGTGACGGTAACTGGTGAATGAGCTGGACATGAGTCGGCAGTGTGCGCTCGCAGCCTGGAAGGCCAACCCGATCCTGGGCTGCATGAAGAGAAGCGTGGCCAGCAGGTCGAGGGAAGTGATTCTCCCCCTCTGGTGAGACCCCACCTGGAGTACTCTGTCCAGCTCTGGGGTCCTCAGTTCAAGAAAGACAAGGACCCGCTGGAGCGGGTCCAAAGGAGGGCTACGAAGATGATCAGAGGGCTGGAACACGTCTCCTACGAAGACAGACTGAAGGAATTGGGGTTGTTCAGCCTGGAGAAGAGAAGGCTCCGGGGAGACCTTATTGCGGCCTTCCAGTACCTAAAGGGGGCCTA
>JAVKLA010000074.1:74467702-74520434 GCA_034782735.1 Sagittarius serpentarius
AAGTCGAGGCTGGACGGGGCTCTGAGCACCCTGATCTAGTTGAAGGTGTCCCTGCTCCCTGCAGGGGGGTTGGACTTGACGACCTTTGATGGTCCCTTCCAGCCCAAGCCATTCTATGATTCTATGATTCTATGATCTCTCCCTCTCCTTTTATTGAACCATGAGCCTTTTGTCATATTTTTTCTCTCCCCTATCCAGCTGAGGCGGGGGCATGATAAAGTGGCTTTGTGGGCACCTGGCGTCCAGCCAGGGTCAACCCACCACACAGGCTTAGAAGCACGTATTGCTTTTCATATCTCTGACATGGACTCGGTCGGAAAGGGAAACGGAGGAGTCTTAGGCAGAAAGCTTGCATTGAAGTAAAAGACTAGCTTTTCCCCAAAACACAGCTCTCCTTATTGTTATTATTTCAGCTGTTGACCAGTGATTTTAAAAAAACTTCTTACTCATAATCTTCAACACTGCTTTACCTTGCAATTCACTTTTTTAAATGGCCTAAATAAAATGCATAGTCATGGTCATATATAACCTTGACCTACAGATACTCAAAATATAGCTCCTAGTCAGAATTTACTCCCCGAAGAGTAGGATAAATTTAACCAAGCAGTCCTCCTGACTGAATCGCAACACAGACCAACACCAGTTTCACTACAGATATCACAAGGACCATGTTGTAAGGTAATCATGGCCAAATGCAAACTCTGAAAGTCCATGAAATGACTTTCAGCTTGTTGAAGTATTTTGCACATATTAATTAAACTTTAGATCACCTGGCTTAAATCAGAATAGCAGAACTACTTCAAAACTAACTTTGAAGTTTGCCTGCTCTGAGCAGGAGGCTGGATTGCATGTCCTCCAGAGGTCCATTCCAACCAAAATTACACAATTTCCTGAAAATGGCATGAAACTATTGTAACCTGGAAAGTCGATTGCTGAGACAGAAAGAGACATTGGGAGTTTCTAACCACAGGCCACGTTACTCCTCAAGAGCTAGAGGCTGAGTGCCATAGTCCTGCCTCACTGTCGGCCATCCCCATCGTTCAAATGCCAGACAGTGCCCCCAACACGAGCCTGGGGACACGAGCTGTCTCTCCGCTGAACAATTGCATTACTTTCAGAGGAAGTAAAAGCATGAAGTGTTTGAAGGTCTCTCTGTCTGAGCAGATTTGCATGACCAGTTCTGTTAGCAATTGCGCATCTCTGGCACGCCTGGGTAGTTAGACGCTCTTCAAAGATTTGCAGTGGGCAGTTTTAGGCATGCATCTTTTCGTCTTTTATAGCTACGCTCCTTATGTCGGAGCCATTAGCAATATCTCTAAACTCCCTTTCAATCATGTTTTACGGTGCCTGTTCAGTGCATTGAGGTACTTTTTATGGTTGAGATGACACTTTCATTATAAGCTGCTGTTTTCAGTGGTTTATAACTTTCCCCCAAAATTACCTTTGGGGGTTGAAATTTTCTCACGCTTTCTTATTCACAGGCCAGCAGTGAATTTATTTAGAAAGTTGGAAGACAATCTCCACAGCTATTTTGGAGTTATCAAAACTTAGGGGAAAAACAAACAAACAAAAAAAAATCCTATTTTTGATCATTAAAAAGAAAAAGTAGGCATGTACTTACAGCATCCTGTAACAAAAAACTACAGTGAATGCAGGCTCCATGAGACACCTGTTTATTGTGATTAAATTTGGGCAAAGAAAAAAATTAAACACAATGAGAAATTGTTAGACACTCAGATACAGCGCAATCCTAACAGTAAAAGATAGAAAACGTATTTATGGCTATCGGAGGTTGAAGGACCTTTTTTTCTGCCTTCAGCATTTTGAGTTTCCTGAGCTTTGTGCAGTGGGCCCTTACTACAGCATCAATAAATGCCTTTTGAATTCATAAGCCAAACAGTCACAGCCACTCAACAAATATATAGACAAATGCAACTAAGGTATTTATCCACTGTTCTGAAGGTATTTGCTCACTTTTCAGTACAAGTGTGTTCCAGTTGGTCCTTGATAATACTTGTTGATGCCAGTTATTTTTAGACTTTATTTTGACTGAAGAACAGTAGTCACAGTCTGGGCATATGCAGCTTCCAATTGTGTCTGCTTTCTTTTTCAGGGAAAGAAAATGCATATTGTCTTGTTTCCTTCTCAGTGCTTAAGTCTGTTCTTTGGATATGTGTGCTTGTTTGTGTGACAGAGGCTTTTATCTGATGAACACCTAAACACCGTCACAGTGAGGCTGCTGGGCAAGACGGACACTTGCTTTGATGTAAAATGAAATAATCTTCACAACAAACAGGTAGATACTATGGCCACTGCAAAACTAACTGGGCTTCTTTTAGGTACATATCAAGAGGAAAATAAATATGGAGACAGATTCAGTTTAGATTATTCTCCATGGATCTGCTCCAATGTTGGCTCCAGCCAGTGGGTCCCTTTTCATTGGCTTTAATGGCTTTCCAATCAGGCGCTAGGGTCTGATTTTATGTTCAATGACCCGGTTGTTCATGATGAGGTTTCAGCAATTTCAAAGTAACTGGAGTTGCCAAACAGTTTTAGATATAAATGGTTCGCTTCCCTCATAAATTTTGCAAAAGCAGCTCCACCTACAGGATCCCCAAAATTAGCGAGAGTTAAGCAACTCCTGCAAAAGGGGCTAAGAAGGCTTGCTTGAGCTTTTTAAATTTGCATTAGCCTTCTGTTAGAAATTCCCCTGTGCATTTTAACCTGTGCAGGCACTGTCTTAAACAGCATCTCCTCTGGACTTGCGATAGTATCTCTCTAATACGACTAAAACCAGAAATCACCACTTTGAGTCTAACATTCTAATTCAGGGAACTCTTAACGATACCCCTTTTAAGCAAAGTAATTAATGACCTTATTTGAATTTTCAATGCGATGAAACCTGAGCAAACACACTCACTTAAACATTAGGTAGAGCTGAATGGTCTCAGCAGCCTGATCCGAGCTGAATAAAGCAAAAATCTTTCCCTTCACATCAGAGGTCACAAATAAGATGACCGTTTCTCCTTAAAAGGCAAGTTACTTCATCCTGCAGTATGATATGCTGTATTTAGCGCTTCATTTCAAGCTGCTTTGAGCTCAAATGAATATAAATACCCAATGGTCATTCTCTTTATTAAACTGGAGCTACACAAAGGACTAATAATCTGGTTGTCTTGTTGTTCACTCTAATTATAGTAGGGAGTGTGAGGAATCCCATGTGCCTCCTAACTTTGGATGAAAACAATTAGTCTGCAGGTTTCCTTTTTTGGCTTTTATTATTATCATTATTGCAATTAATAAACTTAATCTTCCACTGCCACAGTCTACCAAAATGCACGCTGCAAACCAGGAGAGAAAAGGGAAATGCAGTATTCTGTCTTTTTCACGTGATCTCCGTCTGGCTTTTTGGATAAGATTTGTTTTGTGTAACAGGGCAGTGAGCTCAAAGGCTGGATCCTGAGAAGGATATTAGAAGAAAATACTCAAAAATGTTTTTGGTAATGGAGGCTGCTGTCAACATTTCTCAAGAATAGGCCAGGCACAAACCTTGAAGAGGGGCCCTAGGGAATGATTTATAGTACGGACTGATACAGTAAACGCAATTTGTTTTAATTAAGGCGATGGCTTATTGCATAATTCACATTGCGCTGGCTGAAATGACCGCGCCAGGCAGTTTTGGAGAATTACAAGCCGTTCTCATAAATTCCATTAACTGTAATGCAGCAAATGTTGCAGGAAACAGAGTTTCATCAAGAAACATAAATGCAACACTCCTACTTCTCACAAATTTACACCAAAACTAATTCTGCAGTTTGTCTTCAGCTTGTAGCTCCTATATATTATGAAGTATAGTTTTTCACTCCCTTTCCCTGATACACTTAACAAACCTGCAAATATGATCAGCATTCAAAACACCCAGCCAAACCCTTAAGTAGCAACAAATAGCCTGGTACAAAGACGGCAAACATATCCCCAAGCCCATCCAGCTGATCATGGTCCCTAGACCTGCAGAGGTTGTTACACTGATGTACTACAGCCTACAAGGCACAAATAATAGCATAATTTTGAAAAGTGGTTGCTGTTTTTATTTGGAAGAGAGTGTCTAGCACAACCTGAGATGCCTGTGCTATTCAGAGGGTGAATACCAACTTGATTCAGTCCAGCTTTAGGCTTTTGTACTCTCAAGTTCAGTAGCCCTCAAAAAACCCTGTGCAATTCTGCAATTAAAATGTGAGTCATGGAATCATGAAACAGAAATACAATTGAGCAGAATTAAATTTGCCTGGGTCAGCCTAATATTGGCATTGTCAAATGTCTTCAGAAACTATTTTGTTATATTTTCCTTCTTTTAATGTCATTTTGTCCTAAGAAAAATATAAATAGATATACTGCCCAGTGTATGTATGGTATAGTATAGCACTATGTATAGCATGAATAGAGCTAGAATCTAGGGATCCAGAAAAAAAGGGTGCCATTAGGTTGTTAAATATTTACTATTTCAAATGAATCACTCATTGCACTTCAGTTACTTCAGTCCCAGAAAACTGCAAAAATCATATACTTGAAAGAAAACAACAACAACAAACATCTTACCACATTAGTGAGGTAATTAAAGAGAGAAGGGAAGGAAGAAAAGAAGAAAGATCTCAGAGCAGCACTGGAATTCATGATTAGACATAACCGTTGTATGTATTTCCTCAGTGAAACAATGATAACCCAAATAGATGTGAGAATCTGATTCTTAATACCCTGTCATGGATTTTGCTCGCTAAACACCAGCTACCTAAAACTTACATGTCTGTTCTGTCTAAAGGCAATAGCTGTAGTTTTCCAGAAATCTATTTACAATCTGAGGACAGGGGTTTAAAACAAACAGAGTGAACCACCCCTGCTCGCCAACAGAGAAGTGAAGTTAGATGTGGCGTGTTCCCCGTGTACTGCATGGGGTTTGTGACGGAAAAAAGCAGTGGGGTACATGTTGGACTATCTGAATCGCTCGTTGTGAAACAAACCAACAGAGCTTGCTGAAGCTGAAATTTCCACCTTGTCCGGGCATCCAGTGGCATTGCCAGCCCAACACCATCTGGCAGTGGTGCTCTACGGTCACACTCAGCAATTGCCTTCTGCCAGGGGTAAGCGGGTCACCCCAGAGCTAGCCCCAGGACGCTCCAGCAGACCAACAGCATTGACAGATGGAGAGCTTGACTTCAACACACCTCTGAGTCTACATCTGTGTAAACAAAAATGTTGCAAACAGAAAGGATAGGCTTGCAATGCTCATGTTCAGCTTCAGTTTCCTCTTACAGCTGGCTAATGAAATAACCCTCCTTACTGTGTTGCTTCTTCCTTCGGTGCTTGCCTTATCCGTTCAGTTTGTTCTCTGCTGGAGGACACGGACCTCTTCTCTGTGTTTGGGCAATGCCACGATCTCAGTTTGAGGAGGGAGAAGAGGTAGATTTAGGTGCTGCCCGGCTACAGGTAGATGTCAGCTTATAATAAGTTGGTGGCTGTGCTCGTTCCTCCCCCTCCCACTCTGCTGCCTGTGATGTGGTGTTACCCGTTTGCCTCCTGTTCTTTCTTTTGGAGCACCGTAAACGTAGCAGCAAGCCTGAGCTGGTTTTGAGCAAAGTTCCTCACTGCATTATACATGAGTTTGGAAACAAGAGGAGTTTGTTCTGAATCCCCCTTAGCCTCGTGAACTTTTGCAGGTGAGTTTCAGGCCTATTTGGCTGGCTAAAGCTGAAGTTTGAATTATTGAAGCAACAGGGGGGCGCGCTGGATCTCTTCTGCCAGGAAGGCTGAGGGAGACAGCATTTTATTTTCAGCCTTATTAAAACTTCTCTATAGAGAGGAATTCGATCTTTTCAATTGCTCTTAATCTCCAGAGAAATCTCCCACTGATCCCTAAAATGCCTAACTTGCAATCCTGGAGCAGTTTTTAACCTGCAGCGCTGGAATGTTTCTAATGTTTCCAATACTGCTTAAATGCATCTCCCTTTGCCGATTACCCCGCTGTGGCTGGATGCTGCCAAAGCCTACTATGGTGTTAATTTGCACAAAGACAATACATGTTGTCCCCAGACTTCTGGGACCACCTGTGCCAGCCTATGCTAAGTGCTGGACCCTGGGTATGTGATAGGGATGCTGAAGTACGAGCCTGCAACAAAATTTCGGGTCTTTGACTCTCGGAAATAAGATTCTTCTTACCTACCTCTGGGAATGGGATTGAGCTCCAGCCTGTGCGCATCTACTTGGGACAAATATCTTTGTTTTTATGCGGCTGTCTCCAGGTTTTGACAGACAGATGAGCCACATGTCCTACAGCAAGGTGTCATGTTTGTCTGCAAACTGGTATCTGGACAGAACCCCTTGAGCCCAGGCAGACGAAGGGGCAGAAAGACAAAGGATCAGCGCTCCTGGGAGAGGCTGGGAACTGTGAGAAAACTTTCCGTGATGTGGATAGGATTTCTCTCTTGCCTGTGAGCCTGTGAGCAGGGCTGAGGCAGAGGCTCCGCCGGGATGAGATGTTCCGCCTGAGGGGATGGAAGTGGAGGAGGAAAGCAGGGGAGTGGGGGAGTGGGGGGGAAGTTGTCAGGATCTGGATCAAAATGAGTTTTGCCAAGACAAAAGACAACATCCCATCCAGCAATCTGAAGGCATCAGCTGAGTCTTACCTGCACTTTCAACATGCGCTGTTTAAAGATCATGAGCGTGAGATTAACAGCCTTTGTTTTCAGATCTTAGCTGCCTCCATTCCCTGGCCTGGAGTGATTCTTTATCTCAGTTGCCAGCTTTGCATGTCATTCAGTTCAACTTAATCGCAAGGATCCACAAATCAAGCCATTTCAGGCTGGGGGCTCTGCCTTACAAAGCCTTTGCACATCAGCAAATAGGATTTTCTTGCACTTCCTCATGGTCTTAACAAAGACATTTGCTCTCAGTTTACAGAATTTACATAGTGCAATTTGGGCATTTCACAGTGCTGTTTGCATGAGGATCCTTTTGAAGTCAGAGAGCTGGGATGGCCTGTATGAATGAATAGGGATTAGTACTGCATATACAAGTCGCATCCAGGTTGGAGAGCTCCTAATTTAATGACCAAGCAGTTAAACCAGACTCAGGGTGAAGATCCTTAGCTGATTTGAATGTGTGGAAATCTTGCACGCTTAAAGGCTACAGGAAGAATTACACCAACAGAAAATGACACCCTAATATTAGGTTATTAAACTGAGTTACTGTGAAGCATTCACTGTGATTGCTGCATATATCCTCAGATCTTCATGCAAAATAGCCAGCACACCTCAGTGCACGTGGTTTACCAGAACATTCAAATGTGGGAGAAAACCTGAATCTGAGAACATTGTGAAGTTGGACTCGATTGCCTCTCAGTAGTCATTGTACAATAAAAGCACTTTAATAAGATCAGCAAACCCAAGGTTACACAGCACGTAGCTGGCTGAGAATTCATGGGGGGGGGTGGGGGTGTCAGTTACTACATTCAATGGAGAGGAGAACTTTGTGTGAAAATTTAAATTATGTGTGATTTTGGATCAAGGAACACTGACTACTCTTAACAAAAAATATTGCCCTTCTTGGAGGAAATGTTTGATCCTGTGTCAAAGCGCAACTGTTGGCCAATTCTTGTTTCAAAGTGATATTTAATTTTTTATCTATAGCTTGACCTGATTTCTAAAAGGGCATAAACAGGTTAAATGCCCCCCACATTAAACAAAAACATATATTTCATGTAAAAAGTACATTTTGGGTTGACCCAAAATTAAAAAAACAAAAAGAAAAAAAGACAGACTTGCTCTAGAGAGCACTCTCTAATGTTCAGGGGATTCATATCATTTTAGCAGAAATAAGCAGAGAGATGTAAACCACAAAGACTTTCAGGCTTTCTGATCCTGCATTATTATGTATCCAGCAGAGATCAATGCCTCAAAGAAAAGTGTAAAATCCCCTGAAATTCCCCATTAAAGACTATACATTTGGTAGCGATTAGTATATGGCTGTCTGTGGTTCCACCTCTTCTCCTCATTATTACCTCCATTTAATGTGATGTTCCCCATACAGGCTGCTGGGATCACATGAATTTGTGCAGAATTGCGCTGGAAGAAAGCTGAGAAAACTTCTATAACCCAAAAAGCTGTACGTCGCTTTGCTATCTGTCCTGTGGATGCCCTATTCTTCTTTCAGGATTAATTGTTCTTGCCTAAAAACTCAGTTCCTTCTGGGGGAGTTGCGGCAACACTTCACGCCAGCATAACCAAGTGTTTAGAGCAGGATGCCGAGTGTGGTTTTGTAGCCAGTTGCTGTGTTTGCTGGTGCCGAACGAGTATGTAGACAGGCATAACGGACCCTTCAAATTGGAATTTGGCTCTGGAAAAGGCGTTAACTATTGCAGCCTTCCCCAAAGTGCCATGTTATCTATAACGGCCACACGCTTATGGTTATAGGCTGTAGGCTGTGCCAAGGAATCAGGCACTGAGCTGTTTCACTGGAGCTATGAAAAGTGCTTTCTGCAAAGTTGGAAGCTTCATTGTTTGTAATCATCTGAGATCAAAGATAGAGAAGACTGTTTGTTGTTGCTTTTTGGTGTCTTGGAGAGTCCTGGCATTTTATTCAGATTTGGCTGATTTGTCTGTCTCTGCTAATGTGTAAACAGCTCATCTGAACCGGTACTACACTGTGTGAATGAATGAAGGGATGATACAGGGAACTTCTGTCAGGGTGAGAAAGCAGAGCATGTCTGAATATCAGTATTGCAGCCCCAGCACCTCTCTCATAGATAGTGGACTGGGGATGGAAGAGGAGATACAACACTTATTTACAAGAATCTATGGGAGTCAAAACCTCCCTGCTCCATCCAGAGCTTTAAAAAAACCAACCGCTCCCAGATCCTTAAGGAAGAACTTTTTTGTTGGGAAAAGCTGTGAAGCTCCCAGGACTCCTTTCCCCAGGACCTATACAATGACAAGGAAGACAATTTCACCCCGGGCTGACTAACCCTTCAAAACAGAAGCAGTCATGGGGAAAGGTGGGAACAGAGATGCTTTGCAATGCCTCATTTCTGAACGCCCATCCCATGTTCCCTGAGAGAAGGATGTCAATCCTTTTCTTCTCCTTTTCCCTTGCTGAGTGATAATTTCCCTCCTAGTGCAATAAATGTGGATGCAATCACCTTTCATAAGCGATCAAGTCTACAGGCTCCATCTGATGGCTGTTGAAGTAAAAAAAGGGGCATTGCTCTGCCCCACTCTCCCCACAGAAGCAGCTGAAGCCTCGGTGGTCCAATCGCACCATCAGGCCTGTCGGCATAAAACCACATCCCTCAGTGTTTTCCACTCACTCTATAACACAAGCGAGCTGAGAAAAATGCATGTTTCCCAGTTCAGAGTGGTTTTTCCAGACAATCTGAGCATATTTGGGATGACCTCTCCTGAAACCAATGCCTCCTGCTCTAAGCACACAGATACGTTCATGGACACTACAGGAGAAGCTGCTGGAAGATGTACCAAAGTTGTTACCATAAAAGAGATATCTCACTCTCTAAGCCGCAGAGCAGTCTGTCATGTGACTTTGCTGTATGTTTGCTTTTCCACATCAGCTTTAAGGAAAGGCAAAATTAAACATTACACAAGATGCAAACATGGAGGCACGCTCAAACATATACACGCTGCATGCAAAAATAGCTACACACACACAAACACACACACATACATGCAAGCAGTCCACCTTGCCAAAGCTGGCAGCAAAGACCATTTTCCAAGGAGTTTGAATTCCTTCTAGTGAGAAGCCTGTTTTGTCTTTGAGAAAAGTTGCTTTTCTTTTACAAATAGGGGCTATTTTTTTAAGCTGTTTTTTGAGGTGTCAAACATAAAAATGAGATGAGACGTCAATCGGGGCCCAGGGGGATGGGGAGGGGGAGACAGAGAGTCTGAAAAATGCTTCCAACGCAGGCGGCTTGTTTAAGCACAGAGCGTGTTGCAGCCAGCTGGATCTTTGGAGAAAAAGATGAATTTCTACCCATTTAAACATGAATAAGGTGAGATGAAGGGAGGGGGGAAAATCCATGAAGGTGAAGAGCCTTTTTTTCTTCCTTTCCCCAGTTGTGATGGATGATTTCAGCCTAAAGTACTGAGCCTCCCAGTGAAGAAAATATCTACAGTGATTTTGATAAATAAATGCTTAGACCTTGCAGTTACCACCTTGATGTTGGAGAGAAAGAAGTTTACGCTTCATAGTGGTTTTTTTTTTTGCACAGGGCTCAGAAGGAGCAAGGCTGGGAGTCCTTCTGCTGCTCCTGTGTTAAGAAGAGGGACTTACTCTTGGGCATCATTTCCCACTGTTTTTTTCACTACACAGGAAAAACTGGAGCACTCACAGAGGCTGGTCTCAGGATAACAATGGGCAAACTTAGGATGGCATATGAGGCTGCGAAGTGCTTGGAAAAGGGAAGGAAATGGGCCGCTTTGTCCTGCTGACCTCCAGTGTTGGCTTCTCTCTTTCCCGGTGTTTGTAGCATGATGCTATGGCCTGGGAGTGCAGGCTGCCCGTGTGGAGCTGTTAGCAAGCATCTTTGGAGCAGGAATAAACTACCAAACCTCAAAATGTTTGTTAGTGGAAACAGATGCACACACTCCTCGCATGGAACAAGCTTGCAGAGTTTCTGAGGTGCAAGGGTTCCTCGTGGCTGCATTCACATATTACATGGGTAGAGGCAGTCCCAGAACATTTTCTTTCCTTCAGACTGTAGCCCTTTACTCAGCAGAGCTCCTTTGCCACCTCCTGCAAAATGTGGCTGCTTCTGTGGCAGGGCATCAGGGGATGCACTAAAAAGTATTGTAGTTCTGTATGGTTTTGCAGGAAAGTAAAGAAAATTATTAAATCCCATTGCACCTACGACTGGCAAAACACAATAGCCCAAGCTGGAGCACAGCTTAGATCATAAAGTGTACAAGTGAAAAGAGAAGCCTTTAAAGCACTACCCAGGACTTCTGTTTTACACCCCAGCAATGTTCCCAGTGCTGCTCTGGAGAAGCATGCCAGGGAAGTGGTGTACACTCATTCACCAACTCTGATTTCTACAGCAGCGGTGTTTCTCCCCCTGGAGCACTCCCAGTCCTGCCTTGGCCAGATTTAACACTGCTTTGCTGATGAGATGTGAACGGATCAGAAGTGTCAAGCTATGTCTTGGAGAAACTAGACTCTGATGCTTCTGTCAGGCCCTGACTTAAAAACAAGCATTGCTGGATTCCCAACCCAACTGTCATTTCAAAAAAAAAAAAAGAAAATAATAATGAAAAAAATACATTCCTTAGCTTTCAGCATACTGGGCATCTGCTTGCATCACTTGTCCCCTGACTCCAGTTTCCAAAGCCCATTGAGATAGTACCACATGAGCACATGGGAAAGGGCAAATGAGGGTAAAGACATATTCAAGTGGAGCATATACCCAGTCCTTTCATTCGCTTCCCCAGCATGGGGATTCCTGATGAGGACAGCCATGCTCCTGCAAAAGGCAGTTGTAATTCCTCTCCCCCATTCCTGCCCAACAATGAAGGGTTTGAGCCTGCTCAGCGTGAGTGTGGAGCTACAGAGGACCAGATAAAAAAGACGGAGCTAAATGGAGAACACAAACACATCTCTGAGCTGCACTAATGAGAACATAACTAATACGTTACATATTCCCAGCAGCACAAAGGAAACCTAAGGGAAGCACAGGCAGTCAGAGGTATTATTTCACTAGCTGTAAGCTAGTTTTATTCGCACAAGGGTCTGTCTATCTGTGTATTTAAGTTCCTCTGCTGGTTTCTTATACCCTTAGAAATGCCCTAAACTTTGAATCTGAGACTAAATTGCTTGGCTGTCTGTGCAAAGCTACATCAAAACCCAGGACCCAAGGTATAGTGGGAGGGGTGAGCTTTGGTTCAGTAAAGGTGTGGAGAAACTCTTGAAATCCTGCACAACCCCTTTTACTCCCTCTGAAGTTTGCTTGGTTCAGTTAGTAATGAGAGAGCTTCTGAGAAGCTCCAGATTCACCCAAGCTGCAAGATGAAAGGAGGGTTAGAAGGAGGGCTATAAACAAGATATATATCTGTTTTTTTCCCCTCTGCAGCAAACTGTGGCAGAGGTGGCAGCAGACAAGAATGCAGATGTCCATGTCATTTGCTCCTCAGTATATCAGGGGAATGACAGGTCAGCACTTGGGTTTGCAGTGATTTGCATTTCTGAGCTGAGCAGGGTGACAATTTGAGATGACATGACAGCAGGAAATGTTTGTAGTCGTATTGGCCCTTAAGAAACCGGGGACAGGACAGGCAATGTGACATCTCTTATTGGGCCAATGGACAGGTCCATTCAGGGGCGGGTATTTCCAGGAGAGGACGCCCATCCTAACACCTGGATGCAGGGAAGCTTTTCTGTTGGACCTGTCACAGGGTTTCCTTGTTGTCTGTGAGAGCGAGGATAGCGAGAGAAAGACCAGAAACAGAATTTTATTTTGCTCTTCCACCCACAGTATCTCATCCTCACCAGTTCACTGTGCAGATGTGGGTACAGCACAGCCTGCCCTCCTTTCCACATTGGTGCAGGCTCTTAGTGCAACAGGGATGTGCCAGAAAGCCGCTGTCCCAGGGACTTGCTGGCAGACACCGTCTAAGATCACCCTTCTGAGGCTTTTATTTTTTAATTTCCTTTCCATGACAGTGAAGCTGCATACTGGGGTCAACTGACTGTCTCCATCAGTGCTTTTCACAGTAGCAATTAATTTGTGTTAAAAAAGAGGTTTTACTGAGAGATGGGTGAAAGCTGGAGGGAGAGGAGTGAGACATTGGAGGGAGACAGAGAGCAGGCTTCTTTCAGCGCTGTTCTTGCCTGTTGCCCCTTGCAGATCCTACTGATGCCTGGTGCTGCTCTGTAAACAGCCAAACGCTGCTCATCAGTCTTCTTGGGTTTCGCATTCTCGCCTTGGAGGACGCTTGCCCTTAAACAAAGGGTCTTAAGCTGGCTGAGGGAGAGGGAAAGACTGGGTGATATTGTTTCTCAGGCTGTGAGCAGGGAGATCAAAAATCGAGCCAAGTTTATGCTTGCGAGAACTTCTGTGAGAATATTTCTGCAATTTCTAATTGGAACACAAGCTTTTGAAAGGGGAAAAAATTAATCAAAATTGTGAAAGTTTTCCTATCAGCCCTAGCCAAGGTGGCAGATACTGTCCAAACTGAATCACACAAGTCCCCTCAGGCCTTTTGGCTGGTCTGCTAGGCAGGTGGTTCATTGGCCAGGAAAAAAAAAGAAGTAACACAGAAATGCCCTTACTGTGCAGGCTGCAAAGGCTTCCCTGCTTTGTTCTTCACGTCATTTTTAAGGGATTCCTCTTCTGCCCAGTGGAGCATCTCCATTGACTTACAGCAGCTGGAGAGTAGACCCCTGGGCAGATACGTGGCTTTCCCTTGCTGAAACAGCTGATGTATTTAATCCCAGAGGAAACTGCCTCTGAATACTTTATAAAGCAAAACTAGAGGGTACATAGGAGCATAGTTTGAAGTTCTAACTCAAGCAAAAGCCCACGGCAGGGAAGAAAGATTTAGCAGAATGGGAATAAAGAATCTGTGCTTTGGAGGTTGACAAGACGTTTGGGGTGTGCTATGGGGAACGCTGGAGTAGAAAGGACTAGGGAAATATAGGGTATCATCACTATCTGAAAAAATCTGTATCTAGAAATTCCAGCTCTGCCATTAACTAAAACATGAGCTCATCTGAGTTTCACAGAGCTTAGTACTGTCAGAGTCTGGGAAGACACAGTCTAACTCTTTCTTAAGCAGTGTTAAGCGCATTTATTTAGTTATTTTAAATGGCACTAGAAATGAAGCTAATTTACCATATTCCCAAATATATTTAAAACATCTATTACAGAAAATAACATTAAAGATAGAAGGAAAGGAAGCCAACGCAAAGAGCCCAACTGAGACAGGGTTTGCCTATTAATCTCCACTTACGGAAAACAGATTTGCACCAGAAGGACTAGAGTGGTGGGCCGTGGGTTGTCATTAGTTAATGGCAAACCTCTGTCACAGAAAAGGGCTCCTCTTTTGAGCCCACAGAAACCCAAATGGGCAGGGAAGGAAGGAAAATTTTTTTTAGGTCATTTTAGATTTAGGTGACTAAGTCTCACTGTGTGCTGAAAAGAAAGACTTTAAGGTGGATGGCTGCCTGCATAGCAAAGCACTGGGCAGTTTTGCAGCTTTCACTGTGGTTTCTCGTGGGTTTTTCACTATGTGATTTTGGGAGAAGGAAAAAAAGAAGTATCTTGCCAGAGCTGACCTCCGGTCGGTTAGTGGGACTGCAGCAGAGGTCGTGCCTTGCAAGCTGGGACTACTTGAACCAGAAGAGTGATTTGCAGGAGCAAACCAAGCAATGGTCTCACCATGCAAAGGTGTATCAGACCTCTGCGACTAGCTTTTACACTGCCCCAAAGTCACCTATCTCCACCACTTTTACTAATAAATACATAGAACTGTTCAGCTCCTGTCAGGGAATTATAGAAAATGTGATAATGAAATTATTCCCACAGCTACCCTCTGAAATGTATTTGTTGTCTGGATATTACAGGTAAGAAGCAGGCACAGACAAACCTGTCAGCCTGACCAAATCCATCCTTTCTAAGGCTTCCTAGGCTACCCATACACTATTCGAAGCCCATTCTGAATTTCATTTCCCATGACAGGACTGTGTGCTGCTGGGAGTTACGCTGGTGTAAATCTGAAACACCACTGCTGATTTCAGGATAGCTGGGCTGGACCTATACCAGCCTAAACAAACTGTTCAAGGAAGAATGTATCTTTCAGAGGCACTTTTATGCTACCTAAATGCATATTTTCCATCGCGTTGCCTAGTTAATTGGATAAGCGTGGTAACTGTTCAGGCTAGCGGGATCTGCCAGGTTCTCAGACTGCCTCAGTGCAGGGAAGCTCAGGACCAAGACTGCACAACTCTGTTCTCTGGTAGAGCACCCACTGCTTGGGCTAGGTGGCAAAAAGCACTGGCCTAATGGAGAACTTGTGTTAACCCAAAGATAGTACTAGGCGTGCAAACCTGTAACTCCATTTACCTTTCAGAGGAATAGTATTCCCAAAACTTCCCCAGCATATTAGCATCCTTTTCGTCAGCAGCAAAGAGACCAAGAGCTAAGATTTGGCTTTGTCCATGTCTCTTCCTATTCCTCTGCACCACCAAGAAGTGCAGGTAAATTGGTGGGAAATAGCGTAGAGGAGCCACTGTGTTACTGCTCTTTCAGGGTATTGATGGAGGGCACCAGTCTGCTGGGGCTGGGTGTTCACAGCCTGGCTATTCCCCACAACAGGGAAGGGCAATTTGAAGCCTGTTTATTTTCTGCTTTGGAAAAATAAATGGTATCTGTGCACACATGTACACGTGTATGCATGTTCTGTATGCAAATGCATGCAGAAACACCCCCAGTGTTTAGTTTGGCAGAGCCCAGAGGTGTGTCTCTATTTCTGTGGGTTTTTTTTCCTGCACAATGGTGGCTTTTTCTGTGCATATCCAACAGTTATATTTTTGTCCTTTCCAGCTGGAATGAAACTTACAGTCCAAAAGAAATAAAAAAGAGAAAAGAGAGATGGGAAGAGTAAGTGAGGGAAATATGAAGAGCTGAGTGCCAGAGGCTGCCATCCAGAGATTTCTTTTGGCTTTCCCTTTCCAGGAAAACCAGAGTGAAGCAGTGTGCTAGTGCTGGGCGTCAGATTCCCCTGGCACGGAAGGGCTGGCTGCTGGGGAAAGATGTCTAGGTATGCCATGAGCATTTCCATAGCCCATCTCATTTTCAGGGAAAGGGGTTGATATAGAGTAAGCAGAACATAACTTTCTTCTTCCACCTCCCCCCTATGCTATTGCAGACTAGGACTTTCAGACATGCTCAGTGTTGGTCACAGTCAAACAGCATGGCCCTTTCCTGTTGCATAGTTTGTGCATTCCAGCACTTATGGCAGTATTTTGGGATCTGGGAGGTCTGGAATTAGTCTCTGGCTATGCCAGAAATTTTTGTGGCCTGGGGCAAACCACTTTTTGCTTCAGCAATAAAATTTTTGTGACCAGCTTTGCTTACTTGTCCTTGTCAATCAACAGGATTTACTTTAGCCCTGAAGTGAAGCATATGCCTACATGCTTGGCTAGGCCAGGGGACATTTGCTCAGCAACCTGTAGCCTTGAAGCTGAGTTAGAAGCAGGTGATTTTGGAGTAGGTCCCTTTTGGGTATAACTGTTTCAGATGGAAGTTGTGCTGAAGTGGGTGCACAAAAGCATCTCTTTCACACCTTGCAACACCTTTCTTCCCCATCTTGGTATCACTAAACGTGCCAAGATTAACCAATTTTTTTCTTAAAGACCACAGTGAAACTTGGACCAAAGGGTGATTGTCTTCACAGATACATAAAATCTATACGAAAGTTGCTTTCTGCTGTAAAGTTAAGCAGCGTAGTGTCCTTCATCACGCTTGCTGAGCTAGTCATCCAATAAGCGCTTCTGAATTGCAGATAAAATGTTTCTCTGTCTATACTTGTCTCTGTCCCAGATGAGGGCAGGAAAGAGAGAGAACCCAGTTCTTGAAGATGGCAAACACAGAAAGGATCTGGACTATCAAGTACTATCAAGTAATAGAGGGCTATCTCAGAGATGGCAACCAAGCAGGGCTTACAGCATCGATGCGGACAACTATTGAAGGTCAAGCTGAGGGATTTCTAACACAGCTGCTTGGTAGATAGGGACTCTAAGTGGCCTTACAGACAACATTAGCTGCTGAAGAAGTCATTGTCTGGGAGCTGAGAGGTACAGATGCTTCACCATACTTTATTCGAACTCCATACACTTTGCTTTTCGTCGAGTATAAAAAAGCTCTGGAACAGTCAGATTGGCAGACAAATAAAACCTTCTACTTTACTTGATTTTGTATGTTGCATTTTATAAATATTTAGTGGGCCAAATTCATGTCTGTGATGCCTACATATAGATGCATTTTTGCCTTTGTAAATACACACACACAAAGCCTATCATATATGCACATCTGCATATAAACACATACATGAAGTACAGAATGATGTTTATGCATGTTACACGTATATATGCACACACACACGTCTGTCTGTCTATCTATCTGTCTTTCTGAAACACTTGCATTACAAGCATAATTTTATTCCTTACCCCTAATGCAAGTCCTTTTTTTAACCTCCTCTGAAAACACCTCTAGTGCCTCATTCTGGTGCCTAATTGGCCTTATCATTAAGATTTTTTTTAACTAATGCCTAAGCTAAATGTTTCCTTTTTAGGATTCAAGCCATTGCTTCTTGTTATGCCTCTCTCAATGATGTCTACATAATATGGATTGATTCGCTAGTCAGGGATGGTTTCAAAAGAAGCAAATAGCATCCATTAAGGAATGGCAATATAGGAATGAGTCATATAAAAATATCCATCTATCTGTATATATATTTCTCTCTGTATGCAGATGGACACACAAACCTTTTCAAGTGTACACACACACACACACACACAAATCAAACTCCTGCATTTCAAGGATTTACAACATTTAAAATCTGTAGACCGGTAAGAGCATATTATCTCACTCCCTGGATATCCCAGACTTCTACATGCACATGTCCTTGCAGAAGCCCAGAAAGTTGTGGCTGACTGAAACACAGCTTGTCTGCTGTTTGTGATGCCTGCTTTTAGTGAAAGTTGGGTGAGATAAATCCCACCCAAACCCTGTAAAGCTGTAGGTCTGAAACTAGTCATTGTTTTAATTATATAGGTTTGTGGGATCTAGTGAAAGAAGCCTTGGGGCCCTGATTAAGATCTCTATTTGCTGCTCTAATGCAAAACAGTATTATTAATAGTGTTAGTAATAAGCAGTACAGAATGCAAATCCTGGGAACACATGTTATCAAAGCCTGTGCAGACTTTAATAGTTGAATGTTTGTAAAGTACTTTTTGATCTTAAAAAAAAATGTGCAAGGGAATTGACATTATTATTATGGCTTCAACTCCACTAACCATGTGTTTTTCCCTCACTTTCCTAATTATTTACACAGTAAGTGATGGGTTGGTGATGGCACCAGACTTTCCTCAGGCAGGGTATGGTTGTGCAAATACTGAGAGTGAGCAGTAAGGGCTAATTTTAAGCTAAATAATGTAGCTATTGAGATCAGAGTTCACTTTCCATTGTAGGTGGTCAGGGTGTAGAATGCAAAGGACAGAGGTAGGCTAATGCTGCTAACAGGACTTTTTCTTGTTGGTGCTCAGAGATGTTTAAGTACAATCATTAGACAGAAGTTATTACTGTTTTAATGAACAATTTGTTGCACAGTGATGACCGCACTAAAACTCTTTGATCATCACAGTAGACTCTTCCCTCTTTCTGTTCCCAAAGCCCATTAGGATAATTTAACTCACCCCAACTTTCATCACAGCTTGTTGTTAATGGACATTAGCTACTTTGTCCAATCCAATTTCATATTAGGCAATGTAATCAGAAGAGCCTCTGCCACTTCACTGGAAGGACCACGCTTCCACCATAAAAAAAAATCTCATCATTCTCATACTCTCTCTGAGATTTTTCTTCATTTTCAGCCTTCTCTTAATTGCAATTTGTTTGGACCTCGCAAGAATGCCACAGCTTCAACGTGGCCCCTCATACTCATATAGAGTTATCATGTCTTCACTGCTTGAAGTGATAAGTACCTCTCCTTGAATATTTTTGCTATGCCTTTCTCTGACTTGTCTGTTCAGTTACACTTCTTTTTTTTCTCCCCCGAACGAGGACAATCTTCTACATTCTGAGTAATGTCACTGCTACGCATAGCTGAACCTTTATTCTGCATATGCCACACATTTACTATGGAGGTGTTAAAATCTGGGGGCAGCTTTTTCAAAACCATTTCATTGCTTCGTGGTTCACAGTTGATGTGTTTCTGGAATGACAGAAGACAAACTGACCTCAAAGGCTGGACCACATGAAAATGAAATATGAGCAGTATCTTTTCCTTCTAATCTTAGACTCTTAACAGAAGTGGAAACAAGGTGCTTCATCTCCTTCTTGCATCTGACATAAGAGGGATACAAAATGAACGTTCAACAAATTTCATTTCTGAAGATTACCTTCCACAAATCGGAATATAAGATCTTAACTTTGCTGCTGTCAATTGATAAAAGCGCCCTGTAAGATCAAGCCACATCTGCTATAATCCTCCAGTAACCACAGCTGTACTGTGCAAAAAAAAAAAAACCCAAGTGAAAAGTGTGACAAAGGAACAGAACCCCAGGATGAACTTATCTCAGTTTGGGCCAGGGAGATACAAATGTCGCCAGGACAATAATCTCTGGGAAAAAAAAACACACAGCAGGAACAAAGAAATGTATGGTTGTCTGGAAAAGCATGCAGAGCTGAGATGCTGTAAACCAGCGTCACTTTCATCAAGAATTTCTCATCCCATTAGTTAGGCTACTGTTAAACATTGCATTTGAATGCTATTGGGTATATTGTGTGGTTTCTTTTGTTTCTTTGTTTCTGGATGGAGACTTAATTATCTAATATTGGAAAAAGGGGAAAGAAAAATAACCTGTTTCTACAGTAGATCATATCGACATATTGGGATTTCATCTTGCATAGCTGAATCATTTGTATCTGACAGGTACAACTACATGGAAGATGTTAGACTTCACAGATAAATTAATTCTAAGAAATGTTTATAAATCTAGAGAGCTGCACCCATTGACTTCTGCTCCAAGCTGAGGCAGACTAACCACATTTTCAGAAAATGGCTTTACTGTTGCTGTGACAAAAGAGTTTTTGGTGGAAGTCAGTCACTTTTTATTGCTTGAAGAAGACAGTGCCAGGGTGAAAAATTTCACTGTAATGTTCATGATGTTAATGAACATAAATCACAGGGCCATTTGGCCAACTGTAGTGGCTCTGGGAAGGCTTTCATTAGCTAAAGGGATGTGTTGTGCTTTTGGTATCATTTGATTCAGAGGACATAGAATCAGATGACATGAATCAACCTTCTCCCTTCATGATGTGCTGAAGAGCAGGTGCTTCTGGTCTTGGCCAAAGTGGACGAGTGAGGGAAGAGTGATGGAAGTAACAGTGATGCTGACTGGGGAAAGTGCTGAGCTGAGGAGCCAGGGTAGCAGGGACATGGGACAGAACAGGATGAAGGCAAGCTATAAGAAGAGAGTTAGGAACTGCCTTTGATTTTCTGAGCTTTGAACGCATGGATTTCAATCTGTTTTGTCCAGAATCAGCTGAACTTCCTCTAGCACAGTCATGGTCATCTACCTAAAAAGTGCCTAACTGAGCCATTCGATAATTGATGGGATAAAGATTTCCCTGGGCTTAATTCTGTGGTTTACATTAAGTAAAAATGGAAATGTAATCATTGAACTCATGTCTTTGTCCATCAGACTGTGGATCTTGAAGGGAAAATGGTTCAAAGGTAAACCACTTCTTAAAAGGAATAATAGGTATGGGAAAAAGGAAAGAAGGGGGATTACTAAACCAAGCTACCTATAATTTGTGTGTTTTCTCAATGACATAAAATTATGCTTTTTCCTGGTAGGCTGGGGCTGCACCAGGATTTTTCTGATGCTTTTATTTCCATCTGAGTTATGTCAGCTACGTTAGTACATAGGTGCATGTACAACCATTCATTCCTTCACTGAGTCCATACTCACTTCTGTTCTACAAAAATTTCATGGCCTGAAAACAGTCAAACCAAAATTTTTGTCTAATTAAAACCTGTGGCTGAGAGAATCAAGCTGAGTGTGAAGAAAGAGAATGAAAGAATTATAAAGTACCTTTTATGGCCTACTAGCTAAACTACACTGTCCCGCCAGCATTCTGGCAAAATCAATGCACAAATCAGCCCTTTTCTTATTTAACTTCCTGGTGCATATGGGGGTGCTACTGTGGTCACTGGCACATCTCCCAGGACTAAGTTATCTGAGTAAGTCCTGTAGAGGCAGAGAACCACTTCAGCATGCCACAGTGTCTGGCTTAGTGCGTGAACATAGACTAGAGGCAGGGAACAAGGACAGAAGGCAGAGACAGGTAAATAAATTGATGGTTCTCTTCTTGGTATGTAAGAATATGAATGTGAAGAAATGTCATCTTTCTCCATGACCGTTTCAATGTCAGTCTCTTTCCTGAGACAGGAACAATCATCAGTGCATAATGTTCTCTAAGTTGTGGACCTCACATAACTCTTTCCTTGCCAGAGCCTCATTAAACTCATTTCACAAGTAGATCTGTTCTGCATGCTGCAGTATCCTGAAAAGGACACTTTCAGCTGGCTTGCATTAACGATGAAGTCCAGGCTGTGGGTTCAGAAGGCGGGTTAAGATCTAATGCAAGTGAGGCTTGACCTATATCTAGGATGAGTCTGTGGGAGGATGCCCATTAATATCAATGGACGTTGCATCATATACTGTGGGGTAGGCATGAAAACCAGAAGACATTTATCCAGTGCAGGAGATACCCTGGCAAGTTGTCTTGAAGGTGGTTGTCCCAAACAAGTTGAGCAGAAAAGCCAAGTCAAACGGCACGACTGAATTTACCCAGGGGCCAATGCAGTGTGAGGAATGACTGAAAGTCAAAATGCCCAAAGCAATCAAAAATCTCTCCCAGATTAAAGGCAGGCTCCAGTATGGAACTGCCTGTATTTTTGAATGTAGTCACAAGTCATTGCAGAGGTAATGTTCACTTCTACCTGGCAGACAAACACTTGAGAAGTTCCCCTTGTTCCTGTGGTAACTCTTGACATAACTGGACAGAGTAGGAGAGGCATTGTTTCCCCAAAAGAGAAGCAGAACCTTTATCATATCTTCCTCTCCCTATTCCCATGCTGTCCAGTCAGCTCAGAAGATCTCACTGTCAGTGGATATTCTCCACAAGGAGAAACAGATATCAGAGTCCTGCTAGGAAGATTACCTGACATGAAGAGTAGGGGAAGGAGGGACAAAAGGTGAAGAATGGGTAAGAAAAATTGTTCTCTTACAAGATCTAGAGCTACCTTCTCAGAAAAGAGAGCAGTTGAGTAATATTCAGGAAACCTGACTGCAAGTGCCTCAGGTGCCTCCTGAGTTGGTGGGTTTTACTGAGTGCCAAGTTCCCTCTCTGGCTAGACAGTCACCTACAGGAAGCTCTTGGCTAAGACTATTTCTGCTGGGCAGACAGAAATCAGCAATGCTGAGAGGATGGTCCCACAGACTGGTAATGAAATGTCTTGCTAATGAGAGATGAGTTGGGCTGGGTACAAAGATCATTGCAAGGTGCTGCTGTATATGAGGACATCTGTCAAGTGCAGTTCACCTGCCAGAAACAAGCCATTTTAGTTGGATGTGACTCAAACTTCCTCTGTCTCTACATGATATTTGTATGCTTTATGGAATAAATGCTTCTTGTTACCTTCGTTAGCATGTGTCATTGAATATATAATGTCCTGTCACTTTCACTAGTATGTTCTATTGACTATATTGCTACTTGCAAAGCTCGTGTTGAGTTAATGTACCCAATTTATTTATACAATTCATTTTGCTTTATTTCCAGAGACATGCTGTGACCATACTGTGATGCAGATCCTGTGAGAGTGACTGTAATAAATAAACCCAGTGAACAATTATCTCCCAAATACAGCTTCACTGACACAAATCAGTGGAGTATAGTTCTTCACTTAAATTTAAGAGCTGGTGGTCGCATACCAAATGTGGAGTTTAACCAACAGGGAGTATAAGCAATGCATTTGTGATCAGAACTGGAGGGGCAGAAGGAAAAAACAATGAAACAGCTTCACTAGCAATAATTTGGAGGGGAAAATCAGTTTTGTGGTGTC
Source organism: Sagittarius serpentarius (assembly GCA_034782735.1). NCBI lineage: Eukaryota > Metazoa > Chordata > Aves > Accipitriformes > Sagittariidae > Sagittarius > Sagittarius serpentarius. Next base: position 74,490,607 of record JAVKLA010000074.1, read on the forward strand.
AGTGTACTATAAAAGCAATCTTTCTGAACATCTATATTTTTTCCCAAACTTTCTGGTGCATAGATAGATAGATAGATAGATAGATAGATAGATAGATAGATAGATAGATAAATAGATGGATAGTTAGATTTTTTTTTTTAATGGGATTTTTTTCTTGTGCTTGCATTTGGAACTAAAAACCAGCTTGTCCTTTGGCAAGAGAAGTACATCGTTTTTTCCTCTGTCTGCAATCTTTTCTTTTTGACTGGGTAGCGTTTCATTCCCTGTGCATTTTCTTTTGACTACTCTTGCAGTAAAACTGCTCTGTATACTGGCTGAGATGGTATCATTCTACTGTTCATGAAAACTGGTAAGTTCTCTGGAAACTGAAAGAAATTTCAAGTTCCAAGAGCAGAGTGCTGTAGAACCAAAGGAATCCTACAATCACTGACTTGCTCTCTCTGTAGTCTGAAATAACGCTGAGAATGCTTAAAAGTAGATGCTGCAGACATGGGACAGTCATGAAATGGATCCCAACTAACAGTAGATTTTACAGTGTACGTGTGCAACGTTTGACAAGGTGTCCAGATGCCCTGATAAGAAACTGAGATCTCATCAATACAGACAGTATTATTTAGGATACGGTTCTTGTGACCAAATGATAGAAACTACTTTGAGCTGAAATGAATCTTGGTCAAACTCCACTGACCGTATTGCCTAACTCGCTGTTGACTATAGAGGCAGCCAAGAGAGATTTGCTCAGATACAGATGCATACGCTGTGGACACATATTTTGTTAAATATTCCGTCAAATGAATCACTGCCCTGATTTTGAAATAAACAAAATTGAGGAAGATGAAGCCTTACTATGCAGTCCTTTATTTATTATTATTGTTATTATAATAATAATAATTATTATTCAATAATGAGCATATTGGGGAGTCTTCCTTATTCTGTGACTTAGCACTTACTTAGCACTATCCACATTGGTGTTTGTAGTTCTTCTAGGCCTCATGGTGACAACACGGCATCAGTGAGAAGGCAGCAGCTTTGATTGCAAGATTGCTCCAAAGCCCTGAAAAGCTAACAAATGTCTTATCCACTGTCATTCTTGTCACTTTGAGCTTTGAGCTCTGAGATGTTTAACTCCCACTGTGCTGTTCTGCCTTTGCAGAAGATCTGCTGGGAGAATGACAATATCTTTGCATGGGCAATGGCTGCCACCTGTGTGAGACCCACAAATGGATGAACTTCCTCTCCCCAGGTGTGTCTGTATTCAGTAAGTCCTGTCATGGTAGAGGAAAAGAAGAAAAGTGGGAGTAAGTCGTATGAGAGATGGGGGACCACCATACTAAGAGGAGTTTTATTCTGTTGGGTGATAAACAGCCACTGAGAGCTGATGCTTCTCCCCCCACACCCTGAACCCACACACCCAGCGAGTGGGTCATAACTCAGTCTGTCCACCTGCATCAGAGTATTTAGGGTCATGGTGCTAAAGGCCATGGTACACCCTCGCAGACACGTGAGGTAGGTTCTGGCCTGAATCAGGGTGGAAAGAGTGGACATTGAATATCAAATTGAGTATCATTGAATATCAAAGAAATCCCACTATCCCTCAAGCTCCTGTTAGCAGCCGTACCATGGTTTGCTGATACTTGAGCTGCTGGCAGGAACAAAAACACTGCTTCGCCATGGCAGTCGTGCACAGTGCGTCTCCTGAAAAGCCAGTGCACGGCAGGGCTATGGGAGGGTAGGATTTCAACCTTCGCTCCAAGTTGCCTCGCTTTCCTGGGTTTATGTCAGGCCCTTAGTGTTATTTGAACATAGTTTTTGTGGTTTAATTTGCATAATTGATGAGATGGAAAATTATCTTGATGATTGATGGATGTTCTGCATGCACCAGAGTTTGTCACAAAATATAATGCATCTGTAGGATGAGCCTGCTGCTCCTGCCATGTTATTTCCCAACAGGGATATAAAATTCTAACTTAACCCCAGAGGTTTTTAGGTTTCTTTTGTTTTTAATCTTTGACAATATAATGTGTAACATGGTAAACAAACACAAAGGCACAGCATCAACTGAAGTTACCACCTTTCTTCATTGTACTCCAAGGACACGGAGTAGTAAAAGGAAAAAATGGTATCACACTTATGGAATTGGTCGAAGACTTTCCTGCACAAGGTGTTCTCACTCTCAGTAGACTTGCACTATAGCTATATCTATACATTTCCACCTGCTTTAGGTATGGTATATCTCTTTCAGACATTTGCATTAATAAAATTTTCTTTTCATTTTTAATTGGTTAACAGTGTCTATACCACAATTCATGTGATGAGTGGACATTATTTTGATAATTGCTTGTTATAGATATTTTTATAATCAAAAGATGATGCCAAGTGCAAAAGTATTCTTTAGTAATTAACAGTGTTTCTTCCCAGGGGAAGCCTGACTTGGTCCGTTCCTGTTCAGCAAAGCGCTGAGACACACGGGTGATGTGAAGCCAGTCTTACAGTTGAGTGTGAAGTAGCTTTATGTCCAGCATGTGTTAAAGTTCTCTGTGGAGCAGAGATGGTCTTAGGGACACATGCAACTTCTTTGCTGAACAGTGAACTTGGAGACATGAAGTCTCCCCTTGTCCTGTCTGCAAATTAGCGGCCAGGCACAGCAGGCAGTTATGTAGTTTTCGTACACCAGAATTATATGGTGGATAGATGTGCTTTGTGGGGTGTGTCCTGTGTAATCGTCTCAGCTATCAGAACAAGGTAGGTGATGAGCTCCTACCTACACTAAATGGCGGACCAGGCCCTCTGGGCAGTCTGAGATGGCAGTTTGAGACTAGCCCTGACACCCCAGGACACAGTCCTTCAGGGAACGAAGACGGCAAGGCACATTTTAGTCTTACATGGGCTATATTCTGGGAAGATTAATGAGGAAAGAAGGGAGAGAAGGAGGTGAGAAGAGAGTTTTCTTGATCCTCAAATTGATCATACCCAAAGACTATGAACAACATTTCTGGGCCACTTTCAAATGATTTCAGCAGACTAACCTGAAACTATTCAGCATAGGCTAAGCCTAGGATTATCACAGCACCTGAAGGACAGTTTTGCTGTGTCAGGTGAGTTTTCTAAACAACTTTAGTTTTGGTATAAGGAGGACACAACTGCAGTGATGTCAGTGAGGCTGGGGAAGATGAACAACGCTGGCAGTCCTCCAACCACTTAAGAAAAGGTACCAGAATAAAGGATTTAACCCAAGAACTCCTTATTGTGACAACTCATTGAACTGAACAAAAATTTGCTTCAATGGGAATTTGTTCTCTGAGCTACATATAGATTCCTGCAAACTTTGAACAGGCCTAATCTGCTTTTCTCAGTGATTTAATTTAATACACTTTGGTTTGCGTTTACAAGAGGATAAAAACATGTGTGCAGTATTAAGCCTGTATGAGGTACTATGCACTTTTTCTATCGTTTAGCATATGTCATTAATGTTCCCTGCAGAAAAAGGATAAATCAGACCAAGAAAGGAAGAAAACAAAGAACTGGGGGAAGGCATTGACAATATTGTGTCTAAGCCCCTAGAAAATGACTCCAAACCTGAAACTATTCAGCTTCTGAGTACTGAGGTAGAAAAATCACACAGCGATGGCCACAGTTCTTTTCCAACACGGAACTTTTCTACCAAGGAAAGTGAAAGACATTCTCTCTGTCCCTGGTCCACCCACGACGCTGCTCCAGTATGAAATGACAAAGGGTTGATCAGTTATGATCGGCTGCTACAGCTGAGGCGATACAGAACTCCAGTCAATTCCCCAGCAATCAATTTGTTACACCGAACTCTCTTTCCCCCGCTGTCTGCAGCTGCCTGACGTCCATCAGGGCCCCCTTCTCCTGCCTGCAAATCCTGGCGAGCATCTGAAGGTAGCCCAGTGGGCTGGAATGGAGATGGAGATCGCTTGCTCGGCGTGCTGTTGGGCAGGTAGGCCGGCGGCGTTAACCCTCTGGAGCAAGGCAGCTCGGCTGCGCACTTCACGTTTCCACTGTGATACTCTATTTGACATTCAATTTGAAACCCTAAACTCCTTTAATGCAGTATCTCAGCACAATGGTAGTAATAAGGCAGTACCACTTGCTTTCGATTTAACTACCAAAGGCAAAGTGGAGAAGGAGAGAAAACAGCCCCAGTTACGTTAACCCCTTCACTACTAGCTCAGTAGGTGACCTGTTGTATAGGTACAAACTTCCATGTAAAAATAAACTGAGAATAAAGGCAGAGGAGTGCCTTTTTCACCTCGCAGCTAAAATGCTTTGTTTTGGTGTGTTTTGTTCCCTGAAAGTGCCAGAGGCTGCCATTTTGCTCTGAAAATTTCAGTACAACTGCATGGAGGCGGTACTGGTTCCCAGCAGAGCTATCACCTTGCATATTTGGCAGGAGCTAAACAGTTAAAATCCTACTTTTCTAAATGCAAGGCCATGGTGTGTCCTGATGGGGCCCTCACCAAGGTCCCTCTGGTGCTTCAGAAATCTACCTCCACAGTTTTGTCATGATCCCACATCAATCGAGATGACAGCAGTGGTTTAAAGTACTCTGAGGTCTTCTCCGTCCAGGGGAATGGGTGGAAATCAGTGCACCAGCTCTCAATATCTCTATTTTACAAGTGGGGAAACCTGTCAAAACTGAGGTCCGGTTTTGATGGGAGATGGAAAGTTTGTTCACTGTTCAAGCTGAAATACTGACTGTTCACCTCTAGGGTTTGTCAAGGCTCAGATCTGGGGCTGTCAGTTCTGGAGAGCTTTGAAACACCATTTCTAGCCCAAATTTGCCCCTAATCCTAAGGCACAGTAGACCTGTCACCCAGATTTTTGTCAATTTTCCAGGCTGAGAAAATACAAAGTCTGGCTGTGTTATACCAAGTTTTGCTCAGCTCTTCTGCTGGCGTTCACCACCCATTAGACTCAGCAGATCTGAGCCAGCGTGAGTTGAAGCAGGGATTGGGATGGGAGGAAGGGGACATAGGCCTGATGAATCAAGTCTAAAGATAGTTAATATTCCTGCTATGCATAGGCTTGTAAAAGTAAGTTTTTTTTCCTTCTAGTAACTTCATTTCTCTCTCTCCTGGTCTTTTCTCATATTTTTTCCCCCCATGTATAAAGCAATGCTTTATACACTATCTCTTTGACCATGTTTCCAGACATATGACCTGTACTGTAGCGGATGGTATAAAACCGGCTGCCTCTTCCCAGCTTGTCCTTAGACACCAAGTGAACGTCAGGGATCTGGATTCAAACTATTTAAAAACATTTAGCCAACTTTAAACTGCAACTCTTCAGTCAAACTTTCTCTGCTTTAGGAAAGGACATGTCGCCCCTCTTGGCAAATCAATTATTTAGACGCTGTGATAGTCCGAGGCATCGTATCAGTAATAAAGTAGTGAATTATTAATCATGGCTTGTGCTGTTTCGATTAGATTTGGGAAATTCAGGATTAAATTTCTGGCACCCCGTGTCTCGGATTGAGCTCAGCCCAGCTGGCCTGACAGGCATGAGCTAGCTTTGTACTTCAGAGGAGGCTGGTGGATAAAAATTACTTGAAAAGCCTCAGAACTTCAATTATTATTATTAGTATTTTGGAAGGAACTGGAATGACTGAAAATAGATTTCCAATCTGCAGGGCAGTTTTGGTTTCACACAAAACTTGTGCTGTAATAGCTCAGTCTTTTTTTTTCCAGTTCCTCTGAGCTCATCTGCTTGCTGCAAGAAAGACTAACTCTGCTTGAAAGACGAGGCAGTCTGGTGAGTCTGTGTGTCTGTGTACAGTATTTACACTTTCCACATTTCATCTGGGCTCTGAGGACACTCTGGGATATTGAAATCATATTAATTAGAAGCACAGGACCAGCACTCCTACTGCTCTGGCACTATCTGTTGAGGGAGGGAAAGCCTTAATGCAGGAAGCGTGAGCCTTGGCATCCAGGAGACTTTGCAGCCTGCTTAGGGCCAGTGTAAAAGGGTTTGGGCTTTATCTGCCCTGTCCCCAGCAGACGGCCACAGTGCCCTGCCACATAAATTCAACCTGGCTTCACTCAGCTGATACTGTTTAGCTCTTGCCTGTTCTTGGTGCCCACTGCGGAGAGCCTGCTCTGAAGTGCTGGGGAGCGCTCCCTTCACTGGAGAAGGGCTTTTTGCAAGCGTGTCTGCTACAGCAAGGGGAGCAAAAGCAGGAATGGGAAAGGCAGCCAGGAGAGGGGAGACTGTCTGGAGCATGTGGGGAGCGCCAGCTCCCCCACATGTGGCTGGGGGACACGTAGAGAAATGTTGAGAGGCAATGCCGGAGCGTCGAGTTTGAAGTGGTACCTCTGAGCGTGGCACGGGGCAACGCTGTGCGTGGGAGGTTGGTACTACCGGGTGTCAGGGGAAGTGAACTAAGAGGGACCCCAGACCTCAAACCACATGGGAGAACTGGGGGGGAAATTCTGGGGTGTCCCCAACCAGAGCAGATAATGTGCCACAGAGCTGTGAAGAAAGAGCAGTTCCTCTCTGGTGACTTTCGTCCATGGCTGAAATTTAATTTTTCCTTGTTGCCCATAGGCATAGCAGAATTGCAGAAGTTAGTAACTTCTTCAGCAGTTAGGCTGGGAAGTTAAGTAACTCTGTCCAGGCCTGAAGGAAATCAAAGGAAAAACCCAGGTGACCTGACCCTACGCTCACATCCTTGTCAATGTGAACTGATAGCACAAGTCTGAAATGAAGCCTGCCGGGTTTCTCTCTGTGAAGTTGGCCTTTTGCTAGACATACAACTGAGGGAACAGTTTTTGCCACAAATGTAGTCCAATTCAAACCCTGAACAGGACTCAAAAGTGACCGAGTTGAAAACCCTTGACATGAAGAAAATAACATTTCACTCGGTGCAGTTTTAATTTCATCCCTCTGCCCTGGAGTCAGAGGTTTCTGAGCAGAAGCAGGGACTGTAGAGGGCATGTGCATTGTGGGTGTGTGGGGAGATGCTGCATGTAGCTAGTTTCTTACTCTTAGAAGCCTTCATGACTTTGGGGGAAAGGAAAAGGAAAAAAAAAGGTTTTAAAAGAATTTTTTTGAAAGAGAAGCTGAAAAAGACATCAAAACAGATCAAAGAAACTCATGGAAGTAGGAAAAAAAAAAAGAGAGAGGGAAAAAAAAAAAAAAAAAGAAGGAAAAGCTCCTGCAGTAACATTGGATGAAAATTAAGCTTCTCAGATCTGTTTAAAAGATATTCTGTTTGATCTTTTATATCTTCTGCTCTGATTATCCAGGTTCCTTTTGATGTTGCTGAGCCCTATAGAACTGATATGTAAAAGTACACATACATATGTATTAATATAGTGGGTACACATGCACATGCACATGCACATGCACATGTACATGTACATGCATGCACCCTCTCACGCTGTCCTTGCTGCCTGTGAATGGGAGATGTGGAGCCAATGGACATGAGGCCGCATAGGAGCAAGCTCTGGTGCTCTAACCCTGTATTGTGTGTCCCATGTCATGGTGTCCCTGGGGAAAGAAAAGCCTCCCTGCTCCTCTCCTTGGCAGAAGCCACTAGGAAAACCTGTGCTCTGAGCTGCACAGATTAAGGGTGGTGTTGGTTGGCATTTTGAGTTAGGAAGCCACAACTGTTTGGTGGCACACCATGTCCTGCCCTGTGCACCGCCCAAGCCCTTGGGAAGTCATGGACTGACAGTCATGATGATATAGATCCCTGGACAAAAGCCTCTCAGAGGCTGCCCAAAAAGACACCGACAGCCAAAAGGGGCACAAGACATCTGCTCCTGGGGATCTTGGAGCAGTTTGTGGCACCCCACAGTCCCCAGCAGAGGTGTCCCCCTTTCAGCCCCTCCTGCCTCCCTGCTGTCCCCTGTGCCTTCCCACTAAGGCCAGCTCTGGACTCCTCAGCACTGGAGGACAAACTAGGTTTTTCTTCTGCCCTCCCCTTAAGGTAACGGAGCAGGGCCAGCCCTAGGATGGGTCACTGATGGTATCAGGAGGGTGGGGAAGGATTTTGTACAGAGCAGCAGAGACAGCCCCAGCACGCCAAGCCTGCTGCTGTCGCTGGGCTGGGAGGAGGGAGGTGGATGGAGGCTGCATTAAAATCCCCTTCTTGGCCAGGCAACAAACCTACTCTGCCTCAGTGCCACCACCTGCAAAGCACTTCTCACACTGCTGAGAAATGCAGCCACTTTGGAGGCAGCAGGACCCAACGCCGCGTGGCTGCAATAAGCTCCTCGTCCCCCCGAGCCCAGGCTGCGCCGGCCTCTGGTCCCCACTGCTGCGGTGCCCACGTGCTTCCGAACCTTTAATCTGCTTACCCTCAGGAGGCCCTGGGAGGCAGGCAAAGTGGTGTTAAGCTCATTTTACAGCAGGCAACACAAGTGATTTCCATACAAATACCAGGCGAGTTGACAGTAGAGGTGGGACCCGCGCTGCATCTACCTAGACTCTTGCTCTGGGCAGGAGGGCAGCTCTCTGCCTCCCACCTCCATCTCTGCATGCTTGGCTTTGCACTGCCAGGTGTCATCTCGTGCAAGGAAAACTCTGTTGTCCCTGGGCCCCTTCCTCAAGGACCAGTGATTTCCACACCACCTCCCTCACCCCCCCGGTCCTCCTGTGAGGATGAGCACGATGAAGCACCCCAGCTGAATTTGGGCTCACAAGCATGCTTTCTTGCAATTTCAATACACCAACATGCTTCTAATTGTTATAAATGTTTGGAGAGGCGTGTAGGCAGCTGGGAGCAGTAGGCACAGTATTTTGAGTTTTCTTAGCTGGGGCTGGTACACTTGGTTGTTTCAGCCCCTGGGCGCTGGCAGTCTGATCCCACCTCGCCGGCTGCCATACTGTGTATTTATTCTCATTTCTCCTCTCCCTGCTCTCTTCCCCACCCTCATTTGGATGTTTCCCAAGTAGATCTGTCTATTGCCACTCCCCTCCTAATGCTCCCAGTTTAAAGGGAAAAAAAAAAGGAAAATACACAGCAAAATTATTTTAGTTTTACAGACAGCAATAAAATGATCAAAGGCTTATTTGTAGCTAACAGCAGACATACACCACTCATTGAACTAAGATGGGGGGGGGACATTTTCTTCATCTCCCTACAAATGTGTTTCTTTTAAAAAAAATCAATGGAGGCAGATTTTTTAATTAAAGCAGATGCTGATCCTTCCTGCCCCTGACGCTGCTACATGTTTTGTTGTTGTGGCGGCTGTTGTTATCTAATCTGGGCCTTTATTTATTTATTTATTAACCCCTGACAATGGGAGATTGTAGCTCTGATTTCCCTGCTAGACTTGGGGGAACAGAAGGGAGGTGGGCCTCCTGGAGGAAAATGTTTTGTCTCCAATCTCTTTGCTACCCAGGTGAGGGTCAAACACCCCCTTCCTCAGGCTTTCCCCTCCTCCAGCTCTGGCAATGGTTACAAAGGCTAAGCCTTGCTGTCTCCTTCTCTCCATCCTTTTTACAGATGCAAATCCCCTCTGCTCAGGCTCAAGAGTGTCTCGGAATAAAATGTGTTCTGTGGAAACACCTTCATTTGAAGGTGATGGAAATCTGGAGCTGAACTGCTGAGTGGCTAGCTTTTCGTTCCTTTTTTTTTAAAACCTCTTCCCCATCCCCCACCACCCCCAGAAGAAAACTGCAATTTAGGACTCTGAAGAAATGATCAAGCAAGCCAACTCTAAAGCATTTGCCTTTCTTCCTCACCCAGCAGATCTGAATCTCCAGTTTCCTTCCTCTCTCCTTTAAACCCTCCCTCAACAGCTCCCATTACGTATAAGATCAAAGGGTTCCCAACAAGGCTTTCATAATGAATGTCCAAGATAAACATGTTTGCCCCACGCATGCTGCAGTAGAACCTAGCACTGGACTTTGTGGGGCTGGGCAGGACCAAGCGCATGGTCCATCTCCTCTCCCTCCCTGGTGCTCTGCCTGATGCCTACAAGGGTCCTTGGCCTTCAAATTCAGGCAAGTGCATAGAGGTGGGGGTTCTTTTGCTGAAAACGAGTGGCGGTACCCACCAGCTTCAGTTGTCCTAAAACCTAAAGCAGAGAGATGCAGCCTCAGAGAATCTAAAACACGGGTAGTTCATCCACCATTTCAAGAGCTCTTGCTATGAGCTGTGATCAGGCCATCGTGGAAGGAGATGTCCTGGATCTGGGCTGTTCTCTGCTGCAGGCCCTTCCTGAAGGCCATATTTCGGTCCCCACAGGTGCCTTTTGCCTATGGCACTCCCTGCCTGCATTCATCGGTTACGCCTAGACATAACCTAAGGGGCTTTCTTGACTCTGCAGGTGCAAAGGTGACCTGCATCAGCCAAAGATTTGGCCAGAGCATTTATGTGTGTCAATAGGACGTAAGATCCGTGCTGCAGGGCCTCAGGAGAAAATTGTCATTTCTGTCCCCCACCATGCCGTTGGCCAGGTGCTGCCGAGAGGGAGGGCTTCACACACACCAAGCACAGACCGCTGCTGGAGGCGCGGAACCTGACTGGATGGTTCGCTGGTCCCATCTGCTATGGCAAACTATACCTTTGTACGTGGAAGGAAGCTGATAGTTAAAACTGCCCAGAGAGTGCTTTTTCTTTTCATCTTAGGTGCATCCGTGTAGCATCCATACATCTGTTTGAGCCTGACTTCCCAGGCTCTGCAGACCCCTGACCTTCACCGATCTTAAAGGCTGCCCTGGGTATGCAGTTCTTCACCAGCTCTGTGGGTAGGTGACGGCAGCTGCACACGTGGATTGAGAGATGTGTCTGAATACCTAACTGTTTACTTCACTGGCCAAAATGCATGCCAACAAAATAAATTAAAAAAATTATTTTTCAGTTTGCAAGAGGGACTCTCCTGACCCAAAATGGAACTTTTTTTTCCATTTCATTATGTTTTGTTCCCTTTTCATTAAAAGCAAGTGAATTAATAAAGGAAACTGTGAAAAAAAAGAAAAGAAAAAGCTTTGTTTAAAAAATGCCTCAACAGCAAAATGGAAGTTTCACATTTTCACTCAAGTGAATTGATTGTGGTATCTTATTATTTGATAGGAGCATGCATATATTTCCATTCAATGCTTAACTGCTTTCTTTTTTTTTTTTCCCTATGAATAAAATATTTGACCAAAATCCTTCCTCACTTGTAATCTGGAATACCATCTTCCGTTACGACTACAAAGAAAACGAAATATTGACTTCAAGAATCTGCAGATTTAGGGATTTGCTTTTGAAAGGGTGGGATCCATTTGGAGAAACTTACATGTTTACAACAAGGCATGCCTCCATCAGAGAGATCCACCCTCAGCTTTCTTCTGTAGTCAACGAGGATCTGGTCTGCAAAGGTGAGGGCACAACTCATCCTAAGATAGACATCTACTTCCAGCCAAATCACACTTCCCCTAAAAAACCCACTTTTCTCTCCATGTTCTGTATTGCAAGTCTTGACTGACTTGCTCAGATGGAAGGATCTACATTTTAATTAGATGTCTTAGATGTGGGTAGATTTAGGGAATTTAGAAAACCTGCCCAACTAGTTTAAAAGTGAGTTCCTTCTTTAAAGCTGTTCAGGACACTAACAGGATTAGGCAGAACCTAACAGGGCTATGTTTTCCCTAAAGCTGGCTGCGCGACAGCACATGGAAATAAATGCGTCTAATTTCAGATTGAATGCCTATGGGCAGAGGCACCAAATGTGCACACCAGTGCACAATTTGTTATTTGCAAGTGCAAATATTCACTCTGTAGAAGAAACACTATTAGCTGTATCCCTTCTCTACTGAACCCTTCCTCTTTTTCTTAATATTACCAAGACCTTAATATCCATAGAAAAACTAGAAGTGAGATATAAACAGCTCCCCTTCACCCCCCACCCCCACTTACATAAGCACACACATTCAAAAGAGGTAAACTGTATATATATATATGCATCTGCAAAAGATAAAATCCACTTAAAAATGCAATGTGTAACCCTGTTCCAGCTTTTGGCTTTATCAGGTGGCAAGTAAAGACTTTCACACCTGTGGAGTGTAAATTCTGTTAATAAATTCTGCTACAATATCTTTGAAAGTGTGAGCCAATAAAATGTTATACCTGGAGACTGAATTATACCCAGCCTCAGTACAACAGCAATGGTATCTTTTTGGTGGACCTGGGTTAGGGTAAGGGGTTTTTACGCATCTCTCTCTACCTTTCAAAGTAAGCTGAAGAAGAACACTTCAGTCACAGTACCTTGGGATAGATGTATCTTTCACTACAGCCCCTTATAACTACCCATGTTTGGGTGTTATCATGGGAGTAGCTGCCTTGCTATATGCATCTCTTCTCAACTGCATGGTATCGATTGACGGTGTAACAAAGTTTTTGAGTGATAGCTCAACAATGGAGAAGTTCCAGACTCCCTCTCTCTTCTTCTGTCAGTGGAGGGGAAAATGTCCTGTCCTCAGCATTAATTAAACTCTGTTTTATTAAAACCTGATCTGTAAACCTGATCTTGCTATGGAAGACCTGCGTGGAGATTCAGACTCTCTGGCAATGTCTTAAATTCACTGACTGGCATTTACTAGGTAAATAAATAAGAGGATCAACCCAGCACTACTGTAGAGAGGTCACGCAAAATCTTTGGTCTGTCTGTGAAATACATGGGACAAGTCATCGGCTCTTGAAAACCACCAAAGCTGTATTGAAGCTTACTGATTTATGCCATGAAAGGATGAGCTTCTGCAAAGGATTTGCAGGTGAGAGAAAGTCCGAGCCAGTGAGTGACTACTATTGAGCTAACCAGGGAGACCTTCTGCCTGGGGACCAGAAGGCTCTGGTTTATGCCCTGCTTTGGAAAACATGGACTGATCCCTATGAGTCCTGGGTCCATTTTGTTCTCTGCACCTTTTTCTTTATGTGTTCTGCCTTCCTGTGGCAGCGTTTACCATGCACAAGATGCTGTGTAATGCTACATGCCTAAATCTGCTTTCAGGTCAGACTTTCGGAGACTTTATCCTCAAATCGCCAGTTCTTGGCCTGTGTCCATGGTTCTGCCCAAAGGTCTGCTTTAGCCTGGGTGGATTTCGCAGGTCCTAGGGCAACTAAAAAGAGGACTACCTATATGATTATTTAGGTTACCTCTGTGGTAAACTGGGCCAGAAAATGGGCTGAGGCAATGTCCCATGATTGTCAAAAATCTGTTGTTGTTAGCACAGTGTTGGCCGCTACTCTTCTGAACTTCAGGTATAGTTCAGGAGATAGCACAGGCCAGAAACTGTTCCCAAACTGCAGTATGGACATGGGCACACTTTTTTGTGATGAATGAGATCTTAGCACTGTGTGAGCATACAACAATTGGTCCTTATGTACAGGGAATGCATCTACAGTAATATGGATGTAGTTCTTCCCTACATTGATATATATCAGCTGGGGACTCAAACATTCTCTGTTGTATGGATGTACTACCCATATTAAAAACTCCCTAAACAGAGGAGACACACCTCAGAACACTCATTGTATTTTCCATTATTTTTATATTTTTTTGCTGAACATCTACTGCTGGTCACTGCTTGAGAAAGGGTATTGGATTACCTTTCTCTTTGATCAGAGGCACTATAATAACATTCATATCCTAAAATGTCTTTGTTGCCTTTAAGGATAAAGCATTCCTAAGTTTTTTTTCTTCTAACTCTCCTGCTCCCATATGTATGTTCCTGCCTAATCAGCCCATTCTAACCACTGCATTTCTCCCCCTTGAAAATCAAGGGTGACTTTCAGCTCCCAGCATGATTGGAAAAAAAGCCTGGCAGAGAGTAAAGCAAAGAGTTGCTTTTCCCTTCCAGAATCTGTGTGGGAGGATGAGATTGGCACAAGTTATTGGCCAAAATATCACTTACGAGTGGCGAAGCTCTTCCTAGGACGGTCTCTTTCACATCCCACTTACAATAACAACAATAGCCTTGTTATCATTTTAAAAGAGACAGCAGAGAAGATGTGGGGGTGGGAAGGGCAGGAATTACAGCCCTTATATTAATTGTCTCCCACAATTCTTTCATTAGCTGGCGAGACAGGTGCCCTCCGACCTCCAGCATCACTTACTTCCTTGGTAACAACTACTGCTGGCAGATGATCCCTCTTGTAGACTTCATCCATATTCAGAGAGTTGTCACATCCAACTGATGCTAAGAAGCTAATCAAGTGGAATTTTCTTTTCCTTTTCTTTATCTTTTTGTTCTCCATTTTACTCCTTCTCTCATGCTAGAAAGATAGTTCCCCACCATGCAGTCAAATTCTTTTGAACCCTGGGAAAGGGCCAGATCCATGGGGAAAGGGAGACAATCCCTTTTCTGTTCACACATGAAGTCTCTGATGATTTTTCCCTTTTTACAGATCAAGCGTACAACTGTTATGCATTCCCATTAACAGCATTTAAGAACAACGAAGCACAACCAGGGGCTTGACTAAGACAGCTGTCGCACCACACTTGCTATTTCAGGGCAGGTTGAAAATTTCCCGTCAAAACTTTTCTGAGATAGAAAATTAAATTTCCAGTGCTGTCTAGGTTTTAGAAGGACATGGCCTTATTAAAGCAGTTGATTTTACAACAGATAGAAGATGAGGGGAGTTGAGTTAAAATTACATGTTCCACAGAGAAGGGTAATATTTTCACTGATGTTTTCATTTTGTTTGCTTTTTTCCCCATCAGCCCATCAGCTATACTGTGTTTCCTTCCTGTGTTCAGAACCAGACTTGCCAACGTGGTTCTGAAGAATCCAGCAATAGCTTATATGAGAATATTCTATGTGCATTTGATGCATTTTATACAAAAATAGTTTCTAACAGAGATTTCATGATCATCTCTTCTAACCACATGCACAGACTAAAATGAGGTAATTTCAAACACTGATGAGAATGCTGAGTCTGAAACAGCAGCTACATAGGAAAATCTGACACTCATACCCTTGATGAGAAAAAAGAACCAGAAGAATAATGAAGATGCCATTTCTGCACTTTTCCATTCTAAGATTTATAGATTTCTGATCATTTGATTATTCATCTAAGGTAAAATCTGAGGCCACTGAGTTCAGATAGACAGTGAATCTTCATTCACAACTGTATGCCAATGGCTGCCAGTCAAACATGAGGAAAAGGGAATTAAAGTCAGGAATTTCCGCTCCAGGAAACATACAGCTTTATTTCAGCGAGAAACTCCAGAACACCTGAAATACCTTATTTCCAACTTTTGAAAATGATGTGTCATTAGACAGAGAGAATTTCTAAAATATTCCCAGATTTTTCTGAAAGATATTTGTAAGCAACTGACCTGAAGAATCTCTAATAAAAAAGCATCGTCTGTAAACAATAGCCCTGTTACAATGCCACTGATTTGTACAATTCAGAGGAAACGCTGACATCCTCCATTCAAGCACTAGTTTCAAACTACTGAAAATGTTGTTTTAAATCCTGACGGCATCTGTTCCTCTTCCATGAGTTAATTCAAGGGGAATAAACGTGCAAAACAAAGGAAAGAAGGAAGGCAAAGGCACAATGGTACCAGGCAAACACCACTCCCACAAATCTCCCTTATTTCCACCGTCCGCTGCCGGGTTTCTTGTTAGAATGTGCAACGCATAATTTACTTCTCATGTCTTTCCTTTCATCATCCTGTGAGTACAGATTCTTCCACAGGTATCCTTGGTGTTACTGCCGTTCCTGTCACTGGTGCAAACTGAAGCTGGCTGGTGGGTTTACTTATATGAGTGTGCACTCTGCGGGATTGCTGCTGCAACTTCTTAGCAGCCTCTGTCTTCATGACACTATTTTTGGACCTCCCTCTCACTCTCTCTTGTCTAGCAATGTCTCGTCTCATGGAGACTGGAGAGCTAAGTTCATTAAAATGGAATTTGGTGGGTTATTGCACAAAATTACCTCTATTTACATCTGCTGCCTGTCACTTTCAATGCTCTACGCCTTTTATCACTTAATACTTCCACTACCTGTCCATGCCAGGTTTCAGTGGGCAGCAGTTGTAAACTCAAGTTAGCATTGCTTGCTGCGTGCACTCCTTCCTACAGAAGCCGCCTTTAAT
Organism: Sagittarius serpentarius; assembly: GCA_034782735.1. Taxonomy (NCBI): domain Eukaryota; kingdom Metazoa; phylum Chordata; class Aves; order Accipitriformes; family Sagittariidae; genus Sagittarius; species Sagittarius serpentarius. The sequence goes on from JAVKLA010000074.1 coordinate 74,506,668, forward strand.
GGGCTGTGTGAGCTGGTGTCTTGGCCAAGAATATTTGTTCATGGGTAAGACAGAGCTACAGCTGTGCTGATATCCAGAAATGCCAAGAATATCCATAAATTATTTTCCTAGGCTGAATTATAGTTCCTGCACTGTTATTAACTCTTTGGCTACTGAAAAACGCCTTTGTTGAGATCAGCTGGGAAGAAAAGAATAAAACTGGAAGTAAGCTTTTGGCTGGAGTGAGCACTGAACCTGAATCTTTCATATCTCAACGGGGCTGGGCTGCAATATTTCAGCTAAAAGAGAAGTTCGGACTTTTTACTCACGGAGGACAGCCTAGCAGTGAGTCAGTGAGTGACTACATAACAAAATTCATGCTTGAGACATTCAAGAGGTGAAGACCTATCTGAGACCTCAGTGGCTTGAGTTAAAAGACCATACCTGGTTCCTGGTTAAGCACATGGCAGACTGTGGTTAAGCACATGGCACTCTAGTGGCCGAGTCACAGCCTACGGAGCAGTGTGTTACTCGAGTCTAGTATACACTCTTGCTTGTACAGCACTGCTCCAGGTACTAGAAAATTTTGAAAACCAACCCATTTTCCTGTCTAACGTGCCACATCCATAACCTTCACCTCTGTTTACTTGTGTGAGCAGGTCAGCAGAGATGTTGAAAGGATGAAGAGCAGCAGAGTGCGTTATTTCCACAGACCTCAGCAGGCACTCGCTAATGTCTCACGTCTGCAGAAGCTCAGGCAATTACATTTTTCTTCTTGCTTGCAGTTAGCATGACACCCAAACACCTAACTGACTACCACAGCAGCAAAGCCAGGAAATCTGTCCCCATGAAAATTAGGCACATACCAACATGGGCCAGCTCAGATCTGGATCAGAAACAATGGCTTTAAAGGCTTCCTTACTTACACTTTCTGTCTGCCCTTTCGTCAGTGAATTAACACGGCATCAAAGTGTCTGCCACCCTGATCTCTGACCATGAGCCTATTAAAATTGCATTGGAATTTAACAATGAGGACAGAAAACAAAGATCAAATGAATAATGCATGAACAAACCACTTCAATTAGATATTGAAGAAAATAATATAAATATATTAGATAGCAAAATATCTTGAATTATAAATTAGATGGGGAAATTTTTTTTTTTTCCCTACTGGGAGGAAAAAATGAAAGGAAATAAAGAGATACGTAGTCTCTGATTGGCTGATGAGAATAAACTGTGGGGATATTTATACTTCTTTGCTGTTCAAGCTTAGCAATTTCATGTGTTTTTGCAAGATAACACTTAGGTCATGTGATTTCATCAACCAATCGAGCTGCCAGGCTCTTCGCTGACACTCGGTAATGAAGTGATATGGTAGGGTAGGACACAGTCACCTTATCTTTTTATAAATGCATTGAGTGGCATTTGGGATGCCTTCCTACCTTTCTGGTTCATTTGCATTACACAAGAACCCTCTAAATGTTAAAGCTTTCACTTGCAGTGAAAGTTTGACGCTTCCAACAGCATTCAAGGATATCTGTCTTGGAGCGGCATAAAAATAATGATGTGCAGTTGTGTGTGTGGGGACGGGGCTGCGTACGCATGTGCGCAACAGCCGGCTGAGAGGCTTCGGAGCTGTCTCCGGCACCAAAGCAATGCGTGGCGTCCATCCAAGTTGACAGGCCTACCCAACCTGAAATCATCTGAGTGCAGTTTCTGAAATCGTTTGAAAGTGGAGTGTCAGGAAGATGTTTGCATGGCGGCTGACATTTCCTCCCGGCGTGGTTTAATGACATCCCTCCCTTGTCATAACTCTCCTCACGCTTCACAAATAATAACAGTGGTGGAAGGACTTGGCAAGACGGAGTTGGGGGCAGGAACAGGAACGTGGGGATGGGCTGGGAGGCAGGAAAGTGCAAATTGCTGGAGACAAAACCACTTGAAAGAGCTTGAATCAGCCTGAGCATTCGTACCTGTGAGGGCTGTGGGCGTTTCTTGCTTTCCACATCATTCTCCCATCTTGTTAAACAAAGGATTCGGATCTACCTGCCTTTGCCAATCAGCCCAATCTAGAGTGGCAGGCAAGGATGAAATCCCTCTTGGTATGGAGGCCTGTCTATAAAGGTGCTAATTGTGTCTATGTATTTATTACAGTATGTTTGGCAGGCGCAAGGAGGGAGAGGGCAGTGAACGTGCTGCTGCCTGCAAGAGTTCCCTCCTACCCGCACTGGGCTTCTGGGTTTGGTGGGACTGGCAGGTGGGTTGCACCTGGAGGGAGACTGAAGTAAACACCACAAAGAGAGAGGTGGGGGGACCAGAGTGCTTGACCAAGTTGAGGGGTTTGAACTCCTGACTTAAAACTGTCTCTGCCACCTTCCTGCTGACTCAGCTTGGGCAAGCTACCCCATGCTTCTGCACCTCAGTCTCCCACTTTGTAAGACTGGAAGGAGATGGCAGTGCTAGAACTGAGGAATGAGGAGTAATCCCAGAGCAGACAAAACACATCAAGACGACATGAAACCTGTTACAACATTGTCGCACAGGGGATGAACACGGTTCTTTTAAAATGCCCCATCAGCACTACATACTCTCAATTAAATGCAATTATAGCCAGGAAAAATGATCAAGAGCTAACTGACAGGGTCTGTACTGATTTGATATTCCCCCCACTTCCAAAGAAAGAGGCACATTTTCCAAGCGTTTGCTAATTAGTGTTATCCACTTGTCAGCCTAAGACTGGGAAACCAGACTTCTGGCCCTGTTTTCGGTGAGTTCAGCGCGTGCAGGAAAGATGCTGCCTCTGGATTTCTGGTGGGGGATGCACCCAGCAGAACAAGCCATGTCACCCACAAAGTCTGTGTGCTGCCAGGCAGAGGAAAGACTTGTTTCTGTCAGCCGTGAAGACAGTGAGAGAGCCAAGGAGCTGGGAAACCAGGTACGCTCCGTCCCGCATCTCCGGATGGCTGTCTTAGCTGTCTCCGCAGCCGTAAGAGGCAGTTCGGGAACTGAAAGCCTGCACCTGCTGCTGAAAGAAACATGACTTTGTAGGTGCTTGGTGTCTGAGGATTTCAATGTGCAATAAAAAGATAATTTATAGTAATCATAACAATCACAGGTGAAACCTTGAGGCCTTTAACAGTCTTTTGTGGGGCAGAACGACCACATAAGCTGGTGACAAGTTTGCGGTCTCAAGGACTGAGTAAATGACTGAACTGCAGTCCAAGGACTCTCTCAGTAATAATACGGCAAAGTGAATGCAAACATCCTCCTTGCTTTAGCTAACACACCTGAGGAAGGGTTTTTGTACACTCAAATTTTGTCTTCTCCCCTCCCTCCATACGTAGCAAACTTTAGCATGCAGTCTAATAAGAATAGATGGGTGGGGTTTTTTGCTTACTAGCTTCGTCTAAAACACAGATATGACTGTGCTTTGCAGAAAACATACAAGCTTGTTGGGCCAAATATGGCTCTGACGTAACGCATTTCAGCACAGTAGAGATCCCTGTTAACCACCAAGTCCAGCTATGCAAGGGGCATCTGTGGCAGGCGTAGAGCTCCCCACTGCCCCTCTACACACCAGGTACCTGCAGAAATCTCCGAAGCCCCTTTTTAAATGTCTTTCCAACAGATGTACCGCGGGCAGGCTCCTGTGAGGATGGAGGGCATCTACCGGAGAACAGGAGCCTGCATTCCTGCTTTTGGTAGTGATGACTGACACCGTGGTAGCCTCTCAGGCTTGCTTGTGCTCCGCCAGCCCTTTGGGAGTGTATTTACAAATTAAATGAAAGAGACAACAGATGCTTTCACACTGCTTCACAAGGAAATGAATGACAAGGTCAAGGAAGAGGAAAGGATGAAAAGAGCTTTGTCAAAAGGAGTGTGTACCTCAGCGGCCAGGATTATCTTAAATGGGCTCACACCTATGGCGCTGGCAGAGTCCCTGTGCGCTCACAAAGCCTGTCCTTTGAATGAGTTGTTCAGCTAGCATCCTTTCTCATGCTTCTCTTGGCTTTCCTGACAGAGGACAAAGGATCCCAGTGCATTTTCCTTGCCCAAAAGACTTGGTCCTACCGCTGTGCCACCGTTCCCTAGCTCCACACACCAGATTCCTCTCTCCAAGGCTGTGTGTGAGCAGCTATATGGCACATAGAGATTAACATTCGTCCCAACCTCCATACTGCTCTTCTAGGTTTCAGTGTTTGCAAGGAACACAGGGGCACACCAGTGAGCAGAGCTGCAAACCAAAGGATCCTCTCTTCTCTCGGAGCAGGTATCTGTGCTGCATGCTGGTACAAATGCGGCCCCTGAAAACACCGGGGGTAGGTATGGCACCTGGTGGCTTTGCTGTGCCACGAATATGGTTCAGGTTTGAGGAGGTGTTTGTGAGAGAGAGAGAGACAACTTGGAGAAGGAGACTGAAGCTTGAATTTGCTGAGGGCTTAGCTCTTGCCCCACATATGGAGGTATAACATGAACTTCATGCCAGAAATTTATGCAGGTTACTGGAGGAAAAATGCACAAACCAGAACATCGGTGTGAGTTTATCAGAAACAGCACCAGCAGATAACCAGCATATTCTCCTAAACCCTGGGGCAAGGTGAACAGACATAATGCAGAAAGTCTGCTAAACTATAAGTATTACTGTTAAGTGCAGAATTAAATCTAAAAGCAAGGCCTCTCAGGTGGAGACACCTGTGAATTCTTACATTTTATATAGCTTGGCTTCCTCAGATGTCTCCGTGATCCCAGGTAATGTTTCCTCTGCTCTTCACCACACAACAGCAATGGGAAGAGTAGAGTTTAACTGCTGTTGCAAGGGGGCATTTAAGGTAAACACTGGGCAATTCTCCATATTTAAATAAGTGGCTGAGGAGGGATAACACATCTATCTTTACCAATATTTTTAACAGAGAGGATACTTAATTCCATTAGAGATATTTAAGATGAAGTGCTTAAGTGATTTAAGTAGGTAAGTATCAGGTGAGTTTTGGTGGGATGTGCATTCGCTCTCGCTTTCTGGTTTTGGTTTGTTCAATTTCTTTTTAGTATAAGATCCACATATCCAAAGGGAGATTGCAAGCAAACAAAAACCCCCACCATAAATCTTACAGATGAACCCAAGGTGCATATATTTAAATCAGAAGCATTTCTGAAAGGCTAATCCCTGATTTTTAACAGTGCTGCATCCCCATCTATTTTCAAAGAAATCCCTGGAAACTGATGGATACTTACCACACTCTGAAAATTTGGTAATTTCTTTTGGCCCTAAACACAAATAGAGAAAGTAGGTACTTCTTTTTGAATACTTTGTCTGTAAGGGCAGTTATTCCTGAGCATCATCCTTACACTTGTTTTACAAGTCTCTAAGGCCCCCAGAGCGATCGGGATGTCTGTTCATGTTTGAGCTGAAAGACAGCAAGAGAGAGAGGGGCTGTGAAGGGCAGTCAGTAGTGAAGACAAGCTTTCAGTCTTCGAGCTCCTGAGCTTTTCTTCCTTGAGATGAAGGCAGGGAAGGGGCTATTCTCCGGCACAGGAATGAGCCCAGTGTAACAGAAGAGAACGGCTGCTCACGAGCTCTTCTGATGCAGGCAGGTCCATTGGGAGAGCTCCTCCCACACGAAAGATCTGTGCTGGCACTAATGAGTTTCTTAGCGATTGATTATGGAATCAAAGCTAGTTGTCTGTCCTCAGTGGGCCTCAATGTAATTTCTGCATGTGTTAAAGAAGCGACTCATCTTTGTTGATACAGATTAGGATTAAAACACACAAGGGGAGGTGGGGAAAAGGATGGAGCTCAAAGTTGCCACCTGTATCTTCTCATCTTTGACGCTTAGTTTAATAAAACCAGAAAATGTATGCAGGTGGCTGGTTCAGAAATACTTTGCCAGCATCGCAGCTGCTTAAAAGCTTCCAAATGCTCAAGATGTTTATGATCTTGGACCCATGTCTTGTCATCCTCCATCCTCCACTCCTGCACACCTCCTCTAATTACAAAAAAATGAAAGACTGAATAACAAGTGCATTCAGATGAAGCTGGGTGTATGGATTTGTCCCTCCTCACTTCCTGCTATGCTATCAAATCTAGTGATATGAGAAAGCAGTTTGGGTTTACATATCTGGGGTCTCCTCCTGTGCTGTCCATGTGTACTTTGTGGCACTTTTTACATTTTAGAAGGAGATTTAGAGGGGAATTTGAGCCAGTAGGAGTATTTAAGTCCAATGCTGGGGTTATAGCCCAAAGTATAAGAACTGCAACAGAACAGAAGAGGATAGAGCAGCCCTGCATCAGAAGCATTGCACGGAAACTAGAAGTACAGCTCATGTAGCGATGCTCTCTCCCCCTTATTCCCCCACGTTCAGAGAGCGCTGCAGTCAATGGTCTGCATGGGCACACAAAGACTCAGCTTTACCTACACCTTCGTTCCTACCAGAGGTATCTCTGCTTGGTTTTTGAAACAAGCCTGCTTGTCTGCAGGAGGACTTTGGGAAGCACTGACCAAGGAGTCTTCCTTCTGCAGCCAGATCTGCTGCAGTCCAGGAACACTGAGCCTTGCTGTGGGCTCAGTAAGCCTGCTCCATGTGCCAGGCGAGGGAGCGATTCCTCCCAATATTGCACCGTAACATCTGAGCTATCGGATATTTCTTTTCTCTTCTTTTCCCCACCCCCTGCCCTGCCACCTGTGAAATTTCTAAAACTTTTTTCATTTATGAGGAAAATTAAATAAACAAATAAATAAACCCCCAGAACTCAAAAATTCCTTAATAAAGTTCTGAACATATGCTACTTAGGAAAATAAAAATCTAAGTGAAATTGGCTGATAAAGTAAGAATCCCACCAAGGGCTGTTCTTCCAATCATCCGGTATTTCTCCTGTAATTTCCTCAGAGATTGTGGAATGATTTTCCAGATGTCTCTGTTCCTTCCAGGTGGCGTGTTCAACATGATTTGGAACAAGGCCAATCTTACGCTTCTTCCTATAGAAGGGAGATGATACTGTGCAAGGTACATATATGTACATCCACATTTTTGGAAACATAAATAGCATGTTCCCTTAAGTCTGCAAGTAAAGCACAACTCAGAGGAAGGGTAGTTTTCTCATGAGGCTGACAAAATTGCCCTGAGATGGGTACCACCTTTTCTGATCAGTAAGAAGAAAACCAAGGGCAGTTTTTGCTATAGGAGCGTTTGTAAGGGGTCAGGAGGTGGCACAGTTTCCTACTGCTCTTTAACTTGACTCACATAAATCCTGTTTAGCCTCAGAGCTACTTTGGTTCCCTCCCAAATGCTATACCTCCTTGCTTGCCTGTTGAACGTAGGCTGGCAGCAGAAATGTGCAACCACGGAGCTAGGGCTGCAAGGAGTGGGGCTTCTTCTGGGGCAAGAAGCCTATGACAAATGAAAATAGCAACAGTAAGTTTGGTTCAGTATATTGGATCAGGCCAAAAAACATTGCATATTCTGCCTACATTCAGCATCCTGACATACTGGGCGAGGAGATCTGTTGACCTCTCTCCTGGAGGGCCTAATCCTGTGGTTGTTTTCTGCAGGGTGTACCGACGTTTACAGCAGCTGCAGGTGTGCAGACATAGCTGACGACAAACTGGGCGATTCCTCGACAGAGAAGCCTGCTCCATTTTTCACCCGATACACTTTTCACCCTGCAAATTTAACTGCTTCTCTGTAAACGAGAACCATCTTTATTTTTGGTAGTGGCTTACAGCTCTGCTCTGCATTATCAGAGAGATTAAGCCAGTCAGTACTATTGATGGCCCCTGACTCCCTGTGATGGACGGATACGGCAGTGTAAATGCCGCGGGTGCATTTTAATACTCATGATTTTGAAAGGACGAGGAGGATCCTTTCTGGGAGGACAGACAGAGCTGGACTTTGGCTGTGGCAGAGATAGCTGAGCAGTTGCCCTTGAGCAGGTTTTTCGTTCTGCCTCCTCCCAGCACTGATGTCAGCAGGAACAAAAACAACCTGTTGGTTTTTAAGAGGAAAGAAGAAGAGAAGGCATTTGCTTCCCTCCATATTGGCTCCAGTGATATATTTATATACCTCCAGCATGCCAGCATCACAAGCTAAGCGTAAGTGATGGACCTTGGGTCTACATTGCATCAGCTCTACAGTTCATTGTTGCAATTCCCTCAGCTCAGACTCCATGTACATGTTTTTGCCATTTTCACTCATGTTTTTTCAGACAAAGCCCAGCCTTTTAATGGGCAATTTTTTCCAGCAAAGTGCCTAAATGTTGCTGAAGAGACATTTCCCTTCTTCCAGAAAATAAGTGTGATTTTCAGAAAAACTCCTTAATCTTGTGCTGTCAAAAAGACCTTGATTTAATTGAAAACTTATATCACCAATAGAAAACCTAATACTCATCATCTGTCTGTAACGTCCACCTAAGCTATCTATGCAGACATGGTCTATAAGGCAGTGAGTCTGCTACCCTGTGTGAATATAGGTAACTTTCAAAGAAAATCAGGAAAATTAAGAATGGTGTAAATTCTATAAATTTGCAATTTTTTTTCCCTTTTCTGAATTGGGGTCAAAGGTGCAATATTTTTGCTAAACTTCTCCTCTAAGAACAAAACTAAGGAACAAGAAAGAACTTCTCAGCTTAGGCTCACTGAGACTTTCCGTCTCCATTAATTACGTGAATACCAGAATGCTGTGCTATGATTTTAACTTTTTACATATTTTACCCTTTTTAGGGTAACCCTTTCTTCCCTGCAGCTTTGCCTGCATTTCACACACTTCTAGTACATTTCTAGTGCAATAGCCTATGCTTTCTTCAACAACCAAAGCCAATTCAAACATAAATATATATTTTTTTTAATACCAAGACAAGAAATTTGCATAATTTCCACCTGGTATCTCTTGCATTGGGAGATGTGTTAAAAGCAATATTTTGCCTTGAACTGATTTGGTTTTGACAACTAGCTTTTCCAATAAAGTGTGGGATCCATCTTCTCCAACTGAGGATGTTTAGAAGTTAGATGTCTAAGCTGGTCATCCTAGGGTTCCTTTATTTTGGACATACGAACACCTCCTGAGGGCAATTCATTTGGCTTTTCTTACACACTTACCTTTGTCTGCAGTGAAACAATCTCTGGAGGTGACTGTTCTTCTGTATTGATTATAAGGAAAGCCTGGCATGACTAACCCAGATTAGACATCTGGCTTTTAGGACACCTAAATCAGGGAAGATGAACCTTGCTGCAACTGTATTGGCAGAAAATGGCCCCAAGCCCTGTTATTGGCATACCTATGATCAACCCTGTGTCAGATCCCCCGGTATCTGCTGACTCCTGGACATTATACATGGGCAAATGAGACAATGTTTTTAAGAGCAGTGGGGAGAAAACCATAGCATGTCACTTGCAGTGCATAACTTGCTTAGAAGTGCTGAGGAAGGGCCAGAAAGTTTGGAGACTGCTTTCTACCAAGTCATCAAAGAGAGCACTGAAAACATATTTGTCTCTAAAAACCTCTTTTTCATTTGCACCTCAGGTTTATTTCCCCAGAGTTTGCAACAGCCAGGTTCTAATTCTGGATACGTGACTATCTTTTACCGACACGGTCACCAAGAACACGAGATTGACAATAAGTTTTTGGATGTGGGAATCAGCAACAAATTACTTTTTGAAAGTAATTTGAGCAACACTGAGTAGCTGATAGATTCAGGCCACAAACACTTTCACCTGAATCAAGACAACCTCCAAAACAAATACACCAGCCTGGAAGAAAAGAGCCTTCTTGTACTGGTGGGATGATTGTGTCACTGAGCATAGCAGTGCTCATTATGGACAGAAAAGTATAAGAGGAAGGATAACAAGGGAGAGCTTATGCGGTCTAGGGAGAAGGGTGTAGAGGGAAGTGCTGAGGAAACTTGAGTTATTCTAGCCTGTTGAGATCTTAAATGAAAAGTAAACAGGAGTCCAGAAAGATGAGGGAAGAGAGAAGAAAATGCAGTGAGTTTGGCATCTCTGATCTCAGCTCAGCCCGCCGTGAGTCTGAAAATGACCTCAGGCTGGAGATCTTCAGCTGTGACTCTGGCACAGATGGTCCCCCTTGCCGTCAATGGAGAAAGGATAGAAAGACCAATGGCTGGTATTTCCACCCCTTCATTTACTCCTCAAAAAACCCCCCCCAAAACACCCAACCCTTCTGCACCAAGACAACAATAAAATCTGCTATTTCCCTCCGCCTCCTTCAGAAAGGGAGGAGTGACCTTGTGAAAACAGACCCCTGATCTCATACTTTTGAGACCTACAGGGCCATTTGCTTTCCCAAACGCACCCTGTGCTGACCTGATCCCAGGCAGAGGTCCGATAACGATCCCTCCTGGCTGGAGCGAGGACAGACGGGCCAGCACGCAACCTCTTTGGAAAGCGCTGCCGATCTTACGTACAGCTGCCCAGCAGGAACGGGCTGTCTCTCGGCAGGACCTCGGTGGCTACATCTACATCACTCTGAAAGGGCACCATCTGGAGCAGCAGGAAACACGGCATACTCCCCCTCCTGCGGACTGCCTGCCTGTGGAGAGTTTGTTTGGGCCTGCCTGGTAGCACGCTAACCCTCTAGGTATCCCTGGGCATGTGAGGTCTTGTGCAGTGAGAGCCGAATATGGTTGACACGCCTTAGGCCATTCTTTCAGGCTCGTTATCTGCACAGAGGGTGATTTCCTGGTCTCGAGCTCTGAGGGCTACCCTTAACAGCCAGTGTAGACACCTAACATCAAGCGTTATTTGATTCCACCTGTCCACAAGCAGTTCTTCCCTTCTTTTGGACAAGAAAGCATTTTACATCGCTGTCCACCTGGGTCATTCCTCCCTCTTTCCCTCCACTCAACTATGCAAAACCGCACACAACATCAGAGAAGGAAAAGCTGATTTACCATAACAGATCAGAGTGTGGGTACATTGCATAAAATATGCTGTTTGTGACAGAGGGAGCCATCCAGCCAATTTGATAGCTCTGCTCCCAGGGGATTAAAATACCTCCTTCATCTCAGCAGAGAGCCTGTGTATGGAAGGAGCCTGAATTAAAATCTACCTTTTCCTTCAGTGCCTTCAAAACACTGCTGCCGCTCGTGGGCAAAGCCAGACATAATCCTGGATTCAGTGTTCTCTCTCAGTACTGTTCAGTTTGTTGTCTCGCCTTGTTTGTTTGTTCCACTTACTTGTTGTGTACCCTTGACATGAGGACAGTAAAAACCTCTGGAGGAGGGGAGCACCCTCCCTGCTGTAGTGAGCGGAGGTCTGCCTGCACCCTGATGCTCCTAGGCATCACCAGTCTCATCTGGCTAATGGGTTTGTGGTGGTCCCCTATTCACAGCACCTGAACACCTCCCCATCTTTAGCTAGCCAGCTAGCTCATACTGAGCTCTGTCTTTTAAATAGCTAATGTTAGGTAAGGTAAATAAATCTCATTCTAATTGACTGGGACAAGGTAACCCAGATAGTCTGTGAGAGAATAAAATACAGAATTTACACCAGAGGACAGTGTCCTCCCCAGCCTCAGGTTCATGCCCCTGATGTGAAATAAAAACACATCAAGGGCTACCAAACAGAAAGACACCACCTTTGGCTCAGGGATCTTTTGAACTACAAATCGTGGGAGATGGGATGAATATTTTAGGGAAGTGCTTGCTTGGCCTGATTTTATTTTTTTTCTTAGGCATATACTCTTGGCCACAATCAAATACAGGATACCAGCCAAGGCAGATATTTGGGCTGCCCCAGCCTTGCCATTCTTGTCTTCTTCCCTCTCTCAGACCTTGGATTAGTCTCTTAGGGACAGCTTTTTAATGGTGACTGTTCCCAACTTCCTTGACTAAGGTCACATTGGAAGTCTGTAAAAGGTCTGAGAATTAATTCCAAATTGCTCAAGTGAAATTTCTACACATTGGACTGTCCACCCCCTGATTCATGCCTGCTACAACTAATTCCAACTGCAGACTATCAAACTTTTTCAGGAGCTGTCTCTGATCAGTTGATAGTATTTGAAAAAATAAAAAAGAAGAGGGGAACACGTCAAATAAATTCAAACAATAAATAAGCCAGCTGAAATCGAGGTCTGCTCATGGATATTCAGTAAGCTGCAAAAGAATCAAAATCTGTTGGATAAATTATTCATTGCAAATTATTTGTTCATCTTGACAGTCATAAAATTATACAATCCATTAAAAAAAAAAAGTCCAGTCACAGTATTTGACTTCAGCCCTGTGCTACAGAGAAAACCCCACTAGGCTGGTATTTGGGATGAATGACACACCTGTGTCCCCACTGATGGGATCTGGGGGTGTCCAGCACCTCCTAATTCAGCCTGGGAGATGGAGTACCATACAGGTAGCCTCTCATTGCCTCTGGGAGGGATGATTTAATTTGCTCTTGGGGGATCTAAGGATATTCCTCCACATTCCTCCCTCTACCCCAGCAGAGAAGAAAGGGTGTGGAGACCACCACTCCCACATATCTCAAATGTTTTAAGTCACACAAGTCCACTTCAGCTTTGTGCCAACGGGCTCTGTTCAAAGCAGGCTGTGTTGCAACACCTCCTGCTTGGACATGTCTGTGGCCTTTTATGCCACCTTAATTACAGCACTAGAGGAAGACTGTTGTGCATTGCTGTCACCTTACAGTGGTCCTGTTTTATAGGTGGATCCTTGGGTTTATACCAGCAGACAAAATGGAGAGCAGGAGTGTGCTGCTTGACTTCCTCCTGTCTCCATCCTCCTCTCTCAAATACACGCCTGGGACGTTTTCCCTGCACGGCACGATAAATCTGCCTCTACACAAGGGAGGGGCATTGAGCTATGCTGATAACTCATGGCTGGGCGCACTCTTTGTGCTCACTTTGCATTGCCAAGTGTAGAGGGGTTGGACTCAGGTTGATAAGCGCAGTGGCCATGTCAGCCGTCACTTTCGTGTGATTCATCCTCTTCTTATGGCCCAAATCACTGAAAATACCCTTTATTTTTGAAACGAGAAATACAGCAGAGCCCTTATCAACACACAGCAAAGTGTACCAGAGGAGTACACGCTTCAGTGTAGTGACTCCCATACCAGCCTCTTCTATTCCACGCATGGCCTGAAGCAAGTGGAGATGCCTTTGATTACTTTTACACACAAAACCACACACACACACATTCACACACACACATACATATGTCTGTGTGCATGTGTGTACAAAGACCAGTGCGATCTGATTAGTATTAGAAAAAGCTGCAGACCTCAGATAGTAAAAATCCCCATTACAAAAGCAGAGAGAAAACAGGTGCTTCTACTGTGTTCTATCCATCATCTTACATACTACCTTCATACCACCGTGGCATTTATTTCTCTTCTGATTTTTTCTTCTTTTTAAGGTTTGATCTGAGGCCAGGTTTTCTAATGAGTTTAGTGAAAGGATCAAAGGATGAGAATCACCATCTGCCTAAAGAAAACAATAGTATTTCCAATTGCATGATGGTATCTGGCAGGGAAGGCAGATTGTTGGGCTCCTTAGCTACATCATAGAAAAGAGATGGGAAGAGCAATAAAGAAGGAAATCTTATCTATCCAGATGCCAGCAAAATTTAAACTCTTTCCAAACCCCTGCCAATTTTTTTATTTTGGCAGTAAGAAAGAGGAAAAACAGATTAGAGGAGAGGAGAGGAGAGGAGAGGAGAGGAGAGGAGAGGAGAGGAGAGAAAAGAAAAGAGAAAAGAAAAGAAAAGAGAAAAGAAAAGAGAAAAGAAAAGAGAAAAGAAAAGAGAAAAGAAAAGAGAAAAGAAAAGAGAAA
>JAVKLA010000074.1:74520534-74536204 GCA_034782735.1 Sagittarius serpentarius
GAAAAGAAAAGAAAAGAAAAGAAAAGAAAAGAAAAGAAAAGAAAAGAAAAGAAAAGAAAAGAAAAGAGAAAAGAAAGGAAAGAGAAAGGAAAAGAAAGGAAAACCACTGTCATGTGAGAAGGAAAGAATAGATATATTTATCCTCCTGGAATGAGCCCCAGCGGTGTGGGGGGACAGGCAGGCAGTAGTCAGACAGACAGAGCTTATTGGAATGAACTCGTGTACGTCCAAGGCAGCTCCTCTCCTGCCCCGTTTGTTCCATCTCTTGACAGATCCCATTAAGCAGAGCAGTGAGCTAACTGGTTTGCAGAGCCCTGTGGGCTGCTGCAAGGGAGTGGATGCTTACAAAGCTCTGCTTTCCTGTGGTCCCTTCTGGGGCGGGGGGGTGTGTGTGTAGGGGGGTGTTGCTGTTGAAACAGTTTAGTGTTTGCAAGGACTTAGCAGGTTGAGATTTAAAGGAGGGAGAACAATTTCAGATTTGCAGCTTAAGATGCTGTCAATGGTTTTGGACTTCCAAAAGCCGCAAAACATACTCCCCTAATAGTGATGCTGCTTTAATATGCCTGAGAATAAAAAGAAGGACTAAAAAGCTATTGACCACTTTTGCAAATCTTGGCATGTGAACGTGTGTTCTGTAAGCCATAAGTCCTAAGTTAGCAAGAGGGTTTTCAAAGACATTTAACTGCTGAAGAGATCACTATTCCCCTGTCATGGATTCCTGGACAACCATAGAGCTTGGGTGTTAACCTCGGCATTGATCCGCAGAGGGGCAATTGGTGTGACCATACAACTGCACATGTCCATAATACCAAGCACCCAGAAATCTCAGACAAATGTCTGGGAGTTTTGGATTCTATTTCCACACAGGAACAAAGGAGATTTCTAAGGGAAAATGTGGATGTATGGTGATCGTGCCTAAAGAGCGATGATGGTGTTTCTGCTTTCTCCTTTTTGGCTGCTTTTGAAAAGACCAGCAGACATCTATGCTCCTCATTAGGAGCCTGACTCCCTTTGGAAACCTGGACCTGTGTGGTCTGTGCATAAGGTGGCATCTGAGCCCATTCTCCATAAGACACCGCAAAACAGAGGAGGTTGCATCCCCAACCCTAGACATTGGAGCTGTCATCTTTTGCAACCATCTCTCTTTAAGAGGAGAATGCTCCACCCTAGGAGATTATTTGTATTTTTTAATACAAATGATATCAGCCTCTTCCCCCCGGGCAAGTTGCAGATAGAGAAGGGTAAATGATCTAAGCAGTGGTGGAGTGAAGGGGGAGACACCAAATCCACAGCCCTAGAGAACAAGCTAAGCAAAGAGGGACTCGCTCAGGCCTTTAGTGCAGCATCCTCTCCCCAACCAGCTACTTGGCATTCCAGCAGGGTGGGTTAATCCTTTGCCTTTGATGAATCTTTAATCTTGGCACCTTGTGGCTGAAGCCGGCACTAACTAGCAGATCCTGGCGATCAAAGTCATGCACTTAAATATTTCATTTATAAATAAAAAATAATAAAATAAAAAATAAAGACTTGGCTTCATAATAGCAATAAGGCAACTACAGAGGGGTTGTTATTGCCAATTAATCACACTCTTGGGACTGAAGAGGAGCTCCACTGCTCCTTGTAACTCTAATTGCCCTATGGGTGCAATTATCCATACCCCCCTCTTCCTCTCCCTGTCCAGCCAGACTTTATGGCTTAATTCCGGGGTAAGCTTTCTAGTTTTTAACCTCTGTTGCTCTAAGCCACCCTCCCTGTGATCCAGGCTGGGGATGGTGAACAATAAGACTAATTCTTCTCCTTTTGTGCATGTTCCCTCTGGCCAGCTGCAATGCAGGTGTATTCATACCTGCATCCATGCGCACAGATCCAGGCTGCCAGTGAGGACACTCAGGGGAAGCCCTGTGCTGCAGAAGACAATCCACAAACACTATCTTTTTGGATAGGCTCTGCAACTCACGTCCATGAAAGCACGTAATTCTCACCTCCTACTTGGGACCTCAAACTTCCCACTGAAGCTGTAGCCTCTACTCAGATCTCAGGGGTTGGACCTGAGCCATGAAATTTTGAGCATGGAAAGGAGCCTCCTCATTGCTATTAGCGCTACTTTGAGTGTTCGGCAAACACTAAAACTAATCCTGTTAAAGACACATACCGTTTTCTTAATTATCTATTATTGAACCATTTCCCAATTTTAAGCTTGGACCTGACCCACAAAACATCTAAACCTACACATAAATGGAGGCACTTGTGACACTGCCATGGGACTGGCAGGAGCAAATATTTGGCAAAAGGGAAGAAAACAGGGCAAGGAGAACAAATCTATTGACTTTTGGGCCTATTTATATGTTTTGCAGAAAGGAGTTTCACCACCTGACTGGGTCCCATTAAAAATGAACATCCCTAGATCCATTTTCAGTATGCTGCCTGACAATTTTGTTCGATGGCCCCCAGTTGTTACAGTGGGAGAAGCAGTGAATGACTATTCTCTGTTCATCTTCCCTGAGACACTCGGTTTTACATACACCTGTCATATGCCAGTTTTATCATAAGAGACTGAAGGCACCAGTTAGGTCGTCAAAGAGAAAATTAAGAGTTGATTTAATCACTTTCTGTGGAACAGAAATGTGAGAATACAGGGGTCTTTATTTTAGCAGATGGGGATGTAGAAAGAACAAAATCCTAGAAGACAAAGCCTGACATGCAAAGAGGAAATAAGGTGCCCCTTTTTAAGAGTAATTAACTAATAGAAGGCTTTACCAAGGACTATAGAAGACAACCTGTCATTAGCTACTTTGAAATGGGATTGGATGTTTTTCTAAAATATATATTTTACTTTGACAATAGCTCTTGGACTTGAAATGGGAAATAATTTAGAGAAGTCTGAAGGCCTGTTTTATGTAGCAGGCTAGCTTAGATTGTCACACCAGTCTCTTCTGGGCTTAAAATGCATGAATTATTGAGGTCTGATACTGAGTCTCCATGGCAAAGGTTGCTTTCTCTGAGAGGCTCAAGCCTTTAAATGTTCACTTGTAGCTGCTTGTAATGTTCATCACCTGCTGTAGTGGAAGCCCAAAGCTTTGAATTCAGGTCTTAAAGAAAAAAAAATGAAGGACTGGATTCAGACTGCATGTGTTTTGTGGCTGATCTGAAGTTGGTCACCCCGCTATGCCTAACCATGTGAACTGAGGTCTGCAAAAAAGCTGTCATACTGCAAGTTCGGAGCTCTCTATTTCCTTAAAGAATCCTGGTCTGTAACAATGAAGTTTTCCTCATATTTTTATTCTTTAATATATCCTCAGCTGGTATAAAGGAACAGAGCTCCCTTAACTTCAGCCGAGCTGTAGCAATTCACCACATCTGAGAATATGTCTCATTTCACCTCTCCATTCACTGATGGCATCACCTCTTGAGAGAAGAAAAACGCAAATTTAATTCCCATCACTGATTCATTCTTTGCTTTCACTGCTAAGGCAACTAACAATTATTGCTGATCACACACACATACACACAGAGGTTTGCAGAGAATTGCTGCAGTTCTCCTGCAAGGAAAATGCTCTAGCTTTCATAAAAATCAGAGATTGAACTGTTCCTATGCCTTGTCCTTTCCTCCAGCATTTAAGGTCTGGAAAGCTTGCTGCTTGTGTTGTAATCTTACCGAGCTACAGGATATGTGACTGTGTTGCTTATTCCTCCCCTGTGTAATGTAGACCTCCATGCCTCACATGAGCCAGAGCCTTGTATGAGTTATACGGCTATTATGTTATAAGTAGGACTGATGTATTACAGAATGCTGCCATAGATCCTATTAATGGCACTCGGGCTCCATTTTTTTCTCCCTGTAGTAAATTCTGCACTTTTTTGGAAATGGACAGCTTCACAAAGATGCAAAGACCCAGCACCTGGGAGGGGCTTAAGCAAAGTTTGGGGCTTGCAGGGTTAGGTGGTAGCAGAGCACCTCACTTCTCTGCAGTGGCAGGATTTACGTTGACATGACCAGCCCCTGCTGATAAACTAGTGTCTTGTCCAGCCCTGAGCTGCACTGCTGCCAAGGGGTTCCGCCATTCCCACGCACTTCCCTCCATTGCCTGAATTGCTTTTACCATAACAATGTTTTCCCTTGTTCTGAATTTACAGTTGCCTCAGCCCCTCACTACCATTCATTCTTTTCTGCCCACTGACAGATTTGCGGGTATCTGCCCTTTTTCTAACACTCTTTTGACCAGGAGCGACACATAGCCTGATATTCACATACAGTGTTGGTTTTTTTTTTACAGGGTGATCTCAATAAGAGATGAATCTGGAGCCATTTTTCAGGCTCAAACATCTCTGATCTTCCCTAGATATGCATATTTCTGGGCTGCAGTACCATTCTGCTCTCAGTTCTTTATAACAGCATAAACCATAAAGCCCAAGATACTCATGTGCAGGGACTTCAAATCTCTATCTGGATATGACTTAGGCGCTGCTCTGCCTTTAATAATCAGGATTCAAGCACAACACAAGTCCTTTCCTTCCATGACAATCTCATCCTCTTGAAACTGTCTTCTTACGAATTTTGCGTTTTTCTTGAACTTACAGCTAGGTACTGGAGTGTAAGTTGGAGGGGAGTTCACAGATATGAGAAGTAGCTGGATGGGCTTTCCCTCCTTCCCCAAATTTTGAAATGGGAGCAAAGGCTTAACATTGTGGCTTTGTTGATATCTATCAGCTAAACCAAGTCAAGGCATGGACCCAGGCACTGTGCTGTGGCCATACAGATTGTTATGGACCAGGTATCCTTTCCAGGAAGAAATTTAGATTCACTCACCCTGTTCTGGGTGGAAGAGATTTTAGGTAGGTGGACAAAAGCTGTACTATGTCACTTGTTCCTTGGGTCAGAAAATGGGCCTTGGCTGGTTTAATTTATTAGTGTAGATATATGTTTTAAGATTGCATTGTGTGGTAATGATAACAGGACAGCAAGACACAAAAGCTTAAAAATAACAATATCTTCCTCAGTCCCACTAACAGCTCACTGTGACTCTTCTGTACCTTACAGTTCATTTTCTTACTTCTTTTCCCTATCTTCCCTTCTTCCCAAAACCCAGCCAACATGCATTATGTAATTTCTTACTGGCTGCCTGGAAATGGGTTTGAAAAGAGCCAGGTTCTATGCTTAGAGGAACTGTGGGACTTAGATATATTCAGCACTGCCTCTGCTCCAGCCTAACTAAACATTCAGCAGCACAGCGAGTGAGTGAACAAGCAGTTGTAAAATCATGATGCAATCCCTGCCTGTCACATCTGATTTAGCAAACAAAGTCAGATGGTCTTACAAAAAAAAAGAAAAAAATAAGCATAACCGGTGCTTTTGTGTTGGAACTGGAACATTAACAATCGGAGTACAGTATTGAAGCAGTGCAGCCAGCACATCCATCTTAGGCACATCAGACCAAATGGAAATCCATGGCCAATAGATACAAGAAGCCTAAACACCTCTGTGTCGGTAAGATAGACTCAGCCTGATTACAAGGAAGCTGGTGAGGTACAGGACTGTGGTCATAAATCTGGTGTGTAGAGTGTGATGAAGGTAGCTCTGAGCAGGGGCTGGGATTCAGGACTGGCTTAGCTCTGTGAGGCACAAAGGATTAGGAAATGCAGGTCTTCTTGACCGTACACTGAATTTACCACTAAATGAATCAAGACTTTTTTTCCAGAACTCTGATGTGTCTCTTATTGCAAATGAAATAAACTATAATAACATGTGGAACATGTGGGGAGGGTTCACTAAAGGGAGGGGAAGGAGAGAGAAATGAGACTGAAAAGTATTTGCATTTACTATATCAAAGTGACTCACCCTGGTGGCTGGGATAAAGTAGCAATCCAAGTCCACTGTGAGTGTTCAAAACATGTGGCCTGAATCAGAGATGTGCAAAGGAGCAATGGTCTGTTGACTTGTATCCACTTGCCCCATATCAGGTAAAAATCTCACAAAAAATGCTCATCCAATTGCCCTCATGAAGTTGCGAAGTTTCTGCCACCTTGGAGTCCAATTTACAAGGTTTTGGAAATGTGGTGTCCTTCTCAGGAGTATATTTGCTAAGTTCAGGCTCGGCTTTGACCCTGATTCCTCCTGAAACTGGATATAGTTTAATTCCTAGCTGGTGTCTGTTTTACGCATGTTTTACCCTGAACACAACAACCTCTTTTTAATAAAGGGAGGAAAAGACAGATGTAACAGGGGAATTGATACTTCTGTGTTTGCCCTGTTGGGTCCAGAAGGGAAAAGATGAGTCGTGGTGTAGAGAGAGGGTAGAAAAGAAAGAGAGGAAATCACAGCAGATTTGTCAAACTAGCCTATTTCTCCATCATTCCCAGATTTATCTTTTTCTCTCTTTTTCTTTATTACTAGGGACATTAAGATGAAGGCAGTGTCCTTTCTGAGTTGCACTCCTATGCCTCCTGCTTGCGGCACACCTCTGACTGCCTCGCTGATATGACCGCTCCTTGTGAGAGGAGTCAATATCATTAAGGATGATTGTACGTTACGATACATTTTCTAAAGCTCCATCTATGCTACAATTAATCTCCAATTCCAATCCAGTATTTGGCCTTCCAAGGTACACATTTACTTTCCATCACATGTAGTAACGATTTTCTGTACCTGGTCCCAACTTTCCACTAGTGTAAATCTATACAGAGCATGCTCCGGTTCATTTTATACCGGCTCATCATCTCAGACTCTCTCAGATACTTGTTTTCTGGTGGTGTTGCGGGTCATTAAGATAGATGCTTGTGGCTACCTCGGGACAGGCGGATGTCAGTGTTGGGAAGATGTGTTTCCTTATATATATATATATATATATATATATATATATATAGTTTGCTGCACTCAGTGGGATCTTTCAAGGTGGGAAAGACTATCTGAATGCAAAGTGGAATTGAGCGCACAGACTGTCACAAATATTGGGCTAGAAGGCACCTAGAAAGAGCTTATTTTTCTTGTGAGAAGACAGGATCAGCTATATCTGTTTTGTTCTGGACAAAAGTTTGTCTATCCTGCTCTTGCAGGTCTGTAGTCCTGGAGAGGCTGTGCCCTGTGTGAACAAACGATTTCAGCTTTTCATTGACTTTGCCATTGTACAGTGTGTGATTTGCAGTAGTAAATTTTACCTTGTCATAAATTTTATCACTTTTAGTGAAATTTTTTAAAACTAGCACCTGCAATCCTGTAATGAAGTGAGCATTATGCGCTTATTTTTACAGTAAGTTTCAAAGCATCATAATCACTGGACCTCACTCTCCTCCCATTCCTCAGCCCCTGGAGGAATGAAAAGAATGAACAGATAAGGCAAGACATGATGCAAACTCAAAGAATGCCATACTTGTCTGTTAAAAAACATCTCAAGATTTTAATCAGCTTTTCTGCTTCTATAAAGCTTGACTCCTGATTTTAAATGTTTGGGATTGGGAATACTACAGTGGGAACCAGCAAAGAGAGGCATGGGCCAATTTACCTGCTTGATGCACATGAGAACTTAGTATTATTCTGTCCAGACTGGCAGTGGACAAGCTGCACGAAGCATCAGAAGACAAGAGACGACTGCAGCTGTCACTTGGTTAAGCAGGCGTAGACTGGGGAGCGGACACAAGTGCTCTCCTCCAGCTTTTGGCTTAGTCTGTGATTCACCCATCTGGGGTCACATCTTTAATCTCTGGAGGAACATCCATAGCTCATACCGAGATGCTGGGGAGCCCCTCGCCTGTGTCTGAGGGGAGAATTGGGCTCTTAATTGCCTAGCATGGCTGCACGAGAAAGGTGTATGGTAATAATAATGCAGCAAATGAGAAAGCTGGCTATTTGAATATGACATCCTTTGTCAGCTTTATTTCACTTAATAATGTGACATGGCTTGGGGAGGGAAAAAATGATTAACCTTACATTTTTAAGCCTGAATTGCTGGCAGTTTTTCTGCTGAAACTCATGTCCTTAACTTTCTTTGATATTTAACAAATTCCCAGTTTTATCTCCATGGAAGCCTGTTTCAGGAGGGGTAAGAGCTAAATGTCTGTGTGTGTGTGTGGCGGGGCGGGGGGGGAAGAGCATAGAGCACGCCACCATTTGGGAATTGGGTGTAAAGTAGCCTGGCATTGATTAATGTTGTTAAAAGAAAGTGGGAGGGGAAGTGTACTGAAAATGAGTGAAAGAACAGTATTGTAATCTGCTTTATTGCATTCCCGAGATGCTTGACTTAGCCTCATTGTCATAGCAAGATGATGTGTACCCTATGAGTGTATAAAAATATATGAACTCCTGGGACAATATAGTTCAATCTGCTCTGCTATTACCCACCATGCTCATCTGAGCACACTACAGCTATTAGATCTGTTTGTGAAACAGCTGAGCCCATGGATGGATCTCCTGCAAACGGAGCCTGAATGCACAGTTGAGACAGTGTTTGAATGTACAATACATGGAAGGAGAAACAATGGAAATGAATGTACAGTGGGGACGACTGAACAATGGGAGGTGCAAGAGGAATGAATCTGCTCCAACTGTGGATGTGTAACGGTAAAATAGACAGATCGCCATCTATAATTCATGGTGTTTGCTTCCCCCTTCCCCTTGTCAGATAGCCCTCAACCAGTTTGACTTGCAGAAGCTATCCTTCACTACTGAAAGTTGTTAAAAAGCTGTCGTGTTTAACCCCAGAGGAAGCTGCATTTAAAACACAGGAACTGAGATATGTGTCTACAGAAAACCACGTCCTGTGCTCTTTCCTTCTTCCGAGGGACCAAAGTAGGGCTACTTCTGGTTGAAGAACAGCAACACCAAAGCAGCTCACTGCAACTTGCATACAAAGGCAAAACAGAACAGCATCCAAGAAACCAAGCTCCCTATTAAAATGATGTTGAAGGTTAAGAATATGTACCAGAAACTTAACATTAACACTCTTAAAGGGGTTCCATCATAATGCTAATAGCAATTCATTTTTAAGGCACCTGAATAAAACTGTTGTGCCATACCCACTACTAACACTACTAACACTGATGCTTGGTTATCAGTGACACCATGAAATGAGTCATGTTCTTCTAATTCCACATTATGGCAGTTTTTACAGATATGCGGGTTGGTTTTTTTTTCTAATGATGGCATTGCTGCACAGACTGAAAAATACTAAGGTGTCACACATCCGCATCTTTTTAATTGTCTGTAAGAAAATTTCCTACATCCTTACTACTTTAGTTTGGAAGAATTATAAAATGCTCTAAATGCTTTTTCTTGTCTGTTCCTGGGATACTGCTCTCCACCAGGAGAGGAAAAGGCAAAAAAAAAAAAAAGGAAAAGGGCAAAAAAAAAAGATTGTCTTGTTATTTCCTTCTCTGGGCAACTGCATTTTCCATACCTCCCCCTTCAGAGGCATTTACAGTGAGTTCTGCCTTCCAGTGTTCCTATTGATTTGTAGCTCTGCAGGGTGAAAGCCAGACCCTGGCAAAGCCAAAGGGAGTTTTGACTTCATTCGTTAAGAACAAATCCACTGGTGTGCTGGATCAATGCAAAGAGTCAGAGCGCTGGCCTGTTAAACTGGATTTGTAACTGCTGCTCAGAGCTACAGCCGTGCAAGCAGCCAAACCGTACCACTGAATTTAGCCTTTACTTTTTGACTGCCTTTTTAGTGACTGGGTAACACGGGTTAGTGGAGGGTGAAGGTCTGGGGCATCCCTTTCCACTCATATAGTTAGTTTATGCATTGAGAGTTGCCCACTTGGTTTAGCCCTACAAGTAGAGACCTGGTTCAGAGCCACGCAAAGGGGCTGTACGATACTCTGCTGTGGGTAGAGCTGAGAAGCTGCCGCAGGGCTGCCTAGTAGTGTGAGGTGCAAGGCCACACAAAGTCTCCCAAGCACAGATGCCCGACCAGGCATGTAGTGGTGGACTTTGTACGGTAGAAGGTAGAGTGGGCCTGAAGAAAGTGACACAACTCCCAGTAGAACCAGCAGAACCGCAGCAAGGAAATTCATGACAGAGGAGGGGACAGAGTCCATTGCATCATCTCTGAGATCACATCAAGCTTAAGAGCTGAATAAGCTGTTGACCTTGGCCTGTTTGTTGGCTATACCATCAGATCAATTAGATACAATTGTTAATAGCATAGTCTAATTACTTCCTAATTTCTTCAAGAATACCCCAAGCATAGGAATTCAATTAACTGCAACTATACAGAAAGTTTGAAGTCTGAGCTTTTCTTACTGACATCATTTGGATGAAGGGAATGTGAACACAGATGTTACATTTCTTAAAGCATCTAATTTTTAATTAATTTTAACTTATAAGCTAATGAATGTTTCTTTTGTAAATTCTCTGAAAATTACTTCCATCCTCCAGAAGTAAGAACCCTAAGTTTGAGAAGGCTAAACTGCCGTTTGCTTGCAAAACAATGAGACAGAATCCCAGCCCTCACTGCAAAGCAGGAAATTTCAAATTACCAAATCAAGGCTATATTCCTGCTTTTATTAGACTTCCTTATGCTGTATGCCCTCACCCCAAATGAAAAATATAAGGCTGTCAGCAGCTTCTAGAAAATATATGGAATTGTGATAGTAGGCAATGCTTTACCAGATTTTCCTTCTTTTCCTTTTAGTCTTGCTCCACTTCCTAATGGCTTGTTAATGCAGTTCAGTGTGCACAATCTCTAAAACACTTTGAGGACTGATGAAATGCACAGCACTATCTTAAGATACCAGGGAGGGATCTCACCCAGTGTGTGTGCAGTGGAGTTTACTTCTAATGATCGAGACTCTTGGTTTTGGCAGGAAATTTGTGGAGGTGAAGCAACGGGAGAGTAAAGGAGGCAGGAGTTAGAAAGGAAACGCGTTAGTCACAGAAGCCCAGACAGTGGTAATACAAGCCCTACCTCAGGTAACATCATCCCCTGGTATCACCGCATGGGGAAACTGCTCACTGAAGGTCCTGACAGGCAAAGAGGAAAATTGGCACCCCTCCCCTCGTGCAATCACTTGGATGAGAATCCCATTGAAGTCCAGCTCTCCTGGACACCGCACTGGTTTACACGCATACACAGATATGCACAGTGCAGGCAAGTTATAAATAGCGGTTACTTCGGTTAAGACTGAGCCAGAGTTACTACTTAGCTCCCTGTTTGGGTAAATGCTCCAGCACATAGAGGCTGTACATACTGCAGTGACTGCTGCAATGAGGATCAAAGGTGCATGGTTAGCTCCCTTTAAGACTTGGGATGCAAAGGAGCAGCTATTTCCTCTCCTTTTTGCAGTTTCATTCTTGGGCAGCTATTCGGGGAGGGTTATGATTTTGTTAGCACTGCAGTAATGTAACACAGAGGTACTGGCTTAAAAGCCTGTCATACTCTTGCCCCAGCAGGGGGTTGCACTACTTGAACATGCTGGAAAATGAAGGCAAAACAACTTTAACACGAAGAGGAGGCTCTGGGATCACAGGACACATTACAATAGGTCATAAGTAAAAATTAAACTCGAGAAGATGAGTGTACATAGCAGAGCTAGGTCTAAGCTCCCAGGCTGGGTGTTAGCTGTGCAATTGCAGCAGCATGGATGGCGATGGAAAGTTGCAAAAAGTCCCACTGCACTGCTGAAGATGTCACCGGCCGTTAGTCTGTCCTGAGCTCAGTATTCCTGGAGAGCTCAGCGTTTCTGCAGAGCTCAGCTGCCAGCGGTACCTGTGCGACGTGGTGGAGGGTAAGCTCAGGTGTACCCACATAGGCTGCACCTCTGTGCTGTAGGCAACAACTCAGCTTAAGCCTGACCGGTGTAGTGCTTTAAGCATGGCTTCAATGTGTGACCCTAGGGCTCAAGATCCCCTGAGCTGGATGCTCCCCATCTCCAGCTTGCCAAGGAGGCAAGAGAAAGAGGTGTCAGGTATCTGACCTTCCTGGATTTCTGTAAGACACTCGTGAACTCTGTAAATCCCATCCATGTACTCCTGAGATACAGTTAGACCAAGGCACCGCTAACCTGACCACGTCTAGGTGACAGCCCTGCTTTGAAAGAGAGGCTGGACCAGAGACCTTTGGAGGTCCCTTCCCACCAATGCTCCAGTGATTTCCCTGCAGTATTTTAGCTGATATCAACTTGTCCTGCAGAGCAGCGGCCAGATCCGCTCTGGTTTGTCTCCATGAGCTGGCCATTCCCCGTGATGCGCTGACATCCTCCAGAGAGGAGCTCGGTCCTGCCCTGAGCATTGTGGTGCCACACCAAAGCACCTCATGGTTTCTCAGCAGTGTTCAGCACCTGGCACAACTAAGTTCCATACCTGAAGATTAACATCCATATTTATCTATTTTCTCCTATTTTGCTAAAGGCTTCAGCCATTTTTTACTCTAGTGAGGAGTGAGAAAAGGACTCTTTTCCTATTTGGAAAACTATGAATCGTGTTTGCTTTTAAGCTTTGCTACAGAAAGAGAAAGCCAGCTGGCCTTTGAACCCTGACAAAGAGGCAATTCCCACTGAAGATGGGTTGGTATCTTCACTAGAGTGCAGAAGAAGGAGGGGGCGGGGCAGAGACAAGCGTTTCAAAACGTGGTAATGAAAATGCTCACAGGAAATGTATTAGATCAGTAAATACACTCTAATGGCATTTGCACTTATTTAACATCCCTTTTGCACATCGAGTATGGCTTAAGGGAGCCTTAATATAATCGTGAATTGGGGTCACAGAGAGAGACATAGATACAAGGAAATGGGCACAAACTCACAGCGATGCTCTCAACTGGGATGCATTGGCGTAACTCTTAATGTATGTTAGGTAAAGATTTGGCCATACAGTATATTCCCACACACAGATGCAGACACACAGATGCATGCGCTTTTCCTTAAAAATAGTACGCTTTCACTGGGCCCCACTTCCCATTAAAGAAGACTTACATCCTATGAAAATTCATAAACTTTGCAGGCGTTTCCACGGCGATTTGACGGAGTAATCTCCCGTCATCTCAGCTTCTTGGTGACAATGACAAGAGGAAGATGGATTTATCAAATACACAGTGACATGTTTATGACCCTGTTTTGCATAAGCAGGAACCTGAGCCAAAGGCTGTGCAGCTTGAGATAAAAAGAGGGTTTTTATAAATATTGTGACAAGCAGAAGTGATATTTGGAAGAACATTGAAAAAAAAAACAACTTTCAGTTTTTTTGAGACAGACTGCATTGTGGAGGGGCGGGGGAAGAAAGCCTTTTTCCCCACTTCTCCACAGTTCAATTTCCCTGAGATCATGAAGGCTTAGCTCTCCCTCTCACCTTGAAAAGTTTTCCTGTTAACTCTTCTCCTCCCTCTGTGCAGAACACCCTTTTTATAAATGTGTTGTTAGGAAGGGGGCAGGGGGAAATGCTCTCCATCTTTCAGTGATCGAAAAATAACATGGAAAAGCTATAGGAACACAGATGGCACCAATAACTCCGTTTATAACATGCACGCAAACATGCCAGGCCCAGCTCCAGACGCGCTGCTGCCTTCACGAGCATGGCATTTAAATGGGGAGCACCACCAGAGGGCCCGCACACCATTTAAAGTGGTTTTACTCTATTCTTGCACACAAAACCTTACTATTACGATTATTACTGTAGTTCCTAAACAGTGGTCTAGATAGCTCACAGGGTACTGCGCAGGGGACCCTCTCAGGTTCCTTGGGGCTGCAGCAAGTTTTTGTCTGAGGCAGGACTAGACCTACAGAGGTGTGAAAAGGCTTTAGTGCCCAGGTTAAGCAGGGTCCTGCAGAGACACCAGGTCTTTATCACCAGACTCGCCCATTCAGCGTCCCAGGTTGGGCACTGAGAGATGGACATAGTCTCCCCTGGTCAAACTTAGGGGCAGACGACCTGTTTTTCTGCATGCCCCCTTAGCAGCCCTGCCCGCATGAGAAACAGAGCTGTCAAAAGATGGAGAGCTTCAGCCCGAGGTCCCTCCATCAGAGGCCACGGAGATGCTCCGGACTCGGACTCGGGAGTCTGCGGTGTGCTGAGGTTTGCACAGCTGTGCCATGCCGGGGCCGGGCGGCGGGGGATGCGCGGGAACAGAGAGCAGGGATGAGTGATGTCGCAGAGCCGGAGACCGAGCCCCACAGTTTTACATCAAGAAGTCCCGCAGCAGGGGGTATCCTGAACGCTGCCAGATACTCTTCTGGAGCCGAGCAGCGAGATATTAAATTGTTTGCGCTGTCTTTCAACTTCTCATAAAACCAGGAGGGCTGGTTGAAAATGCAGTAAATGAATCACAAAGAGCTAAAGAAGGAAAACATGAGTAAGAAATGTGCTTGGATGTGTTTTTCCTCTCTGGATTCCATCGTTTTTGTGATAATTTATACACCAAATTAAAGGATGAAGCTAAGAGAGCAACTGTGTGGAAAGAAGGGTTGTGGGTACCCAGAGAGCTCATCTGCTAGACAGACTCAACCAAAACCTGCAATGCTTAATGTGAAATACACCCTTTGTTTTAAGTTTGTTTTCCTCCCCCCTTGCGCTTCCTTTTTCTTTCTCCAGATAAATATATTAATTAAATGACCCTTCTTTAGAATTACACAGAAAAGACAGTTCAAGAACCTTTATTGAACCGACCTGTAAAACTAGAGCAAAATCAGCTTCTCTGTTGTTCTCTCTAAATGATTTTTCCATTGCATTTCACATCTTATCAGGGACTTGTTTGGGCTTGAAGCTCTGAAGCTTTTTCTGTAGGTCAGTTCAATAAGGCACTCAAAGCTGCTTTTCTCTTCATTGATTGGGATGTTGGGTATGGTTTTGGGTTTTCTAGTTTTTTTGAAAGCAAAATAATAACAGTTTTTTCTGTATTTTATTTCTTTTATCTTTAAAGGAAAATAGACATATTCTCATTCTTGGTCCATCACAAAAATATTTCCTTGTTTACGATGAACTCATCCCATTTCATTACTTGATATCCAGAAAGGACTCTAGCTTCTCCACTATCACTGCAAGGTTATATAATTTGGCTCATAGTTCTGGATTCAAACAGTTATTTCACCAGATGTGAGACAGGAATGAAACAGCAGCTTCACCAGCCATTCCACCCCGGGATAAACTGACCCTCTCTGTATCGACAGTCTGTAGCCTGCTGCACAAAACAGTTCATTTGTCCCAACTTCTATTTTTGGTATCGTCATATCTAAGGAAGAGATGGATGCATAGGCTGAGATTGGGTGGAAGGGACAGCACGTGAAGATTTTAGGCAGCCTGAATTAAAGGATAGTCAGGGGACAGGTAACACAAATGTATCAGACCCAACACTGGTAGATGAGGATGACTGCACAGGTCTGCTTCATGGCCCACGTGTCCCCGGGGCCTTCTCAGGTGCCGGCTAGTGGTGAGTGTTTAGAGAAGTGTGGGGCACCAAGTATGAAATGACCCTTCTCCTGTGCCTCTCTAGCCATCTGACTTGACGAACAATAGTCCACACCACAAGGTCAGAGGTGGGCTCCAGACTCCCAGCTGCTCCTTGGTGTCATTTTCCTCTGAGACCCCTTCTTAATTTCCACCTCTAATTAGAGAAGAACCACCAGAGTGTGGCATGGCTTCAGATGGCCCCTGTGTCATGGTTTCGGCTGGGATGGAGTTAATTGTCTTCCTAGTAGCTGGTACAGCGCTGTGCTTTGGGTTTAGGATGAGAAGAATGTTGATAACACCCTG
>JAVKLA010000074.1:74536304-74578850 GCA_034782735.1 Sagittarius serpentarius
CAGCTGACCCAAACTGGCCAAAGGGGTATTCCATACCATGGGACGTCATGACCAGTATATAAACTGGGGGAGTTGGCAGGGGGAGGAGTGCTGCTTGGGCACTGGTCAGCAAGTGGTGAGCAATTGCACTGTGCATCACTTGTCTTGTGTATTCCAGTCCTTTTATTATTATTATTGTCACTTTATTGTTGTTATGAGTGTCATTGTTAATTTCTTCCTTTCTGTTCTATTAAACTGTTCTTATCTCAACCCACGAGTTTTACCTTTTTTCCAGTTCTCTGCCCCATCCCACCGGGTGGGGGGGAAGTGAGTGAGCGGCTGTGTGGTGCTGAGTTGCTGGCTGGGGTTAAACCACAACACCCTGGCATAGCTTCAAACAGCCCCCTGGGTCTACAGCAATGAGCAGGGCTACCTGAAATCCCAAGGAACATCTGCAACTCCCACAGGGACTTCTCTGGGAGGATGAAATCCAAGAGCCCCTCAAATAACAGCACTACACACATACCAGCTCCTCCCCACTGCCCCTGTTCCAGCTTGAGGCAGCATTACAATATCCCAGGTGGCCAAATTCGAAATTGCTATAGCTCTATACAAAAGTCACCTTTCTTTTTAGGCATTAGTAAAAATTTCCTATCTCCAGTTGACTGATTATACATTTTATCTGTTATATTATGTTTCTTCTTCCTCCCCCTTCCAGCCTCTCCCCCCTCATAGCAAACAGTTTCATGCAAACCTTCTAAGATTTCTGTGGGGAGCGGTAGGCAATAGAACTCTGTTGTCTAATGGGACTTCCACCGGCATTTGGCATCCTTCCTGGCATTTCACCCTTCATATTATAATTTATAGTGTAATGTAATTTTTTTCATATCACGCTATAACATAAATTATTGCCAGTTTGTCCTTAACACTCAAGGAGACAGTCTAGGGCTTTTCGAACTAGGAAAAAGAATGAGAGAAAGCAGAAACGAGAGAGTGGGAGAACGAGAGATGGAAGGAAGGAGGGAGGGAGGGGAGAGAGGGAAGGGAGCAAGGGAAGGGATGGGAGGGAAAGATGAAGAAAAGAAGGAAGGAGGGAGGGAGGAAGGAAATTTTTTTACAGAAGCAAAACCCCCAAAACCAAACCAGTTTTTCTAAAGGCAAACTTACAAAATAAATAAAATAAAAATAAAATAAAATAAAATAAAATAAAAAGGACAACTTTTTGTCCTAATAACTTATTAAAATGTTCTGCTTCAGCCTAGCATATATCAATGAGTCCTCAGTGGATCAGACAGGACAGTGTCTGAGGAAGAGACCATCAGACTGAAGAATAATATATTTTAAAGTTTCCTTATCTTTCTCCCTAGTATGTCCCTTAAATTATTAAAAGTGAAAGACATTTTAATATCACTTGGAGGCTGTTTGTTCATTTTTGGCATCTCATTTAGCCTGGAGAATAACATTATAGAAGACAGTTTTACTGTCTATTTACTTTATTACTATATGTTATTTCTATTATGGTCGCAGTTAGAAGCCCCATTGGGTTAGGTGCTGCACAGATGCATCCCAAGGCGTGAGCAGCACGTTTAGCTAAGGAGACTGCAGGGATGCGCTCGTGTCCCCTCGTCTCTGAGCTGGCACGGCTCCATGGGCAAAACCATGCCCTGCATGCAGCAATGCTGGCAGAAGACTGCTTCTGCGTTCTTCATTTGCATCACTTGAAGAAATCATCACACTTCACCAGCTAAAAAATGCTGTCCCTCTGCTCACATATCCCATGCCTGCTTTTGGAAGCTCCACCAAAGCAGCCAGAGAGAGCAGCAGAGGTATCTTGGTGGGGTCCAGCATTTAGGGACATTCTACAAACAAGTCCCAAACTGCAAAACGAAGGGACAGATTGCCGCCCTCTTCCAGCATTACTTGCTCTCAATGGGAAAAAAAAAAAGAAAACTGGAAATAAAATATTTTTAAATGTGCATATGATAGTTTGGGGTTTTACTGAGGTTTGAACTATCAGGCCAGAAAGAACCATTTGGCCCGTGAATGGGGCCTCCTGTATCTGACAGGCTGGTCAATCTCCCTGGGCAAACTCCCCATGTGAGCCCTAAGACAGTTCTCCAAAGTATTTAGGGCTGCATGACAAGGCACAAGCTGGTCCCACCCTTGCCTGTGGCTGCTGCGCTGCAGGCAACTTTGCTGCTGTGTGGCAGATAGACGGACCTGCTTGCATGCTAGGACAGCTGGAGTTAAAAGCTGTAGCCAGCTCCTGCTCACAGCAACCTGGGCCATTACACCAGCTTTGGGTGCTGGGTCACAGCCCAGCTCATTCCCCCTACGCACACCCAGTATGGGGGGACATCCTGAGAGGAAAGGAGTTTTGGAGGAAGCCAGTGTCTCCTTCCCCCCTATTTTGGACAGTGCTCATGAGGCACCAAATGCTGGGAAAATCTTTGGGCTTTTGGATCAGGATTTTTGCTAGAGGCCAGCTCTCCCCCTTCCCCTCCTTTCCTTCCCTTCCCTCCCCTCCAGGTTTTCAGCAGCTGAAGCAGAGCAGAGAGGTTACAAAACCACCCAGAGACCTCCCGCTGTAATAATCGCTAAGGCTTGTGAAGGATTTACATTGCAGTTGTAGGATTATATCTATAAATGGCTCTAAGAAAAGCAAATGAAAAGAAAAAACACTTTGCCATCTCCTCATCCCTCTCCTTTCTCCATGCTCTGCGTTCCACACCTCCCTGGCCCAGGACATATGACCACCCATCTCTACTGGAGTCCCATTGATTTTCCTTCCTCCCTCTACCCTGTCCTTCTCCCACAGCCTTGCTCAGGTACTTGAGCACAGTCTTTTAGGGCAGCACCTCACATAGGACTGCTCTTGGGATGGGGTGTGTATTTGCCTTTTCCCAGCATGGGTGCAGCTTGTGCAGGATGCCTGTGGTTTAGTAAAGCCAAACACTTCATCATGTGACAATCAGCCAGATAAGAGTTTGTTCCCTTTCTTTTTGATGGGCTGCCCCAAGGCCTGTACACCTTTTGCAGGGTCCATTTTGTAAATATCTTTGCAAAATGGCAAGGTCCTAGGAGCTGTGTTAGAAAGGGACATCCTCATTGCTTTTTAGAGGAGGGAATATCAATAGCTCCATTGGAAATAAGAAGCAATGAAGGTGCAGAAGGGTCCTGTCGCATCAGCCTGGTGTTGCCTGGTGGAAGAAGCTCAAATAGTAGCCCCACTGCTGGAAGCCACTCTGCTTCCTGGGAATTCCTCACCAACTTTATCCTCTTGCTTTTTGAGCATCATTTTAGAAATTCCACCCTTATTTCCAATTTAAAAAACTGCATAAAAATCTGTCCCCCACTTTTTCCAAATGTCATTTTCCTGACCGCATCTGGTCTTCAGGCTTTCCTTGCAGCAGATCCAAGCCCTTCCCTTGTTTCACAGCGGGGGGAATACAGGTAGGCTCCTGTTCTCATTCTGCTGCTTAATCTAAGGATTTATCTGGGTTTCACTTTCTGCCTGATTATAAATGAAGTTTGTCCATCCTAATCTTCTCTGGGGGCAGCTCATGAGAATCACAGATGTTTTCTGAGCCTGTAGAGATTCTCAGAGGAAGGATTGAAAAGTGGAGTTGCACTCTTCAGACAAAGTCTACAGAAATAGACACACCTGTATTAATTACTCTGCTGAAACAACACATGTACCTCAACTGGTGCTCACTGCGTAGACCCAAGCAGCGCTATCTTACATTCTTCCATCTCCTTACACTTTACCCATTTTTTTTTACTTTATAAATCCATGTCCAGGTTTGTTTCCTTTACTCTGCTCTGTCTTCAGACCCTGAGCAGAATTTAACTCAATGTGTTTGCTTAGACATTTTTTGTCAGCCAGCTGAGCAGAACCACTACATTATAGGTACACATGTTGGCCCCTCTTGGACTTAGCACACTCCCTGTGTTTTTGACTTGATGGTTTTGAATTCAATCGATTGGTAAATGGCTAAATAGTGAGAGAAATTGCTTTCTTTCATTACTCTGCATGGCTGTGTCATTACCCTTTAATATTGCATCATTATTGACTGATGCAGCCTGTCAAGACATGGCCAATGGGATGTAATGCAGTGGTAGAGATGTGCAAAGTATTTCATTCAAAGTTTACTCCTCTAATGGGAGGCATGCATATGGTTGAAAGAGGGAGAGGAGGAGAGGTGTGAAACCCTAGCAACCAAAATGGAAAAGCCTGCTCTTCAGCTTGGCCTGGACTTCAATCTGTGATGAATGCTTTGGTGGAGAGATGCCCTCATTCTTTATTGTAAGGACTAGATCGTACCTAAACCATGCCACTAAGACTGGTTATCCCCCAAGCTCATCCTGCCCCTGACATGTCTGTTCCTCGATGTAAGAACTCCATGACTCTTCCCTTTAAATACTATTAAGGCTTGATGTAACCAGTTACATGTGGTCCAAGAGATATAAGCCAGAAAAACAAGATAGCTTTCTGTTCTTGCTGAGCTTCCCAGCTCCCAGAAGTAAAAAAAAAAAAAAAAAAAAAAGATTTCTTTCTTTCTTTTTCTCCTAATCTTTTTACTTAAACAAGTGCTTTGAAGTTGCTTGCTACCTGGGTTGGACTGGCCAACTCTGGCCTCCCTGCCTCCCTCACACACAGAACATGACTTTGGGCACCGTATCAAATGTTTGTAATCTGCTTTCTTGATTTCATTTGGTATTTGGAGATTTCTGCTAAACAGTCCCTTCCCATTCAAGATTCTAGTCTGCTGCTTCCATGTCTGAGCAATGCACAGGAAATGTGAGAGGTCAGACACAAATGGGGGAGACTGGGGAAGAGTTAAAAAAAAATTCCAAAACAACTCTACAAAGAAAAGGTGAAATAATAGAAAGTGACAATGTGACATAAAAATAGTTGTTAATTCACCTGTCCATGCCCAAAACATAACCATGATTGCTTATTGCTTACTGACTGTAGTCACCTCTAAATTAACCCCCAAATGGCTGCTGGCATGTGGGCATACTAATGAACACCTGGAAAACATTGTTCACCTAAAGTGGAACTCCTTGCTGCAGGGAATTGCAAACGCTAGGAGTTTACATGGGTGCGAAAAAATAACTAGAGAAATTCATGGGTGAAAAACCCACTCTGGGAAACTAACTGCAAGGAAATCCTGAGCCTACGTCGCAGGGAAAGTGGTGCAGTATGTCTTTCTTATTCTTATACTCCTAACTGCTGTTGGCTCCTGTGGATAGACGGTACTGGGCGAGATAGCCTGGCTGGATGCAGCCGTTCTTATTTCCCGGTGTTCGTGTAGAACATGTATTTTGAAACAAAACCATAATATTAGTAAAGGGACAGAGAAAAGTGTAAGAAAGAGATTTTAGCAATCAGTTAAGAGAGGAAGAAACAAAGGAAAAAAAGAAATACTGTCAGAGGGCTGGCGCTCTGCCCTACTATTCTGTTTCCCCTCCCCCCTTGCCATCTTAGCCCTCATTTAGGAAAGAAGACCCATCACATTAAAGATGGATAAAAACTCATTGAGAAACAACAGGCCTAGATGAAATTGCCACTGGGATTACACTGATGGGATGGTCTCCCCCCACCCTTTCTTTCGTTCAAAGATTACAAACCCTTTTTCTCCTCCAGGGCTCTTGCCTCCATCCTGGTCCTGGCTAACTCTACTCCTGCATGAACCCCTGGGTTTGAAGGGTCCATGTGGGTAGAGAGGAGGAGAGAGTGGGGGTTGTTTGTTGTGCTTCCTTTTGTTTTTAATTAACCTCCGGTGTTTTCTTTGCCTAGAGAGCAAATCCTCTCACCCTGATTTTTTACACATGCCTGCATTCAGGCTGCAGAACAGTTAGATCTAGAGAGAGAAAACCTGAGAAAGAGGGGAAAAAATGCTTCTCCATCAAAAGGAAGAGCATTATATGGAAAGGGAATTGCAATCTGTGTAAACTTTCCAGGCCAATCTTTACTTATTAATCCTGGTGTGAAGCAAGCCCAAGAGGACAAAACCACTCACAGATTGATAGGGAGCTACCAGGCTTCTGCAGCTCAGGGTTCCTGCAGCAAACTCTTATTTCAGCGGTTTGCACAGGAATGCCTGGGCTGGGCTTTAAGACAGAGGTGTGCAACACAACCTGCCCCTCCTCCCCAAGGCTTTTCTTGCTCTTTAGCCCACACACTTCTTCAAGATGGTGATGGTTCAACAAATACCAACACTGAAACAGCTGTGAACTAATCCAACAGATCTATGGGTTTATCTGAAGCACATAGGGGTGCTTTTGTCCATCTGTGCTCATGCCCTGTGACAAGACAGCATGAGAAGATACCCAGAATGTCATAAGAGGTCCTAAGGTAGCAGGAGGGTCAAGATATTTAACAGGGTTGTGGCAGTGCAGAAGTGGCACATCATTGCAAAATAGAAGCTAGAAAAAGGTGGGCCACTGTCTTCATTGCACTGTCTAGAAAGGAGTTCCTGGGATTGCTAGGGACACAAAGCATAATTACAGTTTAGATTTCATGCGCCTTAATCTCCAAGAGTGAGCTGAGCTCTAGATTTCCCGTCATGCGCATGCCAGTGGAGTTACTTTGTGAAATACAGGAAAAATCCAAATGCCAGTTTGTGGATGGACCAACTAGAGGTCAAAGAAAGGTATAAAATACCCAACATGCCACTTTAACAGAAGACAATCAACTTGACTAACTCCTAGTTTGATTGTGATTAGAGAAGAAAAAGGAATATTTCAGATATGTATTGAAACAGAAATATGGGGGGTGGGGGCAGGACAGAGAGATTTTTGCTAGGCAGATTAACACAGGCATAGTTAAAGGCTGCAGTAATAATTTAGTTTTAAAGCTTTGTTCTACATAAATTTAGTTTGAAGATAGCTGCAGAAACTGAAGAATAGATTTTCCTAGAACCACATTATTTTTGTGGACTCGTTCAACAACAGCACGACATCATGCTGCGGAGAGGTTGCTCACTTCAGCACCCTGAACCTTTCCATGCGTATTAGCGTCCTCAACTTTTTTGGTCTCTCTACTTTGCTAGCAGTGCTGTTACATAAGGGAACATACCAAATCACAGCTTTCCTGTGAAAAGCATTATCTTTCCAAGGGAGAGACAGCCCAGCAAAAAGCTTTCTGTCACTTTCAATAGGGACTTTGGGCTAAATTCTCAGCTGATGTAAATCAGTGTAGCTCCACTGAACCTCAAGTTGATGAAGCAGCTTGAAACCACCTGATGTTCGTCTTCGAGAATCCACAGGAGATGTTGGCACACAGGCTACGTATTAAAATAATAATGGTAATAATGACAATGACATGAATGGAATTTGCTATGGGGCTGCTGGAACACCAACAGCAAGCTGAAAATATGGACAGTATAAACATTTGAATATGAGCTTCCTGTTCAGTAGACAAAACTTGTGAATTCAATGCTTTGTGTATCTTCACTGAGTAAATAATCATTCCACTGCTGTTTTAAAAACAGTGAAATTTGTCGGTAAGTTGAATTAGATAATACAGTAAAAATAAAACTATTTGAAATCTTGTGGAATTGAGTCCCAAACTCATTCACCGTGTCTGCTATGACAAATTCAAGTTGGGGCGTCACATATGTAAAGAATCACTCATGCATATATATCATACTGAATAGCCATAGAAAACAATGCTGGAATGGTTGGATGTTCATTTCCGCAGACGTGGATTTCCTCCCCTTGCCCTAAAATGGAAATCCAGTTACTGTTAATGGATCTTTACTGTGAAGGAAGGACAGCCACCACAGAACAAGTTTACTCACATACAAGGCAATGCAATACAAGTGGGATGCATGAAGCATGTAGACGGTTATGGTGGCCTTAAATCTTGTGAAACTGAACACACTTCCTAGCCTTATGAAGCACTTGTAAACTGTTACTCCTATTCTTCACTGCCTTTAAGGACAATTTAGTGCCATCTCAACCTCTTGCACTCTAGATACCAAACAAACCCTGAGGTCTATGAGGTTAAGAAACTTCACAAAACCTTGGGTCTGTTGCCTGTGAAAGGGGGGCCAGAACCATAGCAAAGGGTTGGCAAGACCCTGGAGAAGCTGTCTAGCTCCACTAGCACAACGCAGGACCAGCTTCAGCTATGCTATTACTGACAGTTACACTTCCCTCATTTTACATCTACCTCTAGTGATGGAGAGCCTCAGCCTCCCTGGACAACCAGTTCTACGTCTTTTCTTTCCTCACCACTAGAAAGGATTTCTTTAGTCAGAATCTTTCGCCATTCAATTTCCTGCCTCTTTCCAGTGGCAACAAGGAAGTGAATAGATCTTCAGACAAACAACAGAAGCCCTCTTCTCTCATTAAAGATGTCCGTTGTAACATCCATTAAATGACTGGTGCCATGAGATGCAGACATTGATACAGGGCAGCGAGTTATCCTGACAGGGACAAGGGGTAGGACATGTCCTTCCACTTTCTTTTCCCAAACTTTATCAGAGTCAGTCTTTGAAAATTCAATATTCATTCTGAGCTCCTGCTTAATAAACTTGGCAAACCTGACATTTTTAAAACAAAACAAAACCATGCTGTTCACTTTCCCTTTTCATTCTTAATTGGCCCATCTAAAAGCAATCAAGTGAACATTTAGCTGCGGTAGAAAGAACTGCAGGAGACCTCTCCTCCAAATGCCATTATTCAGGAGTGCACAGGAGTGTGGATATGTTTATGGAGAGTGGGAGGCACTCTGCAAATTCTCTCTCAACAGTGACAGAGGAGCAGGAGGATGCCCAGGGCTGGGACCACGGCGGGATGCTGGCATCACAGTGACCCAGTGTCAGGGACTAGCTGGCGGGGGGAAGTCACAGCCAGCTATGCCTGTGGCTTAGACTCCCTTGATGGTGTCAGGGGAAACTGGGCATTAAAGAATAAACTGTATAAACAGCACACTGAATAGGGAGCTGCCTAAACTTGCCAAAATGAAACGCTAAAGAGACAGAGATCTCTTAAACCCCGTCCCTCAACAGGTCTCAGATGCCACCCTTCATTAGAGGATCGACTTGCCGGGATTTAGGTGCATGAGACCCTTCCTGCACAACATGGCCCCCCAGAGGAGGGGCCCCTCCCAAACAGCTGTTCTGTGAAAGGAAAGGTAAATACCAGGCTCTAAAGCAAGAGAGAAAGAGGCGTGTGTAAAGCATGGCTGTAAGGCTGTCTCTTCCACAGCTGAAAAGCAGACCTGCCAGAGCTCTTAATCTGTTTCACGTGGTAACGGTATTGGAGGTACGGAAATCCTGACTGGGCTGCTTGGTGCGTGTGATGAAACACTTCAGGTGTAGATCAAGTTAACTTTTCACAGCAGGTAGTACAGTTTCTAGAAATACACACACAAGTGTGTCTAGGGCAGGAATCAGATTTCAACAGCAGAGCCATACAGAACTTATAATTATATTTTGCATTTTTAATAGCCTTATTAGCATAATAATGCATTAGTCTAATAGAATATTAATGTGATGCGGAAATATTAGCATATTACAGATCCTTATTCATTAATATATTAGACCCTTATTGTATTAGTGGCACAATCTACTAGAGAAAATGTTGCTTTGTGTCTGATATCGCAACCCAAGAAAAAATTGAGATGGCAAATAGTGAGCCTCTCTGTGTCACAGGCATGCCTGAGTCTAGGTGTTAATGCAAGAGCTGAGAAGAAAACGCTTTTGCAGGCAGAAAGCAGCTGATAGTTTTCCCACTTTCTCTGAATTCAACCTTTTCAAAAAATTTTTCAAGCTGTTTCCATTAAAATATGAAAAATTGCAGTGCTCTAAATCCTAAACTCTGAAGAATCTCAGAGCAGGAGGAAAGAAAGTTCCTCTTCTGGTGTTCAGATGCCTTCCTAAAAGGTAGGGAACTGAGTTCAGATCATTGCTTTCCCACAGTTTCACATCCTGGGGAATGCCTGCTCTGGGGATCTGGTGGCCTCCGTGGTGACCAGCACCCCCTTGCAGAGCTCCCCTGTGTCAGACACTACCAAAAAAGACCATCTCAGCAGCTTGTACCACAATACCCCACAATACAGATGAGTGACCTGACTACCTGTTTATCTGCTTTTCTGGCATTGGTCCACTTTCTATACCTCCCACCTGGACTGAGAAGGCTGTCCTGATAAAAACTTAATTGAAAACGGTAGTGTCCCATGAAGAGACCTAAAAAATCCTATTCAATTAAGGCCCCCAAAACTCCTCTGTATCTTTGTTAAGACTGTCAGATTGACATCAGTCCTGGAATCCCATCACTGACCTGTTCTCCCCATCCACCCCTTGTCAGGGAGCGAAACCTCTTTGAGGTTGTGTTGCTAGCCATACATTTGTACTGGTGAAACAGACTCCAAGGGCATTTTTAAGGCAGGCTCCTAGGACAACCAGAATGTCAAAACAGGATCCCTTTCTGTGATAGGGACTCAATGCCCCCATGAAAGGGACTGTATAATGCGGTTGTCTGCTCAAGCTGCGTACAGGGCTGCATGACCCCCATGTCCTTATGGCAACTGAATAAACTTTCTCTATAAGCTACGGAAAACAAATATCATCTAGCGACTTAATCCCATGTCTCTCATTCACAGACAGACTGACAAACAGGACTAATTCCTCTTATTAATAGAGTACAGGTGGCAATGCCGACCAAGATGACTCATAGGCTGGAATACGTGCTTTTAGCAGAACAGGAAAATGTGTGAAACAGAAAAATGAGGAATGTCAGTAGGAATGCAGAGTTTTGAAGTCTGTTGTTTCTTTTTTCCTTTTGAGGAAATGCAGTACAGTCCTTTCCATAAGCTGATATTCTGCAAGCTCCAGGTAGCCTTCCCAAGTACGGACAACAAAAAGAAGGTGAAAATCATAATGCTTACTCTGTAGAAAGCATTTGCATCTACCTGGCATCTCTGTGGCATCAGGATTGTTTGAAATTCCTTTTAACGGGCTCAGAAAAGTAGGTGTTTTGCTTTTAAAAATAATACACCAGATTCTCAATAAACAAAGCTGTTGAAATGAACTGATCATAGTGCAAATTTTTCTTAGTCTTATGTTAGAGCCAATGGGCTGTTTTCCTGGGCTTTTTTTTTCTTTTTTTTTTCTTTTTTAACTTTCCCCGCATTTAAACAGCAGTTTTTCTCTTCTCCTTGTGATCACGTTAAATGTTTAATTGCTCTTTGCATTTGCTGATGGCATAACATAAGCCCCTGCAGTAAAAGAGATTTGTGCTAAAACTCAAGTGCTTAAGAAATAAGGAAAGGGGTTATATTTTGGGTCAGTTCAATTATCTCTATTTTTTTGGAATTATATACTAATTTTAATATAAGCTGCAGCACAGAAGTGCAATTAGCATTCAGACAACGTGAGAAAGTCTTGCCTGAAGTTAACTGATGTGTACAATCCATGCAAGAGATTCAGGGAGGTTAGACAGTGCAGATCACTGCCATAACACAGCTAAGCCAGGTCCTCAGACAGTGTAAATCAGGACTGTCAATGGAACCGCTCCGATTTACACTAATAATTATGTCCCCCCACCTCTATTTGAGATGGGCTCAGGATGACAGCATTGGGATCGTCACTAGAATACAGACTTTTTCTAAGTTCCAAATTACATTAAAGACATCCAGTTAGACTGAGAGCTAGAAACCCAAACAAGTCTTTTATTAGCAGGTATCAAGCTATTCAAAACCAATGTCAGCCACTCCAAATAAGCCTAATTTAAGTAATAAGGAGAAAGCCTTGCCTCCCACTTTCCCATCAGTCCAAGGCAGATGCTTTTATATCCCATGTTGAGTTAAACCGCTGTACTCTCTG
The DNA here is from genome assembly GCA_034782735.1 of Sagittarius serpentarius. Lineage (NCBI taxonomy): Eukaryota > Metazoa > Chordata > Aves > Accipitriformes > Sagittariidae > Sagittarius > Sagittarius serpentarius. The sequence goes on from JAVKLA010000074.1 coordinate 74,548,124, forward strand.
CCCTGCGTAAAAGGGATGTTGAGCACAGGAGAGCCAAACTGCTCTCTGGTGGGACTCATCTCCTTCCAAATTAATGCTTCAGGTAGCAATTGGTAGATATTGGCCTACCATGTCTGGCTCCTCAGGTCTGAATCTACCGTAACCCCTTAGCAGGGCTGACCTAAGTTTTTTGCCGAGTTAAGACCCTTGTCCAGTGAAAAAACCGAGCAAACAAATCCCCTTTGTTTCTCGTCTCAAAACTCCCATCCAGTTTGAGTTGGGAGGTTCGCTCAGCAGTTTTGTGAAAGAATCTTGACTGACTGAACCTGTCTAAACTCAGAGAATTCATGAGCTTCTATTCAGCTATGGGCTGGGAAAGGAAACCAGCCGGAGAGACCCTCGATACAACCGTTAAGGCTGCTTTGTTACCATCCTTTGTTCAGCACTTGTATAGCGCCCAGCAGACAGGGGCTCTGCTGCCTGGTGGAGAGGGGGCCCAGGTGATCCTGAAATGCAATTAATGCATAACAGCTTCAACCAATCCATCTAATTTACTGCCTGCATTTCTCTTGGGCTTGCTTTCCCCTTTATTTTTTCCTCTCAACATGAAGGATAGCCACTCACCTTAAAAAAAAAAAAAAAGAAAGAAAAAAAAATGAAAGAATACACAGGAAATAACATGTTTTTTCTGGATTCACCCTTTTTCCCTTCCTGAACACTATCTGGGGACTCTTTTATTTAAGAAAACAAGGTCAGCTCATCAGCACAAAAGCTGAAAGTTTCACGGGGTCCAAGACCGCTTTCACCTACAGAATTACTTTTTAACACATTCTGAGTTAAAATTATCCCCTCTGAGCCAAATGCAGATTGACAGTCAAACACCAAACAATCACATTTTGTTAATCCATTTACAGAGGTGTAAATGCCTAATCCAACACCGGTTTGCTCTAACACCACAGCAGTGTTGTGGGTTTTTTGTTGTTGTTGTTGGTTTTTTTTAATGAAAACAGATTTTGGAAGGGAGACTCTTGTTACTGTTGTAGGGAGAAGAGAGAGATCCTAGGAACCCCTGGGGCTGTGGGATTGCTCACCACCGTCTCAAGCCTGTTTTGCTTGTTTATAGTTCAGAATGCAGCTTTTGTGTCAAAAACTGAAGCCTTTAACATTTTCAAAGCCTGTCTTCCTCTCAGCTGTGGTGCACATGCTGATGGAGCAAAACAAGGGCACCCAGAGTTCAGTAGCTCTTATAATTGGACCTAAACTGATTTCAGTCTAAGGTCAATAAGAAGAGGAGGCTTCAGGTGCCATTCAGAAATGACAGGAGAGACCGATGTAAACCTTAATATTGCAGGAATAATATACCACTGATCAGTTAGAAATAATTGCTGGAAAGTTGCTGTTGGGATTGTCTTGCTTGCACGTAATCTATGGATCTAGATCACACAGACAGATAGAGAGACAGCTATGGGTAAGGAGGTGAAATTCCATCCTTGTCACTCAGCGATCCAATTTAACCTGATTTTGTTCTATTTAATTTTGTGTGCCTTGCTACAAAGGTGTCTATTATCTCATTATCTAAGCATGGGAAATGTGAAATTGGACTAATCGGTAATAGAGATAAATAGTTATACCATTCAACAGATGTGTACTTACTACTGCATACCCGCTCCTTCTTCTACCTATGCATGCATCTTTCAGTTTTTAATGCTATTGGAAAGGGAAACATTCAAGGCTTAATATTTGTCCACATTTTTTTTTTAAGCGGTTGATACAAACACAGACACACATACTCACAGCTCTGCAGCAAACTCACCCCTCTTGAAAATGATTCATTGGACACCTCTGTAACATCAGTGTGAAGCCACTAGATCACACATGGGATGCTCAAAAGCTGTGTCTGGTGTTGAAAATTCACCTATCCTATTTGCTTCTGCCTTGTCCTGCATGTAGAAAAGCCACCACCCCATCACCTGACCTTTAGAAAATAACTGGTTCACACTGTAGTTTGAAAACACATGTGCTTATGAGGGGGCTATTGCTTTTGAGGATAAATAGCAGAGCTGGAAAAAAAGAGGGAAGGTATATGAAGTGGCCCTTTTGCGAACTAACAGGTGACTCGGTTGACATCAGACAGGGTTAGAGTGGTGGAACTGAGAATGGTGCCCCTCGTCCTGCCTCCTAAGCAGAAGAAGAAATTCCCACCTTCCACCTCATCTAGCCTTAAGAAAGAAAAGGCTCGAAGGTATCTGCTGCCCACCCACTGTCCCAAGGACTCAGGGGCTGAGTTAATCCCATCACACTAACAGAACATAACAATGTGTTGAGAGTACTTACCATATTCCTTGAAATTGAAGAAAGTTGCCGTGGTTATTAGTAGCTCCTAATGATATTTGCATAGATTAACAGACTTTAATGCAATCATGAATGCTACAATCCCGGGGAAAATAATGAAGAAATCCATTATGAGGTAATAAAGTAACTAAGTCAATACAGTAATAATTTGATCCCATATTAGTAATAATTTCATCTCCTGCTGCAAGGCAATTTTAATGCACATACCATTTCTGGACAGTTTTATAAATATCACCTTTGTTTGAGATAATTAATTAGCAAAATCAAAAAATATATTGCTGGTATTTTATACGATAAATTAGTCATTAGGTTTAAACTGGCAGGCTGTAATAAAACTTATTAAGATAAATGTGCTGGGATTCTTAACACTTCAGAGAAGCTGTTCTCCTCTGTCTTAAGGCTCTTCTGGTGCAAAACTATTATCGCTGCTGGGTGGTTTCTACGTATGTTAAAACCCAATTATGAAAATCATGTTTATAACCCCGACTTGCTTAGCAATAGGAACCGAATGCATTAGCCCATACCTGCCCAGTGGACGAGGCTAAGGTGAGGGTGAGTTGCTGAGGGCCCTATTATCTTGCTTCCCACCATCAGTGAGAGCCCAGAGCCTCCTGCAAGACTGAACTGAACTAACTTCACTTCAGAGGAGCTCAGGTCCAGGTCATCCTGCTGATACAGGGGAGTGTTTTGCATTTAGAGGCAGGGGACAGGGAGAACATTAATCATTATGGGGGTGGTTACCAAGCCTACTTTTCTACTTCTGCTCTTATTTTGTGATTACTGAATCTTTTTTGTGCTTTCCCAGAAGTGCCTGGAAATCACAACAAACCTTAGCAACACCTGTGACAAAGTGGCCACTGAAGCCAAAAGCTACTATGCTTTACAGTGACCGCTGTTTCCAGCCCTCTGAAATTTTCCCTCAGTGTGGCTGGGGCTCTGAGAAAGGCTTTGCTGTGTGTTTGGGGGCTGTCCCAGCCAGATGGCACAGGGTGGCTGAGACTGTCAGAACTGGATGGGTGCCAGCTTCTTGCAAGGAGCACAAATCTTGCCATCTAATGAACTGGTCTTGGCTCCCCGGAAGACTGTGCTGCGTGGCCAAAGCAAAGATTGCCATTCTGGGCTTCATGACACCACTATCCAAGAACAAGGGTATTAAGTCATTGGATCGCCTTTTCAGAGGGCATCGTTTGGGTCTTGCTTAGACGTCCTCTGAGCCAGTTTGCTGTCATATTCCCAAGGCATTACAATTTCCCACTCCGGCCACACTCGGCCCTTACTCCATGGTTCCCCATCTAGCTGATGTTTCCAAATCTACGTCACTTGGCATTTGGAATGGTAGTAAATGACACAAATTGATGATCCATCAAACTCTAGTCTTCTGTATGGGCCAATTCTCAATGCAAAATAGGAAGGTCCCCAAAACCTCATTCTCATTTATAAAAAACTCATCAGAGAGTTCAACATTTAGCTGGGAGCAAGCCATGAGTGCTGCTGGAATCTACTATTAAGCCAATATCGTAGCCAAGTAAACAGTCAAAAGACAGAGAAAGTGGCAAACCCCATTGTTCCCACATTGAGAAAACCACCTCTGGTTTAATATCATTAGGGCAGCACAATACATTTATAGAGCTAAGAAACTCACTCTACTGTAGAAATACTCCCTTTCCTAATACACCACAGGCATCACTCTTGAAATAAAATGATAGAATCAAAACTTTGTCATACTTGTTTAGCTTCTTTGGGGAGAACAAATGCTTTTCCCCACCAAGTAGCAAAGCCTTCACTTTATGGATACTTTCTCATTGATGTACAAAGTGCTTTATGTACAAGTTTGGTTTAGGAATCCCATAAGCTCTGGAGTGCTGCAGGCTGGAAGAGCAACTAGGGCAAAAATCATTGTACAGGCTCTTTGTTCTGATAGTTTTTCCTAACCATGCTCTACTGTCTACTGACAGGGAAGGCTATTGGACTACATGGACCTTCGATATGACACAGAATGGCAGTTACTATATAATCATATCACATCCTGGTGCCAACTGGCATGGTCCATTGCATTCAGCCAGTAAGCTGTATGCCTTGCTTGTCAATGAGACCTTATTAGACTCGAATTTCCAGTCCTGATATTGGTTATGTTAATTGGAAAGCTGTTTAAAAGTGTTGTGACATGAAGAGGACTGCAAGTCTAGGCAAGACCTCAGAGATTATTCCATTTGCTGTTATTTATGGGCATACATCAACCCCAGTGTGCTCTCTGATCTATCATCTCTGATTTGGTGCTTTTGAATACACTATATTTGCTCCGACTGCTCAAAGGGGAAGTCATGGTTTTTCAGGACCTGCTTTTTTGGTACAGGTTTCCTCAAAGTTGTCTGAGACTTCTAGTTATCCATCGGAGCTATTCCTTTGGCTGATCTCCATTGTGTGGTGGATGCACGTGACACAAGTTCTTCTCAAAGTTTGTGACCCACAAGTGATCTGGCACCTCCAAAATGATGTTTCAGTGACGTTTATTGGGTGGATTGTCTGTCGGCTATTACACTTCTCTCCCCTGCATGAATTGAGATATGGAAACACAGAATAAAAAGAGACCATTTTTGAATCACCACATGAAACCGCTGAACTATGTGGGAGAACTGTGGCTTACTGGTAGCCCTGTCCCATCCCTCTCACTAAGGCCTCCTGGCTACACAGCATGAGGAGACAAAGCATTTAAGGACAGCTGGGGTAGGCCTGGGGAGTCTACCCCATTTGGCCAAGTTGGAAAAGCTCCCACGTAGCTGGCCGTTTTGGGCTTGGCTGGTTCGTGAGAGTTTTGGGGAACCTTGCTGCTCAGACCTGTTTTGCACCAGGGATCCTCAGCTCCGTGGTCACACTCAGCACCATTAAATCAGACGACCTCAGGGGCGTGGGTAGGGAGGAAAAGGCCTAGGCATAATCCCTTCAGCATCTCCTGCGGAAAAGTGGCTTTAGCGACAAGTGTCTCACAACTGCCATTCCCACAATCGTTCCCCTTGTCGATACGATGACCTTTCAGAGGCGGAAGCTCCTTTTTATTACTCTGTGCGCTGGGGTAAACCAGGCCACGCTGTGTTATCTACCCAATTTATCAACACTATTTACAGCAGGTCCATTCCACTGTCTGGCTTAACTCAGTGCCCAGAGACCCTGCATTGAGAGAGGAGGCGGCTGCTGAAGAGAAAGAAATGTCAATTCCAGCCTAGTCCCCTGAAGTGAAATAAAAGAAACAAAGTAAATAAGGAAGGAGAAGTAAATACAGTATCTCCAGGGTGATTACGTCTATCTAGTCCAATACAGGCAAGCGTGAAACCAATAGAAACACCGTCTTATCCTCTTAGTTATCACCACACACAGAATGTCATCTCTTGGTGGCCTAAAAAGAAAGAAGCATGCCACATCCAACTTTAATGAATATGACATATCTCTCACCTGCTTGTATTTCAGCAACCCCAAACTGCTGAAAAATGAGATAGGAGAGTCTGTTCTCCCTGTTTGCCCTGAATCATGAGGGTGGATTAAAATGGGTTTTGTTCTGCTTTGTTTTTTAAGGGTTACTTTGGGTAATTTTGTTTTCTTTCTGCTCCTCTGTGCTTTCAGGGTTCAGGTTTGCCAGCCGTTCTCCACAACTCTGTAATCAAGATGTAATCTTTTATTCTTTTTAAATGAAAACAAAACAGGCTGTTATATGCGCAAATACTTGTAAAGGCTGCGGGCAATTGGAAAACACCAAGTATCACGAGACTCACTGTGAAATCACGAGGGTGGCAGTCTGCTCCCTCCATCAAAGTCAAATCATTTGAGCCTTGGGCCTGCCTTTCTAGAAGGTTCAAATTCACTGAAGCAGCAAAACTGGCCATACCCCTTCCCCTGTGGTACTGCTACCTGGTCTGTAGGATGCTTCGAGTCATGCAATGAAAGGGATGCTGCTCTGTACTTCACATGTACTTCACATGTACTTCACAACATGTCTCAGCAGGTCTCTCTTAACATCATGTCCTCCTGCTGTATGATCTGTACTCCCCTTTCCCTTCAACAAGGATCATGCCATGGCCACCCATGTATTCATCAAATGAATTAATATGTTAATTATATCTTTCTCTGTCTTACTCCCCTGCACCCTGGACTGCTATCAGTCCTTGGTAGCTACACTAACTCAAGACTAAACAGCCAGCCATCAATACCTTGGATTTTGTCTTGTATTGTTTAGATCAGTATTGAACTATCACATGGATGGTCCATGGGGACTGTGATGAACAAAAGAACTTGTTTCCCTACAGCTGAAATATGGCCCCTACAAACCCCACAGCTGTGATGTATCACAATGTCTGGGCATAGTCAGAAATCTAACTCAACCATGTCCTCACAGATTTACAAATCAATCAGAGCAAAATCAGGAGACCTGGTGGTGGCTGCTTTCTTAAATCATATTTGAAATGTGAAATTAAGAGAATAGCAAGAATAAAACATGAAAGAAAAGATCTGTGTATAAAGAATAATTCAGACAGGTTCCACTGAAACTAAGGGCTCTGTTCAGGTTACCTATTATAATTACACTTTATTGCTGCCTCTGTCTGACGACTGCCTAGGAACCAGCCTTTGACAGCCCTCCCTCTAAAGCAGGCTCTCTAGTTTATTGCTCTCTTGGAGCTGGGAGCCATACCTGTATACTCCGGGCACCTAAACCAGACATCTGGCTGAGGCCCTAAAGAAAGAGTCTGCTTGCACGTGCCTTCAAGTCAGAGCTTCATTCTAGCCACCGTGGACTTTGGCTACGAAGCTGGTACAGCAGACGACAGGAAAGGAGAAGACAGTAGAGATCAAGACCACATTCCTGTTCATCCTTGTAAGTACTTCACCAGGGGAGAAGGGATCCATGTCAGGATGATGCCTCGTAAAAGGAGAGTCCCTTGACACTGCACTAGGCTTGCTAAAGGCGAGGCTGTTGACCACCTCAGGTTCCCCATAGCAGGAGCGACAAGCCCTGGGTTCATCCAAAGGCAAAACAGAAAGCATTTAACAGGATTAGCTTGTAGCAATTCCAGAACAACCATCCCTCCCGTAATTCCCTTTGTAACTCCCTCCTTATTTACCCTGGTGAGCAGAATGCAGCCCACCACTGGTGATGAGCTGTTCCAGTGTCACTATCATTCAGCTTTTGCTAGCTGCCTCCTAAGAGTCTCACGGTCATTTGGGCACTGCCAGTGTTGTGAGATACCTTTAGCACTCCTATCTGATTGCCAGTGAAGTGTGACACCACTAGCACTGAACTTTCTGTAGTGTCTGTTAAAGATAAGGGGGGGGAAAAACTTGAATAATTTATGTAGTTAGTTTAATTTAAATAATTTATATGCTAAGCATTGCAAACAGAGCTGGAGTTGATAATGAGTCCGAGAAGCACATTTTGAACTCAGTTGCAGATTCTACTGCATTATAATTCTTGCAGGATACAGGATTTCCTAGCAGTATAAAGGGTGGGGAGTGTAAACAAGGTAGTTGCTTGAAGAAGAGTCTGTACAGACTCCTTCTTTACCAATTACCACCAGATCATCTTACGGTCTCTACAGCTTGTTCAGTTTGAACCTCCTGAAATTATCAAGAGCTGCATGCGTTTCCCCAAGCTACAGAGAGAAGCCTGGCTCCATTGTTTGACAAATAACAGTTTGTAACTGGTGTAATCTGTAATCAGGAATCAATTAAAGAGATATCAGCAGGAAAGGAAAGATAAGGAAAAACCAGGAGAAAATCAATGAACAACGTAAGGGAATTGATCATTCAAAGGGTCTTTCTTAACTCACTGGGTCCTCTCAGAGGACCCTCTTTGCTGCATGTCCCATAGGCTTTGTCTTCTCTTCTTCAGCTGTTTTTTGGCCCTTTTACATGACGAAGCCCTTCTCTTTAGCAGTGGGGGGGAAAAATAAATCATATATATATATATGCAAGCCCCCCCGCCCTCCAGGTTCATTGAGTGGCCACTGCCTTTTACACTTACAATGCAAGTGAAATACATCTGAGAGGTTGCTTAGAGCTAAAGAAAATTGATGCTAAACTTTGTGAATTCTTGCATGAATTCACAGCGAATATCTCCAGGAACACTTTAGAGGATGTACATATCCTCCTCAGGGATGCAAGCATCAAAGAGATTACTAGCACATACCTCATGAAAAATAATTTCCCACAAATCCTTACACAGTTTAAGAACCATCTTTGTCATAGTAGACCAGTTACTTGCTACTGGCTTCTTTTATCAAGATTTTTTTTTTCTGTTTGAATTTCTAACATCCTTAAAAACATACTGGTTTCAAAGAAGCCACTAGAACGGCAGTAATGAAGCCGTATTACCAACTCCAGTGATTGCTTTGAGTGTCAGGATATTTTGTGTTGCTCCATGACTCCTCCCAGAGTTCTGCTGTTATGTGTGCAAATCACAGCTTTCACTTAAAAAATAAATATCTTTCCAGACATGATCTGCTGTGAACAACAAAAGCTTGAAAATGTAAACCAAGTCCTGAGCCCTGAAGACTTGAAAATCACAAAAGGAGTGAAAAGGAGCCACAAATTTAACCACTGAAAAATAATTTAAAAAAAAAAAAATTAAGCTGATTAGTGTTATGATTTTTAGGTGGTCTTATTCATCACTTTTGAACATCTGCAGGTTGCCATAGCTGTGAAACTGTGAAAGGCTTTGGAGTTTTTTCTTGTAAAATGCCAAGATTTGTTGCATTTCCTTTTGTCCATTGTACAATAGTTAGGGGATTCACGTGTCCAGTGAAAACAACACTGATGGTGAAGCACCGAACTTGTTTCAGGGGCTTGCCAGGATTCCAAGGGAGTCAAAGACAAAAGCTTAATGTGAGTAAGTCCAGAGGTCACCCTCCTCCTCCTCAGACTGCCAAGGAAAACAAAGGGAGCCCAGCCTCATTTTGTGCCCCACACGTGACATTGGGAAAGATCATACAAGTACAGAAGACATAGTTGTGGGAATAGCTACCTCAGGTGAAGGACCTAACTGCATTCCTAAAAGTAGGAAAGGTTTTGGGAAGCTGGGGTCATCATCTCTGGGTCCAGGTTTTGCTACCTGCCAAGATGCGCATCTTCTCTTATCTCAGCCAATACTTGACTTAAGCAAAGCCGAAATGAAGGGTGTGTATTCAGAGATGAGCTCCCGCAGTCCACACCTAATCTTTCTCACTGAACCCTCTACCCTTTGCTTGGAGTATCCGAAGCAATCATTCCACTGCTGTCTGCCATCGAGCTTTAGGATCTCACATGTAACAGGAATAGGAAGGCAGAAACTTTATTTTGGTAAAGCCAGCATTTTTCTTTTCTAAACAAAGTGTGGGGTATGTGACAAGGAAACCTGCTCCCTACTAACCACAAACAAAAGCAGCAAACTGTAGCTGACTCCTGTCTCCTTAGTTCTGGTAGTTTATCTTACACATCAAAAATAGTACCAACCTCTCCTGATGCTGAACTAGATAATCTCCAACCCCAGCTATTCTGTGATAAACTGAAACTGGTTGACCTATCTTTAGAAACTAAGGTGGGAGAAGGGGGACCAGGAACTGGCCATGCTAGGTATGTTTCATAGCATTTCAGCATGTAAAGGTGGCTAGAAATAAAACTTTATCCCTTGAGTTAATTTCTTCTCCAATTTGTCAGCAAGCATTCTAAAGACAGAGAGTCTGGTTTTATACTACTGACCAGATTTCAGCCTAGCCAAGAACAGTAGACTTACGTTATTATTAAGCATTTTGGGTTTTGGTTGATGTCTCCGCAGGTAAAGTATTTTAAGTACGAAAAGAGACAACAGAAATTGCTGTACTGAGCCGTCTTCTGCCCAGATGGTGCTTGCTGCCTTGGAAGATGGTGATCTCCCCATTTCACCCCCATAATTCACAGGGTCAATTATGCAAAGCTAGACAGAGAGAGCAGGAGAATTATTTCCTGACCCCATGCACCATCAGTTGAGAGATTCCTTTATCTTTAGCACCTGGTGATGCCTTGATACCAACAGGAAGTTATTGCCACTGCTGGTAAATAAAGGCGTTTAAAATCCATTACAGCAAGATATGTAATGTGTTTCTTTCCATCAAGATCTCTTTGTCTTGTTGAAAACACAAGCAGGGATGGGCCTTTCTCCCAGTGGTGGGTGGTAACGGTCAGAGCTCCTTTGACCTCCTTGCATCTGACAGCCCGCTCCCTCTGCTCTTTAGGGAGGAAAAGGTTAAATGTCACCTCTGCCTTTCTTGTTTCCTTCTCTGTTGCTCCCTGAGAAGGAAAGGCCTGAAATTCATATCGGTGACATCAAGTACAGGGTCTGCTGTGCTACTGCACTTTTAAATTAACAAAGCATCCAAGATTGTCTCTCATCCTCTCTCTTCTCCTCTCTCTGTTTCTTGGCTTCTTTCTTTCCCATTTAAAGCTAAGCTGCCCGAGCATTCCCTCTGCCTGATTTCCACCTAGGACTGAGTGTCCCAGCTCTGCCCTCCCAACAGCAGGCTCATCTTTCCCTGTTCCTCACTGATGACGGGACTTCAGCAAAACAGTGGGAAGAGAAGATGGAGGGGAAGCTGATCATATGCATCTGTCTCTCTCTGTCTTGAAAATCCACATAGCACCACACAAAACACCTCTCACTTTCTTTTGCAAATCTGTACTTCCACACATCCTAAAAATGTTTTCCAACCCACCCAGCCCTTTCCCTTCTTGCCTTTCCCATTTCCTTAAGATCCCTTCACATGGTCTTTTTTTCCTTCGCTTTCTCTGAAGGACTAGAGGAATGAGGTTGAGTTCACCAAGTTACATGTTTAATTCTTTTTCTTCCTTCTTACCATATTTCCCACCACCACTAGCACCACCATCACCACCTATCTGGCTATGTGGTGTTAAAATCTTGGCTGAGCCAGCATGGAGAAAGTAGAATAGGACAATGCACAGCTCAAAGTCACCATGGCAGGTTTTTTTTTAACCACTTTCTCCCCAATATTGGAAATAGCAAATGAAAAGAAATAGAGAAGGAATTAAAACAAGGCATAGGAAAAGGTTCTTCTATAAAGAAGACAGGCATTTAGCTAGGCAGCTGTTGTAATCCACTTGCAATTACTGCTCTTTCGCTAGATTCGAGAACCTCACAGACATGAAATATAGCTCCTTCCTCTCTCCTGAACTAACACATTTGGGACATTTAATTGTGTTTGATGTACATCTGCAACTCTGAAGCTCCTCACTTTGTAAAGAATACTCATCTCTTCCCTTTCCTGGACTACTCCTGCCCACCTTACTTGTGAGATGTAACTCAAAACACTTTGGAAAAAAACATCTGTGAAACATCAGGTTGTTTTTGGGGTTTTTTTTTTAAGACTAAGGCTTACATGGGGAGTCTAAACAAAGCAACCTGAATTGCTCAAGTCTGAGTTTGTTCAAGCCTGAGGACCACATTCATTATTATTATTGCATTTAATTAGTAATAACACATCATCATAAATTATGCAACAGAAAATAAGTTGTGTTCCTTTAATAAGGAACTTAATAAGTTCACTTAATAAGTTTGTGAGCCATTAATGTCTCAAAATCTAGTAGACAAGATGCTTTATGGAAGAGCACTGGTCAAACTGACTGAAAACATAAACACCACATCAAATACAGCACACAGGGCTTTTTGTGCTTTTTTTTTTCTTTCTTCTTCAAAATTATGCACAAAACACTTAATTCTACCTTTCAAGAATGTGTTTTAGGTCAAATGTCCCCTTTTCTCTGCTAAACCCACAGATCATTTTCTCCTTTAAATGGGGATAATTTTCTGTTGTTTGAAAAAAGATAATTGAAGGACTTCTGATGAAAGTGGAATCTTCCCACAATTCAAATAATAGTGCTGAGAGCACTTTCTTGTGAGAGCAGCAGTTTAGCTGTCTCATATCCCCATCCTTCACAGGGCTGGGCTCCCCTGCCAGGCTACAAATCCCATGGTGCCCCCCATCCACAGCATTTGCCTGAGGCACTGCGACAGCTCAGGTCTGGCCGCCTGGAAATTGAATTTCAATTTGAGAAAAGTCTAAATGTTCTTCTTCAATCAAAGATGTCAGACTAAAAAGTTTCAGCATTTCTGGAACTCCTTGTGCCAAGACGGGTTTTGATATTCCTCCTTTTCATTCCAATTCAGGACAAAACCAAATGTTGACAAAACTGTAATTGCTTAAGTCAGCTTTCCTATTTAGGTTCGTTTTGTTAGAGCAAGGCAGAAGACTGTGAGGACATTTCTACTTCTGCTTAGTTCATTTAGGAAGTTTTAAAATAAGGTGGAATCAGTTGCCCTCTTAAAGGAATAACAGTGTTTGGTTTAACTATTTTAAGTGAGGCTGTGGTTAAATGGTACAGTAAAGCAGGTATATGGCACCAGCTAAAGGATTACAAAAGCATCGGGCACATGAAACAAAGTGCTGATCTTACATACTGCTGGTTCAAATGTCTTTGGTGTTTTTGATGCTTCAACTGTTTCAAAAAGTTTCAAATTGAACTTCAGGTTCAGACAGAATCTGGGATTAATGCCCAGTTGTAGAAAATTTATTTTCTATTCTTCTACATAGAACCAATGTTAAAACATGAAGTTTGTGGCAGTGCTAGCTAGCTCACTGATGTAAATGTGATTCTGTGCTCACACCTTATCTGGATAAATTAACACTGCAGTGCTTAGTGCCTAGCTCCTCTGTTAGAGATTTTGGTGCCATACATAATCAATTACCCTTTGTCAGTTGACCTAATATAACTCAACAAATAAGCGTCCTTAGCTCTGCCACCCCTGCATGCAAAAAAACCCACAAGAAGCCCAAAAGGTGGATGGCAACTCATAAGCATTGGTAGCTCGATAACTGTAGACCGTGTGACCACACTTCAGTCCAGTGAGGTTACACTAGTACAAGCCTGTTGTGATGAAAATTGAGGTTCATTGCTGGGTTTAGAGCCATGGACAAAAGTAACTACAATATCATATACCTGTGAGATGGCACCAGTAATGTTTAGTCACCTGCAAGTTAAATATAGATTTTCTTAACTGCTAACCCTGCCCAATCCAATTGTGATCTGAACACTAAAGTACCCGGCTCAGCTTTTGACATAACTGTAAAGAAATAAAGATGCCATGCTTCATAACCTGCAAATGGCTGCACAGGGAGAGACCGCAGATCCAGGCTAGCACATCCCATCTCTGACGAAGGCCAGCAGCAGATGTGTGCGAAAGCTCTGTAAGAGCAGGTACTGATACTGCCTGAGGATGTCTTCCTTGCCTTGAAACTTAATTGATAAATTTATTGACAAGGCACATGATGCAGAATACCATCGTCATGCACTTTTTTACAGTGAGACTGCTGAAGTGAAACTATCACCCTTCTACCAGCAATGGACTTTGCAATACTCTTTTGGTGACTGACAGACAGTCGTTGGGCTTTCACATTGCAGCAAGGGAAGGAAAGGCATTTCAAAACATGTTTGCGAGACAACAGAAATCAGCAAAGGATAGTCAAGGGCAAACATAGCACCTGAAACTACTTGTAATTCACATTTTGTTCCTGAGGAGGTAGCGCATGTTGGCAGTGTCCCTTTAACTGCATTGACACCGCAGAGCCGGTGGCAGCAACAGATTCTCCCTGCCAGTAACCAAGTCAGTGGTGATTCAAAGACACACCGGACTACGGCAAACACAAGCATGCTGCTTTCAGTGCCTTTACTGAAATAGCTCAGTCTTTAATAATGTCCCTCTTCAGTCCCCTGCTTCTCAGGGCACTTTGTAACTGGACTTTTTCTGGTCTCACAACAGCCCTCACAACGACTAACCCATTTGCAGGCGGAGGAATGAAAGCAGGAGGAGATCAAATGCCTGTCCTGAATGCACCTGAGACCCAGCAGCAGCAGGTGTACACCTCTGGGATAACATGGGCTTGAATGACAGACACATCTTTTTTTTAACCACTTAAGAATAACCCCATGTATAATTTAAATAATTCTGCCATGCATTATCATCACTTAGTTGATCCTAGACATATGACAGCTGCTAAATAAACAAGTAACACAGGCAATAACACAAATAATGTCTGTTAAAACTAATCTAGGAATTGAACAGTGGAAGAAAGGGCTCATTGTAGGGATGATTACATTGAGGCAGAGTGAATCAGGTAGGAGCTGCCTGAACTGTCCAAAAGCTCAGCTGACCCGTGGTCTCAATCAAAACTCTTCAGCAATTCTTTTAAATACCTAAAGTTGATGAGGTTATTGTGCACTTACACTTCTGACTCGCATGGAGAAACTGGCTCATGTTCCCAAATTGCAACAAAAAACAGGGCAGTCAAAATAAATCTTCCCATTTACTCCACTGTTTTTGGAAGATGCTCAGCAAGAACAGAAGTGACCTTTGCAGAACCGCACAAAGTGACTGCCTAACAGTTCTCCTTTCACACCTCACTGAAGGTAATTCTCTATTTTGTGTGACGTGTATCCTCTGCTCTCTGCAGACCACCACTGAAATCACCTGAACCCATGCACAGAGGAGAAGACATCGAGACAGTGCCACCTCCAGTCTTCTGTTCAGCATGGGGAGTGACAAAGCAAGGCACTCTCCTGCCCTCAACCCAAGGATAGCTATGCACTGGACCCTAGTAAAGAGATCTCTTCTGGTCCAGGACGAGCATTAAGATGGAGAGTTTGGCTATGTGTTAGCACCAAGGAGATTTTAGGGCAATTTACCTATCTGTGGAGACTTTGGGCAATTCCTTCTTAGAAATGCCAAGGACTGCCTTGCTTCACTACCTCTCAAAATATCTGTTAAAGAAAACAACGGAGATTGTGATGGAGAAGTGAGAAATGGCCATGAGCCGTGTGCTGACCATGTACTGGCTGTGACCACCAGTCTAAAGGAAGCCATGCTGTATTTGGGAGACCTTTACCCTCTTTCCCGCAATAACCAGAACCCAAATGCACCACAGACTGACTAAGCTAACTCTACCTACAGGCAACCATGGCAGCCGACCTGAACCTGCTTCCCTGGGGCCTCAGTCATGGGCACTCTGGATGCTGAGCAGCCAAGCTGTGCTTGCAGGAACTGTTGCCCCCTGCTACCGAGACCGAAACAGCTGCCCTGATGAAGTCAGGCATGATGTTTGAGAGCACCTGTCACCAGGGGACACCTATCAGGATGTCCAAACAGCCACGTGGCATGGTCCTCAGTGGAGAAGGGGACCTTCACAGCCCAGTCTGGATAACTATGGTGACAGAGGAAGATGTTAACCCCAAATTAAATTGTTGCAGTCACAACAAGGGCCAAACGTCCTTCCAC
Source organism: Sagittarius serpentarius (assembly GCA_034782735.1). Lineage (NCBI taxonomy): Eukaryota > Metazoa > Chordata > Aves > Accipitriformes > Sagittariidae > Sagittarius > Sagittarius serpentarius. The sequence goes on from JAVKLA010000074.1 coordinate 74,563,794, forward strand.
TCCCTGTCGAAGTGTGAGCAGTGTATTGCTTTCCCTAGGAAAATCAGTTTTCTGACTGCATATGATAAAAAAAAATCTGAAACAAACAAACAAACCAACAAACCCCAGGGAGGCAGTGGAGAAGGAAAGGGGTGAAGGGGTCCAAGTGTGATGGAAAAATGTATGTCTTTCTCCCTAGACACATAAACACCCAACCCTATCTTCTGAACCAAAATCCTGATGTTGGAAGGCATGCAGGCTCAGAGGAAAATAACTGTAATTTGTGTGAAGAAAGCATTTGCAGCAATTCATTATAATTCCTTGCTTGCTGTCACCCGTCTCTAAAGTCACTGGCAATGCAGTACTTGTGTGAAGTTATTAAGGCCAAACTCTCTTTAGATTCATGGCAAGTGCCGAATGACAAGGCGAGAGCCCAGGCAGTGATAAAGTGAAGTGACATGCCATACCCCCTTTGTCTCCCCCACCCCATCACCACCATGCCAAGGATGAAAACACCGTGGATTTTGCAAATGAGAGCCACCTCTCCTCTCCCTGCCCTGTGCTGGGCCCTGCCTGCCACACACACATCTCCTTGAAGCATGCACCCAGAGGAGGGGGCAGGTGGGATTTAAGGAAGGCAAAGGAAAATGTGCTTTTCCTCACTTTCCTTCCACAAAGATCACACAGGTTTCTCTCAGATGTTCCCAGATAGACGACATGTGTGTGAGAGACAGAGATAGGCAGGCTGGGCAGAGGAGAGATCCAGGTGGGAACTTTTCAGCTACCTGAGATAAAGACACCTCTTAAAAATAAATTATACATATCTATATATAAATCAATTGCTAACTTATCTGTATCTAGGTTTATCCCTCTAGCTGTGTTTTGCTGTTCATTTCAGTAACCCCCAAGACTAGAAAGAGGAGAGACGAATCTCTTACAGCTGTACAGACTTCTAGCAAATAAAATGTGTAAGTAAAGGGTGATCACTGTAGAGATCAGGGCTCCTTTCAAACTGCATTTCGCTGCCTCCTCCTGTTTTTTCTTGCATCCTTGGCCTCTATGGTTTTTTCCTTCCTCTGCCCATCCCTTCTTTTCCTAAGCTGGGCAGAAAAATCAGCTTAAAGGATAATACTGCTCAGCTTTCAGTAGGATAACATAGCCAGCCCACAGGGAAGAGAAAACCTCAAACCCAACCAGAATGATGAAAACAAGCAGGTTATTAAAGGTCCTCCTAAAGCGACAGCTAAACTCATGTTTGCAGATACTCACAGGCTGTTGCTCAGCAGTGAGGATCTCTGGTTCAAATCCAAGTGCTTGCCAACAGCAGGGTTGTAGTGGGAAAAAAACCTCTCCTCTCTCCTAGCCCCTTACTATGGAAAAGCCATATGCTATTTTAGCAGTGTAGGGATGCTCACAGGCTCTGAGCATAATCTGTCAGAAGCCAAAGAGGGATCACCTTGCCCAAAAGATTTCTCCAAGTTAAATTAAGCAGCAGTCAGCTTCTGCCCATGTTAGGTTTAAAACTGCGGTAAAACCTATAGTTCCAAAACTTCAAACAGATGAGCAAGGCTATTAAGAGGTATCTGACAGGACTAGATATGTAACCACAGTCCGCTGTGTTCTCGTGCGCTGGATCGTGGCCATCCCTTAAGCTATCCTTCACACTACAGTACTGATGACCCGTCTCACCTCCCTTTAGGCTGGGGAGAACGTGTAGACCTTTTGAAGTATGTCAGAAAATTCAACACATTCAAAATCTCTGAAAAGCAGGCTTGCAAACGCCTTCCGTAATCTGCCTGCAGCCAGGGAAAGGTCTATCAGCAGCCACCCCTCACTGTTCTCCCAGGGGGAAACACCAGTGCTGTTGACTTCTCTGATCTCAGCACGGGGAGAGAGGTTTTGCCCCTCAAACACCTGAGGCTTTCAGATGAAGTCACCCTCCTGACTAAACCAGATAAGCCTGTGGGGCATGGATGCTCCGTGACAAGAAAGGAGAGGGGCCCTGACCCCCCAAGGGAGCAGGGCAGTCTTACTCCACTGAAGGCAACAGGAGTTGAGTCCTGAAATGTATTGGGGAACCCAGGAGTGAGTAAACTCTGAGCAAAGATTTAAGGCTAGGGCACAACATAAATGCACCCACTTGTTTAAATTAAAATTGCCCATAACCCTTTTATTTCCTTGCATCTGATTCTTCCCTGGCAGATGACAAGAAATTGCTGGTCGTTTGCGGTTTTTTCTTGCAGTGAAAAGCCACAATCAATCACGCTTTCTTCTGACCCTGCAGTTACAGGGAAACAGAATGACTCTGGGCTATATTTTCAGACTCCACAGGTTGCTCTCACTCTGTATTTGGTGCCCCCTCCTCCCTCTCTGCCTCCATGTTATAAAAGATCAGGACTCTCTTTTATAAAATAGTTCTGGCATTTCTATTATCACACATGCCTGAGAACAGGGATGCAATTGCACTGAATAGTGTGAAAAAAAGAAAGGAAAGGGGGGGGGGGAGAAGAAAAATCAAAGCACACCCGAGTTGATTATTTAAAGAGCTGGGTGAAATTTGCCATCCTTTTAAGGCATCCTGGGCTCTGGAATATCACTGTGTCACTTAATGTTTGCAGTTAAGTATTTACAGATCTGTTTCCATGGCAACCGATTCTTCAAAGTTACTTTTACAATTCTGTTTTCTAAAATGTGTTTCTTTGGTTGATTGCACAGGGATATTTGGAAAGCAGCCAGGTCTAAATCATGATTTTTTTCCCATTAAGGAGAGGTCCTTTCTAATCATGTTTAGTTAGTTCTTTGATGGCTTTATCTTGATTCGAAAATGTATTTTGTTTTTTGTTAGCGGGTGGGAGAGGGAAGGGGGGAGAACACGAACAAGCATCATGGGGCTTTAGCGAAAAAAAAGGTGTTGGAAATTAGGAATGCGAAATAACCTTGTCTGAGTTGATTTTATTTATCCTTTCATTGTTTAGAAGAGTAGGCCTTTAAGCACAACAAAATAAATAAATGCATGCCCCACTGACAGTTTGAATGCATTTCGAGGCCGCAGGAGAAGATGACTCACTTATTAATTAGTCTGAGAGCTGGCAGCATGGGGAGGGATGATGAACACTAGAAACAGTGCAGAAACTGAAACAAGCGGATCCAGTATGGGCGAGGGTTGGTTGCCCCCAGCTCTACTGAGATCCCTGCATGGGGCCGGTGAAGGTTGGCCCCACCAGTAAGGAGACACCTTGTGAAGCAGTAGCAGGGAAACAGTCGTGAGTTCTGCTACAGCTTCCTTTGCAACTGTGGACAAAGTAATTTGAAATGTGTCTTTGTGAAAACGTGAAGAATGCGTGCACGTGTCCTGAGCCCACTGACCTATGCTCTTCCCATCACTGCAGCACCATCTCCCCATCCCTCCGTCTGGTCCCCAGTCCATCCACCCAAGCACACAAAAGGCAGCACAAGAGCTTCATCTAGAAAGCAACACGTCAGGAGCCATACAAGTATGTGGGATAGATGGAGAAGGGATGTACATGTTCCCTGTCACAAGGTATTGTCCCTACCTGAAGTCAGAGATAAATTTAAGCTTGTCAGGATGTCTGAGAAAAGAGCGTGCTTAGCAGTGATTTAGGAACAGTGTAAACTTTGGGCACATGTTGGAGGGAAAATCAGCTCAGATGTGCTTGTAAACCTCACCAAAAGCAAGGAGTCCTGCAATGCTCAACAAGCTACCTCCCAGACAAAGATGTCCCTACTGATGAATAACTTCAAATAGTGGAAAGGAAAAGTATTGAGTTACTTGGCTGGACCCGCTGGCTGGGGTAGCTGAAGGTGAGCCTTTAATAATCAATAATAACCCACTCCTATTTTCCAACACGCTACAGCAGGCAGGGGTGTATATCTCAAGGGAAAGGACAGGACCAGAAGACAGAGTATTACAGAGTAATAAGAGTATCACAGAGCATTAACCAGAAAAGATTGGTGGGGTATCTGGCAGTGATGAAGTAGATTAAATATGAACGGGTAATTACAATGAGGTGTGGAGGGATGGGGAGAGGGATAGCCTGATCCGTATTTTCCTGTGCTTTGTGTTAGACAACATCAGATCTTCAAATCAAGGAATAAGAAGTCAGGACTCCCAGGCTCTCTTTCTAGTTCTGCCACTAATTAAATATGTGACCATTCAGGCAGTCTGTGCCTCCACTAACCTAAACTTCCAGGATTGTTGTCAGGTTCAGTTAATTACTGTCTGCAAAGAGCTTAGAAACCTATACAGGAAAGATGCTAGACAGGCACCCTGGTTTTAATAGTAAAGTTCAAGATATTATAATTGGAGAGCTGAAAAGGGGTGTGGATCTGAAGCTGAAGCAACAGAATTATAAGCAAGCTTATAAAGTGAAGGAAAACTAAGGAAAAAAAAAAAACATTGAAGAATAAAGAAAGGAAAATGAAGACTCCCAGGCAGGTGATGGGCAAGGCGAAATTTGGCTGACTGAGATAATAAGCCAGTCTTTTGAAACTTTTTCACTTTTTTCTCTTGCTGCAGAAATGCTCCATTAACTCTCAGGAAGATGATTTACCATTTGCCCTTTATAGACAAAGCTGAAATAGTAGGAACATCATAGCAAAACATATGACCCAGCTTTTGGCACATCCTGTGGCTCCAAACCTTTAATGCACAACACAGAGTCTTGGAATCTGAAGGGAGATGATGAAGAGACACTGCCTTGCTATGATGTTTATTAAATGGACAACAGCTACTAAGAGACCAGGAGAAGTTGCAGGGGGCAGATTCCTTATTCGTGGGAAGTGGAGGGACTTTATTTCTCCTGATTTATTTACCCTTCAGTCTCTTGGGTGAAAGAAATCTTCATGATGCATGACCTTGAGGAAAAAGAAGCAACAAGGGCACGGCTACCTCAAAGAAAACTCTGAAAGGAGGGTAAAAGAAGAGGAAAAGAAAATAAAAATTAAACATAACAATGCAAGTGCAGCAGTGACCTGCTATATTATTAATTTTGGCTAGCTGGTGGGTGAGCCTCATAAAATGGGATCCAAATTACAAAAACAACAGGTAATAATAAATGCTTTTACCACCTCCTCTTTTTCTCCCTGGTCATTTGCTGGCTGGTCCAGCTGAGTGGCCTGTGAGTAAATGGTTGCTGTATGAAAAGAGAATGATCTAAGAGCTCTGGGAAACCAGCTCTTGAGCCTCCAGGCTCAAGATCACAGTTGGAGAAGGAACAGAAAAGCTTCCCCATGCTCAAAGATACAGATTTTCAGCTGCTGGAAACTAGCCCTTCCCTCCTAAAGGCAGCAGAGGCACTGGGTATGTCTGCATGGCTAAATAAAGCAGGGTTAGGAACCATTCTCTAGCACCACGGCCAAATGACATAGTCTGACCACACTCGCAGTAAATAGGTCTGTTATTTTGTGTAGGCTTTGCTCAGAGTATCGGGAGAGAAACCCCTTATAACAGACCAGGGTTTTCAAAGCCTGAAAATGAGGGGATGTGCTAACGCCATGAAGTGTGACATAAGGATGTATCAGCACCCATGAGCGTGCAAAAACTGCTGGAAACACAGTGGAGGACAGAGCAGGGTGGAAGGAGACAAACCTGGTAGAAATTCATTCACACTGCTTTTGGGAATGGTCCTTGGCATGACGTGTGCTCTCATGTAGGGACTGGTGAGCAGTTTGGATACAGGCCAGAACTGCCAAGGGATGTGCTAACAGTTCAGTAGTGTGGGGAACTGTAGGGCAGGGCTCATGAAAACATCCTAGACTCTTTTATTTACAGGTAGAGATGTAGGCATTGTTTCCCATAAAGACAGCAACCTGTTGGCCTTCAGTTCTGTAGTTACTCTCTGCTTTACATTCTGTTAAGAAACCCAACCCCAAAAGATACTAAGATGTAGGTTTTCTGGAGTTCTCTTTAACATTTTATGTTATAATTTCATTAGGATACAAGTAAGTATTTTTCTTCTTGTTTATATGGGAAATATGTCAGAGAGGAGTCAAGACAAACTAGGTTTTCTCTCACAAGCTATACTCTATGGCATATTCATTAGTGTTACACAGACATCTTGGAAAGAAACTTTTCTAAGCCAGCAACTCTTTAAGGCTTTCATATACAGTGTAATAAGTCTTTGTCCAGTCCCTCTGGAATGAAACAAGCTGACTTCACTAATAGTCTATTGACTCTCACGTCTCTATTATAAATAACTTTAGTTGCAGACATTTAATTAATGTTATAACTATACTATTTATGATGTGCTTTGGGAAATGACTAGTTGTCTTAGTATACATCATGTTTTGGTTTATTGTTTTGCTTTGCCTTGCTGCAGTGGTCAGGTGTCTTGCAGGTTCCCGAGCAATCACAGCCTGTGCTGTGGTGGCTCTGCCTTCATATTCACGAGGAGACTGGAGCTTACCATCTTCTTGGAGCCTTTAGGCATCTAACCGAAATGCAAATGGGAGCATCTGGAGTGAGTAGCATACAGGTGAGATTCATCTAAGGATTAAGCGTCTAAGAGTTAGATGCCTACCCTGAGCTTGTCACTTAGCCTCCCGGTGTAGTCGGAGGAGAGCAACAACAATCTGGATACCTGCCTAGGACCAGCTGGGTGATCCACACTCTCTGCCTGCCCATTTTTCTCTACTGGCCCTAAAAGAAAACCAGCTCAGACTTCCTCCCCTGCCTTCTAAATGCTGAAAATAAAGGAGATGAATCCCACCCCTATATAATGAATAGACATACAGGGGCCTCCAGATTTTGCAGGATTTTCTTCAGATAGCTACAGTTGGACAGTATTAACACTCCCCTCTGTGCCCAGGCTCTGATCCATCCCTATGGCCGTTTCCGTCTTAGAAACGTGCTGTCAGGCTTGGATTTCCAAAAAGAACCCAGAGCACTGAGAAACTTTGATGGGATGAAAGTGCCCATCTGTACCAGGCCCCGATAAAAAGCCTAGACTGAGTTTTCAGAATAATGCCATTCATGGAGTGGAAGGATTGCCTCCAACAGTGTGGTTTTTTTGTAAGAAAAAACTTTGTGGGCTACTTTGAGTAAGTTCTTACCAGGCTTTATGCAGTGATTTCCATCACAGGATCTGAAACATCTTACACAACTTACTCTAGAAGAGCTCAAAACCTTATATGATGTTTGACACTGTCATGACTTGCAGTTTTCTTTTTTTTGATTGAGTAAACTGAGGCACATTAAGTTATGAGGCAACAAGGAGTGCACACTGAGCCAATAACTCATCTGACAAAATATAAATTACATAGATGATCCTGTGGTTAAAGCACCCATCCAAGGATTAAAAATGTTTGGTTTTTACAGAGACTCATCATAAACCAGAATATTTCATTTGATCTAACCCCATCTCTAGTTCCCCTCAAAATGCATGAAAAGGCTCACTTTGCCTTAGCTAAGTAAATGTGCATGAGTAGGTTTATGTGTTTTATTCTCTGACCATACAGCACCTTGCACACTGGACTATCAGTCCCAGTGAGGAACAGCTGATGCTACTGTTGTTGCTATTAACTGGAACAGCAAATTTGTAGTAAGGAATCCCTTTCCAGGACTAAAAGTACGAGCCTGTGTTCAGTGCAAGTGTCGTTGATATCAGTGGAAGTTTTATACATGTACGAAGTGTATCAGTGTTCCTCGTGTTTGTGAAAGCTGTTCTGATGTATTGCTGGAGCCTGTAAGCTTCAACGCATGCAACATGCGCGTGCACACACGTACTCACACACACACACACACCTAAGACAGAGTCTTCTGCCACTTTCTATCTGGCAACATATTAATCTTGTGTTTCGCGTTCTCTAAAAGCTTCGCCGTTATAACATAATTACTGCTGAAATTGACCTTTAAAATATATTCCAAATTTCAAATGTCTTTAAACCCCTCAGTGAGCACCATTTTTCAATTTCACATATTGTTTTCTTTTTAGGAGAGGCGGGACAAAAGATGGGAAAGAGCATTAGCAAATGAATGTCAGCATGTAACATATACATGTAGTGATAAAACAAAATCTTGCAAAAATTTACCTGGACATTTTTAATATCCAGTCTTCAAGAAGTTACAATTTCCCTTAAGGTAAATGAAAATGTAATAAGACTAACTAAAATGTTGCATCTGTGTCTCACCCTTCCCCAAAGTAATTCAATCAATCAGTTTAGCTTCACTAATATTGAAATGTATATCTGATACCAGCAATATAAAAGTTTAAGTACTCCTCAGTCTCTAAATACATTTAAACTACCTTTATTAGAACATGCAGTTTCCTAAATTTGTATTAGTACCTAAAATTGGTTGTGTTTCTAACTATCCTTAAAGGAAAACATAACCTTGCCTACAAATGAGATGCTGAACTGTGTGTGGAGGCAGATTTCTGTAACACAACATCTAAGAGCGAAAATGTGCATATTACAAGGCACAGATGAACTTGTGTATGCTCACATTGCTGTGCAAATAAGAAAGTATAAAAGCACATGGTACTACTTCCATCCAGCAGCATTTGCATCCAGCTTCATTCCTTCCATCTCCCTACCCCCAGGAAAGGGAGGCCAGAGGACCTGGAGGACAGGGGAGGAAACCCATCTCCCGCAGGAGCTCTCCAGGGCTGCGGTGTGTCCCTGCCCTGGTTTGGGGCATCCGGGGGAAGGACTGCTTGGGAACGGTGCTGTCCCTTTGGCCAGTGAAAAGCTGGCATGAGTTTATTCACATGGTTTCTGGTTGTGGGCTGTCCTAGAGAAATCCCAGCTGGAATAGATGGTTCATGGACCTCTCACTCCGTCTTCTCCCAGACAGGCAAGTGTACGGTCTGCATGCAGGGACCACTTAATGCACGTACGACTCTGCTCACCCTTGGAAGTATACACTCAAAGGACGCTTTGCAATCCCACGTTAACAAAGCCGACTTAGGCTGGGGTGGGAGGGAGAGGGATAAAAACTGAGAGGGAACTGTACCCACAGAGGCCTCCAGCCTGTGAAGCACAGGCTGCACTTCAGAGGTTGCTTTGAGTACCCACCGGTGCCAAGCGTCTGAAGCCAAGCATAGCTCTGGCTTTACGCTCACCTTCTCAGGCCCCTTGCAGCGTCTCAGCTCTTTCCTATGGGCAGAGCTGTCTGCATCCTCGAGCAAAGTACTGGGCCTGAACAGCACCTGGCAGATGAGCCGAGGTATTGCCTGCATGCTCTGCAGACCCTCCCTCATGTTTTGTCCAGACTCTTTCCTAACTGACCAAGAAGGTGCTGACAGCCCAAAGGGATGCAAATTCAGGGGGCCAGCTCCAGCCCTGGGAGGCACATGGGCAATGACAGGCAGGCAATCACACTGCCAAAGCATGGGTAGGGCAGCTTTCCGAGGAAGGTAAAAGGGGACAGCCTCACTGAAAACACTGGGTTTGTGTCCATTTACCCCAGCTGAGGGTCCAGTCCATTATTCCTAGTTAGGCTTGATGGAGGATTAATCCAATCTCAAGTGTCAGTTTTCTGCCCCCTGACAGCTGCTTACGGCATGACGTGCATGCTGTAACCTGCTGGCCCACCTTACCTTTCACTTTATGAAAAAATGCCATGCAGAGTCAAGCTCGCTAGAAATGAAGACAAATGAAAATCATCAGAAATCTCATTAGTGACCATCCAACAGCTTCACTGAAAGGTAGAAGGTTTTTGCTTTCCCTTGCACACTCCTGGTTTAGGTTGTGGGGTTTTGGGGTGTGTGTGATACACTCTCACACACACACCCCCGCCCCCACCTTCTCCTTCGTCCCTTCTACAGGGCGGTGAAATAAATTGCTCTGCCTACTTTACACAAAGGTTTACATATTGTTCTGTTGATAACGTTTTTGGTATGACTAATAGATGTAAGGGGGAAATATCTGTCTGTATCACTTCTAAAGTTTGTGTATTATCTAACTAGCTCACACTGCTTTAGAGGTTTTAAGCCCTCCATAAGAAGTCCTTTTGCCTGTGAATCTTTTATGTTACACCTAGGTGTCCTCATTATAAGGGCTCTACTATTTGACAAGCAACGCTTGTCTCTACAGTTGGTGATGAACACAGCATGACAGGCAATGTGTGCCTCTGTCCAAGGCACTGAATCACAATAAAATGGTAAATTACTGTCTGTCATAGCTAGAAACTGCAGTGACTAATATCCAATTCCCTATTCTACATAAGATGAGGTGTGTGGGGCGGGGGAGGGTGCACTCGTTTGGTGGTGGTGGGAAAAGCTAGTGTTACATTCCTTTTTATTGAATCCTTGCAAATGAAAATGTATCTGAACACCAAGAAAGCAAGCAAAAGAGGGGTTTTAGCAGGAGGAAAAGGATGAATTACTAGCAAATGGCATTATTGCTAGAATATTTTTGGACAGCTCAGAATTTGTTATTGTTTGGGGATCACCAGGATAGAGATATTTGCAAATAGGATTCACTCTTCTCATTCTCTGGCAGAAATACGGAACTCAGTTTCGATTAAAATGCAATAATAATCGTGAGTTGGACCGTGTGTCACTGCTGCTCAGAAAGGTCCCCATTAGAGAAGCCTCTATTTTAAAACAAGCCATTCATCATCAAAGTATAATTTCCAGTAAAGATATTGTTTGTTCAACTGTAATGCGAGAGATAATGTTTAAAATTCTCCCCTCATATCTCATTATGAAATAATTAATAGCAACACGGCCATTTCTTTTAATTTGTAAGGCTTTTTTTGTTGTTGTTTTTCTCCCTCTCTTCCTTTAAGGCAACCTCTTGAAACAATCAATATCAGCAGTTTCAAAAGTGTGATACAATAAATAAATCTCTCAGACAATGACAGAGAACATCCTTATTATAATAAATTTGCCATAAATAAAACTGTGTGTGATATTCCTAAGAGCCATTTTACATGAACGCCTTCAAATTTTGTGCAAGGAGAGAGAGGAAAAGGGGGGGTTGGGGAAGAGAACAGGACAAAGATGTGTATTCTACAAATTGCTTTATTCTCAAAATATATTAAAATTGGCTTGCTGCATGGTGCATACAGAGTAAACTCCTTCCCCCTCACAGAAATACACTGTATTGTTTGGAGTTGTTTAATTATTGGCCTTGATTGTCATATGAGTGGATTATCTGCATCCTTTTTTAGTAAGATACATTGCTACAGCAGAGTTTGTAACTTACGCGTTGTCTCACAAGGCACTTTTGGAGTCTCTCTGTTGAAACATTGTAATAGACCAAAATCAATACGGACCAGCTGATTTTGCCACTGAGGTCCAGCTTTGAAGTGACCCAGCAAGAACATACTAAATAGGTTTAAATATCAACACAGGTCTGAAATGTAGTTTCTACCCTGCTCGGTACAGTACAAAAATTCCTATTTTTCAGTCTTTTCCTCTCATTTAATGTGCCACGATCCAGCATTTCATGTGAGCTTTAATTTTCGGGGAAAATTTCTCCTTTCCCTCTCCTTCTCATCCCCGCTGGCTTTCAGTAAAACTGGGGCTCCATTGAGAATTAGGCACTCAGCTTTCTCAAGACTAAAGAATGTGCTTTAATTTAAGTACGCGTGTAAGTGTTTTGCTGAAGAGGAATCAAGCATATTGTTAACCTTACAGAGCTGTTTTCCTTAACTTTGAACAGAGATGCTTCGGGTGTCTGCACAAAAGACCAGAAGAAGGAAGGGCAGATTTATATGCAAGACTTGCAGTCTGTTAGGATTTGGTATGGGTACTGGGACAGTGTGGTACAGAGGTGGTAAAATACAGGCAGACAGGGAGAAAATGGGCTCCTCTGAAATTCTGGATTGCTTAGATCAAAATACTTCTTCTTTGCTAGAAGCCTTATGCTTTCCTACTGACTTGTGCTGGTGTTATCTGAACTTCAGAACTATATTATCTAGGCAAAAAAGAAGAAATAATATCTAGTAGGTGGCATGTGTTTTGTTATTAATAGTAATACTTGGCACTCAGATGTCACTTTTCATCTCCAAAGCACTTTACATAATTAACTAATTCATCTTCACCATCCCTGCATGAGATGGAGGCAGCACGGGAGCTCATGCAGTCAGGACTGACACTCTTCACAGAGCAATCGGGCTACCCAGACTGGACCACTTTTGGGCGAAAAACAGCTGACCTGTCCTAAGGGCAGGGCTGCCTTAGGACATAGTGCGTGGGTAAGTGCTAAAGGAGTATTTATTTTGAAAATGTTGGCATGCAGTTCCCCAGTGCTCACCCCAAAGCTCTGCGTACCCATGCAGAGAGGGATGCTGTGCAGAGCCTGTTCTAGTGATTCCCCTCTCCAGGGCTGTCCCTGTGTCCTGGTGACCCCCTGGTCCTCTGGGTACTTGGAGGGCACTGGGGATGGGTTGCCAGTCTCATCAGTGTCTCTTCACCTATAGGACCTGCATATCCATTCAGAGCCATCCTCCGCCTTCAGTGGGAGCCAGTGGACACAGGGTGCTGCTTGGCCCAGGTCTATTGGCAGAACCTGCATATGAGGAAATCTCCTGTGAAATCTGCCTTTCCTGGTGTTTAGATCAGCACCAGCATTTCTAAGCAAACCACAGCAGTGACAAAGGGCACCCTGCAGAGTTGGCTGGAGGCTCCTTGCTCAGCAATATTTGCTGACATTATATTATTTTATTCTAAATTTCTTTACCCTATGGGGTGACGGAACTTTTGCTTCATGACCCAATCCAAAGCACTTTGATGTCTGCTTTTCTGCTCTTTTTTCCAATGGCCTGGTCGTATCTGTGAGCCAAATACAGGTACCTCCACCCTCTCTGCAAACAGCTTGGGAGAACTGTTTTAATCCTACCTAAAGCCCAGACATGCAATGATGACTTCAGTGGCACAGGTCCTGACCCTGCACTAGAGATCATAACAGGCATCTCCCAGTGCCAAGCTCTGGGCAAAGAACAGAGCAAAACAGCAGAAGCTAGTTTGAGGGGACAACACAGGGCACAAAGCCCATGCAGGCTGCTGCTTTCTCCTTCTTCCCCATCGATGTAGAAAGCTCAGAGAGAAATGATTTTTGTCACAGGTTCCCTAGCATGGCACCAAAAATTAGGCTGCGTGATCTTCCTGCAGGTTTAGGCATGTGCTCTGCTGAACGTGGGAAGTGATTAGCTTTCTTCTCGGTGCGCGGCCATTCGCACGTGCATGGGAGGGGTCTCTGCCAGAAGGTGATTTGTCAGAACTTGCAATGAAAGTCAAACCCTGCAATTAGAGGGAGCGGCTGTACTCAAAAGAGAGATGTAGAACATCCCAGTGCGCGCTTGGATTTATCATATTGAAAGAACATAGTCCTCTTTCTACGCAGTTGCAGTTTTTGATAAACGGCCTACATTAGGACACCTCAAAGGTGCACTGCATCATTAATTACCAGGGTATATGCTGAAGAGGAAGTTAATAAAACTTGTCTCTTGCATGGAAGTGAGAAATCTTACTACCTGATGATTCCTGATGGAAGAAGATGTTTCTGAAGCCACATGTGCAACCTTGTACAGGTAATAATAGCAAAACACTCAGGGGAGTCTTTTATGTTTGAGGATGTCATTTTTCTTTTTGATTTATAGGATACTAATGGCTTTTCTCTTTTTTTTTTTTTTTTTTGAGCCAAGAGCCATGGTAAAAATCAACTGATGATGCTCAGATTCAGAGAGAAAAACAGAAAAGAAAAGAAAACAGAGCAGAATAAAATGGGACAAATACGACTCTGGGAGGAATGCCAGCCCCTAGCTTCGCTATTATTATACTGGAGAATCTTATAAAACTCTAGCCATTAATAACGGGCTGCTGCCAGATATTGATAATTTATTCAAATTGTAGGTCTGGATTTGAGGGAGCAGATGTTCCTCATGCAGACACTTTCAGAAAATGAATTCCAAAGAAACAAAATAACATTCGGTGCTATCAGTAGAGAGGAAAGGCAGTATTTTAGTGTGCAGTAAACATCTGGACTGCCTTCTATTTTTATTGCCCCTGGTTATCTCCTACCCATCCACCCTTACCACTGGATGATTCTGTTGCTCTTCTTTGATGTCAAATAAATAAATAAATAAATACTCTGTTTAGTTTCCTGCGTGTGTTAGAATCTATCACAACTGATTTCACTAGGAGTAATGGGACCTGAGCAACTTCAAATCACTTTGAGTGGGAGCAAAGCCTCCAAACAAGCCACCTATTAGGAAGAGTAGAAATTAATTTTGATCCAGAACAAATTCCTCTAGTAATTTCATTGTTTTGAGGCTGCTCTACCCAATATGGGTCTTAGTTTCACCCTCCAGCAAATTCACAGATGTTTTCCCTTTCTCTCTCTCTCTCTGTCTGCCTTGCTGGGCTGGAGGAAGACTGGGTATTCATAACCCCAAAATCTCACTGGCACAGATGCTCCAATTTGAAGCAAGCTGTTCTATCATCTTCTCCAGTTGTTGGCTGCTCTATTTGAAACCATTCTAGCCATGGTGCAACAGAATGTGCTGTGTGTCCAAAAACTGTTAAACATATTTCCTTGGGCACAGTGACAACTGTTGATGAACACTAAACTGCAATGTTTCCTACCAGTGGTCCTGTTCTCTCCAAAAAAGAAGCTAACCTCTAGGACCAAATCCAGAGGTCATAGTGAGATCATGTTGGCCAGATCTCATCCCTGGGACGTCACTTTGCTTTCTACAGATCTGTGTAGTTCTGCATTGCTTGGAAGGGTAGGTAGGTCCAAGTTTGCCAAGGGAGCTAGGATGTCGGTCTAATTTTCCGCACTTTACAAATGACTGTACAGACTTACATTCCCAACCAGTCCCATTTTACAATTCCCATCCATTTCCAGCTAATCTCATGCAATAACTTGTCTTCCAACCAGTTGCACGTTGCCATCTGTCTCTGCTCCTGACTGATCCCAAGTTGCCATCTGCCCCTGGCCAGCCTTTTTTAGCTATGCCCCATTTGGAGAGGTACGTAAACGGTGATGCTCAGGGGTGTCAGTCCTTCAGACTGTCTAGTCCAAGCCTCTGACTGACACCAGGCTTTCACAGCATGCAGAGACTGAGGGACACCCTCTTGACACCTGGGGGGGGGGGGGGGGGGGGGG
>JAVKLA010000074.1:74579872-74619254 GCA_034782735.1 Sagittarius serpentarius
CTATAAATCTTCCCCCCCCCCCCCCCCAACTCAGGCACTTCTAATGGGAATTAAATTATTAAGAGATGTTGCAAGGAGAATACAAATGTGAGAGTCTTCCTCCTTCTTGGAACTTTTTGAAAGAGTATTTCAGCACAGCCAGCTGGCTTTTCTTCTCCATATGAGACAGCACTGGGCTGAATGGGATCTTTTCATGTAGAAGCACAGGCAAAATACTAATCCAGAAAATAAATTATACATTGGAGTTGGCACAGAAATAGAATATATTTTGCCTCCTGCAGAGTTGACCTATGGAACTCCTTGCTGCAAGAAATTATTGCAGCTGAAGGTCTTCAAGGACTTAGGAAGGGGATAGTATTCGCAGATAGTAATACCATTCAAAATTGTATTAAAGAGAACAAATGTGGATAGTGGTTTTACAATATCTCAGTTCCAGGTGGATGCTAAAAATAAATTAATGGTGTTAGAAAGAAATGCTCTTACGAAAAATGCAGAGTCCACAATTTTTCTGACGCTTTTTCATGAGGTATGTGATATTTGAAAGTGTTATGATCACGACAAAGGACAACAAGGACTGCTAGATCTGATCTAACATGGCATTTAGAGGGATATTTGAAGGAAGTCTGTGTTTTGGCATCCTCCTGGATGGCTGCTGGGCAAGCCAAACCTAGCCCTTCACTGGCCAACCAAACAATACCCTCAGAAACCTTATTTTTAACTGTCTGTTTCCGATTCTGCATGATCCCTTCTATGTCCCCTTCCGTCTATTTGCAAACCTCACGGTGATACAAAATGAATGGTCTCTCAGGGGGCTGGCTGGCTCCTCCCTGTCGGCACTGACATCTCTCCCCAGCACTAAGTTAATGAGAAATATTAAATTACAGAGGCACACGCACACTTTGGAAAGAAACATGGTGTTTGATCCCCCCCAAACTGCCAAGCTCTACTTAAAACCGATAACAAATGTTCTTCCCCAGCAAGATGTGATTAGCTTTTATACCTGTGCAGATTGTACAAACACACAGGAGGGAGCTTTTAAATATCATTGATTTGCCTATTTGAAATTATTAATTTCAAATTCGGCTGGAACAACCTTTGCTAAATTACACTGTGCCAGTGGGAGTTAAAGGACCCACAAGTCTAAACTTAACTTAAGAATGGGAGGGGGGAGGGCTAAAGAAGAAGAAAAAAAACCTGAAACAAGTAAAAGTCCATTTAAACTCAGTAGGTTCCCAGTTAATTACATTTTCACACCTATCCCAGTAGTTACAGATGTATTTATAATGTATGCCTTCCTCAGTGGTTACTGAATACTGCATTCTCCATGGACTCTATGAGCCAGGATTTCTTTCCCACCTCTAAAAGACCTTCCGTTTTAATTGCACTCACATCCAAATACAGGCTGGGTTCAACTGTAATGGCTCAAACTAATCTCCTTCCCTCCCCATTTCTCCCCTTCTTTCCCCCTCTCCTCTCCCCTATATAAAAGGATGCCGTGTGGAGACATCACTGATAACTGGAGAAGCTTGTTTGAGGATGCACCCATCATTTGGCTGTGCAGTGGAACAGATCCACATGACTACTCATCACAGCATTCCCATCCCATCCTTACAATATATGCCCATCTCTCTTGGATACTGATACACTAATTCATCCCCTCCACAGCTCCTTCCCAGGATGGGAATGCAACCCTTCTCTCTATGAAGGATTTCTCCTCCTTAACCCTGTGTGAGGTAGGAGTCTGATCTGTTCTCCATCTTGTAGGTCTCACAAGAGGGGCCACAGCTAAGATTCAGCCCTTCATCACCAAGTCACAGCTGGTGTCCCACGGCTCTGTGGAGTGAAACAGGCTCCTCCAGAAGTCAATTGCCCTGTCTTGGTTTTTAGGAGGAGATGAATTGCCACCTGGAATTACCTTTTCCTCTCTGCTGGCTCTAAAGGGAGCCATAGTTGACTAGGTTAGTCACAAATAAACGTTCATGATACCTAAATCAAACCAGATGAACCCCATCGTAAGAGACTTGCCAGGGTCGTTTGAGGAGGCTGTTGCAGAGGGAAGGGCTGAATGTGAGTACACCTCAGGGAGTAAAAGCAGTGTTCCTGGGCCCACTCTGTATCTGTGAAGGGTTCCTGCACCTTTGGGATGGAGGAGCAAGGAGTGGAGACAGAGAGTTAGTTCTGCAAATCCCCTCCACTCCACTATCTCTTCCTGTTGAATGACCAGCTTTTTCTGAGCTTGTCCCCTCAGGCCAGAAGTCCCCGACTCTTCTGAGGAGCACTGGAGAAGACCCCCATTATTGCACTCCTTAGCCTGTATGCATTTGGCCTCTTTAAATATCCTACATTTTCACCTGGAGTTACACGAACAACAGCTTCCTGCTGGAGTAAGAGGCTCTGAACGACAGCGTCAGCTCTGAAACACCAAAGGCTTGCAGCACAGTCAAAGGTTTCTCGAGGGCTCTATAGAAGCAGTTCCCACAAAAACTACAGCCATCACAGACTGCAGCCATCTTTCAGTTGTGATACTAGGGACGCTTCCTCGGCTTGCCTTCCCTACTGCACACCTCAAGTGTAGACATTGAGACAGACTTCAAAAAGAAAACCAACAAAACCAAAGTGATCATCTACCTAAATTTGCCCCCCTGAGAAGAAAATGACAGAAGAGGCCGTACTGGAGAGAAACTGGTCATATCGCTTAATGCGTGACTGGAAGGCACTCTACATCTGCTCAGGATGGGATGAAAACCTATCTGGAACAGAACAGCACTCAAGAGATTATTCACAGCCGCAGCATAAACAGTGAAAATTTACTGGAGTATATAGACCACCCAAGTGTGCAGCTAAATGAGCTTCATAGTAATGGAATTGCCATATCCCCCTGAATTGTACCTCAGTAAGGCTACCCTGCTGTTTCAAAAGCAAATTCTGACTAGATGGTAGGAGCACAGGTGATTAGAACACAAGCCACAGGGAGAAGATAAACCATCTAAGTTGATAAGGATAGCGTGGACTGCTCTGACAGAGCAAAAACAGTGCGAGCATTCAAGGAGACAAACAGGTTGTGGAAATATGGCAATGTTACAGCTAAGGTTGCAGAAACACTCACCTGAAGAGATATCATACTATCTGAAAAACCAACCTGTGATTGCTGTAAAAGGCAGCTATTCACCTGGTGCCAATCAGCATAGCTCCATTGATGTCAGCCTCTTTTCTCGGTAGCGTAATGTGCTGTCTCTTTGCTAATAATGCAATATAATTTCACACTTTTTAAAATTTCAGTGGAGTTACACAGACTTCCACCAAGTGAGGGTTTGGTTGACAACCTTATGATGCACATTCAGAAGAAAGCAGAGTTAAGATACAGAAGCAACCTTAACCTCCTTTCCTGACATCCGAGTGCTCGACTGCAGAGCCACAGCATTGCTGTAGCGTGCTTTCCTCCCAAAACACATCAGCCCCTTCTAACGACTTCCATTTACAGTCCTCTCCCTGCATGTCTTGAATAGCCTTACGAACACAACCGAATGCAGCCTCCCTACCCAGCTATCGCGGCCAATCTCCAGGTGGCGGAACTGATGCAGTCAGATGCTGGCTGGTTCACAGAGGTCACACAGGTTGCCTCTTCTTCTTACTGATTTTTCACTTTCTCCCTGATTACACTTTTATCAGCAGCAGTCAGCAAGAAGCCATGGCCAGCAGCTTATTGTTCCTAGGGGTAGTTCTAGAAGCTGGGGAAGGTCAAAACACCATGGTTGTCTCATTGTCCAAGGAGGGAACTTGGGCTTAGGTGCTACGCTCTGGTCGCCCTGTTGTTTTGCGACTAGGGTACAGACTGGCACGGTGCTAGCCCTGGCCAGCTAGCACTCTCACAGGCAATACCTGGGCACAGTTTGGGGGGTACCACAAGCCAGGAACCTTTCCCAGTAGGAAGAATGGATGGTGCCATCTGGTTTTAGGGAGAAGAGTATTTCTGGATGTGTGGGCCTGAGTTATGCTAGTTCACTTGCCTGCAGAGCAAGGGGATGTTTGGGGCTAGAGCAGAGGTAGCTGCTCAGATACCCCTCTCCTGGCACCAACATTAGCACGGTAAATTCACCTTTTTCTACCCAGAGCTGTTTAAGCGAGGCACCTCTATTAAGGCACAGGGACAAAGTCCTACACGGTGTGCTTTGCAAGGGGGAGGTGCCTCCCAGTGCTGAGAACATCCTGCTTCTGAGATGCTGGTCAACCAAGGCTTGATTTTGGTGTCCCTGATGTCAGCTCATAGCTCCTGGCTGCTGAGGCCAAGAGCGGCTAGGCAGGAGAGGCTCCCCCTCGGGGGACAGGGCTCAGCCACCATCCCTGGCTCCAAGTGCTTACTCAGCAAAGGGGGGGAATGGGAGGTGGGGAAAGACAGCGATGAAAGAAAGCAAAAATAAACCCTACCAAATGAAACAAAAATGTTTTCGGTTCCTGTCAGGAAAAGAAAGATTGGACATGACATCAAGTCAACACTCATTGATTCTCTTTTGTTATAACCATTATATAGAGCCTTCCAATCCCTTATGTCTTCCTGACTGGCAAATGCTGTCTGAGCACCTTAACCCAGAGTCTCTGGGCCACCCTCTCCCATCTACTCTTTCTAAATTATTATTATTATTACTATTATTATTTTTCTCCTCATTGTTTTAAAATCACTGTCTATCTAACAGTTGTTTTTCACATTAAATAACATCAGATGAGAGCTCGCCATAGTCAGAAGAATGAAACTGTCATCTCTAATTTGCCTGGCAGAAGCCGCGTTGACAGGAAGTTGTCTGTGGTTGTTTAGAAATAAAATAATGCTCTGAGGAGAAGTGCAGAAACTTAATAAGACTTTAAAAACAACAGGAGCCATGGGGACTGCAGATGGTTCCTAGGCCTAAGGACTAAATAAACAATGATTTTATAGGCAAGAATGTAGCCTAGGGGAGATGGCCTCTAAAGAGATGTTCACACATATTGTGTCCAACATCATTAGACTGCCCGGTGGGAGCAAACGTTCGGCAGTTAAAGACATTTTGAAAAGGAAAAATCAGCCTCAAAAGATGCTTTAAATGAACAGGAGGTGGAAGAGCAAACTGTCTGAAGAACTTCGTGCAGCTAAATGACTCACCAAACATCTGTCTCAGGGACCAATAATTTGAAACTGATTGACTTACTGGGTGTAAAATATATAGATAAATGTAGAAGGGGGAAAAAAAAAAAATCCAAGAGGGAAGGCGGGATTTGTTGCAGGAAAACAAGAGATGGGGCTTGGTGAGGAAGGGGGGGTCGGGAGGGGGAGGTTCATAAATAAGTAGCGATAAAGGCAGCAGGGATGAGCTCTTTCAAAGGTCCAGAGCACAGCTCACATTCTCTCTCTCTGAGGTTTCATTTAAGCCTGGCACATCTGAGCGCAGAGATTAAAAAAAAAAAGAGACAACCTGATATTCACTGATTGAAAAAGCAAACACAGGGACCGGCTTCGAAAGGGCTCCAGCACTGCGATTTTGAAAATAAGGGCCTTGGAACACCAAGTGCAATCTTCTACCCAGGGCTGCTAAACCCTTTCTGCCAAACCATTTACATTTATAAGGCCTTCAATCATGTGGGGTTTTTTTCCCCTTTCCCACCTTTCCGTCCTCCACCCCACCTCCTCTCTCCCTCCTTTCTGCAGAGCTCTCGTTTCAGACTCACTCTTTTGTTACACCTGTTTGCAAGTGGGTATTTTGCAGTTAACTTCAGCTGGCCTCTTCATATTTATGGCATTCAAGACAGGCAGAAGGTGGGGTGAGGGGGAGAGCTGAGGCAGGCTTTTTGTAAAGAGGTGTGGTAAATTTTGCGTCTAGCATTTTTTGGCTGCAGGGTTTGCTACAAAGAAAGGAATGTTGATGTTGCAGCTGCTGCTGGAGAGACCTTTTTCTGCTACGGCTCGAGAAGAATGGTGAAATCCCTATTGCGTTAAAGCCAAATCCTTGGTTTTGTATCTGTCTTGATAGCTGTATATATAGATCTGCTAGATTCCACACATTTTCTTACATTAATTGCCTGGGAATAAGCTTACATTTCCAAAAGAACAAATTCTTTTATAATTGGAAAAAATCCAAATTTTTTTCTTGGCAGCAATGTCAAAATCAACATTTTGACAATTTTCTGAGATTTTCCTTCAGATTTCTTTTTTTTTTTCCCAGGGGAAAGACACTGTTTTCAATGATGTGGCATTTCCTAATAAACGTAGCCGCAAAAGAAGCCATCCAAACCAAGCAAAATACAATTTAGTGGAAAATTCCCGACCCTCTCACTGGACAAGGTCTGTTTTTGTTATCCAATCTTACTTTTTAGCCTTCCCCAGGAGTTGGCAGTTTAATTGATATGAACCAGGTTGACCTGTTTTTTCGCTCGTTTGAGGGTACTTGGATCATATTCTGTGTCCCTTGAAGCAGTAGAAAAATAGCACCAGTGCTCTTGAAACTAACAGAATGCTCATCACCTTGGGTTTGTAAGACGAACACCAGATAAAGAGAATCAATAATCTATCTCAGAGCAGCAAAAACATCAGAGCAAGCCCTTCCACACAACCCTCAAAGGCTCACAGTGAGTCACCATCAGCAAATGCGGATCTTGTTTATGCCTCTCACGCTATCAGGATAACACACTAGAAATAACACCGCTATTTAGATCTCGCGTAGCGTTTGGAGGAGGGAAACAAGCCTCTCAAAGCTCTTGCCAAAGGCAGCTGAAGCATCACTATCCCCATTTTGCAGACTGGGCAAAAGCCAGACCCTCAAGAAGGGTCTGCGACTCAAGCTGGAGACTCTTAATGAGCAGCTCAGTGCCCCACCACCCGCCCACGGGCCTCTCCGCTGCCCATGTCACCAAAGGCATCGGTGGGGAAACCAGCTTCGGCTGCAGGCACTTGGGGTGGACAGCCATTTCAAACACTCACTTCTGAAAGCACCAGACCCCTTTCCACAAACACTCACTTCCCAGGAGGCAGCTTTAGCTATGCCAGGGCCGAAAGAGTGATTCCTAACACCAAAGGACCAAAACGTCTCTAGAGCGGGAGCGAGTGAGTGCTCCTGGTTCGAAGGGGCGTTGAGGAGCAAGCTTGCTTGTGCCCCTACCACTCGGTTGCCATCTCTGCATGCGACCTTCATCTAGTCTCCTACGCCAGTGTTTTCAAATACGGGTCCCTGAAATTAAACGCCTGAATCCTGATTCAGACATCAAAATAGGTGGCCTTCATCTCAAAGTTGCTAAGCAACCATTGCTCGCGCAGGAGCCAACAGGATCTGCAAACACGCAGCGGTACCATCTCCGACAAGCAGGCCACTCCTCTGGTCCCTAAATGCTGAAGAAGGTTGCTGCGTTTAAGCACCTGAGGATCAACTTTCTGACCTTAATTTCTTCATGCCTCAGTGTTCCCTTCTATGAAATGGTTATTGCACCTCACTGAGCACGGGGATCTCTCGTGCAGCATGTCTGCAAAACACCTCGGACTGCTTGGGTGAAAGAAATTGCAAGCAGGGAAGGGGCAAAGCAGACAAAAGCAAGTGAAAGCCCTGACACACAACGATGTAGCATTGGGGCAGCGCAGGGCATAAGCAACTTTCATTTTTCTGCTGCTGTGCTGTATAATTAAATCCTCATATTAATAAATGACGCTTCACAGACAAAGCCCTGCTAACTTCACATGCCCATGCAGAGTCCTATAATAGGCGTTTGGAAAGCCATGTGTGGGGGCTGGGGTAGGGAGGTGGGGGCTTGCAAGCAGTTATGGAGTTCAAGGAGACGCCAAAAACCACCTGGTGTAAGGATGGACAGCCTGATCCTGGGGTCTGGCTAACAGTCAGGTTTATTTGCAGCTGGGCAGGCAGACAACTGAAATGCAACGTGCTAGGACAGGTTGTGTCAGAGGAGGGGAGCACGGTCCCTAGCCTGCTCCTCTGGGATATATCAGGTCAGGTCAAGGCCTGTGCATTGGTCTGGCACCCTGAATACCTGACTCGGGATCAAAGTGGTCTATTGCAGTATATTAAATAGTGACCAGAAATTGTTCCTGCCGCTGAAGCTTGGTAATTCATATTCTTATACTGTTAAAATGGCCCACGGAGTCTATTTTTGTCTACACTACCTAGTATTCTCCTAAACAACCGCCTGGATGGTTAGGGAATTAAGATAGGCCAAAGACCATCCTCAAAGTGCAGCGTGGATGTGAACACCCTGTTTTAGAAGCTAAGAGACTTTGATAACACAAGGTGCTCCATGTTGGTTGGCCTCAGTGATTGAGAGAGGTCCCAACAACATTTACTTTAACAGTCACCAGAAAATCAAGAATCTGGACACCTTTCATCTATATATTTCCTAGATATTAGTCAAGTGAGTCTCACAAAAACACCTATGAGGTCATCTTCTGTCTTTATAGGCATTTCATAGGGTTAGGAGAGGGAAAATGCCCCACGGGTCAGATCAAGTGGAACCTCAGCAGAACCAGGAGCAATGGTGAGATGTAGGGATTCACAGTCTGCTCCACAGCACACCTCTGGTGGGCGAAACTCAGTCCTGCGTGGATGAGGGTGGTGTCTGGTATGAAGCAGTAGGGTGGGAAACAGTAGACAGAGGGGTACACCATGGTCAGCGGCGGGTAAGAAGAGAAAGCAAGAAATGAAAGGGGATGAAGGACATGATTAGGGGTATTAATATGGCTGCACCCAAAGGAAAATCACAACACTTGGAATTTGGTCCATCCCAGATAGTCCTGGCCATTTCAGTGGAATTTTTGTTTCTTTGTTCATCCAGGACTTTTTTCCAAACTTGAAAATTTCTTCCTTGTTATTACCATTTCCTGTCTGCCTTTGCCCTGTCTACCTTAGACTGAGTTTAAGAAGTACAGGAATCTCAAATAAATGAATACACCATTATTTCAAAAGTGAGAGATTTAAAGGAAAAACTGGGCTGGTAGCAGAATCTGGGGCAAATTTTCACTGTTTGCAGACTCTGAGTCAGGAGTGTTCAGGTGCTTTCTTGTCTGTAGCTCCACCTCTCTGGCCTGACCCCCCCTCCCCCCCTCCCCTCTCTTCTAGAAAATAAATTAAGAGAGATTCTGAGGAGCAGGGACAGGAGGAAGCTGTGACATATAAAATGGCCGTCTCTGCCAGGCTGTGCTTGCACAAACAACCCCCTGGTGCTTGTGAGTAGGAAAAACGCGGGAAGAGAGAAAGCAGAAGCTATAAGCAGCCTGGCTATTTTCAGTTCCCGTTCCAGGCAAAACTGGTACTAAATTATTTACCAACCAATTGTGTGAAGGAATCAAATCCAGTGGCATCCACATGCGGCACTCATAACCTACTAACTGCATTAACACAGCTGAGGATTAAGGGAGATTTGAATCAAAGTAATGGGAAAGAAATCATGTGCTGAAGTATTTAGATGTAGTCACTTTTCATGCTGCCTTGATGCCTAGGGACTCATCTTCCCCCTTCCCTGGCAAGTGGCCGGAGCCAGCTACTAACCGTCGGTGCTGACAGCTTCCAGCTCAGCCAAGCTTCCATTTTGGAGATCGAATTTGCAGAGATGCAGCTGGGTCCAGGAGAAAAAAACCCAAAACAACAAAACCAACAAGAAAACAGACAAAGAGAAAGGAAACTAAAATAAACCCCCAGCGCTTTGGGGACTATCTGAATTAGTAGCAGGGGGCTGGCAATGGGAAGGGAAAGTCTGTTAAGGGTCTCCCAACTTTTCCCAGATGATTCTGCTAACTAGCCGACATCTTCTGCTGGATTAGTGCCTGACGAGATAGGGAAACGAATCTGAATAGCAATAAGGCAGAGAGCTGGAGCAGTTAGTCTGTGAACGAACAGCCAACTGCTGCGGTTGTGGAGACTCTCTCCCTTGATGGAGGGAGGAAGAGGAGGAGGGAGAGGATCTTATGATTTGTGGAAGAATAGGGGGAATTGGTGACTGTCTCTAAGATGCCTTCCTGCCTTTCACCAGTGCTAAAGAACACCAAAGCAAGCCTATAGAGCTGCAAATTTAACAGCCTGCCTCCAGGACTGATAGGCTGTACCAGTGCTGCATGGTGAAGTAAAGATCCGAGCATGGCATCTCCCATATCTTTGCTTTTTGCTGCAGAGCTCACCCGTGCTGAGGAAGATCCGGATGAGTGAGAAGTGTGGGATGGAGCAAGTGCAGCTTAACAGCAGCCACAGAGGTGAGGATTTAGGCCAATGCTGAGTTACCTGGTGTATATATCCCAGCATGCCATTTTTCTTCATTTTTTGTTGGTGGGCAGGAAGAAGTCCGGACTTCGGAATCAAGCAACGTCTTAATGCAGACTCAATGCGGAGGATCTGCAAAGGGGTGTCAGAGAAGCCTGGCTTTGAGAGTGGGCTTCATCCCATGGATCACCACCCAGGCACTGTACGGATTGGTGTTTGATGACAGTGGTGGCGGTGAGGAGGGTTATCTCTGCAGAGCCAGTAAAGCAAGGACACGATCTGGCCTGCATTGTTAAACCCTGGAAGTCATCATGCACTCAGCTCACACACGGGCCTTGTGTTACAGGGAAAGGGAAACATTGGCAAAGACACTGAGGTGACATCTCGTCTGGGAAAGTTACACGGGGATCTTTTTAAGCTCTTTTTGGACAGCAGCCACTAGAGGTGGGCAGGACAAGGGAGCTCCGGTGAACGGCTTATCTGAAGGACACCAGTCCTGAGCACGCAGACCTGCGCTCCCGGGCAGCCCAGGGTTGAGGGATGGGAACAGATACCTCTCACTGAGCCATGTTAACTGCCGCCTTTGTAAATCTGAGCCTGAAATCTTTATTCACTCCCAATACCCTATGTAATGCGAGTCTTTTACACGGCAATCAATGACACAGTTTCCAAGGGCAGCATTTAGTCTTGCCAGTAAAAGGTGGCAGGATCAGACCTTAATGGTGGGAGAGGAAGGAGCCAAGAAACGCATGCTGGAGTTGAAAGCTACAAAAATAGCAACTAGTCCGGGCTTCCCCCAAATCCAACAGTAAATGAAATCCAATGGGACTTTTCACTCATTTCATTTTCCTCTCTCTCATGACGCTACAGGACAGATCTATACGTATCTCTTGCACTTTGCATAGATCAGGAAACTGAGGCACGGGCAGGAAGCAGAGGGACATGATTGCTCTGGGTAGCTTGGATTCAGTCTGGCGCCTTAACCTCAGCCTTGGCCCAGGAAGGTGCCAGATGAACTAACTGAAGTCTCAAGAGCTGGGCAGTGCCAGCGCAAAACAGGACTGCGGGCGGGATGAGAGAGATGATACATTGTAGTAGTTGGGTGTAGGGAGAGATGTGAGAGCTGCCTACCCACGCGGTTACCTAACTGTATGCAACACAGCCCTAACAACGCATCTCCCAAACCACCCAACACCCCTCAGCAAACCCTGTTTGAAAACTACAGTCCATTCCTGCCTGTGTGAATGATTAATGTTATGGCCTTGCACATACAGGCAGGGGCTCATCAATTTCTTTAAATGGTGATGGCTCTCTAATGCTTCACCTAATTTCAATGAATTTGCAAACCCCATTTCGTTTTACTCGAGCCTGTCCCCCAAGGGCTTACGTTGTGCAGTTTCTCTGGAAATGTGTATTGCTTTAGATCTGTGCTTTGTAATCGGTTAACCACCTACTTAGCAGTGCTTGTCATTTGGGATTTTGGTTTTTTTTAATAGTCCTAAATCTTATCAAAACATTGAGACCTAAATAAAATTCCCCCTGCTAACTACCAGTCATGAAGTCATTATTGGAAAGGGCAGCTGGGGGAAGACAGCAAAGCTGAGCTCAATGCTGCTATTTGGAACGGACAGCTTTGTACTTAATAATAAAAAAGTCACTGAGTGTTTAAACTCTGTTTTCCTATGTCTCTTAGCATGCAGCCTGATCAGAGTTTGACTCTCCTCTAGAGTGAAACAGCTGATTCAAAACCAAACTGACCTTCTTTGGTTAATAGTAATAACAATGAAAAAAAGAAATAGCATTCATGGGCATCTCCTTAACAAAAGGAAGCACTCAATTTCATGCAGGAGCTATTACATTCCTTTAAGCTAACACCTTCTGAAGCAGGCTATAAATGAAAAAAAATCCCAAAACATTAAAGCAGAACAGACTTGTCATATATTTTAACTTTTAATCATCCTATCAAGCTGATTAAATAAACAAAGAAAATGGAGATTTATTTGACTGAGGGAAGAAAGTGACAGGGAAACTCTGAACGCATTCAAGGATCGGATGTGGTGCCAAACCAGAAGTCAGGTAAGGAAGGAGGTACAGCTCTAAGATAGTCTTTCCTTTGGACTACCTGGTTCCCAGCTCACCTGTAGCTCATTATTGTGAACAGACACCAACTATGCAAATGAGACAAGGTTTAACTCACAGTGTAATTGAACCATCTGCCTCCTGTCCTAGCGTGATACCACCCTAACAGAGACTGACCCGGGAAAGAAACCCTGGATGCAAACCCAGCAAAAAAGGTTCAGATTTGAGTTCTCATTTCAATCTTTTGCTATTTTTGGCCCAAGTCTAACCATCCTTGAAACAAGATCCTGGAATAACCTTTACTCTTCGTACTATTAAATCACCATCTGCTGTCAGATATCACTCTTTAATTTTGTTTTTACCCCTTGCACTTGAGAGTTACAGTTTGAGTAACAAAGCCTGTACAAAACACAGATGAATCATACAGGCAGGTTAGGGTGAGCAGCTCTTGTATTAGTCACAAAAGCCTGAAGAATGGGATGAATTATGTGCATGCCAGTCGTTGGGAGAAGATTCATTAGACCACTGGGCCTTGAGCTTGGTTAAAATCGCACCCTTTTAAATCACCCTGGAGAGGTTTTCTGGTGCAGGGGATAACTCACGAGAGAGAGACTGAGAGAGCTGGGGTCTAGGCAGGCTCTGACAGAGTCAGCAATATGACCTTGGAAAAGTCATCCTTACCTCTGTGCCTTTGTTTCCCCTCTTATCTTCTCTGTATGACCTGGCAAAATCTGCAGATCGAGAACTGCTTCTTCTTATTAGGTGTATATATGTCACTTGGGACCCTCAAACCACTTGCAGAGGGCACCTGGAGTTGCTGCCAGAAGGTAAACGGCGATGCTGAGCCCACACATGCACAAATTGGCAGAGAAACCACAGCACCAAGGCATGCTTCCCATTGCAAAAATATTTCAGAATGACAACGCAGTGAGGGAATTGCACTGGTCTTACTCACGAACACCAGGGTTTACTTAATCATGCCAAAACAAACTGGGGAGAGGGAGGAGGAGGAAGTCAGAAGAGCTGAGCCCTTATCTGCCATATGAAAATCAAGGCTAGCCCAGTAGCTGCAGAAATTTTACACAACTTTCAAGGAGCAACAAATACACAGGCCAGACGCTGTGTCTAACCAGCAAGCAAGATGTGAGGAGCTTATTAAGTGTTAAGTATAAACAAATATAAAAATTAAATTAAAAAGAAAAAATATCTGAGATCAATACTTTCTCAAATACCTGTCTTATCAAGCCTGGCATGTTGATTGCAGCCCAACCAAAACAACCTGCTGTGAATGATTCCCAATCCTTTTCTCCTTCATTTTTATTTTTTTCATTCCTGCACTCAGATAATCTTTTATTGATATGATACACGCTTGTAAGAACAATGCTGCAGAGATACTGGGCTTGCATCATTTCACAGGCAATGTCATGTTCAGGACTTTTGCATCCCGCCTACCAAAAGTACAGAGGGACACAGGCAGGATTTTCAAAGGTGTCTAACCCCAAACCAAATAGATTTAAGCAGGAGTTGGAAAGCCCAGGAAGGCAATTAAATTCACTCTGCAAAGGCTGTTTGGAAGCAGGTGAGAAAGGAGGTTTTGTGCTCAGTAGTGTTAATTTACATCAGTAGATGATCTGGCTCTTTGTTTATCACTTCTGTTGTAACAAAGGTAAAACTGAGGCTCAGAGAAACTAAATTCAGTAGGAAAAAAAAACCCATAGCCATCTTGTTGTAACGGAAGGGAATTAGTGATCATCATTAACCAGTGAGGGTAATTAATCATTGAGACTAGGCATGTGGCAACCTCTCCATTGCTTTGAGACTTTTCAAGGCAATTAGACATCTCTGGCTGAGCCAAAGGCTGTCGGACAGATGCAACAGTCACTAACTGAAATTCGGCACTGTGTGTGAGGCCAGGCAGATGTGTTAAAGGCTACCCCTAGCCTTCAAACCTCCACTGAAGAAGCACAAAAGTTGGAAGTGCTATCATTATTTGTACCAGCCCTTTGTTTTGTACTCCAAATATGAGAGTCCAGAGCTTATCCAGACAATGGCAGCTCCGTCTCTTCTTTGACTAAGGAGTTGCAGCTTCTACATAGATCTGGAATTTCTAAGTTATCCATCCGAAGTTTCTCCCTTAAAACAGAAAACAAAACAAATAACTCCACTCTGCTTGCTTCACATTTGCCTCTCCACCTCAAAGGAATTTACAAAGGAATGCCATAGAAGCGTATTTAACTGGCATTATTTGGACACAGTAACCAACTTGATTAAAATTAAATTATTGCATGAACACTTTGCATGTATCCAACAACTCACGGGCTATTACACCCTCTAATTGTATGAGTTTGGCGTGCTGGATGTTATGAGGCAACATCATTGAAAACTCATGGAGCTGAACACGGCAAAACCTGAGATCTGAAATACTTCAGTTCTAGAGGATGTTTTGATTTGATTCAAAATCATGCATACCAGTCATGTTCAGGGAAAGCCTTGTTCATCCCTTGGTGACATGGATGAACGGATATTCAGGCAGAGATGGCTTTCATGCCTTTGGACCAGCACTCTACAGTCATTAGTGCTATTTGATTCCAGTTAATCAGTCTTCCACATCTGCCGCTTGTAAGGGGTCAGAATAAATCTCTCCACTGGCTTTCTCCCCTGTCCCTTCTTTGGACCCCATGCCCAAAATCCTCATCCTCTTGTCAGTCCCTCATGCAGTCTGTTTTCCTCTCCAACTATCATCCCTTCTTCCTCTTGAACTTCACTATCAACCTGCTCTCTCTCAGCTTGAAACTTTCCTTTAGCTCCTCTTCTCTGTCCGTGTTTTTGTAGTCCTCAAAATCTCCCTCAGTCTTTTCATATGAGGCATTTTTTTCTCTTATCTGCAGCTGCTCAAGGTTTACTCCAGAGCACATGTTTTTAGTTTTTTTTTACAAGAGGTTCTGAACCAGCACATGCATTTGATAGCATCTACTCTATAAGCACCTCAGCTCATTTAGCAGCACATTACTTGCCAAATGGAATGTGTGGGCTCCCACATTATTTGCTGTCCTGAAGTGAAGCATCTTGAGCTTGCAGGTCTAACATCTCACTCATAGTTTGCTCAAAGCATGCTGAGAAGGGACAAATGATAAACCAGTTGTCCCTTCTGAGAGGGCTGCCGGTCCAAGGGGAACAGATTTCCCTTTCCAGTCCTTTCCCATCTTTTTTAATCCTTCTATCCTCGTGCATTTAAGATGACAAAAGGAAGTGAGAAAGTCCACGAAAGTATCAGAGAAGCTTGAAAAGTTCCCAGGGAAAGGAGCTCTAATAAGAGCCTCATAAGAATGATGGGGTTAGTCTAGGTAATCACCCAAAGTAAGGGCTGAATTTGCTCAAGACACAGAAGGATGAGCCCCAGAAAAGATACCAAGTAATTTCTGTAGCATCAGTGCATGTTTTTTGTAAGAAAGGCAAATGTAGAGAGCTTGGGATCACATGTGAATGTATTGCAGAGAGTTATAAATGTCCCTGTCACTGAACAGAGTTAAGATGGGATTACCAGTTTACATTACGATCGTTGCCCAGTGGACTGAATAAGCTATCCAGAAACAGGTCAACTTCAAACGAATGTGACAGGGCCCAGAAACACCACCCAGCTCTGAAGTGCATGCAGAAAGGGTAGGACATGAGCACCAGCCTTTGAATCACTGCAGACTGAGATTGTATCATCCTGCAGCCGTCATCCTTCCAAAAATAGAAGGGGATTCACTGACAACCTCAACTTCTTATCTTTGCTGCTGACCTTTACTGAGTTACACAATTGGTTTCCTGCATTGAAGAGGACTCAGATTCACAGTTTACTATGCACCGCCTGTCTCCACTTTTATGGTTTGCACTTTTACTTTATTATCTTTAATTTTCTTCTTCCAACTCTTGAGTGGGTATTAGAAAGTCAATACAAAACCTATTCCGGCCTTTTATTCTAAAATAACAGCACTAAGCTTGTTTATTTACACTGAGACAAGATGATATTTGTGACAGCCTTGTCAATAGTTCAATGGCATGACGCTAACTTTTTTTCTTTAAACTCAAATGCACTTTATTTGTATGTGTTTGTCTGTCTCTCCAGATTAACTCTTGTTTTCCAGAATCAATATCAATATGCTCCAAAGAGTTGAAAAACTGCTCAGACAACAGCTGGTGAGCAAGGCACATGGCCTCTGAATGCTTCACCCTGGGGTAGAAGTGTGCTGATTCCCACGAATGAAAGGTCAGCTGCTCATGCACTGAATTTACAGTTCTCAGTTTGCTTAGCTGAATGGGACCATTTGGCAGAATTAGCTTTTACCAGCTAACAGGGAGTAACTGGGAAATCATAAAATACTCCTGTGAAGGAGCCCCAGTGTGCCCTTCCCTCTGCAAATTCAGACTTTTTTGCTGCTACTACAACTTTTTCGTCACCCTGTCGTTGTTGACTGATACCTCTCTTCCTGGGAGCAGCTGAGAAATCAAGAGCGAGCACACAATATCGCTCGGTGCTCCCTTTGAGAAGACGTAAATCATTCATCCCCTCCTTGACAGAGCTTGGTGCCCTGCAGCATCATAAGAAGAAAACCTTTGTCAATTCTGATAGCATTATTTTTCAGTCCTACTATGGTTGGATATCTTAGGCCAAGTCCCTATGCCTTTCTGTGCCTCAATTTCCCACTTGCAAAACAGGATGGATGTAAAAAAATGCATTGGCTGGTTATAGCTATTAGTTCATTAAACTATACATATTTTCAAATTTTAAGTCTCAGAATGAAAGGTTTGATTTTCAGAGGACCTGCACTTGCACTTTTCCCAAGAAATCAACAGGAAGTGTCTTCTAGCAACAGCAAAACCCCAAAGCATTAATAGTGTGTATAATAGCTTCCCTACAAAACTCAGTGTTGGGTCTGGAGCCCTCAGGACCAGAGCACCCCTTCAGCCAGGGGACTTAACACGGCATTGCAGCAGTAGACATTTCTCTGATGAGGAACCACCACCGGTGGAGGCTTTTGCTGCTCCCTTTTGGGCTTGGTTTAAGGTGTTCAGCGTGTCTAGGAATCACTGAAGAGAGAGGCAATCCCCCAGGAAAGACGGTTTTTCTCCTGAGAGGTTTAACGGGGCTGAGATGTAAAGCACCTCTCTAACTCCAAATGTCAGTAAAGTACGTGCCCCAGAATGGTTAGGTTAAGGGATTTATCCTTTTCTCACTCCTGGCAGTGGAACCTGGAAGGGACCTGCAAAACCACTCAGCCTGGGGCTGTTTCTAACAACACTCTGGGAAGGAAAAGTGGGCAGGCCAGCCTGGCCAGAAAGCAATTAATTCAGATCAAAAGGTTTGACTCAGGTCAAAAGCCAGAAGTGAGGTTGTTTGCCTGAACGATATGAAACCCTCAAGCCTGAGGAACGGGTGTCTGAATCGAGGATGCCCTGTCAACTCCCTTCTTCTTGGCTGATATAAAGAAAGTCCCCAGCATATTTTGTCTCAGAGCCCCGGGCAGCTGTGATGAATAGCAGGACACTTTCTTTTGGTCTCCTCACCCTTTCCTAGATGCAGGTTAGCTATGCCTTGCAAATCCAAAACATGTAGGCTCGTTGTTTTTTATTCAGACCTCACTGCTCTTTGAGTCACCAGCCACGTTGTGTGGAAGGACCATCATCCAAGCGTACATCCACCTAACCAGATGTCAGACAGACGCAAGTGCTGACTTCCCCAAATACACCAAACCAAGGCCTCTGCCTGCAAGGTTTTACCAGACTTGGTCTTTCAGATCCCTCTCACCAACTCTGAGATAATAGTGAGCTTTTGTCACCTTATGGTGGAGATCTTTGCCACTGAAAATATTAGATGCAATTCTGCAACCATATTCTTCCTGTAAGGCCTGGGGTGGACACGTGCACTGATGATAAGGGAGGTATAAACTAATCCAGCCATTTCTTGTTGTAAGATCTGCAGTGCAAGACTCATCAGAAAGTCCAAGCGAGGTAAGCAAGATTATAGCCAACCCCAGTGAGTCTGCTGCATCTGAAGTAGTTTGTGCTTGCACTGCACCAACTTAGCTTGCCTGTCCCCGGTGAAGCGTTTGCCTTCATAAAGTGCTATCTACGTTTGCAGAACCTGGAGCCTTGTGATCTTTTAAAGCAAGACTGTCAGAAAAGTTTGATGACCTTTCAAAGGAGAATAGGGTATTGCCTATATCTGGTCCATTTTCATTCCACATGGAGTTTGGGGAGCAAATGAACCCCATAACTCAAAACAACACTTGCTCTACATCTTTAAAAACACCTGACATCCCGCTTGAACATAAGCTATACCTTCCTAATTGCACTTGTTCCTGCACACTCTTTCATGTTCTACCTAGCACACACAGGGGTTTTTGTCTCATCTACTAGTCCAAGCCATCATTTTCCCTGAAGCTTGTCTCAGACCATGGACCTGCTCTCAGAGGTTTTCTGTCCTGCAGCAAATGTTTCTCGTCGGAAGTAGCTGCCTTTTGGTACTGGCTACAAACAGCAGTCTGCCAACTTCTGTAAGGACACTGTGGAGAGAAGGCACGCAACAAGAGCAGAGGCAGGTCATGAATTATTTTTGAACTCTGATTAGCTATAAAGTGATGCCTGGGAATAAATGCGATACTGTGGAATTCAGATGTGGCTGGCTGATTATTTCCCATCTTTTGTTGACCCTAAAAGTCAATAAAGCTCCCATACTGCCCTTCTTTGAGATTCCCCTTTCTTCCCTATAACAGTGTGAGTAAAATACCCT
Source organism: Sagittarius serpentarius (assembly GCA_034782735.1). Lineage (NCBI taxonomy): Eukaryota > Metazoa > Chordata > Aves > Accipitriformes > Sagittariidae > Sagittarius > Sagittarius serpentarius. Next base: position 74,598,944 of record JAVKLA010000074.1, read on the forward strand.
AGTTCAGGTCCAGCCTATTTGGATGGTGCCATGTGCCTCTTCCCCACAGATTTCTTTGCTCTGGCTGTCAGCCAATCAAGGCTTCAGCAATCTGATCAGCTGCATGATTTAATGAACCCTCCTTTCGTGGGGAAGGGCACATTCTTTTATAAAAACTGGTGAGATATCACATTTCACAGGATGACCTCTACTTTCATAAGATGATGGGAGAAAATTGGTTTTGGAAATCGAGGAAGATTGCATCTTGTGAAACAGAATCCAGAGAGTGACACGGAGACCACCTTTCCATTCCAGTCCATTTAATTTTCAGGTTTTGGTTTTGATGGGGAGCTAAATATAGTTTAGGTCACTAGACCAGAAGCACAAATAATTAACAACGAAAGAAACCCCTCTCCCACTCCACTTCTTTACTCCAGGAAACTCTCACAGCAAATGTACTATGATAAAGCTGAATAAAGAAACAGAGCTCGTCCTCCATGCCACTGCAGCAATCTTTGGGGGGAGAAGTATACTTTTATTAATAATACCCTGCAATAGTGTTCTGCTGCTATTGCTCTGCCCAAAAGGCGGATTTGAAGAAGCAGAATGTAATGGTCCAGACATTAATACCTGGACCCAGAGGTGCTGTCTGGGGTCCAAAGTCCTACGTAAACCCAGGGAGTTTGGCAACTACATAATTTTCAGGGTCCTACCCTGAATTCTTGAGGAAAATAGCAAAAAATAATCAGTGTTTATAACAAGTAGAGATTAACTTTGAGAGTTGTTTAGAGAACTTAAGAAAGATTCTCTTTCATGAGGTCATAAACTTGATGCTCTAGGCTAAATAGAGTCTGACAGGCATGTTTGTTCAGGATACATTTATTACTGAGCTATCTAGGGACATCCACAATTACTGTCATGAGTTGTCTGATGATTAAAGAGCAGAATGAGCAAAACGGAAGATTCAAGGCGTAGAACAAGAAGTAGCGATGTCTGTCTTCACTGGGAGTACCCAAGTGACAGCATATTTTGAGCCATTCAGGAATATGCGTGTGTGTGTGCTGAAACTTGCTGTACATTTCTTAGAGAGCAAATGCCCTGCTTCCATAACCTTTTACACGTATAACAGACCATCAAAGGGCGCAGATCTTATGGTCTGCACCCTTAGCTCTTCAGAGAGCCCATCATGCAGAATCTGGACACTGACAGGGATGTATCAGTGCTGCTCAAGCGTGTGTTTTTCTGTGGCTCTTCTGTGATGCCTTGTAATCCCTAGCACCTACACAATGCCTTTCATACTCTTTCCACTTCCAGTGTTCCTGACAGAAAACTGGAAGTGGCAAAAGTACCATTAGTTTCTACAACATGGTGTCTTTCTCCAGAGGTTAACCCTTTTACTGCAGTACCGGGTGAAAGTCTTTGCAGGTGTATTGTGGTAATACTCCCCTTACAGCGGAGGTGTACTGGTTGACCCCAGGGGTGGATGGAGAGGGGAGAGCCTATCAGATTCCAGCCGAAATGAAGGACAAAAAGTTTTCTTCATGTGCCCTTGTGCCACGTATTCATTCACTCTCCCTCTCGAATCAGACCTGCCTGGACGTTCTTCTCCTGGGGAGCTCCCCAGAGACAACTAACAGTGATAAAAGCTCATCACCAGTTCAGATGTGATTTGATCTAAATGTGTATAAGGGCCAGTAAGTATGCCAACCCCTATATAATCACTAGGGTCCATTCTGAATAGCCAAAAAGAGAGAGAAAAATAAGAAGAAATAATGTCCAATCAGTAAACTGGGGGGGGGGGGGGGGAGGGGTGTCCCAAAAGTTTTACCTCTAGAAATGATGAGATGACAATAGAAGAGGGACATTTTATAGGACAGCCTGCAGTTGGGGCAATTCAGCAAAGCTTCATCTGTTCCTTCAGAATTCCTTCTCTATGTCGATAAAGAGGTCCATATAAATAAATCCTAGAAAAAGTGTGGGGACACCCATGAAATGGCCCATTCAGGACACTGTATATGAAGGACCAGATTATATAATTGTCTGCTAATATCTGCCTTTTCATTTCTTCATTCCTCAAGGAATATTTTCCCTTTGTCCTTATGTAGAATGAGCCTGAAGAGCACCCTGCCTGCAAATAGGATTGAAACAAACAGAAGAACAAAGAAAAAAAGAAAAATCCTCATCCCCAGAGTCTCTTCACCTGCAAACACTTTCCTTTCTGTGTGTGCATGGCTACATGTACTGCAACTTTATGACTGCACTGGCTTCCCCTGGGGAGCTTCAAACTCTCTTAATGCTTATGACCGCCAGTCAATTTCCATCCAGAAATATCCTCCATAGAAAAGACATGAAATAGGCAAGGAGAAAACAAATATTCATTACTCCAGGAGTTAAAGTAACATCCATTTGGATTGCACATCTGTAAAAGGCCAATAAATTGAAGGCAATGCTCATAATTACATTGCAGGCCAGGCTGAAAAAATGATTCATTCCTCCAGAGCAATTTGCTATTGTTGGGGTTTAGAAAACTTCTCCCTCCCTGCTGCTGCCAAAAGAAAAAAAAAAAAAAAAGAAGAGAAAAAAGATACTTCTTTTTTTGGATGTTGATGATTAAATAAAAGAACGCTGAATGGCAATAGTCATTAGACCAGCAGGAGGAATAAATAAGGAACATCATTGGTAGTTGTAAATAACGGATGCCGTTTTGAGCACAAAGCAACACATCTGGTAATTATTCTCAATTCCACTCCAATTGCTTTGATTTGGCGGCGTAAGGTGCCACAATGAATTCTGCCTTTATTTATTTATTTATTTATTTGCAAATCAGTGTTTAATTGTAAATTGTCTTGAAGGAATCAATGGGATTTATTGCTTCTGCCATGTGAGGTGTAAAATGTTTGCCATTACTGAACAATGGATTATTTTTTAATAATCTCTGCCTAACGTCCTTTTTGCTTGTAATAGGGTTGTTTTCGCATAGGCAGAAGTTGCTTTTGATCCTCCTCTTCCTCACATACTTACACTTTTTGTCTCTCTGCTTATACTTTTTTGTGGCTGCTCATTTGATATATTAACATTACCTCCTTTATTAAAACAGAGCTTAAACAAGACTACTCTGCCAAAGCCTCTTTATGTGACCTTCTGCCAATTACTTTCAGGCAGATGTTTCAGAAGGACATGTTTGGACCTAACCAACACATATAGCTCATTAACCAAAAAATATGATTTTTTTTTGTCTTTTCTTTGCCCTCATTATTTTTGCATTATGATTTGTGTTTGTCTTCAGAAAGAATCCTTCCTATCCATTATCACTCTCTCCTAAAATTCAAGATAAAATCCCTCCGCCTTTCCAAAACAAAGGATAAATGAAGCATGTAGAGTTTTTCTTTTCCCTTTTCCTTTTCAACAATTACTAGAAAATTAAAAAAAAAAAAAGAAAAGGAATTTTGAAGAAATTTGCATTTATAAAAATTCTCTGGCTTTGACTGATAGCATCTGTGGGTGTCCCTTTCCTCTGTCAAGAATTTCAACTTACTCTTGCCTCTAGTATGTCCAAACAGTGCCAGGGGTGATAGTGACTATTGCACCTTTAAAATTTCTCTGGGCCTTGGCTCCTTATCTATGACACAGTAATAATGGACCTTTTTTTCTGAATTGTCTGCTGAGATTATAACCATGCCAGGACTTCTCTTTTATTACAGTGTGTACAGTGCTTAGCGGAACAGGGACACAGTCACAGTTGCTTTCTCCAGATGATACTGTAATTACCACATTAATTTGTATAACAACCTTCAATCCTCTGGCTGGGACGCTCCTTCCCCTGAGCCACACTTATTGCTGTGCTAGACTGACACATCCTCTCTCCTTAGGACTCAGTTTGGTTGAGTCTGAGATGCTTTTTTGGGGGGGAAAAGCAGGGGGGGTGGGGGGGTGGGAGGGGGAAGATTTTTTAAAATTTTATTTTAATGAGGAAACACTGATTTTCATGACATTAGCTTTACTTTAAAACTAAACAAAGAAACAATCCCCACCCTCCAGGCCTATAGCACATCAGTTTGAAGCTGATGACAGTACCTCAGGGGAACCAGCACCCAGGTGGCTACAGGGACAAGTTCCCAGACTGGACTGCGGCTCCCCAGACTTGAGTGGAGCCCCACAAGCCCCAGGAACAGTCCCAGAAAACCAGAGGGAAGGGGAGGACCCTCCTGTTTGCCAGCCGTGAAGACTTTGCTCCCCTGGGGATGCCTAGAAAGCTGCCTCCTTGACAACCACTCTTATGCAGAACAGCAAAGCCGCTGGTGCTGGCCACAAAGTCCCCGATGCTGGCCACAAAGTCCCCTCTCTGTTCCTCCGGTGACAATCACTGCACATTTAGCTCCGCAGTGGAACGGAGCAGGCGAGCTAATTAACACAATAAGTCATAAAGAGGCGGTGCCAGTGGGAAAAGGGAGCTGTGTGAGCTGTCTGTGTTCGTACCCTGTGCAGTCCTCTTGTCACAAGACCCTAACTGTATGATTAAGAATGACAAGTGTTAACCCCTCCGGTCCGGGGGGTCTCCCAGCTCTCCTGCTTCGGTGGTCTCATCCCATTTTCTTTCTCAGAATTACAGCAATTAGCAACAGAAAAGACTTATTAGTTCATCTAACCCACACGCCTGCTCTTCTCCTTGGATGGAGCAAAATGAATCCCTGTCTTCGTGCAGTTCATTGTCCAGCCAATTTTTAAATGCCTCGAACAATGAAGATTCCTTCAGAAAGCTGTTTCATTGACTAATGTCTCTCTCTCGGACTGATTAGCTCCCATACATGAAAGAATAAAATTTATTTGGGGAAGAGGTGAAACTGAAATGTTCCCCTTGTAGAGCGTTCACCAGACAGCTCCCTTGGGCATGGGTTAACCCTCTAGCCAACAATCGTATATTGACCGGCAGTCTCTGTTTTGCCCGTGGGGTATGTTTTGTGTCCAGTCAACACTTCCAGATCTGGGATGCAACTTCTGGTGAACCACAGAGACAAAACTGGAATTCACATTGCTGGAAAACTGTTCACTTGTAGCTGTTTTGTTTAAAACAAAAAGAAATTGGTCTTGGGGGTGCAGAGGGGCAAAGTCTACAGAGAATGGAAATACACAATCCTGATGTTCCCTCAGCAGGATTAAGCTGGGTTCAGGGCTGAGTGTGGCTCAAAACCTAGACAGAATCATATTTCAATGGTTTTTTTATGGATTGCAGTAGTTGAGTGTGTGGGAAGGGAAGAAGGGAAGAAGGGAAAGGAGCAGAGGAGAACGGAAGGAGAAAGGATTCAATAGGTTGATCTAGATCATCCAAAATCAGTGGCTCTCAGACCTTTATTTCCTCCTTGCAGGAAACAAGAATTAAGATATTTCCTATGAACAGCTGAGTCAGAGGATCATCTTTGTTATTATTTTTTCTTGGAGTGAATGTCCCTGTTTAAATTCTACAAAATAATAATAATTGAAGACACACAGAAAAGCTAGGTAAATTCCAGGCACCACAACCCTTTGGGAATGAATGTCGTTTTCAAGTTATATTTGTTTTTGCATTTGTTTTCCTTCTTTTTAGCTAACACTGCCTCATACTTAAATACCCCCTGAAGGGAAAAAAATATTAAAACCTACATAACAGCTGACATAAAGAAAAGGGCTGAAGAGAGCACCTGACTAAAGTAGTTATTATTATTCACCTTGATACACACACACACACACACACATAGACATTAATCCTTAGCAACCTCTTTATTAACAACTTCTCTGACAGTTGAGATGGTTCTACTTCAGTAATAAGAATTTATTGCATTTTATCAATAACAAGATCAAAATTGCCCAGGAGAATCCCTTCAACTCCAACAGGCATGTGTGCACCCAGACATTTTGTAAAACTTTTTGGGCTTGATACAGAGCTCACTGATATCCACAGTGGTGTTAACATGAACTGTACCGGGTGTCAGATGAGATCTTCAGGTTTGTTTTCCATCCTCACTCATGGGGAAAAAAAAAAAAAAAAATTGAACATTAAAGCCTGATTCTGGCAAGTGGGAAAAATCCTCAGCCCACGAGTGGAATCTTTTTTAAAGAATTATAGAAATTCTACAACTTGAGGGAGGGAACTGTTGTTTTTACTTTCAAAAATAAGGAAATAAAGATCATCACTAGGATAGACCACTCCAGAAATTTCTGCGTCTGTTTAGCTCATGGCTTACAACTCCCGAATATAAAATACAAATGAGCCATCCAAAACATGAAATGTTCCCCATCCCAGGTTCAAAGTGCTCATTGGTTCCAGACCTTACTAGTGAGTCTGAGCAAACCCAACAAAAGCCAAGTGAGAGAAAGAATTGCTTCCAAGTCCCAGCTGAATTTCATCCTTAATGAAGCAAGAGACCTGGAGATGGGCATGACCTTCAAGAGCAAAGATGCCCGTTACAGGTCACCATGGAGGAGTACAGAGGCTCTGGGACTGCAAGCCAGGACTTCCACCACTCGAGTTAAAGAACAAACTACTTCTGCAGGGCTACTGCCAGGAGTGAAAAATAATAACTACGGGGAGTTGTTCAAGCAATCTCAATAGTACTTCTTGGAGACTAAGACCATGCACAGTTTGAGTTAAAGTCTGAGCTGTAAAAATCTAGTCTTAATTACTGTAAGGGTCAATTAGTCTTGGGAAATACGTATTCCCACTAAAAAATGATGTGCTCAATCCGTCATCAGAACAGGCATAGCCAAGCATGGCCTGAGGGAATCTGGTCGCTGGAGTATTGCCTCTGGTTTCCTAGCTCAGCGGTGTATTCAAAGGCTCGCTGTACGACTGAGAACTGGGAAGAGGGACTTGCATGAAATGTGGAAAGAAGCTCTACAAAACTCTCCCAAGACCCCAGCCATTTTTTTGCCCTTTTGCTTCAGAGAGCTCTGCCAGGTACTAGATGGTATAGAGATCTTGTCTGCTGTGTGGACCCACGTGCCTTTATGGTTCTGTCCCTTTACCACAGAACATCTCACAAGGGTTGGTGGACATTATCCTTGCAGCATAACAAAGAACAAGACAAGTAATATTACTGTTTTAATGTCAGCTGAGTGCAAAGGTGATTTTCCCTTATGTCAGCTATGCTGCTAGATGGCAAAGGCTATCCGCCAGTCCTGCTTGGCTGGGATATTACTCTGAGGTTGTTAGCAGCTAAGCTAAAAGGGATAATCAGAAAGTTTAGGTAACTAGAAGTAATTCTGCAAACCTCTGTCCTCCTCTTGACTTATTTCTTCACACAGTCAGGAAGCACTAGAGATACTTGAGACAGACATTCCTCACCTAATTCCTAGCTTGATGTTTCGAGTGAAGAAAATGAGATTATCTGGACCAAATAATTTAATTGTGAGGGTGGGGGTGAGTGATGGCCACAGAAAGCGGCCTGCCTTCAGCAAATAAACCTCAGCTTCTGCAAAAGGCCATGTTGGCAACACCTCTTGCTACCAAGCTGCCTGCTCTTGTCTGGTTCATCACTTTGCACGCATCCAGCTATAAAGCGGGCCGTCCATGGCGTGCAAGAGCACTGTGCAGAATCCTTGCCACCAGAAATGCCCTCCTTGACACCTGGTGGAATTGCCTCCGCCTGTCTCCTCCTTTCTCCTGTTTTCTGTTTCCATTCATTGAGAAAGGATAGAAACCAGCTTTTTTTGCAGTTTCATCCTGTTGGTCTTCCATACATATAAACAACTTCTCTGGCAGGATAATGTATACCAAAGCCTGCTCTAATGTACCCCACAGTAAATCAAACTGACTTTTAAGAACACTTGTGGAGTTACTGCTTAGTCACTGCCATTTAAAAAGAAGAAAACCTGGTCCTATTCTTTCACCTGCTTGTTACAGCGTCTAAAAATCACAGTGGTATTACCAAAGAGAGAGGCAGGCAGGCGGAAGAGAGAAAGGAAGAAAGAAAAAAAAGAAAGAAATAAAGAAGGTAAGAAAGAAAGAAAACAAGACATTCCTACTTCCAGTAAAAAGAATATAGGAATGAATTTAAAAAAAAAATACTTTGACAAACTGAAAAGAAAACCAGTAAATTTTCTGTAAAATTGCCACTGACTTTCAAAAAATCTAAAAAGACACAGGACCTGAACAATGCATGTGCACACACAGCCCACATAATACCTAGTTATGTGCAAATCCACATATTCAAATTAGTGTGATTTTCTTTGAAAGGAGGAATTAAACTGACTTTTCTTTTTCCCAGAATGCTACAATGAGAACAAATAATGTAAGTATACACCTAAAAAACCTCTTGAGCTAAAGAAATAAGGAGAGGGAACATTTTCTGATGCTCATGAAAAGCAGTAACTCTGACATGACATTGATTTCAAGTAGCCTATCCTTGAAATACAAGTTGCCATATGACTGGTACCAGCTGGGGGTATATTCCTGTTGTTGTTCAATGCTGTCCTTGCAATAAAAGTTGTATATATATATGTGTGTGTGCGTGTGTGTGTATGATTTTAATTTTACTGATTCCTTGCACTTTGTAGCCAAGGTATATCAACTCTACATCAAAAATCTTTGCTAGAGAGCTTCACCTATAGGTTGCCTGTAGTACATCACACCATATACTGTGAACACCTCCATCTGCATACCTGTGTCCAGAGGTATGCTTGGGTAATGCCCAGAGACTTGACTTCTGTCCAGGAAATCCTGGAGATTTCAGAACTAAAGCTGAAGCACTGGCTCTCCTGTGGCTAGATATACTGCCACACATCTGGGGCTCTGGAGGTCTGCTTCAGAGTGTGCTTTCCTGCGCTTCGTGGTGAACAGAGAGGCTTTGACTAACAGCTCAGATTTGTTTATTTCACCTGACAAACAGACAAAATTCAACACTACTAATGCAAAATGGTTTGGAAGAAGAACAGATACAGGATGGACCACGTCAAAAGAAAATAATATTTGTTCACACACCTTTCTTAACCCTGAAGTTCATCTAGACAACCTGAAGAAGTGATTGAATAAAAGATACCAGTTTATGTTTGAACAGTGCTTTTTATGCTGATATACCAAAACCATTTCATAAGCCTGTGCTTTTTTTCCTGTTACCTTCAGGTACTCCTCAGTGAAAAGCAGCCACCTCTGATGTTGTGCTAGTTGTTAAACAATGTGCAGGAACTCTCCCCGGTGGCTTTGGCTGGGGAAGGAAGGGAAATGCAACAAGCAGGCTGACTTTTCTGCTGTGTGAAGCACTGTTGAAATCAGCAGAAAGGAGCTAAGAAATCTGTCTGACATCCTGTTAAAACCAAGAAGCTGTTACTACAGGAGGCCTCTTGACAGGGTATCAGAGTGCACACACTGAAACAAGTTGCTTCATGGGCAGCCAAATGTGTAAACCTTCTTCCAATGTCCCTACCCCCGTGAGTTCATTGATGTCTAATAAAAGATGGGCTTATGAGCACTAATGAGAACTCTCTGCTCTGCCTGGCTGCCTATTTTCATGAAATTTGTAGGAACACAATAGCTTTGGGACCTCTTCCACCCCATCAACGATAGGTTAAATTACCCAGTGGGTTCAAAGCTCAAAGGAGGAGCCCTTGACAGATTGACTGATAGATGGGCCCAGGCACACACTTACAAAAAGCTTGTTTGATTTCCTTTGGAAAGAAGAAGCAGGGGTTTTATTGGTCCCAGCCAACAGATTGGATATCTTATAGCAAATTGCCTCCTATTGCCTTCTTAAGATGTTGCTTTAATGACAACTCAATGGCAAAGCACCTTCTGGCTTTTGAAGACATCACTTCAACGCCTCCCTGGGCTAAGTGTCCTTGCTGAGCTTGAGAGGCCATGATACCGTCACTGGTGAAGGTGGTACAGCTGCAAGTGTCCTGAAAGCAAAGGTCTGGAAGAGAAGGAGGGCTTTTCAGAAGCATGCCCTTCATTTTAAAGGGCAAGGCCGTGGCTTTGAGAAGCCGGACAATTTCTCGGAAGCATGATTTTGTCGGTGCTGCAGGGGCATTTATTGTTCTAAGATTTCCTGGCATTTGGGTGGTGTAGGTAGAACAGATTTACATAAAAAGCGGGAAAAAAAATCAAACCTTCAAAGGAGCTTTAAAAGGACAATATCCCAACCCACTGTCTGTTTGAGGGATTTTATTTGGACGGAGCTGTTGCCGAGTCTTTTGTGACCAGACATTTGTACGTGTTTTACTGCATGTTTGCATGGCTGCACGCAGGAGATAATATAACTAACAGGCTAGTGGTGACGGATTCTTACAGCACATAGGATGCAGGGAGGTCAGGAATGGGGCTACATCCTCTGCAGTATGATAGTACCACCTTTCCCTTTTTTTCCTGCAATGCCAGCAGCAACATGTTCCCCATCCACAGGGAAGATGCACATGGGTGGGTGGCAAGGTCCTGGCAGGCTGGGCCCAGAGGGAACTCCCCTCCAAAGTCCCCACAGATGCACCCCTGTGCCCTCTGCTTCACTTCCTAGCACATTTACAAAAGCCAGAGGAGTCATGCAAAGCTGAGGTGGGGAAAGAGGACAAAATGAATAAAGAAGGCAGCCAAATTCAGGTAAGGCACTGAATAGGATTTAGAAGACGTGACTTCTGCTCCAAGATGTGTAATGAGGTGCTGCTCCCAAACCACAATGACTCACTGTTCCTCAGTTTCCTTGTCCATACACTGAGCAAGTGAAAGAGGCTGGTTTCATCTGAAAGAGGCTTTAAGAGCTGCTGACAGAGCTGCAGAAGGGCTAAGTATTACCTACACCACCCACCATTTTAAAGCCATCTTTCTGCCCTTCTTCACTTTGTGGGTAAAGGCGAGGAGCTTTACATTGCTGGTGCAGCAATGGGGACAGGAAGGAACTGCAGTTTCACTTTGCACCCCACTCTGTTCTCTTCTGTAGTCAGGAATGGATGTGTTCACAACTGGCTTGGTATTTGAGGCATGTCTGTAGGAAGCAATGTCTAACTGTGGAAAACTACAAGAACTGGAGGACAGAAAAAGGAAAAAAACCAAAAAACAGTTGGAAGCATACACAGGGAGAAGCCCTTCTGCAAAATTTCTATGCCAGTTTCTGCAACCCTCAACCTATTCTTTTTAACACCAACTTGCCAAAATAAACTATGGTTTGCATTTTCAGTGGCTGCTTTTTTGGCTGTAATTTTTCCTGTGCTCACATCTCAGCTCTAAATACATTTGCAGGAGGGGAAACGAATGTGTGCCCTTCCCGGTAGCAAATCCACTAACTGTCTCTGCACTTCATCAGGCTGTGAAAGGCAGACTTCACACCACGAGAAACAGGCCAGGATAAATCAGCCCATTCACTCTCTTCATTCATCTTTTGAATGTCTTTTGCACGTGTTCAGATTGTATCATGGCGTAGGGAATGCCGAAAGACTCTTCAATATTCGCTTTTAATTGTTGGCTGTTACAATGTTCAGCTTTCAGAGAGAGAACGTGATTGCTGAAGAAAACTCAAATAAGCAAACACCAAACCAATGGGAAGAGGATGTTTAAGGCTCAGGTACTTGGACTGTTCTCAAGGAAACCTTCCATGGAGGCCTTGTCCCAAAGGCCTCTGGAGTCTAAGTAGGCTTCGGACCAAATCCTAAATAGTTTCACGAGTACACACTGGTTTCAGACCTCATCTTGGTACGTCTGGAGACTTACGAACTTTCACAGAGTAGAGAGAAAACCTTACACCCATTCAGGAACAGACTGCCTGCCCTGGCTGCAGAAAGTCCTGCTGCCAGTGAAAGCAGTTGCTTACATGGAGAACATACCATTAAGAGACTAGTTCATGCATTTTACCTGTCCTTTAATGTGTGGAAAAGGAGCCAGACAAAATCACAGAAGACAGTGCACATTACACCCTGTCAAGAAAACCCTACCAAATCTAAGCATTTATGACATGATTCTGCAGGAGTAACTGAGCGTTTGGATTGTGGATACCCAAACCGTAATTTTTCAAGGACATCAACTGATGAATGTGAGGATTTCCCTGTATTTCCATCTTTACTCTGAAGGCAAAACGTGTGCGGTCTGAGCTCTGCTGGCTCACGTGATCGCAGCGGGTTCAACCAAGGGCCATGCAGTTGTTTATGATTTGCCTGGAGCTGGTAAAGAACTATTTCCTGATATAAAACCAGCAGAACTGTGTCCTGGACCAACATGCCTTTCTCTTTTTCAGGGGTGCAGGAGAGGCCAGACTTAAAGCAATCTCCTTGTCCCAAGATTCATGTCTGGTAGGGCAGCCCTTGGGTTTGCCTGAGCCACTGTGAGGCAGGATCAGAGTCCTGCAACCTCTTTGCTTGCTTTCCTGCATTTAATGGCAGGATCTTGAAAACAGCTACTGGGAATAATGGAAACATCAAGGTTGCATTGGCTTCAGGACTTTCCTTTGAACGCTTTGCAGGCAGGAGGACCAGCTTATCAAACCAAGAGTCATATGAAGTATAATATTCTACCCTAGCACTGCTAAATGACAACACCTGTGATAGCTCTTTCTCTTTCTGCTAATGGAAATAGCAGCAGCAGGTACATATACGCCCACTAATGTAATCCTTTCTCCTGTAAGCAATTTAAAAGGTCTCACAGAGCATACTGCTTTGTACACTTAATCTTCACTGCACTCTGAGCTATAGGGAGGTACAGATCTCCCTTCCTCCAAAGGAAGCAGTGATGTCCCAAAGAAGCCAAGAGAAATGGCCAAAGTAACCCAGGCTGTCAGAGAGAGAGCAGACACTTGAACAGAAGTTTAGGTTGGCCCTTTAACTTCTGGGCTGTCCTTTTCTGCTCATAACAGAAGCAAGTGACAGAAGGAGCTCAGCAACATCCACCGGCTTAGTAACAATCATTACTATGCTAGGAAACCGGATGGATAATGCAGTCCCAAAGCATGGACATGAACTAATGTCATCAGCATTGGTATAAATAGGGTGTCTGCATTTAATTAATAAATAATAGGCTGCAATGCTAATCTCCTTCTGCTAACTCTTTTCTAAAGGTGCAATCTATTAATCACATGTCACTGCCAGCCTGGTCACTTCTTTTTTTAGATTCAAGACAGAAAAAAAAATAGCTAGAAATAAATGGATCCTAAATACAGCAGCGCAATTGAATAGCACAGCCAGCATTATGATCCACTGCTGATTTCAATCCTTAGCTACAAGTTTTTCCCCCTAAGGACGGATATAATACTTTAAAGAGAGAGTGAAGGCTTGCAATGTTGTTAAAGGTCAGCATGTTACTAATGTCTGCAAAATGAAGGATTTTTTCCCTGATTATTTGCCCATGGAAATTCTGTCACTCTACAATGTCTGTCAACATGCAATAAGACCCATTTCTGTGGGCACTGGCTAAGGCAGGTGAGGTATTCCTTTTGAGATTGAGGACAGCATAACTTTCTGAAAAGCACTGGAAGTACCTCACCTGTTTGGCACATGGTGAGACTAGGAAGCTAGAAATTGAAGGAGAAGAAACGTTTGTGTTGGTCTGGAAAGGTGGTAAGAGGGAAATGACAGAAGTGCTCATCTGGGACCATACAGGAGTCACGCAAATTGCTTCCTCTGCATGTGAATATCCACTTTCCAGGAAGCTTCCCTCTCAGTGCTCTGAATGAACTCCATTGTGTCCATGGACACAATGAAGGTTTTCACCTGTTTAGCTTCAGGTTTATCACCCTGCTGTGCCTTTTCTAGGGTCTCTTAAGAAAAACCTGGAAAACTTTGCCCAGGAATATATTGCCCCTCATGGTTTTCTGTGGGGTAGGCAGGGGAAGGCATGTGTATTTAGGTCAAAAAGCAAGCTTCCATCCAAATTATTTTGATTGGAAAATATATCCTACTATCTCTAGTTGTTACACATAATTGATCGCAAAAATGTATCCTTACTAATTGAACTGATTCTCAAAATGATTAAAAGCTTTTCAGGAAGTTCATCTCCACAATTCCAACCTGTTTGATATCAAAGTTGTGCTGAAGCCTCAAAAGAGTCATTCTCTGGCTAAATTTCTTTATTCTTCAGTCAAATGCAAGTCAGAAGTCTCAGCACAGAACATCTGGGTGAAATTTTACAGTCAGTTTATGCAAGAGGTTAAATGAGATCTAACGATTCCTTCTAGATCTAAAACCTATTCATTTCCTTTTAATCTAGCCAGAAACACCAGAAGAATGGCTAGTGCTGCAGTGTTTTGGCCTTTCCTCTCAAAGTCCAGACTTCAATAAGGGAACATTACAGGCTCTAATAAAAACCACATTGCCTGTAATACCAGGAAAGTGTGCTGGATCACACACTGAGATCAAGGGAGACAGGGATAAATTCAGCTCATTGCAAACACTGGAAAATATACTTGCATCAGGATTTGAATGTCTGCTGCAAGACATGGTGTTTGACCCGTGTTTTGTTTTAGGTGGCTCTAGTCCCTTTGAAGAGTTCCCTGTAAAGAGACAGTTGGTATTCAGGGACCACTATATCCCAGTTTCCTCCTGCACCCTCGTTTCTTGCACAGTACCCACGGACCTGCCTCTCCTATAGCGAGTGGCATGGTGGCTTAACAGGCTCCCCTGTCAGTGCGGTGTGTCCCTCAGGCATCTGCTGAACCTCAATTTCTTTTCCACTAGCAAACTTGTACACCAAAGGCAGCTGCTTGGCTTCAGCTGTGACCAAATACGCCAGCCAGGACCACGTGGTGTGAGTGTGCAGGAGGAGGGTCCTTGTCAAGAAGGAGGCCATGCTAGTGGCTTAAGGTCTTGTGTGTGTTGTTCAGGATGTCACTTGCTCTGTCTCAGAGGACGTGACCCCAAAAGGAGCTTTGCTTGAAGGCCATCCTTAATGTCTCCTTTCCCCAGGTAGACCCTAACTCCACAGCCCCTGGCCTGACGTATTAATTTCACTCCCAGTTGTGCAACCCAGCACAATGCTTTTTCTCACATCTGGGAAGACACTATATGACAGGTCTGCATCCAGACACCGTATCTGGTCTTTATAGCATAAACTCTTAAAGAAAAGAGGGCCTCCATCTGTTCTGTATTGTACAATGAACCTGGTGTCATGGTTCATAACTGGTCTCCCAGGCACTGCCGCAAGATAGATAGTAAATAATTAGATTTCTGATCTAGGGAGTGGAGAGACTGCTTTGGTTCAGTCCAATCTCTAAAGTCATTAAACTCATACTATCTTCATTCCCCCTTGCCTGAGGTTCTGGCCCATTCTCCCACCTCCTCTTCATTAGCTATTCATAATAATAGAAGTCAAAGTCATTTTGGGAAAAAAGAAAAAAAATCCAAGAAAGCAACTCATCCAATGTACCTTACGTTGTGGCAACATAATTTCATGTTAATTGGATGGCCGCTTGGAAGTGTCGGTATTTTGTGGTTTATAATCAATGCACCTGGCCATTCATCAGTGACTCATGAGATGGATAAAATAAAAATTTGGCGGAATTAATTACCATTCATATGGCAGTTCATGGGCAGGGAGTATTTTACTAGCTATGAATTCCTGCATACTAGGTTTGATGCTACAAGAAACCATCTCTCCACTAAGGCCACTCTTAATACATTTGAGTTACTTATCCCTTAACACTCTTCTAGTCCTGTTCATTGGGCAATCTCAACTTGTGTTATGAAACAAACCTGCCCTGGCACGGGACATGTCCTGCTGCCATTCCCACAAGCATGAGCAGGCAGCATCTCCTACAGGAACGAGTCTGAGCTGACTCACTGTAAAAGTGCAAGGAATCAGCCCCACAAAGTTGGCTCCAACTATTTGGAAGAACATCATTATTTGGGGAGATTTTCAAAGGGAATATTTAGACACCCAAGGCCCATTGACTTTATGTGAGATTTGAGCAGTGAAACACATTTGACACTTTTGAACATCTCTATTTATCTAACCAAGTTACTTCTGTGGAACTAATGATTAGAGAACCTGAGCACCTAATAATCTTTAATGCATGTATCCTTGCAGCACCAATTCTATTTTATAGGAGGAAACTGGAATCAGAGCAAGACGTTTGGCCAATTTTATGTGTATATTCAGACAGTCAAAGATAATATTAGTCACCAGCTAGAAATCGAGTGAGAATAATAGCCTGACCCTAAGTAACCTCTTCAAGGTCAAGGAGAAAATCTGTGGTAAGGCAAGAACTTAAGCCTCAGTCTTCCAAGCTGCAGTCTATTGCCCTGTGTAGCGCTTTTTTTTCCTCTGTGCAGGATCAGGCTGCAAGACTGCCCTTAAAATTGAAAAGAAAGGAAACAGTCCCTCACTAATTGAAGCCAACTGTTTATCCTCCCTGGGGGGAAAATGTTTCAGTACAGTGCTGCCTTGAAAATTACCTCTCTACAAATGATATTACAAGGGGCCATATTCATTTTCCATCACAGATTCCAAAACAAGCTGGTTTTAAAGATAAAAATATTTTTCTTAATTATGAAAACACATTTTAAAGACACTGATACTATGCACTGCTTTTAATTTGAAGCCTGTTTTAAATTTTTTTTTTTAGTTCACTTTCTGCCATGAGAATGGGAGTGGTAGCAAACCCAAATACAAAAATGAAAATGGAAATTGACATTAAAGAGGAATTAAAATTGATCAGATCATCTCTACTGCGCAGGCTGATTGCGATGCAACCCCTCCTATTCTTCCTCTGACATTATGAAGCAAACACATTAATTGAGAAAGATGCCTTCCCTTTTTAGGACAAAACCCCAGCATCTCCTACAATCCATAGGTTTTATATATCAATTTTTATTCATACATCTTAACTAGGGTTTCAGAAAAGTCAAGTACCATCATTCATATGATACAGATGGAAAACTGTGGCATGAAAAGGTGAAAGTTGTGATTCATCTTACCTCTCTTCAGGTGTCTAAAAGTGAGATATCTAAATCTGAGTTAATTGCCATAGGTTCATTCCAGATTTAGTGGGGGGAGAGAGAGAGAGAAGGGAAACTTCCGAGCACCATTTATCCCATCTGTCTTAGGATGGGGTGAATCACAGTCTGGAAGCACCTCTCTCCCTCCACTGTCCATAGGAGGAGCCTAGATGATTAACTTGGACTATATGCCTAATATTTAGGTGCTAAAGCCAGGCAAAGTGAATCCTGCCTGACATAACATTTTAAGGACAGTGACATAGAAGCCCTACTTAGAATTTCTTCTGCCCCTAAGTCCACAGCTCCTAAGAGGCCCAGTTTCAGGGCAAAAGCACTAGATACAGTTTACTCCTAGAGCTAAATTATTTAGATAGGGATTTTCTACCTCCCAAACTGATTTCACGTACATACTGCAAAATATATATAGCAACTGGAAAATGCTGTGTATGCCATGGAGAAAAGTTTTCTTGACCTCCAGTATCTCCTGAGTCTTCAAACTTCTTGCAAGCTGTGGTACTGTAATCTGGGATCTTAGCAGGCAAGGGGCAAAACCCTTCTCACTAAAGTTCCCACTCAGAGAAGAGACAGTTTAGTCTGCGTCGAAACTGCAGGGTTGAGCCAGTCTTATTTTAAATTGCTCAGTTGTAACCTCTGCGTGCCAACAGCTGAGGCTACTGACTATAGTCCAGACATTTCTGAGCTTCTACATCACATTAAAACTCACTTTTCAGAAAGACCCTGGATTACTCTACAGTCAAAGGTCTTTGCAAGTACGCAATAAACAAGTGACAGTCACGAAGAAACAGGCACACAGCATTATGTGCTGAACGCAGGACTCAGTTTATACCCTGGCAATACTTTAGGCAGCCGTATAACTGTATGAACTGTACCAGATCTGAAAGAACAAACTTATTTACCTAGATCCAGTGTTTTAAAAGTGTTTAGGTACTTGATCGACATTGATTACAGTTGGGGTTAGTTGAATAAACAAATGTACTCTAATTACGCATCTATGCCAGATGCATGCAACTGTAAGTTGCCAGAAAGACTGAAATTCAGACCTAGAGTAATGACGGCAGGCAGGGAAATAACTTCAGATATCTTACAGCATTTTTTGTTGTTAACTTTAAAACATGCATCTTTTTATCCCAACTTTAAGTGACTGCGACCCGTGAATTTTCTGCCAGATGCCTCCATTTCCCTTGTACTAATTCTTCTCTTTGTCATTCCTCCTTACATGACATTTTTCACCAGACCTCTTCTAAGACCTCTGCCTTCCTGGTACGGCAATCAGCAACAATGGCATTTTGAAGAGAGAGACTGGATGTTACGCATTACAGGCCTTGCCCAGGGATTGCTTTGCATTTTCATTAAAGTATCACTTGGTAAAATACAGAAAAAGAACCCACACAACAGGAGTAAGGACAACACCAAGTCCCTCAACCTAACTCATTGCTAACTGTATAGGGGATATTGGTGCATCGCCGCTCCAGGAGCTGGGCTTGGACTCAGTATGAGAACATTTTGATCCTTTGTGAATGTCAGACCAAACACACAAAGAAGCAGCTTGGAAAAATCTCAACAAGCAAATGAAATCTGTAAGGTGTGAGCATCAGTCACCCTTAATTTATTCAACATCAGGCAGAAAAATGGCCTATATGTTCCCTTTCCCCCAAATGTTTCTCTGAAAGAACAGCAAAACATGCCTTCCTTTTTTAAAGAAATGCCCATGTAACCATAACTACAAGTTCGTCAATAGAAAAATGCATAATAAATGGCTTGTTTTTTCGACTCTTTTGTGAGACAGTTCATTAGAAACTTCATTTGTCTACACGGATTGCACTTATTCAGCTATATTCTAATAAAATGCACATTGCTTCCAATAAAGGGAATGCATTTGCTATTGATGTGCTATAAACTACTACACAGAGAGGTGTTATTATATCCCTGTGTAATAACAAGCCAATTATAATGATCAGCAAAACCTTTACAATAAAGTCAATGCACGAGGAGTGATTATCATAATGCATTCTAACTGTTCAATGCCATAAGTGCTTTGCAATTAATTGTGGAGCGTATCTATAAATGTATTATTAATGCTGTATAAAAACCCATTGACAAGCAACCTTTACATTAAAAAAAGATACTAGGATTGTAATGTGTCCCTGAGTTCACCTAGGAGGTTGAGCTGTATTTACAAAGGCGGAATTTTTTATAGGATTACATTTTTTATTTCCTTCACTCTCCCCCTCCCACCACTCCTTCCGTTTTTGCCCTGCTATTGAAAAACCTCCAAATACCACTTAGCAGTGTGAGGGCCCTCGACCATCTACCATACTTGATTTTTGGTCCTGTACACATCATTTTTGGCACAGGCTTTCACTGATGTCTTAAACCTATAACACTGACAGCCTGAGATGCCTAAATGCCAAAGGCACTAGCCACAAGAAATAAGCAAATAAAAGCATATCATAACCTAAGCAGGCAAGGCAGGAAGGGTGAGAAGGAGAATGAAATCGAAGTTACATAATTGATCAAAAGTCACGTGGTAGTAGAGAACAGAACCAATATCAAAACCTCAAGGCGATGAGCTCCCCAGCCTCTCCCCAGGCTCTGCTCTAGACTCTCCTCCTTCTTGTCAGTAAACTATTAAGTTACAGATGATTTATGAAAAATGTACAATATGGTTTTTTTTTTCCTTTTATTCCCTTAATGCTTGATTTTAAAAGGTTGTCCTTAGGACATATGCTAGAACACAATGTCCTGTGGATCTTTTCCAGTTCCTATTGATGGTTACACTTCCATCGATTTCAATCACGATGGAAAGGGCAGACGTGAACAAAAGTTTGATGTCCCTTATATTCTTTCAGTAGGTGAGTGGGGAATGGAGCACATCAGCCTTCAGCAGAGTCATCGAATATAAAACACTACACATGAGGATCCGCCAGAGCCTTTTTTCTCCCCCAGAATTAAGTTTTACCAGACAGTGGAGAGCACGAACAGGGTCATCCAGGGCCACTTTGAATTAACTGATCCATTTGCATGCTGGTACATTCTGCCTGCTTGAAAATACAGCTTTGTGAAGACAAGAGGGTGTCAGATGCCAGTAGGGTCATGCAATCCTGAATTTCCAAATAAACCAGGACATTTTCATTTCCCATTGACTGTGATCAGTTCCACAACAAGCCATGGCTAGAAAGAGAAGATTTCCATGAGTCTGAAAATGCTCTTTCTAGATCAGGTTTATCTTAGGGCTAAAGGAAAAACACTACAGATTGTAACAGATATTCAGAGCCAGAATAAAATCAAGTGGACAGGTTCCCTTTGAACCCAGTGGCTTTGAACATCACTGTAGAAGGCTCCATCACACAGAATGGGGCCTGTCGTGGTTTAACCCCAGCCAGCAACTCAGCACCACGCAGCCGCTCACTCGCTCCCCCCCCACCCAGTGGGATGG
>JAVKLA010000074.1:74619354-74650778 GCA_034782735.1 Sagittarius serpentarius
TACTGAACTGAAAACACAGCACTGTACCAGCTACTAGGAAGACAATTAACTCTATCCCAGCCGAAACCAGGACAGGGCCCAAAGCTCAGCTCTGCCTTTCAAAGACTGTGGCTTCACCTGAACAGAGAGAAAAGAAGAATGTCCAAATCTGGGTGAGTTTCTTGATTCTGCCCTGGACTCGATGCTTCCCTGTTCACACGGGGAGAAAACCAGGACATACAGGCCAGAAGGGGCCACAGCAATGCTCAAGACTGTGGGATATCTAAGGTGCCCTTCGTGGTCCTATGCCCAGCTCCTTCTGCAGCCCTTGACTAGATAGACAGGCGAACACACTTCAAGGCACTGACATCTATCCCTCCCAGTACTACAGCATCTCTGACAGCCATTCCTCAAAAGCCCACCCTGTCAATGACACCATGGTTTTCTGTTGGTCCTGGCATTTCCCCAGCCTCTCAGGCAAGAAAGCTGCCTCCCAGTTTCGTATCAAGAGCTTTTGGTTGGGTTCTTGATTTTTCTTTTTTCCTTTGACTCATGGGCTTATATCCTCTTCCAGTGGATTTTTTAACAGAATATTAGATTATTTTTAAAGTCATTCCTTCTCTTTACTCTTCACACAGAGATGCTGCAACTCAGCACCAGTGTGCTGTTTAATATTGGATATGTAATTAATAGAGAAAAGATATTTAGATTTGAGTGTGGGGTTATTTTTTGTTTTGTTTTGTTTTTAATTCCTCCTGCAAGAAAAGTCAAAACCAGATGACTAATCGTGTTTGGGGCAAATCTCAAGAAGAGGACTTGCATGAGACTTAGGAGGAGGATTTGGCATTGAGTTGGAAATCTCCTTTCAAACTGCAAGGGGAAGTAAAGAGAGAGAGAGATGTTGTTTAAACTCTTCTGGGCACCGAGGGAAAGAATGGGGAATACGAGGCCCCAGGTGTGGCAAATGATTTGTCCAGGGATCTTGAGTCCAGACCTCATAAAATGTGAAGACAGGAGCTGTTACTGTCCAATTAATAGTCTTAGCTTTGCAAGTGTAATGGTTGCAGCAAAGGCTGGCACACGTGTGCTGTGTGACTTTTGCCTGTTTTTCCCTGTCTTTCCCTGTCTGTGCCTTGCTCTACCCGAGCTATAAAAGACTAGGGTGAGCCATACTGGGCTCATGGAGATGTTGGAAGAGTTAATGGGATTCACTTATGGCGAAGTAAGCTTGGACCTTGTCTCCCAACTGTGAGAAGGGAGAACATTATCTGCCTCCCTGGGGTGTTTGCCAGTGCCACCTGCTTGCTCCTGCTGAATGGGTGTGGGGACCATAAAAGAAAAAGAGATGAGCAGTTGAAAAAAGCCGTGGCAGGCCACATAAAGGTAGGTTGTATGGATTACCACCTGGAAACAGGACATTGCCTCAGCCTGCTGTCCATCTTCTGGGGTGGGAAGTCTCTTAAAGAAGCCCACCGAAGGTATGAGATAGGGAACTGCTGGTAAAGTGGCCTCCACGGAGCTTGATGTGCCAGGCAACACATGTGGCTCAGAGGTAAGCAGTGAGAATGACAAAGGTACAGCTCTGATGAGTGCATAGTCCCAGACTTCAGGACTTCTTGCACACAGGCATAGCCTAACCTCCAGCAGTGCAGAAGAGGAGATGCTAAGCTTTGTTAAGGTTGACATCTCCTTACTTATCCTTGACTCTTTTCTTCAGACCTTTCCAATCTGAAGGTGTGAGTAACCAGACCTACTCTTTGCAAAGCGCTTCTAAGGAAGAAGGAAATCATTCCATGCGGCATTGTTATATCAGTGTGAAGCCAAACCAAGCTGAAGGCAACCAGTCTTGCTTGATTGCGGCACCTAAGCAGGCCTGGATCTGGCTAGTACCTGGATGGGAAGCTTCCCGAGAGGTTTTGGCCATCTGCACAAGCCACAGAATTCGGATCAGTTAAATGGAAAAGAGCTAAATGCCAAACAGTTACTGGGACCTTGGGCTGTGTTTGTCACAGATAAACCCTGCCAGCTGCAGCAGAGAGCTAGTGAGAGTTAGAAATGGGCTGGATGAAATAAGAAAGAGATCCAGACTTTCGTCCCAAAGGAAAAAAACGCTTAGAAACCGTGGAGAGGCCGTACTGGCCCCATCATCATTGCTGAGCTGATGGAAGGGAATAAAAAGAAACAGATCACAGTGCACGAGCAAGGCGCCGCTGTTTTGCTGTTTGCTCTAAATGAGCGCTTGGACATTTTGCTCTGAAGCTGGAACAAACCATAACCAAGCAGATAATTTCAGAGCCTGCACATTGAGTAACGAGTAGACAAACAATGCGAGTCAGTTGAAATATGAAGTCCAAACCTTCCAGCTGCTGCTATCACGTCCCCCAAACAGGAGACAAAAAAAGACACACTACACATGCCTCCCCCAGACATACACAAAGAAATTTGCTTGAAAGCACAAACACAGACAGAAGCTTTACTAGATTTGTGAAGTCTTGCATGCAGAAAACACCGCAATGTGATGAACTGCAGACCATCCTGTAAATCTCTCAACACTCTCTCTTGCAGGACATTGCACTCTTTCAACTCTAAACCACTTGGGATGTTGCCTTTTTGTTTTCTTTACTCCAGGAACCTTCTGCATCTCTTCCATAAAATGCAGGAGGACCTCAAAACCACCATGAACTGTTTCCTGGTAGAGACATTAACAGTGGGCCTGGGTAGCACACTGTGCATCTTTGCATGCTTTCCTTTACGGACCTTCCTCTGTCCTTTGAGAGGAATGTAGAAGCAATGGAGCATCTAAGCATCACTAATGGAATGCAACTGGAGTAGCATGAGAGTCCTTTCCTTTTAAAAAATGTTACTCCCTGTACAACCTAGTGAGACCTTGGGGCTGTGTTTTTCATAGGTTAACCCTGCCAGCTGCAGTGAGAGCTGTCTAGTGAGAGCTAGAGATATTGTGGATAAAATAAGAAATGGCTCCAAACTTTTGCCGCAAACCACAAAACAGACTTGAAATCTTTCCCTAAGTTTGCAAAACTTTAAGTCACTGATATCTACAGACTATTTTTAGAGCTGAATATGAGACAAGGAACCAAGAAAAATCATCAATAACAGGATGAAAAGAATAGAAAAATCTATCAATCACTTTAACTGGGATTTGTCATGTTCAGAATTTAATGTGGAGTTATAGCTTACATCCCTAAAAACATATTGGACTGCCTAATCTATGGCAAAGTATTTTCTGTGTAGTCAAGCTAAAATCTGGACAACAGAAAGGCCAATGAGCGTTTTTAGTACACCCTTAATAGAGCTAGAGTTACGCTCTGATTTTTCAGAATGAAATACAGAATTGTTGCGTTTTTATCACATTCTATCAATTCCATCACTGCTAAAGTCTCTATAAAAAGTCAAAGGACTCTGACCTTCTGATCAAGTATTTGAAGCTTCATGAAGCATTTTGCAGAAGGAATACCTCTACAAAACATTTTGTAGTTTGACTATACACACACGCACAAACAGGCAGGAACACAAAATGAAGAATTTTCCCATTAATTTAGACTGTTTCCCTAGAGAAATGTACTGAGGATACATTCATTTCTAGTTCCTGTGAGATTAGACAAATGTAAATAATGCCAGTTTTTATTGAAAAGGATTGCACGCTTTGTCTTGCCTCTAGTCCAATACGGGGATTAACAAACAAAATAATAAAACCAGCAAAACTAATAAGGGTCACTCAGCATTTCCATTTTGTTGGGTTGAGTGTAATTTGTGCCAAACAACATTTTGAATTCTTGCCCAAACCTATATGGTCTGATAGTCTAAATTCTCACTCTCACACACTAAATACTAATACACCCACTTTTGGTTCAGGTGAGCATCAAGACACAGGGAGGGTTAAAGACCAACAAAATCCAGACTCCAGAACAACAGGAGAAAACGCTGAGCAGAATCTCATTGCGGGGGAGAGTAAATTTTGGACACCCATCAGCTTTGGGTTGTGGGAGAACTTGCTGGAAAAGTCAAAGATATGTGTTTTAGCAAAATGCAGGTATTTGCCCCTGTATAAAACACAATCTCACTTCCTCAAGAATACTGCTCACCATTTCCAGCAAAAGCCTCCTTGCAAACTACAGTTTCAAAGAGCACTGCATTCTTTCTTTAATACCTTGACCTGGCATCAAAATTCCCCATAAGCCAGAAGATAGAGGTGTAGTCAGAGTGTGGGCTTTGGGCAGACCAAAGACTTGTGCTGTGCAGAAGAGCTGCTTCATCTTCCAAGCTCCCCTCTTCCCTCACGTCCCAACCCGATACACAGACGGGGTATAATAAGCTACAACTTAAGTTTCTTTGTTGTTGAAGTTGACCTTTATCTTGCAGCCCTAATGAAGTCTTTTGATGTGCTCCTAAGATACACGGCCTCCTTTTTAGCATTCTGTTTGCCGTGCCTGCTTTAACCAGTGGGCTTGCAAAGAATGTAAGTTCTCATACAATGCCTCCCTTGGGTGCCAATTGTTCTTTTCTCCCATATTTGCCCTTGAGTCATGCCGTCCTGAAACATCACCAGCCCAGAAGCAGCTTGTCAGTGGGGAATTAGGACAACGCGTCTTTCACGCCAATGATGAGTGCACCCGCTTGGCCCCTGCATTATGATCACGACTGATAAGAGCAATATGGGAGCAGAGCGTTTGAGAAAAGATGAGGTTTGTGTGTGTTGGGGAGATAATTAGCTAAAATACAATGGGGAGGGAACCACTGGTGTGACGGATAATGTGGAATCAAACCACCACTGGAGCCCTTCACAGTTCAAACCACCCCTCCTGAAAGAAGCCTCTTTTTGCAAAAGAGTTTGAAAACCCTTCCCAGAAAGCCAGGCATGTGTTCTCTATTAGTGATTTGCATTTTTTTTTAAAAAAAGAGCCATTGGGAGCTACATACCCTGTAGGCGCACTAAGCAATTTGGCCAGCCTAATTATTATTTTTTGGTATGTCTAATTAAATAGACAAAAGGCCCTCCCTTCACTATCGCTGTCGGCACGGGCTCCACTGGAATGTGCATAATGTCCCCTCATTTGTCCAAGCAGCTGAGCCTTTCCCTTTTCCCCTAGGAGATGGGTGTTGACAACTGCCCACGGCTTACCCACTCCTACTCAAACATGGAGCCAGACTGTCAGACAGGAAGGGAAAGGGGGTAAATTGACCTGGTTCTGTTAAAAACCACCGGATGATGCTGTATGATGCAACATGCCTTTGTTGCAGATTAGAAAGGTACCATGGCTCTTGATAGCAGAATTTGCCATCGCAGTGCCCATCAAGTATTTTCTGCCTAGTGTTGGCCAAATTCCCTCGAATTTACTGCGACTCTAAAAGTGCAATATTTATCCCTGAGCTTTCTGGCATTTTTCCAGCACTCAGCTCTTTTCCTGCTCTCCAGTTACACGGCACCACAGCCCTTCCTTACAGAGCCTCTGTCAACCTGCCGATTTCACCACTCTGTAACACCAGCCCTTTAACTACAAGGTACATACAAAGTCTTCCAATGACTTGAGTCACTGGAGAGTTTCAGCCTCATACTGACGCAGTCAAAGCCTCTGGAATCCAAAGCTTTCAACTGAAAAAGAACACAATTTCAGTGCCTTTTGTCTGCGAGGCATTTTACTCCTTTTAAGTAGTTGTTGCTGGAGATTTCCACTAATGCCAGCACAAAGATAGTCATCCCATAAATGAGTAAGAGTTTACGTCTGTGGTGGAAATTAAAGAGTTTTCACACATCTAAGTGCCACATCATTACTAAATGACAAAATCTACTCCTACATTTACATGATACATAAGCACAAGTGGTTTTACTGCATATATAGGCAAAAGCCTCTCTATTTTCCCAAAGAAATAGGGATAGAGAGGAAGGAAGCACCATGTCATTATATATATGCATGTATATATATAAATGTGCCGATACCAGAAAAAAAGAAGCAGAATGGTAATTTATCCAGCATAACAGACCATCTCACACTTTCTCAGTGAGCTCTGTGTTTGATCTGACAAACAGACCCCTATTAGAAGAGTACGGTGAAGTATCACCACATCAGTTCTGGTAGAAAACCTTTTACAGGAGACACCTTATCACTGGTGATCTATTGAACAGTCATTTAGCAAAGCCTTCCAAATCCACTGTGCAGGACGGAAAAGCAAAAGACCAGCTCCTGATTTCAGCTACACCTGTGAAAATCCTGAATAACTCCCTAGGACTGCGAGAAGTCTTCAGTTTCCACAACAGGTTTATCTAGATAAGCTGATACAGGTGCAGAAAACTCTGCTATGCCAGAATTTGGTTTTTGCAAAAGTAGAGTTGCTTCAGTCCAAGCAGAAACAACGTGGTCAGAGAAACCATAAAATATCTGCTTTATCCTAACCGAATTAAACACCTCTGCAGCTCTGCGCAAGATAGGTCTGAAAAACCTACATTGCCGTCACCACTGTTAAACTTTGTTAAGTCAGCGCCTGATGCTTCACTTCTTAACGAGGCAGTTATTTGTTTCCCAGGCAATTGCTGGCACCTGCCTGCCTTTTAAAATCAAATAATAATTGAATATGAGGAAAGCGAGACGAAGTAAAGGAGATTTAATAAAGAGAATCTTTGCTGCAGAGGGAATTTCTTTGGCAGTGATTACGTTACTAATTGATCAGCACATTGCCTGAGAGAAGCCAGAGACAACAATTATACTTAGCACTGTGGCTGAAAGCAATGCAGTCAACTACCTCCTCGGCTTTCGCTGTCCGCTGGTTTCACCTGGATCGGTCTGTTCATCTGTAAGAAAGAGCAAAGAGAGACACACAATTAATGGTAGAATCAAACATTCATCTACAGAGGCTTGCTTTGTCTTTCTAGCATGCATCATAGCACCAGAATTTACTTGACGAGAGGCAAAAAAAGCAATTAGTAAGCAAAGAAGTAACCACAGAGTACAGGCTGCTTCTTGGTCTGAGGTGAATCAGTATCACCCCATTTACCTGACAGAAGCTCTGTTGAATCACATTGGGAGAGGGATCTGACTCATTTCACACAGGTCATGAAATTTTAAACATAACTTTTTAAATTTCTAATAGTTTCCTCTGGAAACACTACTGTGTCAGAACAGAAATGCTTTGTCAGAACATCAGGATCAGCGAAACTTTAATTGCAAAGATTTCTTGAGATTGGCATGATGAAAAGAAAATGGAAAAGTGAATTCCACCTCCACTGTTAGCTCAGCAGGATAGTCACCTGTAACACAGCAGACTCCATTTCATACTTGTGGAATGAGATTTGAATCTGGTTCGTCCACGTGCTGCAGGAGTGCTGGCTACTGGGTGTTTTTTGGGGGGGAGAGGGTAGGATGAGAGCTGAAATGTCTCCCTCTGTTTCTTTTTCAAACATCTTTTTCCCTTCTCACATCAGAACATATAAGCAAGTATAAAAACCTTGCCGTTGTGCTGTGAATAGGATTTCTGTTCTCCAACTTAGCCCTCTCAACAAAAGCGCTAGGGACCATCGTTATCCCCAGAGCTACTCAGTCCCAGGGGCGAGGGCAACAGATGTCCACAATCATCTTCACTGGTAGTGCCTAACATGACGTGGGTGTCTGATGAACAGGGGTCAGGATATACCCCTCCTGTTAATGGCTGGAGATGCAGATTGGAACCAGCTGAGATTTTCATCTGAAAGCCCTTCCCTGCCTCTTCCTCCATATCACTTAAAGCAATCCATACACTGTGCAGACGGACTATTCAAAATATCTTTCTGTGTGTGACTACCCCTGAGTGGAATGAAATTATCCTTTAGATTTGGCAAACAAAGAAAGTGCAAGTTCAAATAGGTAACACAAGGAACAGGAAGTCAGAAGGCAATGGGAATTTCCCAAAATACTGCTTCCTAATAAAGTCAGACCACAAATTGGCAACGTGCCTTCAGGTGATACTGTCCCTCCCTTATTTGTAGCTAATCACAGTTGGGCAGCAAGGCCCATAGTTTTCTTTTTCCTTTTTTTCCTAATTTCCCTTTTTTTTTTTTGAAAGTAGTTCATAATCATTTAGATTTATTCTAATTGCTCTGCACACATATTTAGTAATAAAAAGTTATCAAGCTGGCTGACAAGTAGGTTAAGATGATGGAGAGCCTAGCAGATCCTGCTGCATTGTTGTCTCAAGAGGAAAATGCACTTAGCCGTAAACTGACCACAGTTAGACTCACACTCGGGAAGAGAAGGATCAATGGCTTCAGACGCTACTGAGCAATTTCTGCTCTCCCGTACGCCTGTATCATCCAACAAACTCCAGACAGTTGAAGTGCTAAAACCAACAAAGAATCTGGTACTGGATAAACCTTGTATCAGCCCCTGCTTCTGCAATTGTAAAGACCTGTTGCTCACACACATAACATATGATATTAGCAGGGCCAGAAGTGATATATTTAGCAGCAGCAGGATGAACCTCCTGCCACAGCACTCCTGTAACCACATGTGAGCAGCTAGCTGTTACAGACATTTAAAGATCTGACACAGGTGAGAAGGGTAATTTATGTCATGTAACTCCAAATGTCTAAAAAGTGTAATTTTTAAGCCACTCTTAAGATTGGTGTCTGAGATGAAAAGCATGAATGATATTGTGCAGTGCCTGTTCCTCTCCACTGCTCTTGAAGGTAGTCTCTGCAGTTAGAGTTAGGTGAGATGAGCCCCATCTTGGTTCTCATGAGCAGGATAATGAAGCTAAGCTACCCAGGTACTGTGCTTTAATTTCCCCCAGCTGCTCAACTGCTGCGATTGGTTTGCATTTACAGCAGGTTGGTGTTGACACCGTCCACGCACCAAGGTCTGACTTGAGAGCTGTTAACTTTTGACAGCTGCACTCATGCTATGTATTGTGGGTTCCTAACGTGGACACAATGGCTAATCTAAGTCCAGTGTTCAGAGGTCCTTGGTCAGAGGTCCATGGTCCTCACCCAAAACCAGCCAGAACCTGCATCCCAAGCAGCCACTAAGAGATATAGTTACAGTAGCCAGGAATCTATAGGAGGTGTTCTGCATACAGCCCTGAGAGGCAATGTCTGGAGTCCAAAATGGACACAGCCTTGCAATGCAGAACACTCCATAAATCTACCAACATAGCTAGTGATCTGAAGCCTGTTAAAGGCCATGAAAATCCCCACTGAGCTCAAATAAGCTTTCGAAAAACTAAACAGAGCTCTTCCTACTTGTTGTTGAGTTGGATGTGGTCAGTTTGCAAAAGGCAGATGAGATCATCAGACCCTTTAGTGAAAATGAGAGGAGACTAAAATTTGTTTGCGTTTGAGCTTTTTTTTTAGCTTGGAGTATGAGAAGAAGAAGATAATCCCCAAGAAAGAGGAGAAAAAAAGGGAGGGAATAAGCATCCAACAGAGGAAGAAAAAACTGAGGAAATTAATAAGTAAAAGGCTAGTGTAATTTAATGTACACTATGATTTATACACTTGACAATTTCTTTATAGACCAAAGAGAAAGTGCTGCCTGCACGGAGCCCATAATACAAATTGAGATCATCTTGACATGAAAGACACCAATTATAGGGAGAAACACTGAGAGGAAAATAATTAAGTTTCCTCTCTCCATTCTATGGAACTTTTTTTTTTTAATACAGACACTCTGGGAGCAAGAAGCTGGCATGGGGAGCAGGAAAGGGCTAAGTGGGGAAATAAAATAGCAGAAAGATGTGCCTTCCACAATCTGGGAAAATGCCTTCTTGGGGAGAAGGGAATACAGAGGTTCAGGCTCTCTGCTTATTCTTCAGCTGGGAATTGTCACAGGTTTAGTGCAAAGAAACCAAAGTTTATACTCCAAACTGCAGTCTTCTCAATAGTGATTGGGGCAATATTGATATGGACATCTTTAATATCTGTTCTGTCTTGGTGGACCTTAAGAGTGTGATAGGAGGAAGAATATTTGCCAGTCACCACATCTGATTTATACCATGGGTATCCACATGGGATCACAGGAACTACAGATGTGGCTGTGAGGTTTTATTGATCCCTTTCACTAGAAGTCTTCAAAAGAGATCCGGCAACATGGGTAAAGACCTAGGTAGGCTGATCCAGTGTGTGACCTGACAGATGGACTGGATAAACTCTGTTAGGCTCTCTGCTAGGATGTGCTACATTTCTGTCCGTTGCAATGGTCCTTTTTTCCTCTGCCCATGGATGCTCTTTGTGCTCTCGTTTGAAATATGACTATGGTTCCTTATTCTGTATTATCTCTGTTGGGCTGCCACAATAAAAGAAGTACACCATTTTACCATTAGTTAACCGAGAAAGAGTTTATCTCCTCTTTAGCCTCCCTCCTGTCCTTTAAGACCTGACTAAAAATTTTTATTCTTTACATAAACAATGAAGATTCCTGACATGGGGGTACCAGAATGCCTAATAGTCATAAAAACATTATAAATCAGGACAATATGTATATCCTCATTCATGATTCAGAGTCCAATTTGACCACAAATTTACTTTGAAGTGCCTCACTCAACAGCAATGCCATAACAGAGGTGTGCTGAGGACCAAAGGGCACAAAGGGATTTAGGCAAGAGCCAAAAAATTTAATTTGGGTTTCTGGTTACATATGGCAGACCCAATTTTCAAAGGGGT
Source organism: Sagittarius serpentarius (assembly GCA_034782735.1). Lineage (NCBI taxonomy): Eukaryota > Metazoa > Chordata > Aves > Accipitriformes > Sagittariidae > Sagittarius > Sagittarius serpentarius. The sequence goes on from JAVKLA010000074.1 coordinate 74,629,979, forward strand.
GGCAAGCGGATGGCAAACCAGAGTTTTATTCACAACTGTGTTCCCAATGTGGCCTCAGGCAAAGCCTGTGTCTCAGATTCCCTGTCTGTATCGAGAACTATGGGCACTGCGTACCACTACAGCTGTGAATCGGACCCATTTCAGGAAGAGAGGTTGCACGTCCTTTTTCCACAAATGCCGTAAGTTGATGGAGGAGTTAGCACTTCAGGTGCATGACATTTCTTATTTTCCTTGGATCTTTTGCATGTTCATCTCTGCTGAAGACCAGCTTTACACACCTTTGCACACCTTGGACAAGAGGATTGTATTTGTTACAATTCATACCCTTCCTTTTGGCTTTTCCTTCCTTTTGCCTAAAACCAACCCATTCAAAGAACGCCGGATGCCATCCTCTCACACCAACTTGCCGCTTGCCCCACCTACCCCCACCCCAATCCTCCTTGCAAGTAGAAACACGACATCATTTTTCATGTCCAATTACAGCCACCGTGGTGCCACTGTTAAAAGACAGCGCAGGTACTCCTGTCAAAAATGGTTTGAGTTACAAGAAGCGATGAATTACAGCAAGCCCTTTTTCAATTCTCCACAGAAATGAAATGTCAGAGCTTGCTGCTGTATTTTTCTCAGCACCATCAGCTACAGGCCACTGCAGGAATTAGACAGGGGACAGACGCTTTTCTGCATCATGATTTTTCTTTTCCTAAGGTTGTCGTTTTCTCTGCCACCAACCTTTTTCTGCTCCCTCTGGCTTTGATATTAATTTAGAGCAGGTAGAAGGATCACCTGGGAAAGAAGAGTAGGAAGCAGAGAGAGCTGATTTCTCACTGTCTCCATCTTTCTTCCTCTCACTGTTCCTGCTACCCTTTCCTTTCTTGTCTCACTTTTTCATCAGTCATTAATATACCTGGCATTTCTAGCCAGGACTAAGGCTCTACCAGGCTTGAGAATGGACGAAAAGAAGAAAGGGAAAAAAATCAAAAAGGATAGAGACACCCTGAATAGATTCAGATGTGATCTGAGGCAGGAAGGAGAAGTGACAAAAGGAGGAGGCTGCTGAAGATCACTGAAATGCCACTAATGGTTAGGAAGATCATGTCCAAGGCAGAAGATAATCTGCTGGTTGTGCTTAAGGAAGAAGTCATTTCAGGAGACAAAAAGTGATTCTAGAACTTCTGTGATCTATAAGACCACGGAAGATGATCACAGTGATCATCTATCTAATAATAGTCTTTCCACCCCTCCTTAGAGGGCTTAAGAAAATCGAATACTCCCTGAGAACAGACTGGGGGCGTTGATTAAGGCTTTGTATCAAAAACTGTGAGGAAAAGTATTCTATTGTCCATGTTTCATGAAGTTCCCAAAAAACCAGTCTGGTACAGTGTAGAAAGTAGAGGTGTTAACCTCTGACAAGGCCTGTTTGCAGCTCTACACTGGCCTTCTGGATGAACTTGGACATATCATTACATCTGTCTCTTTCTCAGCTTTCTCTTCTTTACATTGAAGATAAAGATACCCTAATGTACCATGAAGGTGGCTGATGAAAAAAAAAATGTATCTAAATGCTGGTGTTAAACAAACAAACAAACATCCAGTCATTTCTATGCCTAAATTATGTGGACAGATATAATGGCAAATAACAAACTCTTCTTGCTCAGTCATGTTCTGTTGTGTTTGGTGTTGTTCAGGCATCAGCCCTTTAAATCAATGGTGAAACACTGCTGTGACCTAATCACAAAGGACAGGATGCTGATGTGAGCTAGCAGGTCTTAGCCAATGCTTACTGGGCACTACTGCAGCTCTGTAGATGCTGGCTAGCTTCATGGAAGCAAATCCCATCCCACAACAGCTTGCTTCCTCAAGATGCCATGTAGTTCTTGGTGATCTCATGACATAGCTCAGATGTTAATTGGAGGTATGAATAGTTTAATAACTGCCCTGAAAATTCCAGAAAATATGGTTACTCCTTATTTCTTCAGTGGGAAAGGTTTTTCTGTTCAAAATCTCCCCCCAAAACACTAACAGGAATTTCATGTTACCACTTCTGCCAACTTTTTGGGGGTCTGCTGTACACAATAGTAATTCCTCTGAAGTCAGCACAGCCACTTATGTGAGTAAAGGTACTGGCAGGAACGTGTTTGCAGGAGTGGGTCATAACTTTTAAAGCATTGAGCAAAATCTGCCCTGATTGAAGGCCCTAAGGAAATGCAAAGTATATTAGTGTCAAAGTTGCAAAGGCCAAGAAAATCACCTACAATTGAATTGCGTGTGTGTAATTGCAACGTTCAAGTAAATCACTCTGTACCTGATTCTGAGTGACATAACTGAATTACAGTGATATAAACTAGATAGCCATAAGAGTGAATCCAAAGCAATCTCCTCTCTCTGAAGAAAAAAACGAAGTCGGGGCCCAGGTCCTCGGCTCAGGGAAATTTCTGTGAATGTTACAGAATCAGGAAAGCTGCTTCAATGTAGGTTAGCTACACAACCAGCCCTCTGTATTTGTATATTGCAGCTGTAAGGCATAGAGCAAAAATCTGCCCCATGGGAATGGAGGTAAGTGCTGTGGTTGGATGAATTGCTGTGTGATTACACATTAAGCATGCTTTTGTGTGGGCAGTGCAAATTGATACAATGTTGGATTCATGAAAGAGTAGGGAGAGGAAATGTTTCAGAAAGTTTGGTGAAAAAAATCACTTTGTCTTTCCTTGTGGGAAGCGCTCACTAGTAATGCATTGCATCTGAAATTATCCCAAACCTTATCTGGGTAGTGGACTCTTAATTCCTCCCTACCACCCTCTTCCCTGCCCAAAGAGATGTGTGTCACAGACATGTACACAAATAGATGAGAAGACCTGAAATGGGAATGTATGAGATATGGAAAAAAAATCTTGAAGGGTCTGACCTTTACAAATCAGTCAATGCTCTGGTGCCTACCCCTGAGAATGATTGCTACCGGCCATCCCTGCACTCTGAGAGTATTTTCTATATATCACATAAAACACATTATAATCCATCCATCTAACTATCGATTCATCTTTCCAGTTGTCTCGTGTATATAGATGAACCTAGAGGGGGCTTAAGTTCAGTTCAGGCTCATGTGCAGAAGCCTATGGCTTCAAATCCAAAACTTTCTCCCCACAGAACAGTTTGGGCTTGAGTTTGAAGAAACCGCTGATCTTGTTAATAGCAAAATAAACCCTTTCCAATACAACAAATCCTTTGGTTTGTACCTGGAGAAGCTGAGCATGTAGTGCTCGACCTCACGGTGCCTCTGGTTTTAGACAAAGTGGGGAGGGGTAAAAGGGGAACTCAGTCCTCGGCAGCTTTGAGGACAGTAAGAGGAACAAAACACAGGATGCTTGGAACAACAAAGCCTTATTTTCCAAAACAAGAGAGACAGCACCGCTTTTTTTTTTTTTTTTTTTGAGTATTTATATCTTATAAGTACTGTTTCATATGCAAACCTGCATGTCAAAGAGACAGCAGGAGATCCCCTTAAAGCTTTGGGCAGTCACACAGTAAAAATGAAGTTCGATAGGTCTCCTTTCACCTGCTAGACTGTGCCACCACACACAGTGTGTGCCCTAAGGTATTGGTGCCCTGAGCACCCAGATGGGTATTTATTTGTACTCATGGATCTTGCCTGGCTTGTGCACTTGACCTTTCTTTCCTGGGAAAGAAGGGGACCTGGTGGATGCTGACTTTAGCAAGGGAAATGTGTTTGTAGTCCCAGACCCCTTGTACATGTGAGAAGTCCCTGCACATTTAGTGAGTATACTCAAGCATGTAGAGTCCCAGGATTGGCCCACTGGTGATGCTAAACTATATAAAAGGGTCTATTTGTCTGTGTATCCTGACAGCAGAGGTATAAGTTTTGAAGGGACACCCTGCTCATTAAATCTAGTTCCCTGCTGCTACCATGAGCAATCACAATGTGAAATTCTGTTCACAAACACATCAAATTCTAATATAAAACTAAGTAAGTCTTTTGCTGTCATTTCCTTCCTTCTTCCCTAATATCAGTAGGGATAAGCTTTTCCACACTCTCACCTCTCTTCTGATTCCCCGCTTGAGTTTATTTCAAGATAATTTACAGCCAATTTTAAAATGTGCCCAAACCACCTTTTATCTAAAATCGTTTTTCTTTATCGCTGCCATCATCTATTTGCCAACTCTGCATGCATTTAGTAGAAAGCAACCACTTCTCTTTTAGCCTAGATATTGTGTTCCCAAACTCTTTCAGGGCAGAGCAACACCATAATCCACACATATGAAGGCAGTCCGTACAGATACAACCAAGATAGCCTTAGACTACCCAGCATGGCTAACGAGTAACTGTATCTAGGTGGCAACACAGAACTCAAACGAGTGACGTGAGTATGTGCCAAGGGTCCTAGATCAGTTGCGCAACGTGTACTCAGCTCGAGTGTTTGCGGTGCCAGGTTTACCCGTGCCTGCACGGCCTAGTTGAAAGCTTGCTCTCGGACCTCGTGCCTGGGTTGTCTCACAGGTGTCCTCTGTGTTGGCCTGCTCTGCGGTTGCCCAGCCCTGCCTGCAGCTGGTACTCACCCAGGCAGAGGCAGTTTGGAGTGTGCTCAGGAGCTGCCCTGGCGAGCAAGTGCAAGGTAAGGGGGAATGTAGGGTGTCCCCTTGCACATGGGGCGTGTCGTGGTTTTGTGTGTGTTGGACACACTGCGCAGAGGCCAGAGGCCTCTTCAGCATGGACGTGAGCAGGGCGGGCAAGCAGGCCAGAGAGACAGATGTATTACTCAAGGCATTATAGACATAACCCCTGCCTCCTCACTTAGAGATGAACATCTGTTCTCCTCTTTTCCTTATCCTGAGCCCATGACCTCTGGCTGTTGGCACTTCCCTGCTGTGCTCTTCGTTCTCTAGGCTTTATCCCTGCTTCTGAAGCAAGACCCAAATGCTGCCTTTGCCACTAATGGTTGCTTGGCTTGACTGTGCAGACTTCAGGCAAGGCCAAGCTCCCATTGACTTCAGTGCTTTGAGTGCAAAAGGAGCTTGGCCACCGTCCATCAAAGAAGATTAGCCCTTCTGTGCTTGTGGCTTTGTGTGCCTAGCCACAAAGATAAGACCCACAGCCAGCCCTTTTGCCCATGGAGAAATGCTTTCCGCAGCACTGCCATTTAACAAACAACTGAGTAAGCAGCGTAAATTAACTAGCTGCTTTCACCCACTGCCAGAATCATGAAATAAAGGCTCTCTTGCTGACATAAATGTGTAGGTAGCCTCAGGGCCTGAATTAAAGCACAGCCTCCACAGGAACTGGATTAAGGGTTAAGGTTGCAAGCAGGGTTTTCCTTGGTAATGGACTGGATCCACTCTGAGCCAGAAAGTGATTTTCCCCCAACACCGGTCCTGCTTTCAAGGGTGATATGTTCACTCTCTTCCTCCCACCCTCATTTCCCTTCTCCCAAGGGTTAAGGTCACCTGTGGGGTAAGCTTGCTGCAGTATAACAGATAGCAGTCCATTACCTCAGTCCTGCACCCCAGGAGGACCAGACCTAAACCTGTTCCACGTAGGATGCTCTAGCATTTCTGAAGCCTAGGGGCTTCCTTCTCAAGGTATATCCCTATCATTATACAGGTGGTATGGCTGTGCTCTCCTTTCAGTTCTCTTAATGGACAAATATAGTCTAATTATTTTAAGATAACCTGAAATAAGCCCCATTCGAGCAGAAAAAAACCAGCAGCCATTCCACCTTCTCCACTGGTTTGTCTAAACTGATTTGAAATCACACCTCAAATTAGATGTGTGAAAACCTTGCCTAAAGATAAACCCCTTAGCTGTGCACTGGATCAGGCCTGCAGTTCCTGAAGGAGCTGGCAAAAGGAAAATAACAAAAAATCATAGAATCATAGAATCGTGCAGGTTGGAAAAGACCTTCAAGATCATCAAGCCCAACCGCAAACCTAGCACTGCCAAGTCCACCACTAAACCACGTCCCCAAGCACCACATCTACATGGCTTTTTAAATTCCTCCAGGGATGGTGACTCAAACACTTCCCTGGGCAGCCTGTTCCAATGCTTGACAACCCTTTCAGTGAAGAAATTTTTCCTAATATCCAATCTAATCCTCCCCTGTCGCAGCTTGAGGCCGTTTCCTCTTGTCCTATCACTTGTTACTTGGGCGAAGAGACCGACCGACCCCCACCTCTCTACAACCTCCTTTCAGGCAGTTGCAGAGAGCGATAAGGTCTCCCCTCAGCCTCCTTTTCTCCAGGCTGAACAACCCCAGTTCCCTCAGCTGCTCCCCATAAGACTTGTGCTCTAGACCCTTCACCAGCTTCGTTGCCCTCCTTTGGACACGTTCCAGCACCTCAATGAAAAAATAATTTAAAAAAAAACAAAACCAAACAAGGGAAGACTCAGGGAAAGAATGAGATTATCTTAATCTTAAAAGTGCTCCTTTAAGTAAAATCTGTGAAAGGGCTTAGAGTATTAACTTCTTCTTCAGTCCTCTTTCACAGCTAGGAAAGGTATATTGGGGGGGATTTTAAGCCCATCCAGGCACCCAGGTTACTTCTTTATTCCTAACAGCAAATGAATAAGCACAAGCAGGAACCTTGCAAATGTTAGTATAGCCTTCAAAAAGAAGAGAAAACAAAAATCCTTAGCTTCCCAAAAATTTCCTGAATTGGGAAAAGCATGGAAATCTTAAAAAACAAAACCAAACCCGACAATCTTTCCAGATTCCAGATCTTCAGAGTCAATGCAAGCCCCTGTGCTGATTTCAGCCCATCCAGTGCAAAAGGAGCTACCCCTCACCCTCATCTATGTATAACTGGTATCATCTAGTCCTGTGTTTTGACAATTATTTATAACATAATTACCAGACTGATGAGTATCGCTGATTAATTATGTCATCCTTCAAAGTTGATCTGGGTACTTACAATAAACAAACACCCTGGCTGGATAACACAGATGATTTTCTGTGTTTGTTCCAGCTAGCAAAGGCCAGCAATCTCATTCCACCACGCAGGAATGTGGTCAGAGACACCCAGGGATGAATTTCTGATCTGTCATTCATGTGGAGCTGCTTCTTTTCTGGTCCCTGACTGCACCCTGGTTTCCCCCCTCCCAAATGATAAATATTTCCTCTTTGCTGAGAGCTATCCAACAAGAGCGATGTCTGATACTAATGCATCGCTGATGCTTTCCTCCACTAATTATGCCTAAATATTGCCTTTCTTTCTTTTCCGCCCTGAACGATCCGTTTTTTTTCTTTTTTTTTTTTTTGCATCAACATGTACCAAAGCATTAAACAAGACATTCCATTAATTTCTTCATCATCATAACTTAAGCCTGGGACATACCCTTTAAATATTCATTCAGCTATGAAAACTGGGCATTAAAATTTTAATAATGTCAAGCTCATTTGAACTGAGCTCCTGGGGGAATATTACGATACAATTAGAATAAATATGATGATTGATTTGGTGTAAAGGTTCACCTGTCCACATCTGTTAGTGGCCGGAAGCAGCATGCCACCTCTGGCATCTGGAGCTGATAGCTCCAAGTTATTTACTCCCTTCCTCCTCACTCTCATTCGCTTTTCACTTGCTTGCAAGCTTGACCCCCTCGCTTGCTTGCATAGCGTGTTCAGCTTGGATAAAGTTGGAAGAGGCAAACCAGAGAGGCCTCATCAAGAAGAGACAACTCATCCAATTGCATTTTCCTCCCTCCTTCCCCTTGTCGTGCTGTGGCATTTGATTAAAGACGGAGCGTTGATCAGAGCCACTAGAAGTTCAGCTATAAACTTTCTGGCGGCATTAACCATTAACCTTTTTATAGTATGTGTCTGAACTCCCAGGGTCTGATTCTTCTGTGTGGGTCGGTAGCAAGCCTAAGCGGCACTGACATGTTTGAACCAGAGTGGAGGAGAACAAGGCTTGCTGCTTTCTAGCAGTGTCCTTCCAAAATCACTGCAGAGAAATATTCTCAAGATGTGACGCTGAGAGTTAAAAAAAAAAAAAACACAGAGAGGGAAACCAAGCAAGAAATCACACTACTTAAGGAACCTTCTGTTTGAAACGCAGGATGTTCTCAAATACACAGACAGATAATTAAAAGATTTTGGTCCACTGGGTGCTTAGCATATTTGAAAATTTGGGCCAGATTGTACTTTCTCTCTCTGCAGTGTGAATTGGGTGCTACATGGTGTAAATATGAGATGAAATAAATTGGAGCCATGACCACTGAGAACAATCATGGAGGTTTTTTTTTTAGAACAGCTACTTTAAATAAACTACTCATTAATTATTTGAATTAGCGTATAATGCAAACCTCTCTGTATTTAAAGGTAACTCTGGTCTAGCCTTGCTTACAAGCACTGCCAGTGTTTCTAGCTTTTGGGGCTTTACCACTAGTCTCCTGACACACGGTGCTTTCCTTAAATCCTCAGCCTCTGGACCTGGGCAACTTTTTAGCAAGGATTTTAATTTCAGAATAAAAGAAAATTCTTAATGCTCACAATATATCTCAAAGAAAATGAATACATGAAAATAAAATATCTCTTACATTATCATATCACACATGATTGCTCGAGTTAATTTATGATTGATGCATCTTTGCAGTAGGCAATGTTAATTATTAGAAGCATTATTTGCTTTTCACTGTTTTAAGCTGTTTCTTTCCTCTCTGTACTTTGCTTAAAGCAGATACTGATCCTAAATCTGTCACTTTCTTTTTCAAATTCAAAACAAGTCCAGTTCCTGTTCCTATTCATCATCTCTACTTCTGCATTATTTACTTTTCAAAACCTGATAAAAACATATAAAGCTGTCCCAAAAAACTTTTTCTGCTGAAAACTAAAGAAAACAAAAAATCCTATACTAAATTGTATAGAACAAAAATGTACATACATAAATCTTTAGACAAAATCCATACATTTAGGATCTGCTCTTGTCATCAGCAGCTGATTGTTTTTTCTATATGATGGACCTGGCACTTTGTTTAGTTTACTCAGTAAGGAAACATAATACCTCATGGTAATAATAATTTGAGATCAACAGGTCTGGTTTTAGTTTTGGATATTGCTCTCCGAGAAGATCTTTGCCATTGACTTTGTTACCAAGATACTTCTAACCATCATTTTTGTGCCCTGTATACAACTTTTCCCATCTGAAGCCTGTTATCTTTGCAGTCTCTGCAGGAAAGACCATAGGTACCCAGGTCTAATTAGATGAGATCCTGTGAGCATCCTCGTTATTTGCTGTCAGATCACACAACTGAGGTGACACAGGTGAACTTGTGGGTGTTTCTACCCTGACAGTGAAAAGTAAAATTTCTTGGGTTAACACAGTTGCAGGAAATGATGGTCATGAATTGGCGCTGACATTTGAAACCATGCCTGTTTAATTCCCGAATGCACGCAGAAGCGCAAGACAACCACAGCAAACACTAAAGGCAGTTGCCAAGGATGCTTATGTGTAATGGGTGTAACCTACTCCTGTAAGATTTCTATGTCCCTTTGGAGTCTCCCCCGCTGTCCCCACACCCCCAAAAAAAGGAAGAGATGTTTTAAAATAAACTCAGCCCATTATACATTACAATATAGAGACAGGAAAGGGAGATAATGGTCACTTGATGTTGACTTTCTCAGAAGGAAAGGGACAATTTGGAAAGTCTGAAGTCTACTTACTGTGAATGCAGAGTGTGGAAAGATACAGCCTTGAACTCTTTTTTGAAGTCTATTACCTATCATCTTCTCCCCACTTACTTTCCTCCATGGAAAAAGGGGTTAGACAGTAATCTTTACCTTCAGGGCCTATTGTGAGGATTAATTAGATATTATTCCTACAAAATTGTAAATTTCTAAAATGCTATATAAGCTTTCAGTGTTATTATAATGTCCTATACTCTGCATAACGTATACCATTGCAATATTACTCGTTGGTTGTTCAAGACTACAGAACTGCTGCTTCTAATTGAGTTAATGGCTTCATAGGTTGGTAATTTAATAAAACAGACTGCTTAAACCAGCAAGGTTTTGATTAAATGGGGTGTGTGCAAAGGGGAATTTATATTTGTTAGAAGCTCCATAAATCCAAGGTATCAAGGCACAGATAATGCTGGTATAATAGTCAATTATACAGCGAGGAAGGGAGGACAGAGCTGGAAGCCATTTTGGACATTGGTGTCATGTACCGCTGTAGTCAGATATTTTGGGCTGCTCTCAGGAGTATGCACAAGTAAGCGATGGTGTGCACATACAGATGAGACACTGCGCTTCTCCCACTGCTCCCAGCGATTTTTTTAGAGACAAGGAGGCTATATCCTAGGTTATCGTGCCCCTTACCTGACTTTAGAGAGAAACTCTATTGCTTCTTGCCAGCTAGCCTAGCCCCCTAATTTAGCTCTAATACTGGAAGGAAAATTGGAAATTTTGGGAGAGACCCTATTTGCTTAATAGAAAGACTTAGCTTGTACTTAAATTAAAGCTATCTCATGAAATGCCTTCCTGAAGCAAGCGCCTGGCCTTGCCCATGCAGAGAAACGGGCTGCTTGGAGACCTCCAGAGGGAGCTCTTGGCTGCCTAAATTTAGACAACTAAATTATGCAGACCCAATTTCCTAGGTGGAGAAATTAAGGATTTACTCCGGGAAGACTGCTTCATTAGGTACTTAAAATGTACTCAAAAGTTAGTTACTTCAGTACACAGAGTGGATCGCACCTTTTCACTCCAGCAATTGCCTGTCTGCGGTGATTTTGGACTGCGGGAGCGGCTCCAGGCGCTTTCACTGCCTGCTACAGTCAGGAGGAAAAATCTGCCCTGAACTTGGAAAAACGAGGGAATGAATCCCTCCATCTTGACACTTTTCTGTGCTGTAAATGCCAATTCATAGCTGCTTCCTTACCACGGGTCAGCACCACTGAGAGTTAAAAGTTTTGTTCTTGCATCCTCTCTCAAGAGCTCCAAGTCAGGCAAATCTGAAACTAAAGGGATCCTTTCTTTCGTCCTTCTGACCCTGAAAAACAAAGTAAGGCAGGCACAGCTAGCCTGGCTATTTTGTATATAAAGAACAGCACCCACAAAGCTAATGAGAAGCTTTTACGGCTGTTTGTTGAGCACTGATAGATAATCAGGAACAGGTCCAAGCTGCGAAGTTTCATCTGTCAAAAGCTGGGCAGAAACTTTCCATAATAGAGGCCAGGCACAAAATTCAGATCCTGACACAAACACAGCCAGTTTAGGAGGGCATATGGCAGTTGTGCGAGTGGCTGGGATTAAATCTCGTTCAGAAATCTGGCTCAATTAAACAGTTACTCGCTCACATCTTTATCTGACCCAGCCAAGCTCACCAGCCCAGACATCTGCACTTCTACAGGGCTGCATTCAGACACAGGAAGGTATTGGGGTTTCACTGGAGACGGGAATGCCTGACCCTGCAGATCCAACCAGGCGATGGGGACCTGAGGCCAGGCACGAACCCTGAGCAGGCTTTCCGGCAGGGTGACCAACATTTTGTGGCTCCAGAGGAGCTGATGTCAGCGCTTCCACTTCGGAGGGGAAGGGCTGGCTCAGCAGAAAAGAAAAATAACAGGAGAGTGGGAAGTCTGACATCAAAACTGGATGTTTTTCCTTCTCCCTAAATGTTGTGCTTTGGTTCGATGTCAGGTTATCGGCCCTGGTATTCGTTAGTCTCTAGCCTACCTTACGGCAGGGGTCAGGCTGCTTGCTGAAAGTTGTCCTCCTCAGCCTTAAAATCTGTGAACTTTGCTGAAGTTGAGGAAAGGTTTGTGCCCTCATGGAGCTTTGAGTAAAGACTCAGGACAATTTGCTTGTGGCTCCAGGTATTGTGCTCACTCCCCACAAGAGCCTTATTAGAGCATCATCAGAAATGTTGTTTTGATTAACGTTAATTTCATGCTGGGCCAAAATGCCCCTCTCCCCCCTGTGACAAGCTCCACAGAGCCAGTGCTGGACAAAAGGAATTCAAAATTCAGCTCCTTCACGTGAGATGGTGTGTGCGTGCGTGTGTGCTCTTTAACTAAATCATTTATGGTCAATAATGCCAGGTTATTATAGGTCAATAACTTTCAATTATTCACTAGCCTTGCTGTGCTCCCACTGTCAGGCAGCACACCGGCATGTCGGCTCTTGAGAAGCAAAAAGCTCGTGATGGGAGCTTTGGAAAAGCAAGCACGAACACAGCTTGCGCAGAGAAAAAGAAAACAGAGGAAGAAGAAAGTGTGAAAAGTTCTAGTTGCTCTCAAGAGTATCTTGGGGAACTTGTGTGTGACATATTCTCTCTTTCTCAGACATGCATGCACTCTGGGCCCCAAAATTCATTATTCCTGTGCTCCCAGCTGGTCAGATGTGAGGCAGTCCAGATCCCAGGGCTGCGTGACCACAGAGCTGGTCCTGGGAGAACATTATCTCTCATTAAGGCCTACAAGCTTGGGCTTAATGCCACAGTCGCCTGCGGGTTGTCTAAGCTTTGTGTGTGGACAGTTAATGCTCACAGCTGCCTGCTCTGTACTGGGTACCCAAGAGAGGAAGAGCATCAGATTTTTTTCAAGCCAGGGTGCATATATCAATAAAGAAACAAAAATGAAGAAATCAAAAATTGCAGGACAACATGAAACTTGTATTTGCCCCCGCCACTAGTGCACCGGCACTAATGCTCTGCCCTGTGTCTCATGAGAAAAGTGCTCAGGAGCCTCGAACAGCAGGCATGTGTAAATAATAGTCTGTCCCTGCGGAGACCGCGGGAGGCAAAAGCCAGCCCTGTGATTTGGCAGCTACTCATTTTGCTCCTGTGGAGGGTCTGAGCGTGCTGCTCCCAACCAGATGTTTTGAGATGACAAGCCAGGACGCAGGAGCAGTGGGATGGACTCATCTCCTGTAAAGGAGCCTCTGCGTGGAAAGTGGAAGCAGGGAGTAAGTCAAAGCCTGGGAGAAGAGACAAGGAAGAATAGTTCTGCTTTTTTGTTGAAAACCAGGTATCTAAGCTATCTGCCTAGAGGCCTTTTTGGCTCTTTGCTGAGCAGTGCGTTGACCCTGCTTCCATCGAGAGCTGAGAAGTGCCTCCTCTACCAAACAGCTCAGCACTGGTCACACTCTGTATGTGGAGAGGGACTTGGCTTGGGGGAAAAGTGTCTCCTTTTCCTGGCATCTCCAGTGGTGGCCACTGCTGGAGATAACAGCCCTGGCAGCCGTGGCTTTGGTGACTCCCACATCTGCACAGCTGCCTTGGGCAATGAGGAGTTAACAGGAGCTCTGAAGAGCCGGTCCGTTTTGAATGTGAATAATGGGAATACTCTCCTTCAATCGTGTATTCAGCACAGGGATGTACAGAGGTATAAAGTTAATCACTAGCTGGGCCACCCCTATTTCCAGAAAAAGAACTTTAATACCTCCTTTATCCAATGAAGTACCATTGTTATACCTGCATATTATGAAGGGTTTATTAAACCGGTGATAATCTATTCAAGATAAAGTGATCTGTATGGCCAACTGAGCACAGATCAGACAGAATGATGGGAGGTTATTGTTAAAATATGCAAATTCACATCCTATTGAAATGCAAACCCTCCAGATAAGATTTTTTAATAAATCTGGTCTTTTTTCACTGCATGAAGGTAACCTAATGTTTATTGACTTCAAGACCATATAATGGAACGTAATATCTATTAGTCAGATCCTTGCCTCTCTTTCGATTACTGGAGGTACATGTTCTGGCTCCCGAAGAATTTTTGTTTTATGGTTTGGTACAAAAGAAAAGAGATTAAAACCCCTGAAATTAATTAACTTCCTTCTGCCCAACACCCCCCTTCCTCCTCAACTGCTGTCATTAGTTACCGAAGTAAAAGGAAGCAGTACCCATCAGCTGAGAAACTGTCCACTATTTTCAGCGTTAGGAAAAACAGCCAAAAGGAGAAATACCGCTAATGCAGAACAACTCTGTGCAGCATACAACAGAAATTAAGACTTTTGGATGTCTTCCTTGGGTTTACTATTACCATGCCAGAGAAAGTTCAGTAAAGTTTTATTTCACCCTTCCATAAAATAGGACTATGAAATAGCTTGACCTGACCTCTGTGTGTGTGTGTGTGTTCTTCTGGGTGTAAGACTTGTTTAATGCAGATATTCAGTGTGCTTTTATGAACTGGGGGCAGGGGGGGACAGGTGGTTGCAGAACCAGACACAGTCTCAGGTAGAGAGCAGCAGCTGAAATAAAGGCTTTTATTTTTAGTGAAATGCCAGCGCTGCGACAGCAAAAGTTGAGAACCCATTTCTGCCTAAAGGTCGCTTCTCCTCAAACCCTCTAAAATCTACGTGGTGATGTAGATTGACCGAGATTTGGTGTGTCTGGTGGAGGTGGAAAGTTTGTTTCTCATTCCAAAGCGAAGGTCAGCCGAGTGAAAGTGTCCTGAAATACAGCTTCTTACCTCCTTGGAAAAGCCCTGCCCACCTCAAAGAGGCTTTTTCATATTGCTGATAGGATCTCCCAGCTGTTTTGTGGTCAAATCGGGATTGTGATCATGTCTAAAATGGTCTCATCCACTCAACATTTACCCCGGCTTGTTCTTGGTGCTCACAGAGTGGAGTGGAAGCCGCGGGACGGAGGGAGAGGCTGGGCAGGGGCTGGTGTCACTGCAGGGGATGGGACAGGCAGATCAGCTATGGGCATGTACAGGAGGAATTCAATATGCACCTGAGGATGTGCAAGCTGGGACATGTAAACCACTGCCTACAGCTGGTGATCTGAAGCAGCTATGCCTTTTCTGACCTGTGCTGTTCTGCACAGACAGGGCTATACAACAACCCAGGGGTAGTCTTTTTAAGTACAGCCAAAAACCTTTAAGTCCGGTCCTTTCTCTCACAGCAGACCTCTGGCTTCCATTGCATCTGAAGAATAACCCAAGCTAAACCTCTCTGGACAGTTCGCCTATTAGACTGAGGGGGATGTGCATAAAATGTGCTGCCTGCCTCCGCGTCTGCAGTGGGAACAGCACTTTCCTATCCCCAGGCTGCACCGCTGCCAAAACACAGACTCTCTGCCCAGGCACCCTTCTCATCAGTCACTTCACTGGGTATACCACCAGTTACAAATTAGCACTTAATCAAGATAAATCCCATAGGAAGGATATGGATAATATGCAATGCATTAAGCCTGCAAATTAAGATGGTCTGATTTAGCCCTGGCTTTAAAACTCCCAAGCTTGCATTAGGACTAATGATGAATGGATGTACGTCCCTGGTTGGACAGGAGCTCTGTCAGGGCAACGCTGCCCAGCAGTGACAAAGCGAGTGCGGAGCAAGTGCTCTGCTCAATGTTCATTAGGCCTTCCACACTCTCCCTGCTTGGGAATGCGCTTTCCCTTGCCGTGGATGGTTGTAATAGTGACAATTCTCCAGGATCTATTGACTTAATGGTCCCGGAGTTCATTAATAAAACCTATCTGAGGGCAGTGGTTGCTGGCATCATTTGCCCACTGATCAGTGTGGGGAAACTGAGGCACACGGGGCCATATTTGGAAAGGCTGACTTGCACTGTGCCCAGGGCTTTCCAGTCGCTAGGTCTAAACAGGACCCTGTACATCACCTTGCTTAGGCACTCTCAATCACACTTGGGAGTCTCTTGTTCTTTGACTAACTAGCTGCAGGGATGCAGGTGACATTTCAGCTCTCTCACTGTGGCCCAAGGTAGTTACAGCTCAGTGGCCTGAATTCTCCTAGCAGATTAGTAGAGGAGCAGAGAAAGGAAACTCTTTCCTGCTCCATCCCCTGGGCTGCGGTATGGACCATGCAGCAGGATGGTCCTCAGTGCTCTTTGCTCCAGGTACAAACACAGCTGTTTCTAAGGAGCGCTCTGCTCCATGGTGCAGCATGCTTTGCAAATATACAGTTGGAGATAGTTTCTCTCCCTGTGTAACTGAGCAGTCACAGAGCTCTAGTTAGCCTCCCTTCCTGCCTTCAGCTCCTGCCAGACCTGAAAAAAGTCTGTTATCAGGCCTCCCATCTATTATATATAGCCTAGAAAGTAATCTCTGCATGAGATCAGGGAGGAAGAAAACCCCTTAGCAGTTTGTTCACCCATCAAGGTCAGGGTCCACATGGGCTGGAGTACACCAAGGTACAAATCCTGCAAAATTCAAGAGAGCTGCTGTTTTAAGCGAGGTTCTCTGTGATGGGGCTTCAAGAGAAATCAGTTTAAGATTCTCACCTGGGAAGCATCAGGAACCAGCTACAGTCTGCCAAGGGTTAAGGGGCTTTGTTCTGGCTGCAGAAGTACTTTAGGGAAGGAAAATTCTTTAAAATAACAAGCATGGCAAAATCTGTGATTTTAAAGTTACTTTTCTTCACGTTTGCACTAGTGTGCAAGCTTGTCACAATACGGTACCTTTCCTGGATGTCATACTGCACTTATTACTGGGAATGACTACTTTCTACAGTGCGTCTCTACTTTATGGCTTTTTAAGATATGGATGCTGTCATCGTATTCCCCAGAGATGTGTTCTGGTTCATGGAGAGGCTGTTTTATATAATCTCCCGTGAAAGACTGAAACAACAGCAACAGGAACAACAATAATGCAGCAAACTACCTCCTGAGAAAAACAACAAAGTGGTGGCACAGGCAACAAAATCTCATCACCCGCTGCAAAGTGGCAGACCTAACTCAATTCACGTGGCCGCACTTCTTATTCCACAGGAAGGTTGGATCACATTCACCCCCAAAAGGACCAGCCCTGTCACCCTGTCCTGGGAAGAGCTAATATATATTACTTTATCAAATGACATCAGAGTTTTTTTACAAGTTCCAGGTGGCTTGGGACAGGACACAGAAGTTGTGACTGTGCTTCTGTGTGGTAAAAACAAGGCTCCAGCATGGGTTGATGCTCGCTGAGGGTTGTGATCCACCACACATACCTTTCAGTGCTCGGGGCTGCTGCTCAGCTGCCCTCGCCTCTTCCCAGTCCACCCCGCAGAAAAAAGGGTTTGGGTTTGCTCAGAGACCAAACACAGCTGAGTGTACAGTAGCAAGCACACTACTGATGTGTGGTAGAGCCTGAACAGTAATGAGCATGTGAGTGTATGCAAACAAAGGAAAGCCTGCCTCCCCCAAAGCATGCCATCTCTCCACCGCTCTCCTCCCCGCCAGTATCACCCGTCTGTTCTGCATTGCCATCCTCCCTGATGTGCCTCCATCCGGCAGCTCAGAGCAGGTACCAGCAAGTGGAGCTCTCTGCCAGCCAGTGCAGCTCCTGATGACATCCTTTCTTTCCCGGCCAGAAAATGTCAAATCTCAGAGTTTATGACTCTGCTTCCTTTCACCTCCCTCCACTCCTTGTAGAGCAAACCCCAGTCAAAGCAGAGGTGATGGCAGGAGAGAAACTGGGGGACAAGACCCAGTATTCACTCATAAAACACTATTAGTGAGGGCAAGGGATTACCCCGGGGAACCTCACCCGGTGGTCCAGGGTGTCGGGATGCCCCAGTCTAAGCAGAAAGTAAGAGAAGCTGTGCCCAGCCAGCGATGTACAATAACTTACCAGGAACTGTCAAAGCCAGAGGTTACCTTATTATCACTGTGACTTTTTCGTTGCCAGACAGCACTTTAAGCCACATATCAATAACAAGAAGGTTGGTGTGCAGTTTATGCAAGAGGGGAAAGGTGTCTTTTTTTCCTTTTCCTTTCTTTTATTTACTTCCCCTCTAAGATAAGAGGCCAGTAACTGCCGTTCCACAGGAAAGAAAGGGCTTTGTGATGAGGCAGCAGGATTAAGGTGGCTTCGTGTTAATTTTGATAGTGCTGGAGATACATATTGAACTGAAAGAACAGGATAGGGCTGTGCCCTGGGGGGTGTGTATTTGTGTTTGTGTGTGTTTCTTCAGCTCCCAGGCTGGAAAAAAAGAGGCTCTATGTGTGCTTGCACTTGATTGTAACATGCTTCTGGCTTTACTTCAAATCCAGATTAACACCATGGATATGAAAGTTTGACCAGGAACATGTGAGTTAAATACTTAGCGAAAACTGTTCAAGGCATACAAACAAATTGAAATGCAAAACTGCTGATGGAGGATGAGGGAAGTGGTGTAAAAACTGGAAGTGATGAAGAGTAAAAAAACCAAAGACCTGTGGTATAAAGGAGCTGAAAGCGAGAGCTTGAAAAAAGTCTCATTAAAAATAAGTATAACAAGTGCTGTCATGGATGATTATAAGGGTTTGAACCTGTCACCTACAGCAACAAGAGCACTGGCTTTTCTCACTTGACCTGAGGAGATAATGCTGTTAGCTGAGGTTAGAGAGGGCAGGTGATGAGTTGCTGTTCAAATACAAAGCAAAGATGTCCTTTCACTCCAGATAATTAAACCAAAAACATAAGCAAACAAGGCCTGAAGTTCTGGAATTGCCTGGCAAAGTCCCTGAAATCCCTTGAGAAATGCTGCTGGACCTCATCGCGACAGCATTCACTCATCTTTATGAAATGCCATTATCTTGGGGATATTCTCTTCCCTGGTGTCCGTTTAAAAAGTACCAGTCTAGACACAACCAAACTACACCCACGGCCACATCCCAAAATATGTCCTGTGGTACTTTACAGTACACTGGATTCATACAGAAATTCCTGCGTGACACTGCTGAAACGCAGCCATTTCTAGAAGGTAACACAGACGCTGTTTAACCACGCACCACTCCACTGTGCAAGGCAGTAAAAGCCATGGGAGAAGGTAAATTCCCTCTTCAAAGGACTGGAGCAAATTGCTTGTAATTCTTTCTTTACCTATTTTGTGCACTTCCTATGAACGTTTAAGCACTTGTGTTGTATAGCAATGAACATTCAAAAAAACCCCAAATTTCCAAGATGTATATACAAATATTGAAGGAAGCTGAGTGCTCCATTTTCAAATGGGTATGTGTCTGCTTATTCAATCAGGAACATGAAACACCACCATATGATTTTGCTGATCAATCACAGCTCACCAACACAGCCTGAAGAGTGAATATGCATAAATAACAGTCCAAATATGCAAAAAGGGAGAAAAAATGCAACTTATAGTTAAGAATCACGACAAAGACTGAATTAACATTTAGCCAATCATTAACACAAATTCTTTGGGATGAGGAAATACACTGACCAGCTATGAATATATTTAGCCTAAAACTTAGGAAAAGGATTATCTCCCATCAACAGTGTGAAGTCCTAGACCAGTAGCCCAGCAGGAAAAGTGGAGAGCAAGGTACAAGAACAAATTAAAGATGGACCCTGACAAGTTCACGCAGTGGCAAGGGATCAGACTTGCTGATCCAGGAATGTCTTTCACTATCATGTGTTTTCCTCTTTTTATTTTACTTTTGATTTTATGCCAGTGCTACCAAAGCAAGGGTGCCTCTTGCAATACTGTTATCAGCTCTGAGGCTTGGCTTAGAAAATGCTCAGATTTTGAATTTTTCTTCATTTGAAAGTAAATGTTGTTCAAGCTTTTCTACAAACACTGGTAGATAGAAACTTAAGTTACATTTAATTATTATTAAGGTGAATCAGCACCAATTCACATGCCTCCAAATGCAAGAGATTTAGGAAACAGATTAGCAAATGTTGTTGTTGTTGTTGTTGATTTTTGATGATAAAAATATTGTGAGAACTGGCAGAACGGCTCAGGAGTCTCAGTTTTCAAAACCAGTTTCCAAAAACCTGGACAAAGATGTTTTGATTATCTCTTCATCTGTTCATGATACTTAGTTTTCTCATTTGAAAGTCAAATAAGCCAATGTCATTTGAAATGAGAGACACTGCCTGACGCATGTGAATGGGAGTCAAGGATTTCTGCTGCAGAGTGGTTCAGAAAACTGCCAATTTGTGTGTGTGCAAAAGTAGTCACCACCCTCTTGACAAAGCCACTGAGTTTGAATCGGGGACCTCTGGAGCGGTGGGCTCCAGCTCCACAGCTTGTCTTGAAAAGCTGGCAGATGCCAGCTGGAGGCTTTAAAAACTCCTATCTTCTCAGAGCCAGAAAGGACGGGGCTCATAACATACGAGTTTCTGATGCTTTTCATTTCTCGCACACATTTTGGGAAGGGGCAGGAGGAGGCTGAGGAGAAGGCTTCAACAAAAAACTAAAATGTGTAAATTATTTTTTTCCAGTTTCTGGCAAGCATTTAGATTATTATTATCCATAAAGAATGACAACATTTGAAAATGCAAAGCCATTATTCTTTCAGTTGAAAGCTGATTTTCTTTCCTGAACTCCCCTCCCCTGGTATTTCATCAACACCCAGACAACTTCAACTTAAATGAAACAGCAACAACAAAGGCATGCATCTCATAGTGTTTATCTGGCTGAAAAGCCCGTTTTCATACCCATACACGCACAATTTCAATCAACGCTTTTGCCAGTGCCGCTCCTGTGTTTGTATCTCAGTCCAGTATTGTCTTTTATACCTCAGTTTCCCTGCAACGAACATCTTAATCACTTTCCCTCTCCGCAGGTATTCAATTAATCATTTTAAACTGCTTTAAAGATGAAGAACTGAGAGGCAAGCTTGAACCCTGAATACTTACATCTGTTAACTTTGGGGTCTGGATCTCAGTTTTGTAGTGTGGGGGGGTAACATCAAAGGTTGCAAGTAACATTTAAAATCCAGGAATAGAGATTTGTAGTGAAGAAATAACCTAATGATCAGTACAGTACAAAAAAATATAGATAGACTGAGAAATAATTCCTAGTCTAAGGATTCATAACACCTGAAAAGAAAAGAAAAGAAAAGAAAAGAAAAGAAAAGAAAAGAAAAGAAAAGAAAAGAAAAGAAAAGAAAAGAAAAG
>JAVKLA010000074.1:74650878-74665009 GCA_034782735.1 Sagittarius serpentarius
AAGAAAAGAAAAGAAAAGAAAAGAAAAGAAAAGAAAAGAAAAGAAAAGAAAAGAAAAGAAAAGAAAAGAGAAAAGAACCAGGAAAAAAAAGGGGAGATATTAAAAAGGAAGAAAATAAATACCACTGAGATGTGCAATAGAACTGCCTCCAAGCAGAAGGATGCTCTAAGACTTCTCTGTAGGCATGATTATTCCTGGCTGGGAGAAAAGCCCCGTTAAAAAGCATTTCTACTCCCTCCCTTGGTTATGGGACACCATTCTGAAGAGAAATCATTGACAAGCCTGCCTTTTTCTAAAAGGGATAGCCAAACTAACTGTCTTTCTTGCCAGAGCTCCTGCCCTCACTTCTGCCCTTTTGTTTTTCTCTTTTATTGTTATAGTTAGAAGTGAACATTTTGGCACATTAATTAAAAATAGTAATAGTTGCAACAGAAGAAAGAAAAGGAGGGGTAAGGTGGGGGAAGCTGAAAGGGGATGGTAACTGCAGCCCTAATTAATAGAATTACTCTCAGTTGAAAGCCAGTCTGATGAGGACTCTTGTCCTTGAATAAATACTCTGTGTGTCTGCGTATGTATGTATATGTGCATATATATAGATAAATGTACACGTAAACACAGCTACTCTGTTGCTTAGCAGCCAGTAGTGTCCTTTCACGAGAAAACAAAACATATGTGATAAACAGTCTGAAAAACATGAAGTTCCATGAGCATATTTCTTTTCTCGTAGCTATTCAGACAAGGTGGAGAGTGGCCCTGAAATTAATGTCTCATCCAACGGACAAAGGCAGAACTAAGCTAATTGGATTCCCATCTGTTCCAAACATAGTCTCAACATCACACAATAATAATAAATAATATGGTAATCATGGCTAACAATTAATCTTTTAGTTTAGATTTTTTACAGGGTGCTGAATGGATCCTAATTTCACACAAATACAGATTGCTGTCTGGACATATCCGCTGGACAAAAAAGAAAAAAAAAAATCATAGTCTGACCACACACGATCATGTCAGATCTTTGTGTATATTTCAGGCGAGCAGAGGCTGTGCAACCTAAATGCCTCCTACAGCAAAATACAAACTGGAACTTAACAGAATCTAATTTTGATCTACACCCAAAACAAATGTGAATCGAACTGTCAAATGACTGTTTAAAATGACACATGTGCTTCTTGTTTAAAAAATTTCTGGGATGAGGAAGCACTGAGTAAACCTTTTCCGTTTCTGCTGGGGAGAGGAGCAGTACGCCCGTTCCCTGGGGCTCACAGCATGACCCTCGCCACCTCCTTCTCCCTTCAGCATGTCTTTATCCTCACTAGTCCCTGGTTAGGTATTGTAACTGCGAACTGGTTGGCCCAAATACCATCTCCTGATTCTGTACCAGTGCAATGGTATCTTCAACTCAGGACTTTACAGCAGTATAGGTAGTAAAGAGGGATTAAAAATGGGGCAAATTAGCCTTGTAATGAGCCAGTGAGAGATTACAGAACTGACATCCCCTGATGTCCAGTTGCATGCCACTGCCCAGCTGAGAAGCCCTTCTGGTGGGTTCTCTGTGTGGACAGTGCAATAGGAAAGCTTCCACAAACACCCAAAATCCAGCTGTGACCTAAGGGGGACTAGGTCTGCCAAAAGTTATCTCCCCAGAACAGTTGCAAATCACCCTGGCAGAGCTGGGTGTGGAACCAAGATTTTCCATGAACTTGTGATCTTCCCCACGTACCTATGTAAACTTCTAAGATCTACAGCAGCTGGTGGCAATGAGACGCCTGACTGTGCTTTGCTACATGAAAATCACCTCCTTGTCTTTTTTTTACCTGGTTCCTTAGCAGCTTTGTTCGATGCTCCCTAGTTTAATTCATGCCAAAGTCAACTGAGCTACGGAAGAGAAGAAGCAAGGCTAAGCCATGAAGTTGTTACTCCACACTGATGTGAGCTCTTAAACGTCTGTTACATCCCAAATCCGAAATAGCCACCCTTTAGTGGTGAGAGAACTGCTCTCTATATGGCTATAGCTGTAAACAGATGGATAGATATAAGGTGATGTGTGGAGCTGGAACAACCAGTTAGTAAAGTTTATAAAGTACTTTGGGCGTCCATCTGGTTGGATGGTACTTTATAAGTGTAAGGCTGTTACCAGTGCCTCCTAACAGCACCCAACTATCACTCAGCACTTTTTGGATGGACAGTTAAAGAAAACACATAAAATATATTCTTCGGTAGATATTTCACTCCGACTCTTTTACTTGCAATAGCAGAGATCTGAGCTTTCATTTGTACAGACCATTCCCATTTGCAGTCACAGGGAAAAATCCGCAATAGCTCAACTCATGAAGTTGCTGGATTTGTTATGTTTGAAGAATGAGGCTTCACAGCACAGCCCTGGAAATAAATGAGTGGTTTGGGAATTTGCTAGTGGCAGGTCTCTTGCTGCAGTAGCGGACAGGATATCTAAAGGGATAGTGATGGGAGAGGCATAAGGTTTTTTTGTTGTTAGTTTTTTGTTGTTTTTTTTTTTTCTCTCCCCTCAGGGGCACTGCCCAGAATTAAATTCAAGTTGGTAATGACTGAGAAAATAGATCACCTTTCTGGTGACAAGAGGATGCCACATGTGAATGCTGGACATCAGCAGAAGTTGTACAAAATGCTCATTTTCCCTGTGGTCTTCCTGATGGTCCTTGGGAGTACGGCTGGGGAAGAAACTGGAAGATATTGCTCCTGGATATGACCCGTAGATGAACAGAAAGATCCCCAGGATCTCACTGAGACTCCTCCACAAGGCTGGGACAATCTTATTCCTCATAGCACTTTTTTGGCTAAAGAAATCTGGGGGAGGGGTGGGTGGCTGCACTCTGGAGGAAGCCTCCCCTCTTGGGTCTTAATCACCATTTAATGTGAAATCAGGCTGTATTTTCAGAGAAATTTAGGGTTTGAGCTCTGTGTTTTTTTCATGAAACAAATGTGGTGTCTGTGGAGAATCCTTTTTTTTTTTCCCCTCAGATCCTGAATACCCCAAAGATTTCAGTCTGGAGATGCTGCCAGAGGAAGTGTGTTTTCATTTCCTACGCTGCCATCATTCTATGCTGTGAGATGGCTTCCCCAGCTGTACCAAGCCTCTCAGGATACTTTATAGGCAAAAGTTCCCATGATGAACTATCTTTTTCCACTAAGACTAGAGACTATTATATGTACCATACCCACACAGTCTAATTTAGGATTACAGTTTATGGAAGAAGATATAAGCATGAGTTACCCAAATTGCTATTCACAGCATGGTGGCCTTTTCAAATATAAATATTTATTTATGCATTCACTTCCTGTTTTTCCATGGAATCAAAATATTCCACGGACAGTTTTAAGGGCCTCATATAATTGTTTTTGTCAACTTTTTTTTAGGAGGAAAGGGAGCATAAATGGAATCATTTACGTTTTTACTACAGACCTAATTTCTCTCTATTTGTGTCGCTACTGATGTGGTAGTTAAACCCTTGTTAAGAGATAATGTTGCAATAAGCTGTTTCTTTACTTGAACTTAATTTCCAGTTGCAGTAGATTGGAAGACTGATGACAGAATTGGCTCCTAGTTATAAAACCATCTTTTTGGGCTTGGGGATCAGTCCACTCAAATCTTCATTTCATTTTCAAAACTTTGATGCTATCATTAACTGTCAAAATGACGGTCAACCAAGACAAAGCTAGTAACTTCTCAGGGACATCTGCTATAAGACACCACCATGAACTTGTCTTTTAATTTCTAAAAACCTGTCCATCTGCCTTTCACTAGTCCTGACTTAGGGATGGAAAGGGGAAAAGCAGACCTATTCTGATAATAGGGGAGCTACACAGTCCTGTTGGACTAATCCTGACACTTCTGAAGAGCTCTACATTTGACAACTAGGAGACTGGATTAGAAGCAGGTAGATGGGTGAGCAGACAGATTTTAAGTGTTATTAGTCACATGCTACCAAAGACATACATAGTCAAAGTAATAAAGCATGAAGGAGGTAACACACATGGTGGCCCAATGCCCACAGGTGTAGAGCCACAGTAGGAACCACCATCATGTAAGCATTTAGAAAGCACCCGTAACAATAGCAGTATGTAGGTGCTGAGTAAAGTTACTAGTCAGTGCAGCATAAAGGAGTTTGCACTACCAGGGAAGTTACATTGACCCCACAAAAACTGCAGGAGGAAGAATGACAGACTATATACAGCATATATACCCTATGAACAATTGCCTCCGAAAAGGACTAGGACAAAGAGATGGAAGAGGATGTCAAGGTCAAATTATTTTTTTTTTTTACTACAGCAGCCAGACGGCTCTCAAATGGTTGATTTGAACAGCTCTAATAGAACAATGTCATTAAAACCCAACAGTCAGCGCTCAGGGAACAACATTGCTGAGTCGCTACCGATGTCTTGGCAGGTGAATATGAAGGTTCACACTGTTAATGACTAGCATTTGTAATGACTGCTTTATTTCATTTCAGCAAATACTCCATTTCCAAAGAAGCCCCAGGATAAGGATGGGGAATTGAATTAACATGCATTTTGGGCTCATACAAGCCAGCAGCCTTTAGCTTGGTCACAGGAAGATCAAACAGAGACCCCCTTCTACATTGTCACCAGGCCAGCTCTTGACATTGCTATTTCAATGACTTTCACATCTGCGTCTATTAGTCTCATTAATACTCAGCATTTGCATGGTGAAATGGATTCTGGTCCCCACTTGTAAAGGGACAATTGCCTGTACACCATCAATGTCACAGCCTAGGTCCCAGATTCTGCAGAGGGCTTCAGCACACGCTTCGTTTCAAATACAGGCATAGAACCTATTCAACTCAGCACGACAGGAGTGTGTGTTCAACCTGCAGCATGGGGCAAGGAGACAGCAGATGGGAAATTGGCACAGCAGGGACTGACACAGCATAGTTAGCTACATGTTTTTTTGGTTATTTATACCTGTAGGGATGAGTGGGGAGGGAAGGAGGGAGAAAGGGGGAAGCAGGCATGGAAATGGCAGGAGGAAAGGAATGAAATCAACACATTGCACGTCAAGGCAGAAGGACTGAGAAAAGTTCCCTAAAGAGACAGATTCCCCAGTCAGGTTTTGGTCTTCTTTTTTGTCTTTTTTTTTTTCTTTTTTACTGGGATGTCATTCAACTAGCACAATGGGATGCTGAGGCTGTTTGCTAATAATCGTGCAGAAGTTTAGTCACTGGAGGAAGACACCAAGGAATAGGAAGGATGGAGTGAACGTCTTATGCACAAGACAGTGTTCTAGCAAAGCTAACTAAAACGTGTGGAATAAGCCCTGTTTCCCAACAAGTATCTGCTAGCGACAAGTAAGATACTCAAACTAGTATGTGAATGTCTCCCAGAGAGCTGAGTGTATCGTGCTGTGCACGGAACAGCTAGTGCCACACTCACCACCACTGGTGCTACCTGATTAAAGTGTATTTGTTAGCAAAACAGAACAGGAGCTGCAATCGTCTGCTTCATGATTCCGCTCTGATCCTCCTTGTGCACAGCCTTCCTAGGTCTCGGAGACAAACAAAGCTTTCAGTGTCCTGTCTTTCCAAGACCAGCTGCTTACTTGAAGTCACTTGGGAATAGATGCTGACCTTGTGCCATGTAAAGGCATGGATCCTAGACAAGCCAGTGTAAACTGCATGTTGGTATCATCATTGATAGTTCAAAAAGCACTTCTCTCTCTCCCCCCTGGAAAGCAAGGATTAGTAGTGCAGAAGTTAAGTAGGACAGATAGGGAGCACTTCTCTCTCTCAGGGTTAAGAAGGCAAGGAATATCCCACTGTGCTAGCCTGTAGCCCTCTGGCTCCTGGCAGATGCTGAGCACTGTCTTCTGCAGGGCCTTTCTGGTGGGGTTGACCCATGCGGGAGGTAAGGGTGAGGACTGCCTCTGCATTGTGCTTGTGCCCCATGAACAAACTCCCGCCAAGGCAGTGCCTTCTCCATGCCAAGGCCTGTGCGTCAAATACAAGAGACAAACATCGATGCAAAGAGTCTGCAACCGACATAGGCAATAGGTAGGAGAAGGGGAAGAAGCATGGGGAATACAACAGACCCCTTCACAGTCATATCACTCATAGGGGTGAAGAAAGGAACCGAACCAAGGACAGTGATCCGCAATTTAACACACTTCCTGCTAGTCCGGAGTGGGCCTCTTTGAGACACCCATGCCAGGAGCTTGTTTGCGAGGTACTTCACCACTGACTCCGCAGGCCCTTGGGAGTGTGCTGGGTACACTTTGGAGAGCCCTGCTGATGCCTAATCTCTGCGTGAAACCAGCTCTGATAAAAAGCAGCTCTGGTGGCCAAAAATGCTGCAGCAATTTTCAAGCAGACGACAAGCTAATCCCTAGGATCATGATTAACATGTTTATTTTGCTCAGTTAAACAGATTCTAATGTCCAGGGCTGGGTGTAAGCATTGCTAAGAACACAGTCACTAAGCTGCCAGGTTTGGGTTGCCTTTGGTGATCTAGAGGGCCGCCCCTGACTCTGTAATAACCCTGAGCTTCTAGAGAGTGGGGAAGTGGGTTTCTTTCCTTTTATTTATTGTTTGTTTGTTTGTTTGTTTATTTGATTTTTCCAGACCTAAAAGCTGCTCTGGTCTGCCATTGAGCAGTCTTGCGAAATAGAAGACTAATGTTCTTTTTAATTAATCAGTTATTGTCCTAGGTTTAGGCAACGTATTTTGCCTTTCATTGTGCATCTAAACAAATTTTCACAGCCTGGAGAAAAACTTCCTTCTCAGTAAGCAGTAAAAGAAAGGGAATTGAGCGAGATGGAGAAAATAGATCTCCTCTACTTGTCCAAATGGTACCAGGTTCTATAGTCAAGGTTTCCCCTAAGACGGGAAGTGAAAGCAGCTTGGTCTCTTGGGTATTTGTTTGCTTTTTGCTCTCAGAAGAACAATTAAGGCACATGACTTTGACATAATAAATGGCTCACTTAATAGCCACTAATAAGAGACCATTCTTGCAACCCAAACCAGACCTTTCCTGACTGAGAGCCGGGGTGTTTGCTCTTATATGACTTGATTTACTTGTCAGCTTTCATGATTAGTGGGGGGTCCTTTACACCCTCCTTTCTCTGCCAAGCATGTGATGGAAGAAGATGGGATAAAGCATAAATCAGCTTTCAGGGAAACCACACAGCAGAGTGATATCAGGAAAACCAGACCTCAGCTCGAGATCATGAAGTGCGGAACAGGATGTTTTCTCATGTGCTTTCTGCAAAATACCATCCTGCTACTGACATAGTCCAGATACCTCAGAAACTTTCTGCGCCCTTTGGATACCTTCCCACAATCAACCATTAGGGCGTGCTGCGCACCAGCAGTCACTAATTGCACCAGAGGGAATCTGAGCTTAATTCGAATTGCACATGCAATGCCAGGTCCTTTCTTCTCATTTTCAGAGATCTAGGCAAGCCAGTATCTCTGCCTTCTCATGGCATCTGGTAGTCACTGACATCCTGCGTGATCCCCGATGCTATGCTCTGAATTGTCCTCTCTTGTGCTGTACCTTCCATGCTGTCCATTTCCCATTCTCCTCTGAGCTTTATGTGTTTATCCAGCCCCACCACAGCAATAGCTGAGTGACTCAAGGGTTACAGGCTCAAGGAATGACAGGCAGAACTAATCCTGCCTTGGGGTCTGAAGACAGGTTAGACAACCTCTGGGTGGCTCCATGTTTTATCATTTCATGCCTTATCCTCCCAAACAGAAATTAAGGAATACGTTCCCAATAAACAGAAAAGTCAATTGAAAATTAAGTTTTGAGGGCATCTGACTAAGTCAGAAATTTGGTCAACATCCAGAATACTTTCTGTGAAAATAAGGGAGAAAAGAGCTTTGGAAATACAGAAAATGGACGGAATTTTTCCTTGTTTCAATATGGCATGCTTTTCTTCTAAACTGAAAGGAGAGGACAGGACTAACCTCTGAAGAGCATTTTACCAAAATTCAGGGAAACCTGGCAGTACTTCTGTCTCTGCTTCTCCCTTGATGTGTTTTTTTTTCTTAAAAAAAAAAAAAAATTCTTTGTCTTTCATTTCCTCTGTTTCCCCAGACCATTATCTCTCTTTAGACAACAGGATTTCTGGAGCGGGGAGCACACCTTGTGTTCACGCCGTCCTCAGCATTTTTGAACCTGGGAGTCACTGAAATATCTATTTAGGGATAAGACCCCATGTTGGTGTAAACACAGAAATTGCACAAGAAGGCAGGTCCAATGAGATGCATGGCTTCAGTCCCTGCTCTACACAGACTTTTTGTGTGATCACGGACAGAAACTGGGCTTTAGTCTAAAAGGGCAGCGTACCATGGCTCTTCAGCACAGCCAGGGATGTCCACGCTGTCCGCCTGTTATCCTGTGTGCTGGGTACGATCTGGGGCAAGCCAAATGTCTTTCCAGGCAGAGAAACTCCTGCATGGACCAGAAGACTGGTCCATAGCAGTGGTCTGCTCACCTGGATACAACTGGCTGAGGCCTGTGCAGTGAAATTTTGAGCCCAAACTCAAGTGGTTCAAGTGCCCGTGCTCAGCAAGGGCAACAGTCCTGCAGCAGGCAATGTCACTAAGGGGCTGCATGCACTCAAACCAGAGTGTTGACCCCATGGTAGTAAGTCAGTTAAATGAGTATCTGAGTAGATAGGTTTTCATTAATCAAGCATATGACTTGGAGAACAGTCATTGAAAACATCTAGACAAGCCTGGAAGAGTGCAGCTGTTTGCATTGCATACTATATTATCACCACATATTTAGATTGTTATTAAGTGAACTTTAAGTAAGGCATTCTCCATTTGTCATTCTCCCCCTGGTGAATTCAGCTACCAACATTGATTTCTTTTTTTTTTTTTTTTTTTAATCTGAAAACTTGGCTATTAACTTTTCAAAACTTATTAATCTGTTTTCACTCCATTGGTAGCAGCTTCCCCCCACCTTCCACTTAGCTTGTTAAAACTCAGAGTTGATTAAATATGACACAACAGTAAAATATTACATAAGCCACGAGAAAATTTTTATTTCATTATCGGCACAAAGTGAGTCATCTTGAATATGACACTGGCTTTGGCTCCATTTTCTCTCACTTTTTTGCTCTGGTTTTATATTTAATCACAGCTTTTTTCTCCCTCTCTTTGCGCATATGATTTTGTTTTTCAAATCCACAGCAGAACGATCCAACTTTGTTCTAATGCTATTAATTAACACCACGCTCTAGTTTCCAACATACTTAAATGATGAATAAGGTTAAATTCCAGACAACGTTCTGTACATTGCCATCAATTAACAATTTTTGAGGCAGTGCTTCATTAATAAACATTGATCAGCAGAGTCCTTGTGTGGAGTGCATTGGAGCTGAGAATTTGTACCAGAGCTTCTTTAATATGTGTGCTGGAGTGTGTGGTGTGGGTGAGCGTGTGCACGAGCGTGTATGTGTGCGTGTGTGAAAAAAATCAATGCAATATCCTAGGAAACTCATCAGCACATCATCTCCTTAAAGGTTAATTAAGAATTTGAGGAAGAACAGAGGGGCTGAAGCAGAGGTGATGGACATCCATGTCTCTCCAGATCATTAAGTACTAATTAGGTTTGGAAAGTCTATTGAGCTTCCTTGGTCTCATCAAGCCATGTGATGGTCCCTGGATACCTCCGTGTGAAATGCCATCAGCACTATATCTCCATTTATGAACAGGATGCACTTCAGTCTCAGGTGTGCCTGCTGTCTCTCACTATGTGTGTGTATGCCTCTTTCAGGATGTATCTGATTAAGCTATTTTACATACTGCATAAAAACTGCATGGAGAATACAGACTGTTTCAGAATCATGTGTAATGCAGCACTTTTGCTGGAAGGCTAACGAGGCCAAAAAAGGGGTTAAAAAAAAAAAAAAAAGGCAAGAAAGGTTCCTGTACGGTGTAAATTCAGAATGAGCAGGGGAAAAACTTACAAGTCTGTCTGAAGCCTCTTGCTGTGCTAGAAGTTCACTTAGGGAGGACCTCCAAACTGGCTTCCACTTACTTATGTTTCCTGAGCTCAAGATGGTGGTGGGGCAAGATGGGAGCTCCACAGCAAAAGCTACCACAGCAAGACCCCACCATGCAACTTCAAAGAGATCATAATATGTATTTTGTTAATTACCTCTTTTAAAACTGTTAGCAAGAAGTGCTGCACAACTAAATCCCAGACGAAGTGGTGACAGTTTTTTAGAAATGGCTTCCATGGAAGGTGAGATGCTGCTTTTAACTTAATTTCCTGGCTTTTCAGTATTTCCTAGTCTACAGGTCTTACAGGGACAGACTTTTCTCATCGTGTTTCCTTTAAATTGAATTGGAAATACAAATTTAGATGCTCAGCTATGGACAAGGATCTAGCAAGCAATCCAATCTGTGCCTAAAAGAAACCTTTCAGGTGCCCAGGGACTGAGTCAGCTCTCAGTGCTAATGTGCAAAGTAATTCAAACCAGATGCCAGTGACCAGATAGGTTCTTCTGGCAACCAGCCTTGATGGTGCTATTAGAAAAAAAGCACAGCTGGCTCTGCTATGAGGGTTCCCTGAACTTGGTAACTCAATAACATTTGTTAATTCTAGCTTTTAGGCAGTCTTAAGCTAGTGGGATGGCATAAAGCTGCTGAAAGGTAAAGCAAGAATGTGTCTGGAAGCACTTTGGCATTGTCAGTCCAAAGAGATCCTTATTCGGGAATATGCAAGAGGTCTCTTCCTTATACATAAAGAGCTAACCCACACCCAGTAACACACCTATTCCCTTTGTCAAGATGAAGAGAAGAATAACGCACCCTAACCTGTTAGCACTCATTTAACAAAATGATAGTGGAAAGGGTTCTCCTCTGAGCTGGCATTTTCAAGGAACACCTGGTATAATGGAGGATGTTGGCACTGGGGATAGTTGCCATTGCCTTTTTGAGCCCCACTGAACTTTGACTTTGATTGCACCCGATGGAATGGAAGTTAATGGTTCACTGGCTCAAACTGTTGCCCTGCCGATACTGTGCTATTAACATTTTGCTTATTAAGAGCAACGTCACAGGGGTGGAGGGAGCAGTCCTTCACAGGGGTGGAGGGAGCAGTCTGGGAACCACTAGGATGTGGGTTCCTTAGGATGCTTCTGGAATTAAAATCACCTGCCTCCCACTCCCACCACTACTGCCACCCAATTTTCAGCAGGAGATGGCTGAATTGAAAAGCTACTGATAATGTTGCAGCCTGCACGTCTGCTCCAGAATATCAAGGACCCCTTGATAAACCCACTGCAATGCCTGGAGCACTTCATCTGCAGGCGACTTGCTCTCTGCAATATGGAGAGGATTGCCACTAATCCTGGCGCATTACTGTTCACTTGACAGAAGTCGCCTGAAACAACTTGCGTCTGTTCTTGTCCTGATTTGCTGTCGGTATTTATTAAGAGCACTGTGTTTAAAATGGCACAAAATGTAGCCTGCAGATAACATCTTAAGCTTCCTGTCTATACCAACAAAAAAACAAACACCCCCTCCCAAGAAAATCTCCTCCAAACATTGTCACTCCCCACTTTGCTCAGCCATGTCACCGCTGCTGCGTCCTCCCCAAGAGGTCCCTGCGAGAGCAGTGGTGGTAGCAAGAGGCACCTTACCTCTGGTTTTACTGCCAACCATTCCTGAGCTGCTGTAAAATAATTTTAAAAATTGAAGCGATATAAAATGAAATATTAACCACTCAAATCAGCTCTATTTTCATGACTTAGGTAGAGAAATGTGTTAGACTGACAGCATCTGTGAACTTCTATTAACCAATAAGACCCTCATGTTCCTCCCCTTTCTGGCATAACTGAACGTTAACCTGCAAGGACATAAAGATGTAACAGCTTCTCTGAACATTCAGTCCTAACCATTGTGTTTAGAAGCAAACAAGACTCACTGTTGAAGGCTGAATATGGTGATGGTTGTATGATGTGGGCATTTATTTACCAAGAATGTGGTTTGACTCAGTGGCACTGACTTGTCAAATTAACTGGATCTACATAGTTTGACTTTTTACATAGTAAAGACCATAAAATATCCCCACTAATTCCTGCTCTGATTCTGATTTGTGTCTGGATGAGTTTTTAGAAGTATAGTAAGTCCTCTGAAGAAAAAAACAATGACTACTAGTAATTGGCTCTGAGATATGTTATTTCCAGTTTCTAGCAAGGGCCCTCCCTATACTATTTCCAGATGGGTCCATTACAGCCATTTCTCCTAGCTTTTGATATCTCTTGGTTTCAATACCGTCATAGACCAAGAAACATTATCCTGGGTAGCAGAAGACCGTTCTCAAGCACACTGGCGAAGAGAATCTGCTTTTCCATGTCTCCTCCACAAAAACTGTGGTTCTTCTGCCAATTCAACGATCATACAGTAAAATAAGTCTGGGAGGACATGGATAATCAGGGTTTTTTTTAAAATAAGGAAGATGTTAAGAGAACCTAAATGATATCTCTTTGTGCTTCCTTTACTGGTCCTTGAAGATTTTCTCTTGCTAAATGGATATTTCATTGTTAGTGGAGGAAATTTTCAGACCTATCAGGTCCTTAAAGACCTATTTCTTCTACTCTTGGATGGATAGTATGCTTAAGAATTTAGCATCAAACAAGATTTTTCTTGTTCTTTTTTTGCTCCCAGCACACTGGTCTCATGAAAAATTTCATCACTTATGCGTGTGAAGGATGTGTGTGCATGTGTGAGTGTATGCATATGCATCAGTCTAGCATATTTTAAGTCATTTTATATACATATGTATATATGTACATATTTGTGGAGAGGCCATGTATGTGTGAAGAGGGAATACTGTCATATCTGGTCTGGATGTTTCCGTACTTTAGGCGGTACGCAGATAGAGAGTGGTGTGAGTTAAAGAGGAAGGTTTATGTTGTGGTAACACTCCTAGACAGCAAAAGGAGTTCATGTAAAGTGTAACTCTTCTGATCTCAGTAATGTACTGGAAGACAAACCAGAGGAATATCTTTCCTTCTCTCTTTAAAATAAAGGACAAGTTTGCAAAGCAAGGCCCTGTACATCACCTGGTCCATGCAGCATCTTAACATTTGTCTGGGTCAAGCAATATTAGGTATGGCAGACAGTAACAGCACTTTCAAATGGGGGACAGATGGCTGTCCGACACTGACACCACAAATGTCCAAGACTTTTAATATGGTTTCATTCAGTGGACCTTTTGCTCTCCAGTCCCTTGCTACTGCTGTCAAACTTTTCCAGAAGGAAGAAGGAGTGGGAGGACAGTGTGATAGAATTACAGAAGGTGGATTTGTTAATCCATCAGGTAAATTAGTTCATCAGGTAACACCCTGCTTCACAAACTAGATCGCTGGGAAACAGGTGTGTGTACTCTGTGTGTGTGCACATGTGGGGTAGTGGTGGAAAGTTGTGGATGCAGGGGAGGAGATATAGAAGAAGACTGGCTAGCGAGCTTTAGGGTGGGAGGTGAGGAAAATGACAGCCAGATCCTGATGAGATATAACAGGGTGTCCAAAAGAGTAAGACACAATGTCTGCCATAAACCAGCCTCCTATTGGTTTCATTAGAAAACCTCATCTCAGAGACAGACTCAAGTTCTCTGGCACCACAGAGACTCATCTGTCAATGTCCTTGTAGGTACCAGTGGGATGAGATGGAGAAGAAGAGTAAAGGCTCCCTTGTTCCTTTATTTCTTTATCCATTCCTGCAAAGAGTGCAGTGTCTGGAAGCTTTAAGTATTTAAAGTTAGAGATAGGGATGGCACAAGGCAAAGTCCTTGGTAAGCCTAGCTCTGGCCCTGGAAGTGGAAGACGCGCTGTATGACTTCTGTGCACTGCTCACCTTTCATTGCGATGGTCCTTCTGAGAACGCAAACCTGCCTGCAGCTGAGTATTTTGGGAGCCCTTCAGCTTGCCTGATGAAAATTCAGGGATGGAGTCATTCTAAACATTTCCTCTTGGCTGGTTCTAAGTAGTAAATGTCGGTAGGCAACGTGTAACCCTCGTGGTGTTACTCAGAGCTGGAAAGGGATGGGGAGATTCTGCTGTTTCTGGCCAGCCACAGCACTTACAGAAACAACTTTCTGTGAGATCTGAAGA
>JAVKLA010000074.1:74665109-74695756 GCA_034782735.1 Sagittarius serpentarius
TTTCTGTGAGCTCTGAAGACAATGCAGCCTGGTTTCCTAAGGCTTTGTACTGTGAGCCCCGACCCCATTTGGATTTTCTAGTGTCTACTGAGCGGTGTGCTCCAGTGTGTCCCCTCTTTCCATATAAGCATGGTGCCAAGAACTGTACATTATAGAGTATTCCTTTGTGGCAGCCCTCAACAGCATCTTCTTTGGGAAACAGGGTAGCTGGGTTAAGAGGAAGAAGGAGTTTGCTTTATGTATCTGCTCACTTCTTGAGGGATATAGGCATTGTGAGTTATGATTCTCCAGGCCAGGGCTACCAGGGTCAAAATCTATCATGTTACAGGTTCATAATCTGCACGGGCTATAGATCTAGATCACTGTATACATCCACTCTCCCTGAGGAGTGGGAGAGGAAGAGGGGAGGAATCATAAATTGATACCTGGAATTTTTTAGTATTTTTAAGGAGGAATCCACAAAAAGGATTTTTCCAACTTTTAGACCCAGCTTTCTCCAGAAATCAGGAAATCTCAAAAGAATTTCAAAAGCGTTTTACTAAAGATAGGTTTGCTTGGAAAGATATTTTCCATTAAAAAAGAATATTGCAAATGCTTACTCTTGATCACCTTTTGGACATAGCTTACATTGAATTGCAAGTCCTGGATAACAAGTACTTCACCTTTGATGGAATGATATAAATAAATAGGCAGTTTTCTTTGCATTCCCTAAGAATAACTGTATTTCTTCATCCTGGCTGCTGGGGATGCTAACCTGTCCTGCTTCTCCAGAGACAGGCAACGCTGCAGGGCTATATTTCCACCCATACAACCAAAGTGCAAAACATCCTTCAAGCATTGTTCAGGGAAATTGCATATAGCATTTTGACAAGGCATATTCTTTGCACTACAGATGAACTAACTCAACATTACATCAGCAGTTTGTTCATGATCTCTGCAATTTTTGTTTTATTTATTGGAGTCATGATTTGGTCAAGTTTGAAATTTCAGATGCTTTTTAGTTTTCTGCATTAGAAACAAACCTCCCAAGCCTTATCACTTTTGCCTGTCTTTAGCTGAGGTGAATAGCCTGATTCAAATTTTTGTAAATACACTTCAGCTGGTCTCTGGGAGGTACTCCGCACTGCAGAGGAATGAGTCACATTGTTGCTTTCACTTTTACACTGGGGATACTGCTCCTGCCAGGATCTTGCCATTTACTTGGAGAACTAGTCAGCGCTCCTTTCGTATTCCAGATTGCCATCCTTCCCTTCGCTTTCCCCCTTCCTCCACGCTCTGGGGACTGCAGGACAGCGTCTTTCTATTGTCCTATGGAGACAAACCTCAGGTAAATGATGTTGCCTGATCCCTGGAGAAGGAAGAAAAACAAAACCCCAGGAAAACAAAACCTGTTCACATTCACACCCCAAACCCTGAATATGGTCCCTTGGAGCCAGCTGCACAGTCATACTACTGCGTTCTATCTTGCCATGATTTTTTTGGTGGAAAGCTGCCTATGCAATCCGTGAGCACTGTTGGAACAGCCCAATTTTACAAGCATAAAGTATTATGATTGCATTGATTTCCATCATAAATCATATTTTCCATCCTCTGTCTCTCTTTCCTTCCACTGACTGAATTAAGCCTTGGTGTTTTCTTTAGCTGCTGCCAGAGCTGAGGCTTGAGATGATATTAGGGTAATGATGATAAATTTTACCCTCAAGCCAAACCATTTCCACATTACAGATAATGTTTTTTTCCAAATAAGTTCTGTTATTGGAATCCAGGACCCACCACATCTGCAGGCTCAGAGGCTGCCTCAACATAGTCTCTTTGCTGTAATGGGTTTATAGATTTGAAAATTTGCTCTAAACAAATAAATGGGAGACGAGAGGAAAGAAGGAAGGAAGGAAGGAAGGAATGGAGAGAAAGAGAGAATCAACCAGAAGGAGGAGAAAAAGAAGGCAAGAGTTAAAAAAGGAAAAAGGAAGAAGACAAAAATAAGGGAAAGAGGAAATAGAACAATAGGGGGGGGAAGCAAATAAGGAGAAAAATGAGATAATGCACACAGCAAAGTCCTAGCAAGCCCGCTGCTAGCTCTGTGTGTGTGTCTCAGGGAAGGAGCAGAGCTGGCCCTACAGACAAGGACAAGTGCCACACAAGCATGCAGATCCACAGCTACGAGTTTCAGATTTCACCCGTGCCTTCTTAAAAGACCATTCCCTGGCATCTCATCTCAGAAAGGCCTTGGACAGACTACTGTCACGTTCCTGCAAAATCTCAGCTGTCCCCACGACGGACTAGGAGGAAGCTGAGATAAGCCTGACCCAGTATTGGTATCTGTACTATGGCCTCAGTCTCAGGTGGCGTCTTACTGGCCTAAGGTTATTCCCATTTTTCTGAAGCTACTGCAAAGCAGGTCATCTTGAAGCTTTTGTCTGAGGGGAATTCAGCGCGTGTAATCAGGCCTGAAGGACAGGTCCCGTGCTCAGCAGAGTATAGATTCTGGGCATGGTGACCTTCAGCAGAGCATCTGAGGGAGGCCAAATGCATTACTTACTTGTTCTTCAGCCGCCACAAAGGGAGGCCGTTCAACATGTCACGGTGGCATCTGACAGGGGTAACCCTGTATAAGCTGGTATTCCTCACCGGTGCTCCAACCCTCACTTGGAGCACGGCTCAATAAATCCTATGCTCCCTGTGCGGCCTGTAAGCACCTAAGTGCCCCTCTGCTCTGCTCCTCACATTCACCAGACCGTACCTACTTGAGTGGTTTTTTTTTTTGCTTGTTACTCTACTGAATGAGTGAAGTTGCCCATGGGGGAGCACAGGCAGAGATGTCTGCTTCAGCAGCAGGCAGCCCGTGGAAATCGGGCTGGCTCAGAGCACCACAGGAGTTCTGAGGAACTCTGCTTGGGGAAATCACCTACACACACAGACACTCCCCTGTCAAAAAGCACACCTTGATTCTTACTCTAGTTTTTCTCACGGTTTGTCCTGCCAGGTGAGACTTTCTGAGGAAGCTGCTTGGCATCTGCCACCATTTCTGCACACAGGGGAAGAACAGTTTCGGTTCCTTGGTTCATCTTGAGCTATAAAATTGCATCGCATTAGCTTACACTGTGACAGTGGGATTCATCTGAATGAAAGCAGGTACCTGTGACACAGACGTCTCCATCAGAGAGGGCCACCCAAGACTCCCTTTAGAGTCAATGGAGGCAAACATGCAGTCCTAGCTTGCAATTTGTCTCATCTTACGGTGGACATCTAAGTAAGTCAGATGAATCCCCCACTAGCTCTAAAGGGAGTGTGGGGTGACTTGCTGAGATATAGCAGCCTGCATCTGAGACCAGATGAGTAGCATGCAGCTGTACCTTACTTCTTACCGGTCCAGCTGCTTATAAAGAGACAACTTGTGCTGTATTTGTGTGGCTTACATAAGCATCGCCAGTGTGATTCAAGCTGGCAAGTAATACTGCTGCACAATGAAATAGGTATAGTGCACAGAAGAAGCAAAGAGGTGTCTATCATAGGAAGATTAATTTAATCACAGTGCTGTAATATGAAATGAAGGTGGAGAACAAGTGAATCCCACATGGTTTGCTAAAGATATTCCTTGTTGTGCTCTAAAAGGAGGCATGATCTCACACACAAAGGCTGACTTAGCATGACAAGCCTCTGGGCTAAATTCTCCTGAAAAGGACAGAGCAGAGCCCATGGTTTTAAGCTGCAGAGATGTGTGGAGTCACAGGTCCCTGCAGACTTTGCCTCTCGGTCCTGGAGAAGTTGATGGGTCTTCAAACTTTACCCCAATAGCTTTTCGCTCTGAACCCACACAAGCATTTCAAAACAATCTAATGTGCTAAGGGGAAATGTTAGACTCACAAGCCTTTTTGTCTGGGCATTCTGGGACCGCACAGACACTTGAGTAGTCTGGACTTTACTCTTAGTACCACAGGAGCAAAGCTGGTGATGCTGGCTCTAAGACAAAGCCTCTCCCGAGGTGTCTGGTATCTGATGCCATAGCTCCAGCTGTACACTGAGTAGGTCCGGGCACGGGTTTAGGCACTGCACTGAGAGCACCCAATCAGTTTTATTGTTAGCATGATCCTTGGCATGATTTTAGTTCATGCCAACTAGTGCTCTCCCACACAATGCTTTGATATGGGGGATAGCTCAGACTGGGAATGGTTCCAGATGAAGTCTGAATGAGGCTGCTTTGTTTTGGGAGGAAGAGAGTTTAGCCACATGGATGAGCTTTGTTTTGTGCTGCGTGCTCTTGGGTCCAGAGAACAGGTCCTGGCCTGTTTGATTTAGCTGTGTAGCTGTTGCTTTACTAATCCTGCCTGGTTAAGCCAGCTACCTCCTGCAAACTTTTTTCTTCATGCCTTAGGTTGCAGAAAAGCAGAGGGATATCTGATATCCTGATTCACATTTCTTCCTCTGGAGCTCAGAGTTATTGTTCTTCTCAGCCCAACGCCAGAAGCCCTCACCGCAACAAGCCTGGGCAATGCTGAAATACAACCTGATGCAGATGGTAGGGGCCAGCTCTGATTCTGGCCAACATATTTACAGCAGGGAGAAGGGGAAAAAAAATGGACCTGCAGATAGGTAGGCAGGTGGCAGGCAGTTTATTTCATTGGCAGTGCTGGAGTACCTACTTCACGGGATGCTAAATGCAGTAAGTGGGGAGGAGAGCAAATTTAAGAGGGAAGAAGGAGGGGGTGAAACAGTCAGTGCTCTTCAGGGTATGAAGGGAACATCCTGCACCTCCAGAGCGGTCTCAAAAAAGGAAAGCACCCTCAGGATGCTGCCTCTGCAGGGTCTATGTCTTTATTATTCATATCAGCCCCTAAAGAGGGGCTCTCTCTGAGGACATGAGTCATCCGGGAAAGCCAGCCGCCCTACCACGTCCCTGCTGCAAGTCTGGGTTGGCACACGCAGCACGTCCTGGGCTAAGCGTGCCAGATTGTATGTCCTTAAAATTGGGCTAAACCATTTTACTTGCTCACCTGGATGAATCGAATTGGGATCAGTCCGACTTAATCAGACTGTCCGGCAATCCTACCAGCACCCCACAATAAAAACCTACCTGATACCCTGCTGCTGCAGCCAGACCCATCAGAAATCTGTGCTGTCCTCCATCATTCCTCAAGGCTAACTCCTTCCTGGTAGTGTTGACTAACCAAATTAGACCTCCACTTTGAATCTATATTCCTAGTACCAGGTCCAAAATCTTCTGAGAATGCAGCAGGGTGCCAACATATAGGGCAGGGCTAAGTGATACATTTTCCTCTATCCCTTTCTACCCCACAGTTTAAAAAATCAGCAAAGGCTTTACGCGTGTCCTTTCACCTGTGGAGTGCCTCCTTTTTCACCATGCTCATTGCAGGAAAGGAGGAACCACAACTGAAATGTGGGATTTAAGTGCAGTAATGCACAGCTTACAATGCAGGACTCCTTTCAGTGAACGGATTGACTGCACGGGAGGTCAGCAAGGTGGACTGCAGCCAGGGAACTGCATGACAGCTGTAGCTGTGCGAACTGAAGCAGCCATAAAGGCAAGCAGCACTTAGGCTTCAGGACACAAAACTATGCACTTACAGATACCGGGAACGACCACTCTAAGGCAGTGAAGAAGAGCCTGGAGCCAAGGCTCCAGAAGCTTCATGTGCCAAGAAGGGCTTCTGCACAGTTCTCTCTCCTCTGCCTCCACAAGCTGACCAGAAATAAAGGCACCATTTTTGCATTGCTTGATAACTCTGCAGTAGCAAAGGCAGGAGTTTGACCGCCATTCCTAGGACCTCACGGACAAGGTACCTAAGAGGACAAAGTCACTCTCCCATTTATTAACAACCAGTATTGCAGCTGGCAGGCACACCACAGGGAGAAGGATTAGATAAAGCGCAGAGAACAACCCCATCTTCCGCCCTGTAAAGGAGCATTTATAACCCAGTGCAATGGAGCATTTATAGTTACTGTGGCTGTACCAGACAGCTACAGTGTGCTGGGCTGTGAGGCTAGGCCTGGTTTTGAATGAAAAGAAATACTAAACTAGATTCAGACTATTTAATGGATGGTATTTTATTTTATTCCATTTGAACAACGTTTTGGTTTATCTTGCGTTTAATTTGAAGGATTGAGCAGTTTCCCAATAAATCCCATAGTAAGATCTACATGAGAAATACACTTAAAAAAAACCCCAACCCAACAACAACAACAACAACAACAACAAAACCCTTTCTTCTGCTGCTGCTGATAACAAGGCCTATTACTTCCCAGCCTGTGTTTGGTTTCAACACCGTATAATCTCTCTGCTGCAAACAAGAGACCAAGACAGCTCTGACTAGAGCTACCCTATAAATGATTTTGTCCTTGATGTTTGTTCTCACTGGAGAGGTGCCAAGCTCCCTGCTACATGTTTAGGTACAGGTGGTAAATAGGCTTTTTGCCTGGTTCATAGGTAATTCACAGGTAGTTTGCTAGGGATAGCCAGGTTTGCACCCAATGAGAAAACAGAACTGTTTAAAAAAAACCCCTCCTGTCCTGAGGTTAACGCCTTGGCATGAGGC
This sequence comes from Sagittarius serpentarius, assembly GCA_034782735.1. Lineage (NCBI taxonomy): Eukaryota > Metazoa > Chordata > Aves > Accipitriformes > Sagittariidae > Sagittarius > Sagittarius serpentarius. The sequence goes on from JAVKLA010000074.1 coordinate 74,671,661, forward strand.
TCCTCATCGCATTTTTTCCCCCAGTTTAGACACAGTGGATGACGTCCCCCCACCTCGTGGTCTTTTTCACAGCAAAGCACCTAACCTGGGCCATAAAGCATTGCGTGAGGTTATATTGACGTGTAGCACACAGGGAACCGCACCTATCCTTTGTCGTTGCCTCTCCCAAAAGCTTGCTAACATTTCTCTCTTGACCTGCCCCAAAGCTGACAGAGGCTGACAGCAGCCTGGAGCTGCTTGGCTGCCCCAAATGAATGAGAGTATCTCTCTTTAAACTAATGGGTATGGACTGGCCTTGATTAAATTTAGGCTAAAAATGAAGAGGAGACAGAGATGTGGGAAAGCCTTCCAAAACAGAACAAAGAAAGGGAGTGATCTGAACAAATGCAGATGCCTATAACTGAGCCAGGCCCCTTCTACTCAATGGAGAGAATTAAGCATCGCTTATGAATCATCTCACCCTAATGAGGCATCCAAAATAGACCCAGATGAATCACAGTCCAGAAACACCTATTTTCCTCCCCTTGCTGTAAAAGCCCGAGGTAACTGAGACAGAGACATTTACACTGTAGTCAGTTAAGGTTAGGTGAGATGAATTAAAAAAACATATAAATAAAAAAATAATCAACAGCAAACCCCTAACTAACACCTTTTAGGTGCAACAGGACACTTGTATGAAGGTTATCTGACACAAACGGATATGACTGAGTGAGATGATGCAAGGAGTGCACCGCAGGTCAAATGGGACAATTCTTGCAACAATCAGTTAATAAAAAATTACCTTGATGGAAACTGCTCACAACCACTGCCATAAAAATCCAGATACTTTCCTTTGAAACTAATCCAGCACTTCTTGGTTTACATCGGCATAGTGAAGGACTGCGTCTTCCCTGTTAATTTGAATTTAACACCTAAAAACTACAGCGTTTCTCTTCTCTCTTTAATTAATCTATTTTCATGCAATATTCCTGTAATTAACAGAGATGAATCAAGGGGTTGGTTTAAATAAGGAAGAAGCAGAGGCTTATTCAGGAGGGTTCTCTTGATATTCTTTTCCTTACATTTGTCTCAAATGCCACCTTTCAAGACTCCTTTCCCCTTGAATAAAGCCAACTTTCCACATGGTTATTTCTGCTATCATTGCTGCCTCAAATCTCATAAAAAAAGCATTGCTTATGTGAGGTTTCACTTGCCAAAACTAATGGGAAATGGTGGTAGGTGATGGGGAGGAAAGATGGAGAAGCTTTGGTGTTCTGGGTACCTCTTTTTAACAAAAGCTCAGCGACTGCTTTTACAAAAACCCATGTGTGCTTTTGGCACAGGGTGGATCCACGGTGCAGACAGTGGTGGATCCCAGCCGTGCATCCCAGCACACCCACAAGTTAACTGAGCCATAAAGGGAGCCAGCACACATGGTCCCAACGGTATTGGTACCTTCTCCAACCCAGGATGAAGTCCCGCCTTCCTGCTTTTGCTAGGAGTTAACGGGATTAAATCGCACTTCTGACACCAGTGGGGTTTTTTTTAGGGCAAGGAAGCATCTCAGATCTGGCAAGTGTATTCCCCTCTTGGCATCCTTGTGTTGAATCTGACAACAGCAGACTCTGGTTCTTGCTTTTAGCTTGGAAATGAGGGGTGAATTTTTGAAACAGCATGAGAAATGTAATTCTGGGGTACCTTTACCTTGATTCACAAAACACACCGTGATCACATGTAGAGGACCCCTGGTACAAACCTCCCTATAGCTGAATGCTTTTGTTCAGCGTTTGGCCTCATCACGCAGGTGAACAGATCCTGAAGCCAATGACTGGAGTGATGTGATTTCTTGCCACGTTCATTTCCTTACTCACTTTTTTCCCCTCACTTCTCTGGGTACCTAGCATTAACAAAGAAATCTGTGTGTGCTGTCTGGCTTGTCCAGTATCTCAGATCTCCTGCAGGCTCCCCCACAACTCTTTCATCTTTCGCAACGGTGGCCGGCACACTCTGAGCGTGGTTCCTCTCCAACTCACGCCTGTTTTGAAACTCCCACGATAGCACCAGTCCTGCCACGTATGAGATAAAATCAAATGCCACCACTTCCATTTCTTCTTTGGAAACGGGATCTCTCCGCAATCTCATCTCACTAAAGAGCTGAATTATCTGAGCTTGGTTTTCTGCTAAATAATAGTAATATATTTTTTAACACATCACCTGGTACTCCAAGTGACATGAAAACTGTTTTGCAGAAGTCTGCTGAGGTTGGCCGGATGCAGGTGGTTTCAGACCGTTACTTGGGTCCCTTCACAATTTAAATTATTGTAGGAGGAGAAGCCCACCACCCACAGCCATCCTTGCCCCTGACACATGGGTAGATGCTCATAACTTTCTCCTTTTCCTTTTCCCTCTCCTTCTTTCCCTCTACATCTCCGTCTTTACAGGGTAATCGCCTCATTTGGGGATGAACGTAACAACCGACTTCATGAGGCAAAAAGCCACAAGATGGCATTATAGAGCAATTAAACGGAAAATCTGCGCTGGAATCTGTTTTTCCCCTCGCCGGTGGAGCAGGAATTAGGAGCAGCCGAACGGTGCTCACTGTAAGAGGGGACAGGTGTTTCGGAGCAGCTTCCAACACAGCCACTGTCCCTTCTGTTGACGGTCTCACCTGGTTAACTCTTATTAACATTTCCAAGACTTCAGATGAAAGCCCTTCAGGAAGCAGAGGAGAGCACATACCTCTTCATCTAGCCTTTGTTAGTGTTATTTTCCTCTTAATGCACTGCTTTTTTTTTTCTTTTCTTCCCTTATTCATAGGTGTATGTGCTTGTGCTTGTGTTGCTTTTGAGGGGGTGTGTGGTACGTCACTCTGTCGTCCCTTGAGGTTGTGGGTATGATATAAACTGCCTGTTTGACCACAGCGTGTGCTGCCGATGTAAGTATGCGCGGGCACACTGTGGATTAGCGTGGGGCCTGATGGACTAAACGAAAAGGTAAGCAAAGGACATGTAGGGTGTACACACGTGTGCATGCTGTGTGAATAGTGTGCACACACACACATAGGTTATATGAACATCTCAAGGTTACGTGGCTGAAGTACAAGTGTGCACGGTGCGGTGGCATGTCTGTGCTGCGGCCGCCTGTCTGTGAAATAACAAACGCTTTCAGCGGAAAGTTGTCTTGGGAAACAGTTGTAGGTGCAGCGTGTATTATTTTTGTCGTGCTGTGGCAAGCTACGTAGCTATCAAAGTGCACTGCGTGTGCGTGGGCATCCCTCATGGCTTGCGGGCTCCATGGCACGAAGCAGGAGTGCGTCTGTGTTGTGGTGGGGTGTGAATTGTTCGGGCAAACGGTGCCTGCGTGGCCATCCCAGACACAGCCGCGCCGGCTTGCCTTTGCGCTGCAGCAGGCAGCGTGCGTGCATCAGCACTTCCACGTTTCGTGTTTCCGTGGACCGTGTGATTTACATGTGCATGAACGTTGTGGGGAGGGGGGCCGGGGGGGGCACGCACAGCTGGTTTTGGACAGTCACAGTCCACTGCAGCAGTGAGAGTGGGGAGGGGGAACCACTAACATTCCGCCTGATCCTGTAGCACTTGTCAGCATTGAGGGGGAAAAATAAGGGTGAAAAAAATCCAACCCTGTTGCTGACTTCCCCTGCAGCTCAGCAGAGAATGCAGCACCTGCAGAAACAACTGAGGTGCCCACCAATACCTGACACAGACTAGCTTATTTTTGTAAATAATATAAAGTCCCCTTTATTTCACATCGTGCATTGTTACGGGCCAGGCCGAGGAATGCATTAGGGCTGATTCCTCAGAGCATCCTGCAAATGAGACAGAGCACAGGCTGAACACGCTTCAGAAATCAGCGATCTGAAATAACAGCTGGGATCACCAGACCTCTCCAGCATCTCCTTCCTCTTTCTTATGGTCAGTGAGGGCAGGTACTTTTCTTGGTGGCTGCTAGTGAACAAAGAGATGCAAAGGTACAAATGTTGCTGTTTTATATGTGATGCTGATTCAAGGAGTGTGTGAAGAAACTATTTCCCTTTTTATTAGAAGTCATCTTAGTATTGTTATTTTTATTACTCCTACCACTATGCTTATAATTTTTACTATTATTAAATTATTTCTTAGTCAAATGGGCTAAGGGAATCTTCTATTTTTTTTCCTTTCCTTTTCTTTTTTCTTTTCGGCTATAAAAGAGCTAATAAGTTGCCGCATTGGGGCTCCAAGGAATTGATGCGAGATTATTCCCTCTTGGATTACTTTCTCGGTGCTTTGTCCGGCTTCATTTTAATATTAGTCATCCTTGTTTCATATTTGCATTGTGCTCCAGTCAGGGATCATTTCAGCGCTGCATTTCCTTAAACATAACGCTCCCAAAAGCTTGAAGGCAGAAAAGAGCGCAGGGGTGAGGTGCTCTGTGTGCCGAGGCGCTATTTTTCATGGCAGTCTGTGCCACTGTGTTGTTCCTTTGCTTTCCTTCTCATGCCTGAACCTCTCTGTTTTAGAGTGCAGCTGCGCACTGGGGCTGCCACCGGGCAAAGCCAGTCCCCGTCCCCTGCCAGCCTCCCTGTGGCCATGTGGTCCTGCCACCCTCACCTAAACCAGTTTTGGTGCTTGTAAGACACAGAGATGGTTCAACCTGTTAGTCGTGTAAAGAGCTATGCCCTCTTTGTTGTTGTTGTTGTTGTTGGGGTTTTTTTCCCCTCCAGTTGCCCTGTTGATTTCTGTCAATGCAGTGAGCTGCTTTTGCCCAGATAAGCAGCAGAGATAATGCCATGGAGGGGACACAGCATGTGTCCCCGTCGAGGTCCCAGCCTCTGACACCTTTTAACAGCACTAAGCCGTTGCGCTCAAGCAGTAACACAGAGTTTTGCCCGTACAGGAAAGCTGTAAAGACTTTTGGGCGGGGTTATCCTTAGTCCATGCAGAAAAGCAGCACAATCTGCCCGTCTGCGTGGGCGAGCATGCCCTGCTCTCTCCCCGTCCCTTTAGCCTGCCTTGCACCTCCCGCCCAGTCCCAACCAGACGCGGTGAAATGGCACCAGCTTCCAAGGGATGGGTTTGTGCAATGGGTCATGAGAATAGGTGGCTGAGGTTGAGCAGAGGGAGCGTGCCAATGCCCCTGTTAAGAGAAAGGCGCTGAGATCTCATGCCATAGGCATGAGGGCACTAGGGCACTAGAGAGTCAACACAGGACGGGCAAGAGAAAAGAAATACTCAGACAAAGGGAAGACATACCACAGGACACCAGAAGACCAAACCGTGATGTAAAAAGCCATAGGGAACTGCTGCAGATGGAGTGAATTGTTTAGTCTGTGACCTGCCCCCCCCGCAAATGCAGGAGTATCCAGGTCCTTATGTGGAATCCCAGATCCTGTGCTACTATTGCTTTTGCTACAGTATTGCCACCGCTGCTGCAAAGCATGGATGTGAAGCAGAGAAACAGAGCAAAAGGGAGATGTCTGGGGAGCTGAGATCCCAGTAAAATGATTCCTTGGCATAACTAAAAGAGGAAGGCATTTCTAGCACTAAGAGCCCAATATCACGGTTATTCATGTGATACGAAGCGACAGCTCTGCTCAACGCCTTAGAGAAGAAATCCCCTCCCAGGAACACTCTGAGGTCCTGATTTAGCACAGACTTAAAAATGCTTTTGAGTCTCACTATCTCGAGTGACGCTTACTTCTGTGTGTACATCACGGCTTTCAAAACCTGCACCAGGGCACATAACAGCTTACACCCGAAAAGAAAGCAGACGTAGGCACAACACAATTACTGAGGCTGTGGATTCAGGCTGCCTGAGAGCCTTCTCTTTAGGGGCTATCCCTTTGCTGCACACAACGTGGGGAGACCTTTCTGGTAGGGTATCATCTGCTTCAGGCTGAAACAGCTTAGCCATTACGAGGATAAGGTGATCACCCTTGTATGGGAGATTTCTGCCAAGTCCCTTTCTTGGCTAGAAGGGACTCGAACTACTTTTGGGAAAAGTTCCTTTCCATCAGGCTGTACGCTACACTATAAGAGAGGGGAGAAAGTTGCACCCTCTACCTCCTATCACTGTGAAATTGGTGAGAAAAGACAGAAAGAATATATGGAGCAGAAGAAAGGGGAGCGACACGGGTATATCTCCACAGCTCAGAGATTAGAGAGCACACCTTTGAGTGGGAAAGTTAATGCATTTGCCTTTTATCCAATGCTGATTTCATGTAAAATATATTCAGAGATTTATTTTTTTTAAAAAGAGTGAAGGAGATGCTGGGCTATTCTTTAAGAACATACTCTATGTATATAGTTACAAAATAAGAAAGAAATATTTTATGCAATTATTATAGAAAAGAGTATGATTAGACAGGCAGAGAAAGATAGAAAGAGGCAGATGGGCAGAAATATAAAAGAAAAATCCAGAGAGCTAGCTAGCTGTTAGGAAAGTTGGGTATTATGAGAAATTATTGTGTAAAGTAGTAGTTGTGTAGAACAATAGATTAGGGAGAAAGAACCCTTAGCCTGTCATTGGGAAGGAAAAGCAGCACAAGTTCAGGATGCAGCGAAGCGTCCAAAGGATGGTTGAGTGGGTTAATAATGTCACAGCGACATAATCAAATTAGTAATGCTATCTTGGCGATGTGGGCTAGTCTATCAAGGCATTTACCTGGTTATATTGTTCAAAACAATACCGCTCGAGAGGCAGAGGAGTCCAGATGTCCTCCCCACCCTGCGCCCTGTGCAGGCACACGCCATCCCTTCTTACGTAAACCCTCTCTGCGTGGAGAGGGGAGTTAATGGGGCAGAAATCGCTGCCCAGCTCTCTCCTCCTTCCCTCCGAGCCCTGTGCCCTGGATGCCAGCTCCCAGCAGCCTCGCTGGGGCAGAGGTTCGGGCCGAGCGGCCTCGCTGGCACAGCAGCGCGATGCCCTCCCGGAGACAGCTCTGCAAAACAGTGCTGGCTGCGGGGAAGCGGCATCAGCCTCCCGGCACGGGTAAAGCCAAGGCGAGGGGAATGAGCGTCCCTGAAGTCCTTCCTAGAGGAAAAAGACCTACTTGGGGAAGAATTAGAAGTTTTATTATGTATCTCCTCTCCCTTGTATCTCCTCCTCCCTGTACCAAGCAGCACAGCCTTGCTAGGACTGCAACCCCCACCTTTTCTTTCCCCATCATCCTCTGCGATTCTCCGAATATCTACTGCTGTAGGGCTTCCAGCCTGAAAGCAAGGCAGGCTGATAGGAAGAGACCTGAGCTAAGATGAATCTAGCTAGCCAGGGGAGTAAGATAGGAATAATGGGATAAGGACTGGTCTTAAACGGTGTGTCAGACTTGGGACACCCAAAAGACGAAGCAGAAGAAAATGCACAGGGAGGAATGGGAGGCATACTGTCCTGGTTTCGGCTGGGATAGAGTTAATTGTCTTCCTCATAGCTGGTATAGTGCTGTGTTTTGGGTTGAGTATGAGAAGAATGTTGATAACACACTGACATTTTCAGTTGTTGCTCAGTCGTGTTTAGACTCAGTCAAGGACTTTTCAGCCTCTCATGCCCAGCCAGCAAGGAGGCTGGAGGGGCACAAGAAAGTTGGGAGGGGACACAGCCAGGAGAGCTGACCCAAACTGGCCAACGGGGTATTCCATACCATGGGACATCATGCCCAGTATATAAACTGGGGAGAGTTGGCTGGCGGGGGTGGATCGCTGCTCGGGAACTAACTGGGCATCGGTCGGCAAGTGGTGAGCAATTGCACTGTGCATCACTTGTTTTGTGTATCCCAGTTCTTTAATTATTATTATTGTCATTTTATTACTATGATTATTATCATTATTATTATTTTCTTCTGTTCTGTCCTATTAAACTGTCTTTATCTCAACCCACGAGTTTTACTTTTTTTTGATTCTCTCCCCCATCCCACTGGGTGTGGGAGAGTGAGCGAGCGGCTGCGTGGTGCTGAGTTGCCGGCTGGGGTTGAAGCACAACACATACATATGGAGGGATGATCTCATTTCACAAGATGTGGTATGTCCAGGCTAGAAATTTGTATAGGGAAGGGGAAGGGAAGCGAGATCTTACAAGGACAGTGATACGTGAGAGGGGCATAGGAACATTACTACAGTTTCAAAGAACTCATTTGGGCTGCTGCTTTGTAAGAATAAATTCCCATGTCTCACCTTATCAGACTGAGATTAAAATGGGTTTATATTTATAAAGTTATCTTTCATAGAGGTGCTTCATTTAAATACATATATCTAGTGCATACCTGTATGTATATGTATACAGGAAAAAGAGAATCAATAGGTATGGGGGTCTTTTCTTCAAATTCCCACAACCTAGAAAGGACCACAAAGACCACTGATACCTGTGTGAGAAAAGGCCTCTCCCCAGCCCCTTCCATCTGCTCTTCTCTTACAGGACAGCAGGAGGAAATGCAAAGAAATGCAATTCTCCCTGTTGCACCTCAGTGAGGAAGAAGCAGCACAAAGAGTCCCTGTCTCGGTCGGCAGGACTTGAGACAGGCACGGGGCTCTCAGGGAAGGAAATAGAAAATAAAATCAAATGAGGCTTAATCCGAAAAGCAAACGTTTGCAGGGACAAAGCCACCGCAGGGATTGTCATTTCACAAATTGTATTAATCTGGGCAAATAGTGCTTCAGGAACAGTAACCGTGGTGTTTATGCTCAGTTCCCCCTCCTGACCTTATCTTGCCTCCCTTGCTCCCCTCAATATGGGCCAAACCCTTATCACTTTGCAGCAAAGGTCTCTTCCTCAGCACTGCAATCATGCAAACCTGGAATTTGTGCATGAATCCGATAAGGAAAAGAGGTGGCTGGAATGTGACTTTTTTCCTTTAGTTTAAGAAGTAGTGGGAGAGATTAGTGGCTCAAGATGACAAAGCAACTGAGCACCCAGATCCCCACAGAGAAGTTCCTGCACCTTCTAGGGGCCGTGTGTTTGTAAGTAAGTAGGACTGCGTTATCACGCTCTGCATCTTAGGTCCAAATAAATGTGCAAGGCTGAGCAGGTAGAGGGAGGGTTGGAAAACTAAATCCTGTGTAAGTGAGACAGGGTGAGCAGGAAAGAGCAAGGAAATAATTATAACCAGGCTTGCAACACTTCCTACGCTCCTTTTTGGTCCAGCCAACACATTGGCCACCTGTTTGCCTTGCAAGGTGTTTTGCTACAGCTCTAGTCCTTCATTTCAGAAAGGAGATGAGAGGACAGTGGGGTTTTTTCTGGAAGCTGATGAAACCTCTCGCCATTTGCCTGTCTTAGTATTTCTCCTGATCACTTGGCATCTGGACACCTACAAATCCCAGTTTTCTATGTACAACTTTCGCCATGAGGAAAAGGAGAGGACAGTGGAATTTCAGTTCTATGGGCGGAGCCAGCACAGAAACAATGAAAGAAAAGCAACCTTTTTTCCTAACAAATACTGACTCAAAACAATGCTGGTAAAAGAGCTTTTTGGCTTGTTATGCTACAAAATCTACCAGACCTGCTCATGAACTGGGGAGGTGGAGGCAATTTTTTTTTTTTTTTTGCTTAATTTCAAAGCCACTAAAACATCATGGGTTTGAACATTTCAGTTCAATCTCTAAAGCTATTGAGTTCACGTTCTGATTAAGAGAGTCAGTGAACAAAGGAGCAGAAAGTGTGTGGGGGAAAAAGGTAAAAGAGTAAAAACTAGCACGGTGAAAAATGAGGCAGAGTGAAAAATATATTGAAACCGTGAAAAAAAAAAGCGTTAGAAATGTGGAAAGAGAAAAAAGTTATAGAAGAAAAAAAAAAAATCTGTCTACTGTATCTACCTAACAGTTCCCCCAATCTTATCTGTCACGCTAATTACCAGATTTAGGTGTTTGCACGTTATGCAAAGACGAGGGTGTGTGTGAATGCATGTGCGTGGCTTCTGACAAGTCACACATACAACCGGCTGATTTCCCCCTTTAGCTAGAGGAAAGGGTTGGCTGTTTTTTTGGTTTGGTGGGTTTTTGGTTTTTTTTTTTTTCAATTGAATAACCGTCAGAATGAGCTGAATTACAGGAAAGACGAGGTTAGGCAGCTCATGTAGCTTTTGAGAAATCCAATAAAAAAATCCAAAGGATTCCCCAAACCCCAGAACTCCAGGAAATGTGCTAGTTCCTGTGAATTACATGGTTTCCTTCCTAACATATTAATGTCCAATACGCAGCGATACGCAACGGCATGTCCCGGTTTACCTTTTCTTACCAAGGCTTTCACTCAGCCTGCAGTTCTGGTACAGGCTTCTGCACCCCGCTAAAGCTGCACTGGGTTTTGCACCCACATTTGTCCCCCCCGCACCGCAAAAATCGCTAGCTTTGGCTAACCTGTCCTTTAGGACGCAAACGGAGCTCAAGCAGGGGAAGGTGTGCAGGGAGAGAGGGCAGCTGATCTCGGCTTAGTAATGCGGCGAGGTATGCAGCAGCTCGAGTGACAACTACTCATTAGCAGCTGATCCAATCGCTCCCGCTAATCCCATCAGCCCGAGCAGCCGGAGTCGTCGCTTTGCAAGGGTGGTCGGTTTGCTCTCTCGAATACCCCAGGGAGTTCAGCGAGGACTACAGGCAAACCCCAGGGCATCCCCTCCAAAAGGGCCTTGGAGCCACAGGGCAAACCAGCGAGAAGCCAGAAGCCTAAGGCACCCCTTACAGTCTCTTGGCAGGGTCACAAACAAGCTTCTCACTAGCTCGCTCTGAGTGCAGGGGACTGGAGACTGGCTGGGGGGAGAAGGAGGAGGAAGAGGAGGAAAGGGTTAACCCACCATTATCACCTCCCCGGTACCCCCACTCCAGCAAATTGCAGTCCAGGGCTGAAATTTTTCAGCAGCCGCATGGATATCATTCCACTGTGCCTTCATTACCTCCTGATCTCTAAATAAGGGCCAGTTGGGCTCAGAAAACATTATGTGGTGCTGTTACGACTGATATAAACCACCAAAGTGGCATTTTGCAGATGAGAAGAACCAGCAAAAACCAGGCAAAATCCTCTGCAGTTGGGTTTAAACGAGGGCTGTAACTTCTCACACATGTCCCACTCCCAGTCTACAGGAAGAGGCTGATTACTCCTGCATGTGTTAGGCTGGAATATTGCATTACTGGAAGCAAAGAAACCCCTTAATCATATTGCTGGTTATGCCAGAGGTCTGTTTTCTCTCAAGTGCATCACATTAAGAGCCATCCCTGGGCCATAGCACCATCCCAGACTATTTTTCAGGTTGCAGCACTACGCACAGGCTTTTTCGTTCTGGTTTTGTTTTAGTGGCTGACTGGCTGGGCTGTGGTTAACCTTCAGATAAGCATGAGCAGCGAGGAAGTTTTTGAGGGGAGAGGAAGATGGGATTTTATCACCTCCCATCTCCAAGAGATTTGCAAAGAAGAGCCTCGCTCCTAATCTCCCTTTGCTGCTTGCTCCAAAAGCAGGGGGGTGGAAGAGCTAATGCCACACGCAGGATGGGAAGTGGTGCTCTGTGTCTTTCCTCCTCTACCCTCCTCTTCCACCCTGACCTGAAGAAAGATAAGAATTTCACAGGGAGGACCTCTTCGAGGGCACACTTCAATCCTGATAAGGCATCTGCTAGCTGCCAGGAGATCCTCCCAACCTCATTCTCTCTCAGTGTAGCAAGGCGGGTCATTAACAAGAGGAAAACAGACTCTCTGAGACCACACTCACTTGGGAGATCTGGAGCTTCGGGAGTCTGTAATTCCTCCCTAGGGCCATTAAGGGAGTGGATAGGGAAAGAAAAAACACCGTCTTGTTGACACAGTCCCTCCTTAGGAAGCCCAGAGGAGTGCATGAGAAATGCAGACGTCTTCTGGGATGACACACCATGCACCTGATCTCAGTTCCCTCTCCGAAAACACCCGCAGAGAGACACTTCCCTGTGCCAAGGAATAAAGGATTTCCTTCTGATACCACTGGAAAGTTCTTGGTCTGTGTTGACCCATACCCGAGGTTCGAATTTGCACCCGTGACTGATCTCCCGTACAAGCAGGAAACCCCCCCACTTATAAAATCCCACCCTTCCCCAGCTAGGACATTTGCAGAGATCCAACAACCAAATAAAAAAACACTTCCCAGCATGGGAAGTCCTGGCAGCAGCTTCAACCGTTACAAACACATCGACAAGACTTGTGACGATAAACAGTGTCTCACAAAGCATGAAACTAAGCAGAAATATCTCTGGGGATGGCTGATTATTGCACTCAACCCCAGGGAGGACGAGGTGACAGAAGGAAAAGAGCCTCTGTTTGTACAAGCCACTTTGGGCTTTCCCTCTGAACAGGGCACAGGGGCACTGAGTCTTACGGCCGTTTTAATAGGAGCATCTGCTCTTGTTCCCATCCCAGCTGGATGGCATCTATGCATGTTTGCTGTTAGCGAGATGTGCCATGTGTCACGAGGAGGAGCGTATCCCGGGCAGGGAGCACGTGCACAGCTTAGAGGCCTTTACACCATGGCAGCAGGTCCATTTGTTTGGCCTGGGCGCTTGCTTGGGGGCAGCAGCTGCATTCTCCATCTACTGTGGAATTTCCAAATGGTAAAGCCCCCAAGGTGGAGGTCATTACCAAGGTAATGTGTGTGCAAGCAGGGGTGTGGAGGGAGGGGGCTTTATGGGCAACTTCCACTTTATCTTATTTTATTTAGATTTATTTTATTTCTTCCACTGACATCTGGAAATGAGAGTCGTCTCACTCGTACAGACCCTCTGAACTCAGGCCATCTGTGGGGCCATCCTTTCCTCCCCCTCAGTGACGACCTGCCCTGCAGGAGATTGATGGTGATGGAGAGGGGGTGTAGGAAATGTCACAGGGATGTCCGCATGGTCAATAGCAAATTTGCCAAAATGGGATTTCTGTCTAATTCGGAGGCTTGTTACACAGCTCTTAACACTTTGGTAGGTGTTCACAGGGATGGAAATGCCAAAGCAAACATATTTATTTGCCCTGTGTTCTCCTTATTCCATCTATGCCCTTTCCCTGCAGAAACGTCCACCAGAAAGGCTCACATTTATAGGGTAAGCAGGGGCAGATGAAGAAGTTCATCTCATCCTGCCCCTTGTAAAGGACTTCAGGGGCCCCAGGGGAACCTGCAGCAGCCTCTCTCCTCTACCCATCAGCAGCAAATTTAACTGCCCCATCTGCCACCCCAGCCCTCCAACAGAACGTAAAATGGACCAGCCCTTGGAGCTAAAGGACAGATCGTACACAAAGTACCATATGCAGTGGCTTTTACAGGGTGTAGTCCAAATGACTCGCATGCAAGAGCAGTCATAGCATGGTCAATCCCCAAATTTGAAGTAAGGGCTGCCAAAGAATGGGGAAGAGTTTCTGCTTTGTAAAGAAATCTTTGCCTGAGAAAGCTTACTATGAGGTTTGTAAGAGGAGCCTGCATCGATTTGAGCTGGGTGTTAATAATAAATCCGAAGAGCTACAGCACTGGCTCCCCGCCACCCACCTCGGCGAACCCGGCTGAACCTAGCAGACGCAAATACAAGTCAAACTCTGTAGTCTGGACACACCACAAGATACTGTTGTCCCATCTGTAGCAGTGTACATGCCAGTGGGTATCAGCCTAACACGAGACAAGGAGATAGGTGGGGAAGCGGCTGCTTTTCTCCTTCCTTCCCACTTTTTTTCTGCTCTGAGCTGGGACGGGAGCCTGGAAGCTGGTGCCATGTCCGTGATGCTCCCAGTAGACTGGCTTTGATACGGCAAACAGAAGAGGATGCTCAACATATGCTCTGTTTGTGCTACGACACAGGGACAGACGTTATGGGACCGATGTAAGCGCTACCTGCGATGCTGACACCCCAAATTGTTCACCGTGCCTTAAGACACTGATTAATCAGGCTCTCACTGTTTAAACATCAGGAGCGCCTTTTCCCTAGGAGGCCCCAGACCCACACCAGGACCGACACCCCTGCAACGGCCAGTGGGAAATTCGCTGGACATGACCTGGTTAGTGTCTCCGAGGCCTAATTGGCATCCTCTGCAATCGGTCTGGCTTCAGCTGCCAGAAGAGAGTAAATCGTCTCCTCCTTTCACAGATGGGATGGGGGAAGGGGTGACCACTGCGTGTCTGTGTGTCGGTGTCAGGGGATGGCAACAAAGGATGTCAAGAACATGGCGCTGCCAAGGCACTTGCATATTTGGCTTATAACCTGATGAGTGCAAGGCAGGTGGCAGAGTCTATGTCATGCCCTGTGGGGAGTGGGGAGGGAAGGGAAAGAAAGGAGGAAAAAATAAGACCGGTGCAGATGGGAAGTGCCAGCTCTTCTTACTGGAACAGAGCTGTTCAATTGGGAAACCCAGCCAGAGAAACTTCAAAGGACCAGGAGGGAAAGAGCAGAGCTGGTCAGCGTCAGCAAGCTTCTCCTGATCCTTTTCTACAGCCTGCTTTGTTGCTATTTTAAAGATCTCATTTTGATAGGAAAATAAATTAAACGCCCCCACAATTTAAATAAACGGAAAATTAGGAAAATCACAGAGATTTCAAATAAGTATGTGACATGGGTGCATGTGAGAGGAAGAGAGAGAGGAAGAGAGAGAGAGAGATTTAAAAAAAAAAAAACACACAAAAAACTTCTTGGAACAAAACACACACGAGGCAATGCCAAAAACTTGAGAAGGAGAGTGGTTACACACTAATTTAATTCTCTAATCCCCCTACTCCTGTCACTGTTTACTCACTGATAAATGTGCAGTAGCTTCAGCAAGACAGCCACATTTGCAGAAACTGACAGCCTGACTCAGAGACTATTTACCTAAAGACCATGAATATTAAAACAGGTTTCCAAAAGGGCCCCGTCTTGAAGGAGAAGATTAGCATGGGGCCTCTTGCTGACAGACTCTTCCCTCTCTACCCCTCCTTCCCCCACTCCGTGATGCATCTCTTGTGCAAACACTCGAGAGTATCACCTAGCTGAAGAACTGAAATATTGGAGCGATGCCCTGGAGCTGTGCATTCAGCTTTAGCCTGACAGCGAAAACACCCATCCATCCGAGACAGAAGTTGGGGTTAGTTTTTTGGGTGTTTGGTTTGGTTGGGGTTTTTTTTTGCTTTTAAATAATTAATTAAAAAAACCCACATCAAATCTTTCTGTTATTTTTTCCTCCTTCTGGAAGGTAAACTATGAGCATTGAGTCCTTTAATAGAATTAAAAAGGCAACAAAATTATATTCCAAAGTCCTGATCCTTAAAGAAGTTTGGCTTTGTCTCCTATGATGGTGCATGGAATTCACCAGAGAGCTAGAAAAAGAATAAAGTAGAACCAGAAAGGGCAGAGCAAAGGATGGCTGTAAAGATCAGAGGGAAGGAATAGTTTCCATAGGATGGAGAAGAAGAAATGGTCTAGATACACCAGCTGAAATGAGACAACAGACTAAACTGATGTATACAAAAAACATGAATAAAATGCCAAAGGGATTTTTAAACAGACAGCTAACAGTCATTTATTGTATTTAAAAAAAAAAAAAGTAGTTAAACTATCTAGGAACAAGTTTGAAATCAAAGTAGGAATGTTTATTTATGCAGTGTATATTTTACTGGAGGAACTCTGCCACAGAATCTTGTGGGGACCAAAATTATAAATAGATCTAAGAAAACCTTAAGAAATTTATGAAAAGAGTGTAAAAAGTGCTTTTAAAGGCAATGATGCAGGAGCAAAGAATCACAGATTGCTAGATGAAGAGAGCCACCTTAGGCCTGTCCTGCAGCCATTTGGCAAAGGAGTTAGAAGCACAGTTTATTTACATGGACTTTTGTTTCTCTCTCTCCTTCTTACCCCTCTTCCTTACTGCGTATGAGGAACAATCCCTTTCCAGAGAGAAAACCTCCACACACGCAGAAACAGGGGCATGCACATATAGGCTATGTGGGCACTGAGCATAACTCCCATCATATAGCCTGGGATACTAACGCATAGCCCACTGCCTAACCCCCCCGGACAAAGCAGTAAGACCCACATCTCTTACAAAGGATGACAACGCTACCGTGTAATGCATACGTCCTGATACAGACAGTACTGCTTATCCTTGGAAATGGGTAAATATCCTGACTCTGAAGTCAATGATGTCCAGCCTGTCTCTTAGGTCATTGAACTATTCAGACAGAATTAAGAGTTCGGGATTTTTCCAGCCTCTCAAGCTACCCGAAGATGCTTTGATGTAGATGCTCATTTGGTGTAAAATGGCACAGCTCTGTTGAAGTCAGTGGAGTTATTCTGTTTGTTTTTGTCTCCAGCTGAGGATCAGGCGTTTTGAATGCAAGCCTTTGGGACCATTACTGCCGACTGCATGATGGACAAGGCTAACACAAGGACGATCATATTTGCCTTCTAGGGAAAAGGGCTGATAGTTGTCCTGTTTGCACTCCCCCAGCATCCCTGGACACCTTCCCAACTGCAACCAGGCAGTCCATACCTAGAAAACTATGGTCGGTAAGGCTGCGCCTCAGCTTTGCCTTTAGCAGAAAAAAGGATTTCAGTAGAGCAGTGCCAGAGGCTGCTTGGTCTGAAAGGCCTTGCAAACACTCCATGATGGAGCATGTGAAAGGGTTAAACCATGAGTCCACCTGGCACACAGCTCTTCTCTGGCCAACATCAGGCTTCTGCCTCAACACCAGTCCCAGAAACAACCCCAGCCCCTTCAGTCTTCACGGTTCCCAGCTGCCATGAGCTAAAAGTACGCCTAGCTAGAGGAAGATGAAGTCTCCTTATGAATACACTGAAGGCTACGGAAAGACACCTCTTGTCCAGAGGGGATGGGGTGAGGCAGGAGTCAAAGTGAATGGAAACGTTCCCTAACAGATGGAAATCCTTGATGAACACTTCTTGCAGGCTGGATTTGGTATCTCGTTAAAGGAAGAGTTTAGTTATAACCAGAGCTACCATAATGAACAGGCAAAGGTGAAATAGTAGGAAAGTCTCCTAGAATCAGAAATGCACCGTCAGAGTGGAGATGAAGTGAGAGTCACCCCAGCCTCGGAATTAGGCCCCAGGACAGGGTGGTTTCTTCCAGCTTCTCTCTAGAGCACCTCCCTCTGCAAAACCTCTTCCTACCACCCGAATGCACTTCACTTTCTTTGCCCACCATAGCTTTTAGTGGAAGCTGAGAAGCTCTGTCGTGACACTGAGTATACACATACACCTGCATGAACAAATGAAGCCTACCTCAAGTCCAGTTTTAAATGGAAGCTTTAGTCCATGCTCAAAGGTTAAAGAACAAATGCTATGAAGCTTAAAAGGTGTAAGCAGTGTTTCTTGGTGATCTCACAAGAATTTTTTGCTTTCTGGGACACATTAGACAGAAAAGGTTTTGGACACACTTTGGTTCAGTGATTGCCAGAACCTGGGAGTGGGTTGATGCAGGTAAGCGTCACTCCATGCTACATTTGTGTCTTAAATACTTCTTCTAGGCATTCCCTTTTAGATCACTGAACAGATGGGTCTTGGGTATGTCTCTCCCAAGGAGGTTAATCAGGTATGGTTTTCTGTATTCGTTGATAGATCATTGTGGATTTCATTATTTGGGAAGCTTTTCTCTGTATGCTGTTTTCTCTCCATTAGAGATACATATTTATGCAGAATTACAGCACCCTGAGTGTATAGGCAATACCCCCCTGATTTAGGAGGGTCCTGCAGCTTTTATGAACTAGAGCCGTGCCCAGACTCCCAAAGGGTAGACAAATCCATTCTCCATCACTGCCCAGGTGACTGATCCATCTCACTTGCAAGGGGTGCTCCCCTGTTGCCTGCCACATTATGACTGTACACTGAAGTGCCACAAACCCTTTTCTGCTCTGTGGCAGACTGACCCACTGTGGACCCTGGGGTGTGTGTCTGTGTCTGTGTGACATGCTACAGAACCACTGCAAGGTGGTGTATCTCCTAGCCCGACTCCTTGCTTGGAGGAGCTCCTGCGATAGGCACATTGCCCAGTAACGATGCTGTGCGCAGGCTACTGCTCTTGTGATGTGCCTTAGTAGAACAATCACACATCTCCCTGTACATTTCTGTTCTCCTCAGGCAGTTCTGCACCCCTGACCCATGATAAGACCCCATGTATAAAAATTAATGTGCTGGGAATGGAGAAGCTTCAGTGATCTGCAAAGACATCAAGGTTCCTAACTTGTATTTAGATATTTTATGCCTAATATAAGGAAGGAAGATTAGGGTCCTAAAGAAGAATTTAAACACATAACCATTTTCATGGGTGTAGGAGTCTGTCAAGGAACATACCTCCAAGACACTGAGGAAATAGTTTCTGCTTTAAAACCCCCAACCACGCATTCATCACCCAGTAGACATGCAGACAGTCCTCCTCTTCCCTCTCCCTTCCTTCATCTACAGCAAAACCACACTATTCAAACTTTTCCACTCTGAGAAGCTGCCATTTACACATTTACAGAGCAGTAGACACAACACCAGTTTAATGATTTAAGGAGGGAAAGAAATAAGGAGCAATCTGTATATAATGTATACACATATATTTTAAAGACTCAGCAGGAAAGACTCTGCTGTCATGTTAGTTTGTTGAGAAATAGCTAAATATTAAAGAGGGCCAGGGCTGATGGAATTGGATGGGAAGTTGTATCTCTGAATCTATTTGTAATCACCTGTGTCTCTGCTTCTGTTCTCATAGTACCTGCAGAGACATGACATACTGCTAGCTACCCCTGGAGCATCTTATAAAGAATGCCAGGGTTTTCCAGTGTCTGGTATTCAGGTGGTGTTGGTCTGGAGTGCACGTCAGCCCCGATAAGGCAGGAGGGAAGAGATCAGTTCAGACCAGGTGCTTGCAGCGTTTGCCCGGAGAGGGAACGTGTGATGGCTACTCTACGGGAGGGATCGCAGCGTCAGCAGCCGTGGTCTGACCGAGCTGTGTGACTGTAAGAGACCTCTGAATCTGCAGCTCTTGCCTCATGATCCATGCTTGCTCTTTGCAGCTCCTGCACCGAGACAAACCCCAGTCTCTTGTGCCTTCCCAGCTCTCCACGTGTCTGCACCGCGTGCATTTCTTGATCTCTGTGCGCCCGCCCTTTCCTTATCCTTTCAGAACTGTTCCAGATGGGTGTGACTAAAACACATAGGCCTTACACACCTTCTGCGGGTAGTAGTTTTCAGCAAATTTCCCCAAATTGCCTTAATTTTACAGGTAGTCAGAGGGAAAATGAGTAACTCAAGTCATGCAGCACGCCCAACGGAAAAAATATGAGAACAGAATCCAGATTTCTTTTTTCTCATATTTTTCCTCTGCTCTCTAAGCAACACCGTGTCATGTAATACTGGTATCATTTTAAAAATCAGTCACAACTGTGGGGTTGAGTAAAGGACTGAGAAGCTTTTTGAGTTTGGTTTTTTTTTTTTGCCTGATACATATGCTCTTGCCAAATTATTTCTGCGTAGCTACTGACTCTTTTTTTTTTAAAGAGCTATTCACGAAGGTGCATGGGAGAGACATTTCTTGCACTACAGCTGGATTGCAGCCATTCATCAGCAAGGCAAGACACTCAATACCCAGTTGTAGTGGATGGTTTTGATCAGACAAGGAGTTTAGCTGCAAGGATGGATACTTGATTTGAGACCTCAGTTCAGTTACCAACTCAGCCAGGTTGCTTGTCCTGTCTCTAATTCCCCACATCTGGCCACAGAGTTAGTGTTTTCTTGCTTTTCCAAAGTTTTTGAGGCAGTAAGTCAAGTAATGATCGAGAGGCACTCCGCAGTCTGACACAGGGAGTACAAGCACCTAGGCAGGCAGATAAATTGTTTCTGTTCTCCGCCTGGAAGAGCATAACTTTTGCAGTTGTGTGTTTCCAGTAGGAGCATTCATAATTATGAATTCAGCAAGTCACTGCGCTGTGCATATTCCACAGCTGCTCATGGAGAAATCATTGTCTGTGAGTAATGCTTCTGGTTAACGTGTGTGCTGCAACAGGCATAAAAATTGAGCGCAAACTGGCCATGAACAGGCAGAACAAATTCAATTCGGGAGTCACAGGGCTATTGTCCCCTGCACAATGGTCTGTTGTCACAGAGCTCTGCATGGGATCCAGGGACAGACGTAGGAAACTTTGACTCAATTTTCAAATTATTTTTAGTTTGGTTTCCTAAAGAAACAAGGGATTTTGTGATTATTCTGTATCTTAATGTCTATTTTAACATTTCTCTCTCTCTCTCTTTTCTTCTCCCCTCAATAACTTCGAGCCAATTGGCACAGGAGGTTTCATTTGCAGCCTGATGGATATGAGGGAAAGTAATGACGAGATGAAATGCTATAGGGAAATAGGCTCTGTTATTTTTCACTCTCCAAGGAATGCGTGTTTTTGAAAAACTTTCCAGGGGAAGTGGAGGTGTTTTGGAATATTGTCCTGTCTCACCATTAAAGATGTAGTGAATAAATTGAGATCCTTATTTGAAGTAATTTCTAAGCTGAAACAGCTGCTATCTGTGATTTACCTTGTTTACGCAGGACAGAGCAGAGACCATCCAGCCCTTTGCTGATAGGAAGACCAAGGTATTGAGCAAGTGTTTTCACCAGTACTTGGCCTTAACAGGTTACTCCTTTAATGTCCCATTGCTCAGACTGATGTTGAGGGGTCTTAAAAGCAACAGACTCTTGAGCTCAGGCTTAGGAACCGCTGGCCTAAACTCATCTGAAAATCACCAGTCAGGTGGTCATGTCTACTGCTCTATTGCCAGTCAGTGAAAAAATCATTCTGGCTCCAGACATTTATTCTGTGATTTAGGGGCAATTTTTCAGCTATCCTCATAACTTCCTTAGGCTTCCCTATGTCTTGTCAATCCTTAAGGCTAATATAAATAACAGTAGCCTTCATGCTGTTCTGACTTTTATGAAGGAACAGATTCAGCCAAAGCCCAGTGTAAAGCATCTACACAGCCCATCTCCTCACTGTCTCTGTATACTCTTCACTGACAGATCAGGCCTGACCTTGCAGTAGAAAGACCCAGTGGGTACAGAGCCAGCATGGGACTGAGCTGTGGGCAGGTCATTAGCCATTTTCAGCTGCAAACTAACTTATTAATTTTCATAGGTGCCTAACAAACTTCCAAGATCTGGACTTCTGTACATCTGTGCCTCGGTTTGCCACCTACCAGACAGGATGAAAACCCACTGGTCTCTTTCACAGGAGGACAGATTTCAGTAATGAATTCTCATCCTGTAGTGCCCAGACACTACAGAAATGGCAGCGCTACTTAGCACTGGTAGCAGTGCATGTGCATCCTTGTAGATCCTCTCTTTGCTCCATAGGAAAAAATTCAGCAAGGAGAGAGCAGGCTAGGCTCAATCCTTAGCTAGAGTAAATTGCGGTAGTCTAACGAACTACCATTTTGCAGCAGCCAGAATGCCACCTGGCTCTAGAGTAACACGATGAGCTGTGTAAGCAGGGTGCTCCTCCACACTCCTAGGAAAACCAGTCAAGCAAGAATTCAGATTAAGAGGAGTGTGCACAAATGTTTTCTTAATAATAATTAATACATGATTAATAGGAACAAGTTCTGAAAATAAATTATTATAAGATGTCTCTATAGCATGCCACCAGGATGATGGGGATAAACGATGCCGAGGCACCTGAAAGTTGAGAGCCCATTACTAAGCATTTATAAACGGGAATGCATAAAAATATTTATCCACGTCTTTCTGAAACATGCTCTAATGTGTCTTCAAGCAATTTATCAGCTAAAAAGTAATTTTCATTAATCACTTATTAATTATTAATAAAGTGTTTGTAAGTGTCACCTTAATTTAAAGTGCTTCTGACTCAAGGTGCACTTCCAGACTTTCATTCTTGAAGGAGATCTTGACTTCCAGACCTGAGTCCTTCAGACTCAAGTGACCTTGGTACATCCTTCTTTGCCCAACCCACTCTAGGCCTCCAACAACTGTTAGGCTTGCAAATGGGACTAAGTCATGTTTCTGGAACTCACAATTTGTCATTTCAGAAGGAAACTTGATCAGATCCTCTCTCCCCACTCACAAAGCTGGATGCCCAGACCTGGGAACGCAGCATTCAAATGTTTCAATTTATCATTACAGTGGAACCCTGAAGAGATCACATCTGCTAAGACCATAAATTGGACAAGATCCCACTTCAGGAGGAGCAGGCTCAGCTCGATATTCTCATTCTTGAACAAGGGACCAATTAGGCAGGCTTATTTACCTGCCATAAAATGAGATGTAGGCCAGTGGGAGAAGTCACTTAAGGACAACAAAAAGTCTTTCTGATCTCTCTGTTAGAAATGGCCAGCTTAAGAAACAGCAGCTCTTCACGTTCTCACTTCAGCCTGTATGTCCTCCTTCTGTTCGTCCTGTTTCTTCACTCCTCCTTTCGAGTCAGTCCCTGCCCCTCTCTGCCTTTTCCGATTCATCTTACACATTTTATCTTCCTCTCTGTCCCTTCTCTCTCTTCACTCTTCTTTTACTTAATTTTTCCTCCTCTTCTTTTGTTCTCATTTTTACACATGCACACATCCAGATAAAATTTAATTTTGAGCTTTACTACTGAACAAGCAATCAAAAAGGTCTTAGATCTTGGAACAGAACCTGGGCTACAAAATGAACAAATTGCTCATACCGCCTTCCCTTCATAAGATTTCACAGCGAGGATCGGATCTTCTACTTGCCAAAAACTGGATTGAGGCCCCAAGAGACAGTAAGGGGGAAATCTTCAGGCTTAAAAAGTGATATTTTCTGCTTCTCCTCATAACCTCAGTTCAGCTTCTTCACTAGATGGATAACGGTGTGAGAGCATCCAGAGTGGAAGCAGAGAGAAGCAGACGCACATCTGTCAGGGATGGTCTGTGTACATTTATTCTGCCTCCGTGCTGGGGGATGGACGAGATGACCTTTTGAGGTCCCTTCCAGATGTACTCGTCCATGAGTCCGTGATTAATTGCCTTCATGATCTGCAGTTTATCTATCCAAAGAAATAAGCCTCAAAATCTCCTCCAAATACATATCCTGTGGGCTGCCTGAGGATATTGCCCCTCCGTCCCTGGAGTGCTGCACCCTAATTTAGACTCCACAGAGGGGATGTCTCCCTGCTGATCCCTGCAGAAATATAGCCCCTTTCACATCCTCTAATAGCAAAGGAATTAAAGAATAAAGCTGATTTATCTCAGTAGAGAAAAGAAAGGAAATTCAGCCTCTAAATGGGAAAGAAAATTTCTATACTCAGCTTCCCCTGAAGAGAGTGACAGGGAACTGAATCTTGGTGAGGGCTGCTGATGGCATATTCTGGTTTCCCAGTACTGCCTCCCCTCCAGTATACGCAAGATTAATTTGTGGCTGCCTTCCTGGGCTAATGAGATGTGGTGTGGCAGAGAGCACTACCATCCCTGCCAGGGGGGAGCTACAGGAGAGAAGCCCGTGACCCCCCCTCTTCTTTTCAGTCAGAGAGTGTCCTTTGCTCACACTGAAGCAATGTTCATCCGTGTAAGGATGAACATGGAACAGGGCAGACACATTTTGCCCAAGTGGGCCAAAGGAAGGAGAAGTGAAAACAGTGAAAAGGAAAGGAAAGATCATAATGAAGGAAGGGGCTGGACAGAAATCTAACATGAATATCTTATGACAGACAGGTATGAATAATGGGAACCTCTTACCTATCCGAAGAGATACAGTTGTGAACACCTCCACCTGAACTACTGGACATCTCCAGCTGATTTATTCCAGGTATTTATTTAACAGTGAGTTACACTGAACCATAAAGTGACCTTTGTCTCTTCATAGGCTGTGGTGGACCAGCTCAAATGGAGATCACTGTAGTACTGACATTTGGTCAGATATAACCTATTGTCGTGGTTTAACCCCAGCCAGCACCTCAGCACCAGGCAGCCGCTCACTCACTCCCCACCCACCCACTGGGATGGGGGAGAGAAGCAGAAAATAAAGTAAAACTCGTGGGTTGAGATAAGAACGGTTCAATAGAACAGAAAGGAAGAAACTAACAATGACACTAATAACAACATTAGAGTGACAATAATAATAGAAGGATTGGAATACACAAGACAAGTGATGCACAATGCAATTGCTCATCACTCGCCGACTGATGCCCGAGCCACGCTCCTCCCCCCCCCCCAGCTGG
>JAVKLA010000074.1:74695856-74748019 GCA_034782735.1 Sagittarius serpentarius
GACTGAGTCTAAACATGACTTAGCAACAACTGAAAACATCAGGGTGTTATCAACATTCTTCTCATCCTAAACCCAAAGCACAGCGCTGTACCAGCCATGAGGAAGACAATTAACTCCATTCCAGCCAAAACCAAGACACATCCAAAAAGAATTTAAGCTGAGTCTTCACTATGGCAGGGAAGGCTTGTAAGTAGAAGAGTGGGTCTTCCTGGAGAAGCTAGTCATGCAACACTAATTTACTGAAAAGGTGCCTGGTTAATGAACACAATGCATAATAAAGATATTAAAAACTTAATCTAGCGTTTTTAGGCTTGCCAGGTCTAGGCTACGAGCAGTTTATATTAGCTTACCCTTTCAATAGTCATGACAAAAATAATAGAGGAAATTAGTTTGGTATCACACTTCCTGTCTCTTCTGAATCATCAGAATTCAAACTGAGTTAAAAATTAATAGAGGTGAGTTTCAACTCACTAAACATAGATACCTACAGTAGCCGTGTACATCTGAGCTAGTCACCCTCAACTCCCTTGTTAATCAAAAGAGAGAATTAGACACTTCCATGCACTTCAGCAATTAATTTCCTGCTAAGGTACACGTCTAAACCAAAGATCAGAGGAACGTATCAAAAAAAATCTTATTTCCATCCATTGACCATAATGGGAACTTACAGTAAACAGTTCAGATGCAGGTTTCTAAAGGTAGACGGTATTTCTAATTTGTAAATTCCAAATACACAAATTTATAGACAGTATTCTCCTTTCTACAGAGTTTAGCAGGAAAACGGCATCATCTCTATGGTTCCCTCTCTTTAAGAACTATAGAGCAGAGATATGATTTTAAACTGAATATTTCCTGGATAGGAAAAAACTCACAATTTTAAGTCTGTTTTTTTAAATCAACTCTCCTGACCAATTTTTCATCACTTTTCTTATTTCTTTAGTTTTCCCTGTCTCCTTCCAACAATCTCACCGCTTGTTTCTTTACTTCTGTTTCGTCTTGAATACAAAGAGCAGGTTGATCCCAGATCTGGCCCTGGAAATGTCAGGCTGAAAATGTTACTCTTGGAGTGATTTGCATGCATTACAAAGTGACAGGTGACAGGAGCACACAACCTCGGCTAATAGATGATTAATGATGTGATGTTGGCCAGCACTGTTGACTCGTTTTCCTGCTCTTCGGGAAACTTCAAAGGCAGCTGGCATTTCTGTTGCCTTATGACAGGCTCATAGGTGAGTGTAATTGTTTAGTCCATATGTGCATAGCATAGAAGTAGCCATAAGCATGTTCATGGAGCATATTTATCTGTATATGTGTATAAGAGGCAATGTGCAGAATCGTATGCATGAGCTCCTGCATGCTTCTGTGTGCATACGAGCCGCTCATATACAAATTGCCTGGTTTCTGTGGGTTGCTGAGAGCATCATTATCCAGCTACTATATTCCAAATAAAATATCACGGCCCATTTGGGGTTACAGTCTAAAGGAATGGAAGAAACTCACTGGAATTTTAATCTGGATGGAGAAAAATCAGCCCTAAAGTAAACAGTATGTTTGGAAGGGAGCCCAGTAACTAGCAATCAGAACAGGATTAGAAATAGGTCAAGGCTGTAAAGTTGGATCTTTTCTTCACACCCCTTTTTTTCTCAGCAAAATTTGGGAGGGTTTAGGTCATTATAGAGGTTAAGGATAGAGGCAAAATGTGGGTTTAGATTTCAACCCCACCCAGAATTCGAGGTGTAGGCTTACTTCTGATGCATGCATTATCAGTCTGGAGTCCAGTTAAAGAAGCATTTGGAGTTTTCTAGGAGAATATTCTTCGGCAGGATCCTCCCAACACATACAGAAGCTAATCTCTGGATTTAAAATCCTTGTACGTGGTAAAGGTGAAGGAAATCTCATTTCCTACTCCACAGATGAACACCTCTGCCTTCTGCCCTGGGTTTCCTATACCTCAGCACTCTCTAGTCAGGAATTTCTTTCAAAGTTTTTCAGCAACTTGCTTGGAAAAGCAAGAAAACTGAAATTGTACATGGGAGTTAGAGTTTGCAGTTCTGAACAAGGATCAGCAAAACTGGTCTTTTTTTAACAGAAATTAGTAGATTTCTGAATCAAAATTCTGCACCAAAAGTGTGTGGGTTTTTTTTTCTTTAGATGAAAAAGAAAAAGTGTGAAATTTGGTCTTTCTTTAAAACAAAAAATTGCTGAAGAGCCAACATTGCGTGAAGCTGCTGTAGCGTAAAGGAAGCATGTCTTAAGGAGAGCTTAAAACAGACACATTTTGTCTTTGTTCTTCCAATAGCTATCATTTGGAAAAGCACAATGCAGATGTCAAAAGCTGAAAAAAATGTTCCTAAAACCAGAGACAAATGGCCAGAGGAGGCCTTGAAAGATTTGTATCTTCTGTTGATTAAAAGGGGAACGTACGAGAGTCACTGACCACTGACTGAGATAAATCTTCTGCACAGAATCACGTAAAATTGGATTTGAAAGGTCCTTGAGAAATTAGCTGGGTTCTGGGCAAGAAACCTGTCCTAAGCAATTGAAGCCCATGTCTGAGCTCTGAGTGAGCCCCAGCGTAGGAAAACACCTGACAAATCAGCTGGACCCAGGACAGGTTTTGAGCCTGTGTCTGAGTGTCTGCCTGACCCCCACTGAACGGTGGTTTCTCATCTGTTTAGCTTGGACACAGAGGGGAAATAGGCTTGCTAGCAGCTCACAACTTGAGGCAGAGGCTTCAGTGCTTTTGGAACTATCACTTTTTTGGTTTTCCTTGCCTCACAGATTGCTCAGTTTGTTAACTCAGTCTAAAGACTTGCCATGTCCACTTCACCTTTCCTAGCCCTCACTAAGACTTCAATTTACAGGACGTCACCCACTCCAACTCAGACACGGCTCCAGACAGGGCAAGACACTAAGTGCCAGGACACCAGAAAGCAGAAAGAAAGGAAAGAGCTGGGAACACTTTGATCTATTTCAGACCTGTCAGATTAAGCAGGTCTGGAGGTTTGGGTGATGGCACTTGTGCTTCATGCTTGCTTAAGCTGAATTGCCTTGGAGAAAGCTGAGCTTTCTCTGTGGCTGATGGAAGGAATTCCATGGGACCAGGTTAGGTCAGCCTTCCTGAATCCTTCCCCCTACCCCAACTATTAGTAGTGTTTACAAGTCATAGAAGGGAGTTTTTCAGCTCGGCCACAGCAAGAAGACTGGTCTTCCTGGAGCGGGCTGGCAGATGGACACATCCCTTTGCTACTTAGTGTGGAAGAAGCCAGATCCAGGCTCACCGAGACAGTCTCTTTTACCAAAGGGAAAGCCTGTTTCTACTTCTGTCCTTACCGTGCTTGGCTTTCCCTCATGGTGAAGTCTGTGTCACCCTAGCTCCTCCTATAAGCAGCAGCAAAAAGGGTCTCAGCACTTCGGGCTTGTGACAATACCAGCTCCTGATTTGTGACATCCATGTCACAGACTTTCAGGTTAACCTGGGTAGATGCTAAAAATGGGTGTTGTTTCTAGTGCTCCCGGAAATGCAGTTCATTGCAGAGATTTTATCCACAGTCCATTGAATATCATGCGTATGCATGGCTTTGTGTGTGAATGTATCAAAGAGGATCATCAGAGTGACAGAAAAAAGAAAGGTAAAAGTCAACCCACAGAAATAAATGTTTTAACTTCTTAATATTGTTATGGCACATGAAAATATAGGTATCATCACGGTAGAGATGCAGGTGCGTATACACATAGACTAAGAAAAAGACAGATAAAGAGATGTGGCCATTGACCAGTAGTGCTGTCATTTTTATGTGATACATTAACTAGTACCTTTCTTGTTTCTTAGCACTTTGAAAGGCTCCTTTGAATATTTTTCCTAGGTTATTGGTAAGTATTAACTTCAGGTTAACTTCTGTACCACGCTGCTATCTTTAAAAGCTTGAAAATTTAAAATTACAAAACCGAATTTTCTTCTAAACAGGCTTTGTGAAGTCTAATAAGTTACAAATAAAGGAAAAAAATAGAAAGAAAGCACAGTTAAAAGTTTCTGGCTCACACCTGCTTTTGATAGACATTAGCACCAATAGCAATGGAAATGCTTTTCTTCACCATATTTGAGAATCTGCCCCTATTTCACTATTGTTTTAAGCAAAATTTGGATGGCAACATCTAAGAAGAGTGGCTGGTTTGTTCATTTTATTTTCCTTCCAAAGCTTGTACTGAGCAAATGAGGCAGGTCTGATTCCATTAAGAATGGAAATTTGCAATAAAAGGGAAATTGTTTTGAGGAAGTATTCAGCAAGCATAAAAGGGAGAATTTCAGAGGGAATTTGGTAACTGGTGACTGCTACTGACACTTGCGATAGTACTGGAGTCATTGCTCACCTGCTACAGAACTAGAACCACCTCGGGGTGGAATGTACTAGCAGCTCCAAGTCCCAGTCCTGTTGTTTAAGACAACAGGAGTTTCAGCATGTCCTTAGTGGAACCAAGATTAGTTACTTATACCATACAGCAGCTGAGTACAGGAGGAACAGTAATTTCTTTTAAAGAATTTCTGAGTCTGTTAGACTTAGAAAGTTCCCGGTATGCTCTAAGACCAAAAGGCTTCCACTCCGAAAGCCTTCTGCTGCTGTGTTGGACAGTCCCAAGATCAAGCTCACTCCCTCTGGCTGGCACAATTTCAAGAGCGAAAGGGGCAGCAGCATGAAACAATGGAAGTAATCACAATCTCTTGAAACTATTACGAAAAGAGAGATGTAACAATCTGAAGTTTCTCTTGTGATCTCAGTCATAACTTCATCTTCTACAACCCAGCTCCAAAGGGCTTGCCAAAATGCTGCTCATGCCTTCTAGATGCTCAGCGTGTGTATCGGATCAATCCATTTGATTTGTAGGTTAGGACTAAGTCTTACAGTCAGACCCAATGATCTCATTGCTGCTAGCGTGAATGCAAAATACTTTGAGTGAAAACAAGGGGATTGATTTAAAAGGACACAGGTAATTTAGAGCAAAAGTTGGGCTTTTGTGTATTAATTAAAAAGTTTGCTGTAACCTATGGGACACATCAACTCTCTTGCAAAGGTTGTCATCTCTGCACAGCCAGCCATTTGTTTTGCTTTCTTCCTAGAGAAAGTTGATTTTTGTGATGGGCTATGCCTTTTGCTACTATATCCTCTGGGAGAGAGGTCTGGTCAGATGATTAACATTATCTTCTCTCTTAAATATTACATTATTAAAATCGGGCAGGGGTTTTTATGGCAGATGACTAATTAGCCCCACGTCTCATCTCAGCTGTCAAAAATCTCTATTCATTGACAGTTTACTTTAAGTGGCTCAATTAGCATAACAAATGACTCACCAAAAGTTCTGTAGGCATCCTGTTGATTAATGTCATTTATCTTGCAAACCAGCAGTAGATGCCTGAGTTGCTCCTAACAATTATTATATACGTTTATATACATTATGTGTCACTCTCAGAGAAGCAATGCAACTTAAGAGTTATTTGCAGACATTTAATAACAATAAAGAGCTTTCATCGGCTGCAACAAGATGGATGGTTTCCCAATTAGGAACCAGGTAGAGGATGAGGCCAAGTTTCCTTGCACATAACCCTGCACACATCCAAGTGATATAATGAACAGAAACTTCTAAGAACAGGTGATCACACTAAGGAGGAAAGAGCCTGATCAGAAGCCTTAGGGTCTGTCTTTTTGACTTTTGCCTACTGTCTGCATATGCCTTTCAGTACCTTGGCCTGGTATATAGTACCTTTCCTCATGCTTTATGTGCTCTCTGGGTAATGCTCAGAAAAAAAAATGGCTGGGTTCTTCAGTTTCAGCTTCAAAGACTTGCCTTGGGATTTATGGTCCTACAACTCTTACGAGATTTTGAAAGCCCAGTGTCCTAAGCCCTCATGGCCAGAGCTGATAGCAGATCAAGAGGCACAGAACGGCAGCAGGGCAGCTATTTCCTATTAGAACAGCACCCTTGACGAGTGACAGTGGAGCAGTACTGGGCAAGGGGTAAAGAGATGAGGGTTTTTTTTTTTCCCTCAGCTCTGCCACTCACCTTCGGCGTGGCCTTACTTAACATCCTCTCTGCTTTTTTTCCATCCACTTTGATTTTACCCATGCTGCTCATTAGGTCTATGTGGACCTTGCTACAAGGACAGTCCCTCCCTGAATGTTTACGCAGTGCTTTACCCTACCTAAGGTCAGAGCCTCAGAAACCCCCATTATATAAAAATACAATATTTCACCACAGAGCAAATTCCAGGTATTCACCACTGTGGCAGAAAATGGGCTTATTATCAGCTCCCATCAGATAGTATCTCTGATCAGATGACAATGTTCTGAAATTTCTGCAGATAGAGGTGTTCTGCCAATGAAATCAGAGATGGCCATATCGTACACTGAAAGGCATTAGTATGGGTGCCTCAGTAATCATTATGAAAAAGTATGTGTGGGTTTCAGTTGTTTCAAAGTAATTCTCCTAGAGGAAGAAGCTTTTATCACTGAACTCTTTAATAAGGGCTCTTCCCCCCGGCCCCAGGAGGGACTGTGCAAGCTTTAAAGAAAGTACAGCAAGTGCTCTCACTACTGAAGCCACTAGGAGTATATTTTATAAAGCAATATTAAAGAAATACTGAGAGCAGAATAATTTAATCAGATTCATGAAATCAAATACCCCCAAGGCAGCGATGAAGATGCAATGCAACAAGTGCTGGCATTTCATTCCATAGGAAGAGGAAAATTCATCAGCTCCTTTTTTTTTCTTTTCTTTTTTTTCTTGTCTCCTTATAGAAGTAAAACTTGACACTAAATAAAACTAAAGTCAAATAACCCTAGGACATGAGGATTAGTGCAAAGGCACCTTGGGCCACCATTCAGTCACACTCTGTCCTATCTCGTTTGGGAGCTGGAAACTATTCACTACTAGGGAGCTGAAGGGAAGATTGTCAAGTGCTTCTTTAAATGGCAGGTTTTCTCCTGATCACACGATCAGTCACTAGCAAAATATTTCATCACCTTTTCTCTCTCTACGTGCATCATGTTGCCATGACTGTACCCTCTTCTGGTAAAGGACAGCGCAGCAGACCTTGATCCCAACCTGGGGTCTCCTTATGCTGCAGAGAGACGTAACAATAATATATGAAAATCGGACTGAAAAATTAGCAGATGGAGAACCCTCTAAATCTTGAAACTTAAGGTGCCCATATGTCCTAAGTGTCAAAAATCTCTTGCAAGGAAAGAGCCTAGCATTTTTGTTCTTTTATGCTGTTACTTGTACATTCAGCTGATGGCTGATGGCCTTCCTGGGGCTGATGCAGGAGCAGTGTTTCTGTAATTACATCAGTGTGGGGTATGAAAATGAGGAGTAAACTGACTTTGATGGCAACTTGTATTGCTAACTAGGAGGCCTTGAGAAAAGCTCTTAGAAGAAAACATGGTATGATTCCTCAGCATCTACTATGGCCTCACTGAAATACCAACTGAGCAACAACTTTGAGTGTACTTATCCTTGAAACACCTCTGGAGAAGTCAGCTTATTCTCATTTGCCAGGTACATAACTGAAGCTGAGAGATAAATTCATCTCACTTAAATTTAACCATCCAAAGTTGGACATCAGGTTCATTCCAAGCATCTCCACTTGCTGCATCATCAACAGGGAGTCAGGTGCCCCATGCAGTGAATCATCCTGTTCTGCAAGAGGTGGCATCCGTTGCCTTACAAAGGTGCCTGTCTCTCCCTATTGACTATAGAGAGAGCTAAGAATAGTAGCTTAGACTGAATACCTTGCTTTATACAGAGCTAAAATTATCTGAGAAGATTCCCATCTAGCTATCTTCTCCAAAGTAACAGAAGAGGAACTGGATAGCAGAGTGAATTACGCCTTCAGTTCACCAGGCATACACATGTTGTACAGGGGATCACCCTTCCTGTTTATATGGCCATCAAACCATCTCTGCAGTGAGAGGATGGGGTTGAAACATCAAATCTATGCACCTGAGGTCTGGGTGAATACAGTCCACAAGCACTAAAGTAATCTGGAAAAGCTGAGCAAGTACAGAGAAACAAAACATTTAGGCAGCGCATGATCCTGACAAATGGCAACGATATCCCTTAGACAGGTTTTTGAAGAGTATGGAGAGAAGAGCCTTCAGTTTATAATGCATGTTTAACAGCTAAAAGGTAGCAGCAGTACTGTCCTGTCCTGCTTCATGGCTTCTTTTTCCAACAAGGCCATCATAAATTCTGCCTTGAGCAAAGCAGAACTGATTGAACTCAATTTATTCTTCTTTAAAACACACACACACACACACACACAAATACATTCACTAGGGAGGAATATAGAAGTTCCAGGAAAGAGCCATAACTCAATTGCCATTATAGAACAGAAAGATAATTAAGTAAATGTCGGCAGGGGATAGCATTGAATAATTTTAGCAGAATGAGTTCCTCTTTGCTTTGCCCTTTGCAGAAAGTATACTGCATTCTCCAGAGACCCCACCCTAAATTGCTTTGGATAACTTCCTTTTCCCTGAAGGAAATCAGAGAGAACAGGGCTGGAAGGGGACTCCAGAGGTCAGTTTCCCCCACTACAAGGCAGGATCAACTCAACCTAAGCTGGTAAAGATGCATGTTTTCTCCGCTGGTGGGCAGGAGATTGGTCTATACGTTGTATAGGTATGCAGTGAACTCTTGCCGTATTAGCTACCCGGAACTTGGGAGGATCCAGGTAACACCTGAACCACTTTGATCAACAGTTGGTAGCAAAGAGAAGCTTTTTAGAAAGAAAGAAATAATAAGTGAGACATAAGTAGACACCTTGAAATGTAACTGGCTTCTGATCATGCCTGAGTTTCCAGAGTACAAGGGAGCCATGAGCTGCAGTTACTAATTATTTCCAAGGGCAGATAAATAGCAGCTATGCTTTTTATTTGTCCCATGTGGTGATCCACTGGGTTTGTAGACTTTGGCACATTTTATGTCTCAAATTTATCATGAGTTTATAGCCACCCAATAAGTTACCAGAAGAGCCAATAAGTTAACAGAAGAAGAACAAAACCCCATCATTGTAAATCTTGTAAGACTGTACTGTTTTAAAACAGAATATGAGAAAAAAAGAGCACATGTGAGAAGAAAAGGAAGAAAACAGAACAGTAAAATGTAAAACTGGCAAGTCTGAGTTCATTCTCATTGAGGCAGGTAGGTTTCAAGTAAGATGGCTTCTCTTTAACGTCAGTGGGTTTTGGACAATACATTTCTTGTTCTTTCTGAGTTTACTGAAAGAATTCTATATAAAATGCTATGCATGTGTATATATAGATGCATACACCTTTAAAATACAATTATTTTAAATCAAAATCTTAGAAATAATTTATCTCACTTTCTATCATGGAAGGTTATTCAAGCTTCTTTGTAGTGAATCTACATTTAAAACACATTCTGCAATCTTTGCATAATCATGTCACTATGTTTCATAGACTACACCTTCAAGAATCACCACATGATGTGTGAAATGAAGCAAAAATAGCAGATATCCTTAGATTGACTTTGGTATGGCAGTGCTAATTTCTCAACCTTCAGAAAGATCAATGTAATCTTAAAGTTTCAAACATATCAACAAAAATATCTTCGAGGGGGAAACCAAGATGTACAAGTGAGCTGTTTCATTTAAACAGGAAAGTTAGCACAAAGAAATTTTGGGCTATCACCACACCTGAAATGTATGATAGGCTTAGGATGAGAAGAAATGTTTCACGATTGCACAATCACAGGCAGTTCTACACTTACATGACATCTTTACTGCTGCATTTTGTATCTTAGCGTCTGTTATGACAACACCTGTTCAGAGAGTCTTATTTAAAAATGATACTTCCAACAATGCTGTCCTGGGCTTGTATGGGAAAGAGAAGACAGTAAGAAAAATACATCCTACTGAATCAGCAAAAAAGCAGCACTGTCATGCTTATCCAGAGCATTGGAAAAAAAGTAAAAAGTATACACAGTATGCACAGTAAAAAGTATATATATTTAGCATATGATTCATTTCATCTCGGTCAATCCTAACTTTAACAGTATAGCGTTTACTTTGACCTAATCATTTCAGCTCCTTCCATGATGAAATAAAGACAAGCACATACCTCCAAAGAGAGATTTCTTTTGTTCTTAGGCAGAGCTCGAGAAAATAGAAGACAAACTTTCTTTTGTGATGGTCTTCTTTCTCCATTGACTACAGAAAGGTTCTAGATGACCAGATTAGCCTCAGCACCTAACTTCCAGACATCTAACGGTTGCGTGTGTTGAATCCAACCCAGTAAGATCTCTCTTTTCAGCCTGATGTGGCTAAGACAACAGTGGTAGAAAAGCAGCTGAAAAACTTTGGATGTTTTTGTTTCAATGCAATATTGGAGAACATAGATGACCTGATTATAATTTATGATTTGTATTTTAGTGCTGCCAGGAAGCTTAAGCTGCCTAAAAACTTTATAGTGTGAGCAGAGACAACGGATAGGAAAGGATGGAAAGTTACAGGAACTCTAGCACTGAGATTAAGTGACTTTCTGAAGGTCATAACAGCTATCTTGTTTATGGAAAAGATAGGAATTGGAGCTGGATTTCTTGAAATGCAGCTCAGGGACCTAACTGTAAAACTCTTCTTCCCTCTTAAAACTGTGCTAAACTACTTAAGGTAGAATGACAGTATGAATTGTGAATGAGAGTGGCATCAAAACACTTGTAAGCATGATCAAAAGTCTAAAAAAAATAAATCGGATTGTGGCTGAGACCCATACTGAACCCACAAGCCTGAAAGTGAAATCAGAACAAGAACACTTCCTCAAATGGAAATCAGCTCCTGAGTCAGCAACATGTGTTCCTTCAGACGAGCAGTTTTCCCACCTTAGTACTATGAAGGTATAGACAGAGACAGTACAGCAGTAGGTAGCTGGAGAGGAAGTGGAGAGTGTTTGATACAGCCTCGTATTTCCCTAAGGATTTGAATTTAATCCCAGTTTTCATTAGTCAAGGCATCCAAGTTAGTTGTATCAGGTTCCCTCTGCAGTCATCTGAAAAAATAACGGCACCTCTTGAGAATGAGTCAAATTCTCAAGGGACTGAATTGCCACCTGGAGTGCTCTTTCTGTGCACGGACTGAAAGGAAATCTAATATTGACCCCACTTAGAAATAGAATGTCTCAAGTTTGATGGGAAGAAAGTACCTGCAAAGACCAAATGAATGGAGCAACAAATCGTGTAACGTGGATCTGGATAATTTGAGAATCACCCTGTGGATGAGCAGGCCTTGACATTGGGCATAAATTGTTGCCAGAGCTTTGCCGCTGATTTCCTCAGAGCCTGGATTTTACCCACATTGCAGAAGCCCAGAGGAAGTTTCAGAGCTCAGTTTACAGGTTGTCTGAGCCTGGGACAGGCATCCAAAGGATGAATAGGACATCTACAGGTGGTCTAGGCTTCAAATAATCCTCTAGGAGATGATTACCAGCAGCAGAACTCTGTATCTGAGGCTCATCTGTCATAATTTCTTAGTAAAGAAGAAATGAGGGAAAAGATCTGCCAAAAATATATATGATGGATCAGCCAAATTGTTTCTAAATGGTACCTTAGTCAGAGATCTCCACAGGGGACCAGCAGCCAGCTGCACTACACTATAGAGTAAATGCTACTGCTTTCGAAAAGAATCAGTGGCAAGTAATTTGCATTAAACATTTTTTTCTTTTTGTTGTTGTTGTTGTTGTTTTTGTTGCTATTTCTGGCTAGCACAGAACTGCATCAGCATGTGGAATGTGGAGAGAAAGTGCCCAGTTGCTGATTTCCAGTATATTTTTTGTCTCCATGTGTAGAGATTTTACTCCCAACACAGGGGGAGGAGGGGGGCGAGTAGCAGGGTGGAGGTGGTGATAGGGAATCCAAAAAAAACAAGCAACCAGAGAGACCATCCAGAGCCAGAAACAGCTTTTGTTTTCCAACATTTTCTTTCAAGCTCATGAATAAACAGAAATCTGTGAATTCAGAACACCTGCGGTTAGCTAGCCTTGGAAAGGAGAACAGAAGAGGGAGAACTAGACCTATGCTGAAAGCCACTGAACTCATGAATATGAACAGGGGGCACGGAAGCACATGAAGCCCGGAGATTCATGGATCTCGTCATGGGCTAGAGATGCTTTCAGTGTATGGCTGGTATGCAGCAGGCTCTGGCCATTTTCCTGCTACTTAGGCTGCTTTTGGGACTGCCGCTCTCCTGCACATGTTTGTCCTGGAGGAGACGATGTGATTAAATTCACTCATACGGTGTGATTAAATTCATATCTAAACACCCTCAGGTATTGGTAAGGATGGCTCTAGACATAAGCAGGGTCGCCTGCCCAGAGCAGCACATGGTTAGGGGCAGCAAAATGGCTCTGCCCCTCAGCTTGCCTGCTCTCACCTAGGGAGGTGTTGGGTGTGTTGGGGAGATGTTACACTCATCCTGCAGCCACCACTCTCTGTCTGCTGACTGCAAAGGTAAAGACAAAGATCAGATTCTCAGGGCTCTACCCCAGCTCCACTCCTTCCCTCCTGTGACAGAAGCAGCCTGGCCAAACCCAGCCCCTCATCCTAGGAGTGGAAAACACTTGGATGCTTCCAAGTGTTATCTCTACAGATGTTTCTCATACACCCAGACACACATGGATTTATGTCTAAATACAATCACATAAACATCTGTAATGATTGCTATAAGGATAAATATACAGGCAGGTGTGTATCTTAACATGCATAATATACGTGGGCACGTACGTATGGATTAGAAAGGCAAGCAAACACATTAAAAGATTAAAAAAATCTAAGGCCAGAAAAGATCACTGGAACAATCCAAGAGGTTTTCTGCCTTGCATTAACCAGTCTTTATTATCTAAAGCAAGCTCTGTTAGGCTACAGCACACGCTGAAATCATACAGTATGATGAGAAAAACAACAAGAACAAACAATGAAATATTTAATATCCTCTAGTGGCACTGACACAGTCTTTCAGCACAGGGCAGTGCATTAACGCTGTTCACTAGGCCTCTTAACTCAAGTGGCTAGAACTCAACTATGGGAGACAAAAAGTGGAGAACAGTTTTTACAGCCTTTTTGCACTGAAAAAGCCTCAGCTGAACCGAGGTTTAGGCACTGTACTTGGAGAAATATGTGGATTGATCAGTGAATTCAGAGGAGGGAGGGTTAGACTCCCTATAGTCTACAGCAAGACTATATACCCTGCAAATTCCTGCAATTCCTGCACTCTTTATCAAATTTATGAAAAGTTTGACTTCTTGGGTAAAGCGACAGTGTGCAAGTCTGACACGGAGTCATTTGCTACCTTTTAAAATGTTCCTAGGATCAACCATAGGCTTTGATGCCTTACAGAGGAAGCTCTGCTGGAAGGATTTGGTTGCATTTTAGGTTTTTTGGTTTTTTTCTTTGTTTTGTTATTTCTTTTCCCCATGAAAATTTCAAAACCTCACCTCTCCTCAGTGAGATTTTTTTGGTTACCTCTTTTACCTTGCTGCATGAGAAACGCATTTACAAGTCACTAAAACTAACTAAAGCTCTAGCAAAGTACTGGTTTCCTTGGCCTGCCTGAAACATACTGCTTGTGTGCGTGAAAAGGCCATGCACAGTGAATACCAGATCTGCTGTTCAAGCAGACCTTTTCTCTCTAGGTCTACTAGTCCTGGATGAAGGTAGTTTGTTTTTAACTCAGAAGAGTATGGCATTCACTGTAGCAGAGGAATCAACTTAAAATTCAAACACCCTAACTCTCAGCTGACTGAAGATTCTTCCCTCCTGAATACTCTCTTGACCACCCAGCCACATCTCCAAGGTGTGTACCTCAAAGGCTGGCAGGAGCTCCCACACACTCAGAGCAGATGTGGTAAATGAGATCCAGTGCTCAGACTGCAGGTGAACTAATTCGGTGCCATTAGCTGCAGCCAGGCCTTCATCTCCTCATTAGGAAAGAGATAAATTATGCAAACTGCAGTCTCAGTATAAGCAGCAAGAGCTGACAAAGCCATAGAAAAGAGAGAGATGGAAGGAAAAATAGTCTGCAAAGCAGGGCAGAGTAAATGCAATACAGTGGTGGGAGGGAACCCTCATCCTGGGCCAGCACCTAGCTGGCAACATGGCTGGGAGCAAAAGACTTTACCTTCCTTGACCCCCATTTCACCCTGCCTAGCTGCAGTAACAGTCAAGCTGAAGCATGCTCGTATGCTTGCCCATGCTCTGAAGGCCCCTCCCTTGTTACTCTTAATGTACCTAAGACTTCCGTAAGAAATTGAGTTACGTAAAACTCCAGAGCCCGAGAAGGAAAACCTTTTCTCTTACATCCCAAGCAGGCCCTCCACAAGGGAGACTCTTCCCTGACACCGCTTTGATTTTTTCCTGATGCCTGTCCCTTGGAGCATGGTTTCAATGTGAGCTCTTCTCTGGGGTTGTGCTTGTTTTATTTCCAGAAAAAAATACAGTAGGGAAGAAAGCGACAGTGTGAAATATCCTACAACCACCTGAGCAAGATAAAATATCCAAGGTGTGGGCAGGAAAAAAAATGGTTGACATTAGCTTAGATACCAGACCCCTCTCAATCCTGGTCCCTGCAGGACTGTCAACATGGTGACCAACCATTCTGGCACCCTTCTGTGGGAGGGAAGTCCTGCCAGGAGCTGGGCTGGACTCACATTAATTTTCTCCTGGCCAACAAAGACTGACCAGATTGCAAAGACTGTGAACTCACGACCTTCATTTGTTTCCCCTCCAACAGCTCCCTGGAATGTTTGCTTTCTCAGCCTCCTCTCTGCCTCCTCCTCTTTCCCTAGGAGCCATCACGGGGGCAGATACAGCCCGGACAACGCACCCCTGTGGCAAACATGCCCCACCGAGGTGCAGGAGGAGCACCGGACACTAATGCGGCTGGAGTCCATCATTCATCCCCCCAGCACAGGTAGGACCGGGCTGGAAGGACGGCACATCAAAGACAGACAGCATTTAGCTGGATACTTTCCCTCAATCACTGCATTAGCTTGTCCTGATCCTATAGTTAAAAACAGCTATTTATTCTATCACTACATGCTGGCAAAGATATATTGCACCAAGTCAGCACCTACAATTATTATAGTACAGAAAACCTTTGCTGTAGCACGTTTAGTGCTGCTATTTATCAGACACAGCTATTACATCCTGGCTCCCAACAAGGCTATACAATTCTGGCACCCAGGAAGACAGCAGGTGCTCTGAATTAAACCAGAACCCAAAGACTTTCTCTTCACCTTCCTCTGGCTTTCCTTAATAGTCTAGCAAGGATTGGGGGCTATCAGGGAAGAAAAGGGTTGAAAGCAAGCACTCTGCTTATCTGACACTATGTCTTGGCGTCATGAAATATCACGTGTGTGGGGGGGAAGTTTGCTGTGTTGTGAGGGAGGTGACGGGGCCTAAATTCGAGAAATTAGAATCCAAGTAGGTTATACAGTTCCTCAAGGTGCCAAAGCCACAATATTTAATTATAGTAGAGATTTCTTTGTGAAATGCTTGTCCAATACTACCCGACACCCAAGAATATTACATGTCACGGTCCACCTGCCTATCCAGCCATCAGCAACTGTACTGGTATTACTGCTGTTCCATTCATATGCAAGCCCAGGGCTCTGGACATCTGTTTGGTATCTTTTCTGTATCACCCAAACTTTATTCTGTTATTCCCGGCAAAACTATCTTGCCAATGATCTGCACGTCAGATTAATTTGTTTTCATGTCTTCCAACAGAACGGCATTTACGAAGGTATTTCTTAAAGAATCCTCTCCAATTTTCCAACTTCAGGGTTGCTAGTAAACTGAAAATTTGGTTCACAAAGTATACAGTTTTATTGTAATGATTAAAAAAGAAAGAGAGAAGGAAATGCTACAGGATAGCTGATTGATCAGCGAAAAGGGAATTGTTTGGATACTTTCCTGAACGCCTGCTATTTCCAGAGTTCTCTCTCTCCCACTGTCACTAATTTTCAAAAGAAATTCAAGCCTGAATCTAAGAGACTTCCCTGATGATTTCTTTCTGAAAAATGATGCATTTTTTTGCAAACATGATTCTTCAGTAGAAAAACGTTGTCTAAATTACTTTGATCAGCCCTTGCCAACATCCTTCTAGCCCGGAGTTGCCAGCGGCTACATCGAGTAATCTGGGTGTGGTCTCCGCGGAGCTGTAGAAAGCACCATTGCTGGTGATTGCACATCT
This sequence comes from Sagittarius serpentarius, assembly GCA_034782735.1. Taxonomy (NCBI): domain Eukaryota; kingdom Metazoa; phylum Chordata; class Aves; order Accipitriformes; family Sagittariidae; genus Sagittarius; species Sagittarius serpentarius. Next base: position 74,712,115 of record JAVKLA010000074.1, read on the forward strand.
TCGAAATGCCAAAGGGCACTCGATGTCTTTCAAGTCCAAATCTTCGTAGGGGCAGAAGAAAATCTGGAGAATTTCTAAGTTCTATAAGAGGGCCCAAAGGCAGAGAAGAATATATAGGAATAGCTGAATGGGGATCAATACCCAGCCAGGAACACAAAACTAAGTATTAATTTTCACTGTGGGCTGGATGCAGAACACTTTGGGTCGATGCTGTCAAGGATATGTTCCTTAAGAAGTTTTTGGTATACTTTGAGACGGACAGATTTAGCTTTATTCTCACCAGCTTCCTGTCAAAGGCATCTTTTCAAAGCTGCTCCTGAAGGCCTTAAGCTCCTAGGCCTCCTCTTGGCGGGAAGCACATTGTCATCTGAAGCACGTTGTCATCATATTATGGAGCTACTACTGACCACAACTGCCTGATTGCTTTGCCTTTGCAACATGATAGAGGTGGCTCATGGGATTTTGTGTCATTTATTTATTTAGGTTTGATGCTCCAAGACAGCAGTGTCATTTTGGCAGAAGAAATAAGCAGATCAGATTGTGTGACAGAGGAAAGAAGAGAAAAGGAAATGAAAATATTCTCAATAATAATAGTAATATTAATAACTAATGCAAAAGGAAGATTTTGCTTCTGGCCATCATTGCTGATGTACAAGACACATGGTGAGTAGATCTATTGACCTGATATTCCCGCTTACTGTGCAAGTGTTACTAATGTTAGGATGACTATATTTAAGAGACGGCAGCCCTTAAAAGGCATCTGATGATGGAGCTGCAGACACCACCAAAGATTCATGCTACTAACTAGGGGAGGGACCCAGACAGTGGAAATAATTTGCTTAAAAGCATGTTGATTTGGACATCACTAATCTCGGCATTGATCTCTGCCGGCATTAACTTTGCTGTTAATGCAAATAACTGAACATAAGGATGCCATTAATTGTATTGATATAATGGAAGGCATTGCCCTTGACTTCAAGGCCCCCCTCCTTGATTTAGTGCTTGCCAACGGCTCAACATTTTTGTCTTCTCTCCCCCTTTCTGCTTGTCCAAAATGATGTTTCATTCCTTTTTATGTCCCTGTTATGCTTGGAACATCCTGTCTCCACGTTCTGCTCTTTCAAGTGCTCCTTTCTTCCTGAAGGTCCTGCATTCACCTTCCCTCCCTTCCCCAAGTACAATCTCAGAACCGTAACAGAAAGAAAGTAAGAGTATATATCCAGAACACAACAGCAACACCACACCCGAAGAATTCAAGTCATACTTCCAGCATGGCAAATTCCCTCTGTGACTCCCTGGACCAAGAGGACTGTGAATTGTAGGAGCGAAGGCTTAATGAGGGAAAAGCAACAAATGTGACTTATCCATACGGCTTTACTGAGGGTGTTACTTCAAAACAGTGCTTTTTCCTACTGCCCAGTTTCCAAACTGAGCACTGATAAAAAGTGGTGGCTCTAGAACAATTAAAAAAAATGAGTTAGGGACTTGAAACCCTTATTACAGGAATGGATTTAGGTATTTTACGTATGTAGCTTCTACAAAGGAAGGTTAGGAAAAGTCTGTTGCCTTTTATTATTACCTATCAGAGGAAAAAAACTGATGGCAGAGGGCATTTCAGTTTAGGAGATAAAGCACAAAATATCAAACTAGACAAACTAAGTCTAAAATTACAGTACAGTTTATTTTAACTGTGAGTCAACTTTCTAAGTCTTAAAATCTTTATATCAGCTTTAGTTTTCTACAAGGCATGTTCAAGATATGAAGCAAAAAAAGAGTTATGTATTAGCGGTAAGCTCTTCTTTTCCCAACAGAGGTGTTAATTTAGACCAGAAACTTACCAAATACATATAAGAATCACTTTCTCTGACCCAAAGATTCTGCAGTGCCAAAAGGAAAGACACAGGAAGAGAAATACTATTGCAGATCTATCATGGGCAACTACAGTTTTTGTTGAATAATAAAACAAGCATCAATTAACTTCACATTTTTCTCAGCCATTATTAATTGTTTGATTTCCCGAGGGCACTGTCATGGTAGAAACTGGTATTGAGTGGATCTGAAGAAGTGAGGGTATGGGGAAGATGTCATATGTGTAAGTGGCTTCCTGGATCAGGAGGCCTTCAGGCTGTCTTTTTCAACCAGTCACCACAGCTTAGTTTAAAACAGGGTTGCTGACTGTTTGAAATGCTGTCAACTTTGAGATAATCAGAGGCATAGCCTCTAGAAACGAGCACATTGTGGGACTGTAAAAGGAAGCCCCTGCAGGGGAGAGTAGGAATAGCGTACGTAGCAGCATTAAATTGGCATCTATTTGTCGAAAACATCCTTTGCAACCTCTTTTCCCCAGCAAAAAATTCCACTGCAAAAAACCCCACGTTCATCCTCCAGTTCCCCAATTAACATCTGAATTGTAATCAACAACTTTGCAGTCCAGGAATCTTTGAAGAGACAGGAAAATGAATGTTGTTTTTCAAGCTGAACATGAAAATACAGTGATGATAGTGGGATTATATTGGACATACAGGGCCAATAGGAACTTGGAGGGGCTTGATCCATTCCAAATCCAAATCCCTTTTGGTCCCTTAATCCATAAAGCTTACTAAAGAAGTACGCTATTGCTAAATAGTTGCATTTAGGATTTGCAGCTGGATTTTCATGTACAGTTGTCTATCATCATACATCTGTAAATGCATCTTCAATAATTGCTTTGCACTTGCAAAGGGCTTTTCTCTTTGCAAAGCAGTGGTACAAATGTTAATTTTGAATAGCGGTTCTGTAAGTGGGAGATATTTATTAGCGCTATCTTACAGATTGGAAAACTAAGGGACAGAGGGTTAATTGAGCCTAGTTTAAAAAAAAACCACCGAAATTATTTGTATCAAAAGAACACATAGAGCTCCAGACGTGAACCAAAACCCCTTTATAATCAGCACTGTAAAGAAAATAAAGAAAAGATAATTCCCGTCTCAAGTGGCTTTCACCTTAATTATAAGACAATAGCGTACGGACAGGTGGATTATCACAAAAAATAACAAAAGTAAAAGTTGCTTTGTTCTTTCCCCTTCTTTTGACTGTGTGGTATCCATGTGGGTCTTAATCTTTCCTGGTTTAGTGAAAAGGGCAGGAATTTCCTGGTAAACTGAGGAAACGGGTGTACAACCTCAGTGTAGCCTTGATTTACTTCAATGTGGCTAATGCCACAGGCACCACTCACCCCAAATTGTCTTTCTTTAGAGTAGGCTATGAGGAATGTAGCCTGGGATGCTCCTGCCCAGCAAAGCAGCAGGATCTTGGTAGCATCTGCCTTTTCATTAGCACATAGAATATAACATGATCTGTCTCTCCTTTAAACTAAGAAGCAAGCCAAGTCACTCAGAAGGGCCAAATTTCACGCTGCTTTATCTCCACTGACTTCAAAATCCAAGACCTAACTGGAGACCCCAAATATGCCACAGATCAGACAAATTTCAGTGGTTCCACAGTTCCTGAGGAGGAGGAACAGATGGACAGGAACACAAAGAGGCTGATTGCATAAATCCTGTCTCTTAAGAAACTAGACTAAAATTAGGTGTTTTAAAATCTAGATGGAGGGTTAATTTTGTTTGGAAGTAGGTGCCTGAATACCAACACATATGGCTAGGACAGTAGCTGTTTCTGTTACTGTTGTTAAAAACAGGTTCTGATACACCAAATTCAGTTCTGGTATATCATTACAGACCGTCATGTCATAAAATGAGCCCTAGACCCATGTGTATCCAGGTAGATAGGTAAGTAAGCTTTACAGACATTTCCACTTCAGCCATGAAACCTCCTAACAATCGCTTCTGGTTTCAGTCAATTACTTTATAATTATGTTTTAAAATGTCGTGTCTGATTTGAGCCAAACACTTGGCTTTTAGCCTTGCCAAGAGAAAGAAAGAATGTGGCATGAAATTGCAAAATTAAAAGAAAACCTGTGCCGTCTATAGAGGTACTCACAATTCAGGGCTGTATTTCTATGCCTAACTTGGGCCATGGTTCCGCAACAGACATCCTTCCATCACAGAGCCCTCAGAAAAGGTTTCAATTTAACTGTTTGTGAAATGACCCATTGGAAAAAGAATAAGTATTAAAAAAATAATAATTCAAACAACAAGAAACCACACCTCCAAAACCTCCAACCCTAAATAGGAATGTCACCAGCAATGGATTTGGTTTAAAGTTCATCCAAAGAAGCAGTTTTCTTGGTACAGATGAGAAGGGCAGTAACCCCTTGTACATCAGTGGTGAGGACAGGAGACTCTAACACAGAAGACTGGTAATGTATAATGGTAATGTATATAACCTCTCTCTGAGAGGCCAGCAAATGATTGTCTATGCTGACACACACCCTATCTCTCAAAATGCCAGCGAACACTCCTTGATTTCCTTTTCTCACCTACCCAAAGGAAAGGTTTTTGCTCTGTGATGAATTTGCACAGAATTATGGAGAAGGTGAGCATCTCCAGTGCTATCCTGGAATATGCATGCCATGCAACAGGGTCAAAACCTGCTGCAAATCCTGCTGCAGCTGCAGCCGCAGCCTTCCAGGGCTTCCACAAATCTTCCTCCCATTCACTTCCCCCAGCATTCCCTACCACGTGCCCTGATATGAATCATCCTTCACTGCTGAAATTATCTGGCAATACCTAAATACACTGGTTTAAGGACTGGAGCTGTAGTTCTGAAACTCCCCTTCCTTTGCAAAAGACCAAAGTATTTCATGCCGAGTAATCCATTAGGACTGCCACTGTGTGTTCATGGCACTCATATGCAGCTCAAACCTCCATTGTGGCTTTGAAAAATCTACCCCCAGTGTTATTCTAACGCAGCTGTTTGTCTCCTTGTGAACTTATAATGATAATAATGATAATAATGATAGTAATAATGACTGACACTTATATAGTACCTTTCATCCAGAAGGATCCCAAAGTGCTTTGCAAACTGATTTGCAAACGACTGCATACCCATATTAAACACCCCATCCCTATGTTAATGCAATGTTAATGCTGCAAATGTGAAGCGGCAAAAAGACAGGAAATGCAAAGGTTACGGCTTCAGGAACAACACGCCGTGCATCTTGCCTGTGAAGGTTTACCATTCACCACATCACCTGGCAAATGCTGTTCAGCAAATACTACTTCCCAAGCTGAAGGAAAGGTGCTCAGAACTTTGTGCATCTGGGCATGAAGGTAATTGGGTGAGTGAGGTGGAGATTTCACTCAGTCCCCTTCCTCAGGTGCTGATGTGGAAAGCTGAGTTCTCTAATTTTCTATTTTTATTTGCTGCAATTGAGAGGGCAATACTAGATGTAGATGCCCAACAGTTAGAAGTAATGTGGCTAATGATGCTGCAATTGGACAAGGGAGGGAATGGAAAGAATCCTGCTGACTTCAGTGAATGCTGGATCAAACCTTTGTTGAATTATCCGAACAGTAGCAAAATTTCACTCTCTCCCTTTCTTCTACTTATTATTGATATTGTGAGTACCTCTGTGTTTTCGCAAAGGGGAAACCATTCTTTTCTTTTTCACCCCTTTATTCTTCAAACTACAGGGAGGATAATCTATTTTGGAACCAGATCTCACATGGCAAGTTTCAGCTGAAAGGCGTTTTACATCCATTTGAGCTATGTTCCTCTGTTGATAGAACAGATGAGCCCAATGTTAATGGTGCAAACGGTGCTGTTTTCAATGCACAATTAACCAGGTCAACACCGTGATGAATAAAAAATAAAGCTGGCATCAGAGAGGACCCCACGGAAGTTGAAATCAGTTGTTTAGGTGCTTATGACTCCCAAAACATCCTTATCTCTCAACAGACACTTTTTTCCTCACGTAAGATCAAATCACCTGCATCAAAAGACTGAAGCAGAAGAGTCTGAAGGAGAGGAATCTATGTTTGAGAGTGAATCGTTTAACAAAAACAACAGCCCCAACCCTTCTGACTCCAACCAGCTGTGAGTTGCTTTTTGTACCATCTGGACAGAGAGGGATTTTTTATTTTTCTTTTTTTCTCTATTGCAAGATGGCCTGGTGAACAGGGCAAAAGTGCATATACAAACACAATAGAAATTGACTGTATGCACAGGGCAAATACCCACCATCTCATCGCTATAGCTGCTTAAAAGCAAATATTAAAGCTAAGTTATCTGTTAGGCCAGTCATTTCTCACAAAATAGGAAGTAGATTCTGACTATGCAGATCACTTAGTTGTTCTGGCAGGAGTTTGGCATTAGTTTGGTTGTCTGTCGGAGCTCCTGCCATACCTTTTATTGCAGGGTAAACCTCTCGGCAAAGTGGGGAAAAATAGGTACAATTTAATCTATCAAGTTCCTCAAGGCTGTTCTTGCTCTGTTTTGAGAGGGTATTTCCTGGCAACTGTGTGTATCTTCTCACAGTGATGGCACCCAGAGGAAAAAAAAAGCAGCAGCAACATATAGAATATAAATGATTTACTTTGAGAAGGACTTCAGCCTGTGTTTGCCTCAACACCCATATCAGCTCTCAAGGGTTAAATTCACTCCCTTGTAACTGCTGCTAAGGTAGGTGGTAGAGTGGCTTCCCAAATCTCTTGCAGTTACCCTGGGGGTGACTTTAGCTTATCGTTTTTGCACCATGAAGGCTTTCATCCCACCTCGGGTAAGACCCTGTAATGGCTAGCTTTGCTCAGCTCTGGGAGAAGAGTGGTTAATAGTGTCATTTTGGAATTTCTTATTAACAGGCCAGCAAAACTGCAAGGTTGACAGCACTATTAAATATGACAAAGTCTTCTTTAAAACACTGACTGTTTGACTGGTGGGAGAAAAAAAAAAAATCATGGCATGATTTATACCCGGCTGTACGAGTCACAGACTCTCCTCTGTATCTTGTGTCCAAGGAATGATCACTCATCTACAGTCTGCAGTGTCCTCAAGCAGCTCGTCACAGATGGCTCATCTTGACTCCTAACATTGAAACATGCTTGTGTGTCACCCTCCACCTTTCCTGGACAAACCATTCCCTTTTGGCTCCCAATCCACAGGAGGGTTTCCTCCCAAATTGAAGCATTTGTAATTGATCTCTACATTGGGCAGCTGGCTGTTCTGAATGGGAATGTCATGCTCGTAATGGATGACATCACTGTTCGGGGTGAAGATTTCATAACTGGACTGATAAGGTGGGAGAGTGTCTCAAACCAGAATCCCACTATCAAATGGGACTGAGGAGTTAGTTAGTTAAAAAAGTTTTTATATATATACCTGGGAGTTTGTGAGACACGCAAGAAAAATGCATTAGGATTAGATTAGATGTGATTAGATTAATAAAGTACAGACATAGTGGACCAGACCAACCGTGAGTCTTCGTTCAATAGCCTGCCTCAGACAGTGGTCAAGACCATCTGCTCCTCTGCAACAGGCAGGACGCCCTTCAGTGGGCAGCTATGGGGATAACATACTCATAAGGACAATGTCTTCCTAAACCCCGTTAATTAGAAGTTGGTTTAGGCACTGAAGCAAGAAAGCTTTTATCCACTCTGAAGCTCTGGGCTTTTTTTTTTAAAATCCTCACACTTGTAAATCTGGAAGTTCTTGCTACCTAATAGAAGTCTAATCCCATTCTCCCCTTTCCCCTCCTCCTCCTAAAGTGTTAAAATTTTGGTTTCATAGACTAGGAACAACATCTTTTTTTAAAAAGCTGAATTGAAGCTTTTGCTTGGGCAGGACTGAGAAACCCATATAACAGCTCGCAGCAGCTCTGCCCAGCCTTGAAGAAACGCGGGAGAAGAATGACTTCAGTCACTGAAATCAGAGATGACCGATTCTGTGTTATCAGGCTGTAATTGTTAAAGCAGCCTGAAAAATGTCTTTCCATGTATTTTCACTTTTCACATTTAGCACCCATTTCCTTTATGAAACAAGTCTAGCAACTAAACCAGCTTGGAAGGGATCCAGGGGACATGGTTAGCATCCTGTATTTTAGACATCTTAAGTGCATGCTTCTTGGCTGGGCCACTGTCTTTACACCCCATTTGAATAATACAAGGTTTTACTGAGAGGAAGAGGAAGAAGTATTATTCAAGAGAATAAGGAGAGATACCAGCTCTGCCTCATTTCAAATGCCAGCCCAGTGTCTCATTTTACTGGATGAGTTGTGTAAGGTCAAGAATACAACCACAGGGCTCAGGGAGAGAGGATACTGGTAGTATTTTTCTCCATGAAGCTTCAAAAAGTTTTAAAGACGCAACAAAACATTTTTTAGGCACTATCTTGTAACTGCCAGACATTGGAGGTTTTGTTAGTTTGGCCAATGTTGCCTGTTTGCACGTCCCAAAATCTCTGAAGTGTGTATGGAGGTTTGATTATTGGTGCAGGGACCTCTAAAGAAATCGCATGAGGTACTACATTTTTGGTTGGTTCACTCTAATACTGCGGTATGTCCTTGAACTGGTCCAGCCATTAACTCAGACACCTATAAAACCTTATAAACAACAACTTGACTCCTAAGGAAAATATTATTTCGTTTTTGTACCCCAGGGTTTTTACAGAGCCCAAATATTGTGATGAAGGTCTTTTCCCATGTGGCTCCAGGAGCTAGCAGGCAATCGCCAGAGGTCTCCTTTCTCCTCTGTGGGTAGTGATCCCCAGACGGACTTCGTGTCTGGTGATGAACTGCTCCTTTTAGAGCCGAGGAGACAAGAGGTGCAACCTGAAGACAGAGCTGAGCCTACAGAGGTAAATGAGAGTATGAGTCATTCCAACTCCCACCAGGTGTTCTCTGACATTCTTTAATAAAAAAATGCAGCTTTCAGATTAAATACCTTATTTTTAAAATGTACTCGTACATGAAATGTTATACTTTTCCAGGTGAAAGGGGAACATATTTTGAGCAGGTGCAATTTTAGTATTTGCCCACTGAGTCCCAGCTTCGAAATGCAGGACTTCCCATCCTGCCATCCAGTCATGAGGAGGTGGACAGGATTTAACAGCTCGAATCCAAAGTGGTATAGAGGTCCTGGGAGATAGCTGAAAAATCTATACCCGGAAAGTGTCTGAAGAATACGTCTCTGCTTATCTATGCTTGCATGTGTATGTGAGGTTTTATTTTATAACAAGATGTATTGACTAACTGGGAGCATTTTATTAAAGAGAAAAGTCTGGGTAAAGCCAGCAAACTACTCACTGCCAAAATTTACCCAGAAGTACCTGTGTAATTGAATTTGGCCAGCTCTAGCAAGATATTTGATTTTCTATAATTGGATTGGTTAATGGGGGGAAGAGGGTGGAGAGAAGGAAGAACTGGAAAGTTATCTGTCTCCCTTGACAAAATGATCCGGTGACTTGGGAGATTTCTCTGCCCTCAGGGAAAGAAGGGCCAGATAAAAACATGAAAACAAAGCAAGTGATGGACTGAAGGAAGAGGTAGGGCTAGAAAGCAGGCGTTAGTCCATGGCTCTGCTACAGACTCCTGGGATGCTTGTGGACAAGTCACTTAATCTTCCTATGCTCAAATTCTCCACTCTGTGCCTGTCTTATTTCATATTCTGAGTGCTTTGGGGTGCAAGTGTATTGTCTGCTATAGTGCAATAGGATAAGAGCTGGACCTTGCTACATCACTTAGCAAAACCCACACTCTCCCACTGGCTAAACAAAAGCCAGTAAGTAAATGAGGATGTAGATAAGGGTTTTTGAAGGGCTATCACATCTCCAGCATACATCTGTTTCTGCCACATCATTGCAGACACATTGGATGAGAGGACTTGGGCCATTTATTTTGGGGCATTCAGCAATCCTGAACACACCCGCTGCACACAACTCTACTGTGTGTGTGTGTGTGTGTTTGGCATGAAACTTCCTGAGGTTTCCCTTCAGCTCATTTCCTATGGTGATGGATGACATTCTCCTATCACAGGAGACTCATGATACTAAATGTTATTAGATACTTTTAACGAATAAGAGCAGCTCTACTGGATCGGAGAATAGGTCCCTCCAGCTAAAGTTCCTCTCATCAGCCATCCCCAATAGTTGGTGCCCAGGGCAAACGTAGGTAACAGAGATTATATTTACCCTGAATACTCTCCTAAGCTCCAATCACTTTCAGTTCAGGGGATTCCTGAAACGTAGTATCTGTATAGTCAGTAACCTTCACTGCATTTCCATATCCATCCTGCATGCTGGACCCATGAAAAACAAAGAAAGCAAGCCAACCCTACCTTATGCTATAGCCATATGATTGCCAAAAATCTAATTTTTAGTAATATGGAGCCTACACTTGTCACCACAGCAAGATCAGATGGGATGGAAGCAAGAATTTAATAAAGGGGGTAAAGACGGAGATCGACAGCTTACCTAATCCCTCTCCACCTGTGTATACAAGTAATACTTTTATACTGGTGGTATTAATATATTATGTTTGGCGGTATTGTGACACTTTTTGATAACAGTATCAAGAAATACTCTAATGCTATCCTTATTCTTCATTAAAAATGCAACATTTTCATTTTAAAGGATTTTAAAATGTCTAATCAATCTTCCCTAAAACATGAGACAGATTTAAAGCCAAGATGGAATAAAATCTTTGGTTCTTGGACAGAACTGTAGTTTAAAATGAGTGCTTGAGTCCTTTTTTAGTAAGTAGAGTTTGGTTTTCTAAAGAAACGAAGCTGATGTGGTCACATTGTGTGTGTGTTAGCCTATGACTCTTTCCTGATTACATTATTGCATGGTTCAGCTGAACATACATCAGGATAGGAAAAAAAATAAAGCCTTAAACAACAGAACACAAGTTAGCACTGTCACTGAGGGGAAGGGTTATGTTAATAGCTCACTCTTATTAGACACCAGAGAATCCACAATAGTGAGAGACGTCATGAACATCTTGGCCACAAGCAATGATTCAGCCACTGCATGCACCTTTTTAGACATCTGAAAATCTAATCATCAGACACAAAGTCAGAGGAATTCCAGGTTCACACATGCATGGCTTACAGAACAAATTCTATTTTATTTTGCAGATAGATGAGCTATTACACCGAGGATTGTAAAACTTTTTGGAATTAAAATAGATAGAGAAGGAAGGAAGAAAAAGAACGCATACCTAAATCTTTCTTTAAGATTTAATGACAGTCTACTTCTAAGAACAACCTGTTGGGAGGGCTGGTTTTACAGCCTCACAAAACTGCAGTCTGGGTTACCCTTGGTATACCATTCCTTGCCTGCCTGCTCTTTGTAGGAAAATGTACTCTCCACTATCAATATACATGAAGTCAACTTCCTTAATCAGTTTAAAAGCCTTTTGAAAATGTATTTTGTGGGTGTCTCACTAGCTGAATCTTTTATTTATGGGCTTGTACTGGGATGGTCATTTGAATTTTTGTTGTGAGTCCGTATTTTATTATGCATTTTATTTGTTTTTTATTGAAAGCTTTCTGAAGCACTAAGAAAGATGCTGGGCAAGTGATTGAATAAAAGCAAACTCATTTCAAAACCCCTCACTGCTCCTTCTGCCTCTTCCCACTGCAGATATGCGCACACCCAGACTTCTGCCCTCTATTTCATAGCGCACACCACTACTTTCTTTTATTTTCACCTCCTATGAAAACCTAAACAATTTGTGCTGTTTCTAAGAACAACCAGCATCAGAATGCTAATAGATGTGATAGAAACTGCAGTAAGTTTATTTATTTTGAAGTAAACCTTCAGAAACAGAGGAGCCTCCTTATTTTCCTAAAAGTTTAGGATTTTTTTTTCCCCCATCAGTTTCCTCTCTGTGCAAGAAGTTTCATAAAAAATGAAGTTAAATATCACGTAAAGAATTTTTTGAAAGTTTTCAGTTTTAAAGATAAATTTGACATCAGTCTTTCTCCCTTCTTTTGTAAAAAGGATTCCTTAATATCATCACCAATTTTTTGTGGGGGAAAAATACATTTTTCTTGAAAAGAGAATGAAAGAACAGTATGTGCTGTTTTCTGATTTGCTTTTTATTTTCCTGTGCTGTTCCCCATATACTGGCAATCCTTCAAAATGGGCTATTCCACAGACAGATGAAGTCACAGCATCCAAGTCCATAAAGATACTTCCCATTCAGACTTCTGGCTTACTCTCACTTTCTTTTGGAAACTGATGAAAGATAAAATCTTAAAGGAAGCCAGTGATCTGTTCAAGAGTTTTTTACTACTGGCTGACCATGCTGCAGGAGGAAAATGCTGCCCCAGGTTCCAAAATGCCATCAGTTTTAAACAGAACAACGGCTGATAGAGTTACACACAAATATAGAATGAAAAATAAAAGACATAGATGAATACCAAGGAGAATTTTCTTAAATGAAAAGTATATTAGGTTGTAACCACCATGGGAAATAAAGAAAGCCCTTTTATTTGGGATCTTGAATACTCAATCAGACAGATCAAGAGGAAACATATAACAGAAAACAATTGGCAAAATTGCATCCTACATCTTCTAATCTGTCCTCTCCGCTCTTTTTTCAGGAATGTTGAGATTGCAGATACCTCCTGAATGGGCTGTCCACAGCCATGTTATTGGATATTTACTCATGATGAGCCTCTCCACACAACTCCCCCTTTATTCCAGATCATCCTGCTTAGAGACAAAGGAATCCCTTTATTATATTATATATATATTACTATATATTTTACTTACATTTTACTATATGTTTTACTTAAACTTTTAAGTCAACATCCCTTAGCATGATAAGATGTACAATCTATATCCAGCTTATAAAAAGCCAACTTTATAGGAATACCTTTTTTAGGTTTCTGTTACCCACATTTAGCGGGTCTTTAGCAGCAAAGGCATGCAAGTTTCTCCATAGATTTACAGCAGTGATCTTACAGATTACACAACCATATGATGAAGAGCAGAACAGACGATTAACTGCGTTAACCACACCTTTGACCAGGTCACCTGCACTCTGTCCACTGATTTATCACCTCTGTGCAAGAAAACCAAACCCAGGATTTCAAGAAAACACTAGAACTGCTGACAGGTCAACCCCCAAAAGTGCTCAGATACTAGTATTTTCTTCAGCACTTGCAAATAAGAGTCATATGGTGAAGTCAGGCAGACAAACTCTTATTGCACTTTAACATCACATGGTCCAGCTGGACACAGATTGACACATGTACAGTTCATGCTTTTTTTTTTTTTTTTTTTTAACATAGGTAAAAATCTGAGACAGCTTGAAAGACTGAAGACCTATAAAATTGTGATGATTACCTTGTATAAAAATAAATGTTTTCATCTGACTGAGCTAGAAATCTTGTAAGAACATATTTCCCCTAAGTCTTTTGAATAACGCTCAGGTCAGGAGGAGCTTTTCATTACACCACTACTTAAAGGTATGAAGAAGATAGCTGGAGATTAAATATTCTTTGGAGCAAGCATCCTTGAGCTGGCAGGGGATGGGGTACTGAACACTAAAATGACAATCATGCTGTTACCACACAGCCTGATTTATATCTTTCCAAGAGGAGGGCACACTCAAACAAAACACTTCCAACCCCTTTTAGTAAAGCTGAAGCCAGAGAAGTACCTAGCACATATCAACATGATTTTTCATATGCAATGCAACTGCATCTTCACTAATCTCTAAGCACACAGGAACCTTTAACTCCACAGATATCACAGTGCTGCAATGAGCTAAGGAGCACTGCTGAGGAGTAGGAGATAACAGTTTGGTTTTGGTGCCTCTAGGACATTTCTCCTCCAGGAGGCCAGAGCGAGTTTAAGTTTATCCAGCCAGATGTGGTCACTGAACATAGATGATTCCATCTGAGCTAGTCACTTTTGATTTTCTCTATAATCAACAAAGAGAAACGGGTGCTTTTGGGACACAGTTCATTTGACTGATTTTAGATTTCAACATTAGGATGAGAGGAATCACATTATAAAAGAGTGTACTTCTCTCTGCCGACTGTAACAGAAGCCCATGCTGATTAGCTCAAATGTATATACCTAAAAATCTCTGCAGCTACAGATGTTGTGTAGCATGTCTGTATAGACAGGCTGTAATGGGAGTTCTAGTGAGAAAAGGTGGGAAAAGGGAGTAATTAAATAAAATCTCATCTTTTCTTATTCAAAATTTAAATACAGAATATGGTAAAGTGGCTGAACAACAATTAACTGACAGAGTTAATGAGATGGGGGGAAAAACACTCCAAACGGAATGAGCACCAGGTTTGGTGTATCAGGATTCCTGTGTGTACCTTGCAAATTTACAATGTCAAATTGACATAATCTGAAGGAGATGGCAGGCATTATCCTAGAAAAAAAAAAGAAAAAGCAGCCCATTTGTAATTTGCATATGCATATTTATTTATTCGATATAGCAGCAAATTCTGCTGTTTTCTGAGTGGCACCTTTGCATCTTACAAATTTCTCCCCATTTGCACAATTAGTGCTGGCAGATAAATGTGCTGGCTGGTGAAGCATTCTCTTCTATCCTCTCCCCTGCCAAGTGCACAGGCCCTCAGACACCTTGTTGAAACGCAAAGCAGGAGAATATCACTGATAGGCTAATCTGCAAACTTCGGATCATAATCCAATGTGAAATTATTCTCTATGGGTCATGTAGAGTGGGGAGAACTCTAATGTGTACATGCCAATAAGGTGGACATATAGGCTATAACCTGCATGAGCTACAAAGAGATGTGTGAGGTCCAGAAAACACTATTTAGGATGAGCTGAACATGCGGTATGGATAGTGGTTAGGGCTGCGAAGTGTTCATCTCCTAAAACATCACCACCTGAACTGCTCAATAGTCCAAAAATCAGAACTTCTGAGTTCTGCTTCCAGCTTTGACCTGTTCTGTTAATTTGCATGAAAGACCTGGATTTCTCGATAGCTCTGTTTATTCATCGGTACTGTGTGGCAGCTGTGTACTGTACTACAGGCTGTAAAGCTTAATGGTCATAAATTGTTCCTTATTGCTCATTCCCAGAAGAATCAAACACAAAACATACGTTTCCTCATATAAGACAAGTTTTCCCCTGTATTCCTCTTCCTCCCACTGCAGAGCATGCCCAGAAACACAAACAAAGGAAGAATAGGCTAACAGGGATATCATCTATAGGGGCCAAGAGGTACCCCTTGGCTACCTTTCCTAGGCCACATAGACCCCTCTGGAATAAGGAAGGGATTTTCAATTAGACATCAAATTAATAAGGCACTTCTGATGCTCCATTCCTGCAGGAAGGCATTAGTAATTTGTTTGTTCCAAAGGCGCCACTCATATTCACACAAAATGGCATTTAAATGTTAATCGAGTCAGGGGATGGGGAGTGCTTGCCAATCACTACACAACTTAAGGTCAAGGTTTTTGTCTTAAAGGAGGACTCAATGTTAATTTTAAATTTAAAATTCTTGACAGATAGCAGGTTTTCAAATGCCTGCTACAATCTGGCTTGTTTGATTCATTTTAATGAGTAAGTAACTCCTGGCAAAATGAAGGTTTCCCCATGTCTTCAAGGAAATGGAAGGGCAAAGAGGCACAGTGGACTAATCCTGCATCCACTACAGGGAACAGGAAGCAAAACCAATTTAGACTCCCATTCATCTCCTTGCTCCCAACATCGAGACCAACAAGAGTAATTTACATTCCTACGAACACCAGGCAATTATTGGAGGTTTCAGTTTAAAAGGAAAAAAAAAAATAAAGTTCTCAATATTAAATTCAGCTTTGACTCTCTGTGCTGGAGGAACACTTTGTGTGCATGTCTGTGCACGTTTGGTTTTGTTGTTTCTGTGCTTTACATTCTTTGATAAGTTTGGGGTTCTTTTGGTGTGGTGGTTTTTTTCTTTTAAACCTTCAGAGTGAAACTTTTAAATAGTATAAGGAACCCATGATCTCTTCCTGCCTTTTTTTCCAAATGTGTCAGCCCCCAAAAAGAGCCAGGGAGCTTTGCTGTATTTACCCCTGGCTGTTGCAAGCTGGGGCTAGGGCTGACATCCATTTCAGGCAGTTCTCGCCACCACTGCACAGGGACATGACAGACTGTCGTATTTCTCAGGCAGCCTTGCAGGGGGTGATGGATTCACATTGCCACTAACTCAAACTCGTGACCTGAGCCAGGTAAGAAGATACAAGGACTACTTCTGCTGATTTCCTTGCTGAGAGAAGTGAGATTGAAAGGGAATGAAAAGAGCTGTGAGTGATCCGTGCAATCACTGAGATACCAAAAGTCCTGCAGACGCCCTATAGAAAGGGGGTGAAGTTAAACTGTGTGTTCAGGAGAGAAATAGTGTTTCTAGGGTACAGTGCACATAGTGGTAGATGAAGGAAGACATATGGATCTCATAAATGAAAGCCGCCATATGAATGTCACTCAAAATGACTTATTTCTCTCTCTTGATGAGGTCTTCCATATAACTAACTCAAAAACACAGACAGCCAAGTTAGGTGAAATGAACTCCACACTAACTGTTGATAGGAATAGTGGGAAAGAATTTACCTTGATTTCTTCCCAGATCAATGAAACTAACTTCTACCCTTTCCTGTGGTTAGACTGGAGAGTCATGTCTGCTCTGCCTGAATGTATGCTGTTGGTGTACACATATGTATATGCAGAACTCACAGACGTGGATAACTAGTGCTGTCTAAGCCTTTGTGGACCAGTCTCTCTCTATTTCATTCCCCTCCCCCCCCCCCACACACTATAAAATAGATAAATAGCATTTCCATGACTCACCAGAACATTTAATGGTATCGAGATGCTCAGAGTAAGAAGACACACAATTGTTTTAGATAGTATTTGAAGAATGAAGGGTTTTCACTGGTTTTGCCCCACCTAATTGAAGAGGACAAGTCTCTACCGTATGACTTTATAGAAAATGGAGAGAGATGGGTGAGAATTAGGCCCCCCCAGGGAACTATTCAGTCCAGGGTCTGAATCGACCTCCAAGAATGTCGAGACTCCTCAGTTAGGTGGAATGAATCTGGTGATGGAACTATCTGTCCATTATATACATATATAGTCCTCAGCAAAGATGACTCTGAACAGTAATTTTGACCTCTACATGTTTCAGTAACATTTCACAAACCCATAACACACATGGCTGGCTCATTGATATGCCATCACCATAGGCACATGCCCTTTTTGTGATTACACTGGAAAACTTACTTTCTCTCACTGAGTTGGCATGCAATTGTAATGAACTGAGTTGCTGACAATCTCCCAGGCCCCTTAAAATCTGCAGAGCAGAATGCAAAAACCCCATAAAACTAAACAAAATTGAGCACATGGAGTCAGAAGTAATCTCAAGAAAAAGAAACAGATCCACTTTATGAAGTCACGTAGTCCAACCTTCAGCTAATGCAGTACTGTTCCCCAAAAATATACTGCTTAATTTGCTGTTATTTCAAAGCAACCAAAAAGCATTGAGTGTCAGCTTTGATAGTTGCTGATAGTGATGGTGCTTAGGGAAACCTTTCTATGGATATATAGTCCCCAGTTATTGGGTTTCATTTATTTATTTATTTATTACTATTTGTTTTCTTTTTCCTTACTGTGCAATTCATTCTGAACTCCTTGTGCAATTTTTCCTTCTCTTGTCATCACTTCGCTTTATGGAGTTACCTAAATTCTCAGAGTTAATCAGGAAAGAGATTGATGAAACGAGTTATCTTTGCATTTGTTTATGGAATGAGTAAGTTCAAACACACAGAAATAAATTCCTTACTGGTCCTGAATATTTTCATTCATAAGTGACTGGTCACTTACTTTTTCTGCAGAGTAGATACCAGTAAGATGGTAGGATACAGAAATATGGCACTAGTAAGTGTCACCACTGCTATCTTTTCTTCATTTCTCATTTAAGGAAACTAAAAGAATATCCCAGGAGGCCAAACTGCCAAATAATAATATAAAACTCATTGTTTAAGGCAGCAGTAGAACAACTGCTTTGAATAAAATGAGATCAGTCTATGATTTTCCATTCCAAGGAAAAGGAAATCTATAGGCTCCATCAGATTCGGTTAGTTACAGAAGCAGTTAAGTCATGTCAAGCTATTAATGTAATCTGCAACCTAACCACTGTGAGTTACCTACAAGAATTTCGAATCGGCACTTTCCCCAGATAAGCGTTCACAGAATTATCATCTCTTTGAATAAGTCTATGTCAAGATGAGAACTAGACTCAGAACTAGACTGGAAATCAGAAGAACTAAGTTCCTATCCAGTTTGTCAGTAACCAGCTGTAATCTTGGCAAATTAATTTAATCTCTCCCAGCTTCTGCTTTTATTTCCTGTCTTAATCCTTGTTAGCTTTACTTGGATACGGACAGTCTTTCAATGGGGACTATACTTGGATGAATGCACGTGCAGCACTTGGCACAGTGCGATCTTCATCTTGGTGGTGACCACTGGGTGCTACTGAACTGCAGATCAATAGTAACAGTCAAAGCAACTATCCTCCCTCCCTCATTCCACCTTCTCCTCCACCGGAAACAAACAAACAAATAAACAAAACCCAATCCAGGCTAAATAAATGCGTAAGTAAAAAAACCCCCAACATTCCTTGTTCAGATTATTATACCAAGAAAAGGATAAAAAAAGATGTTATGGAAGCTCTTCAGACGCTAAGGTTGGAGAATTCAAAATTCAAAGAGACACAAAAAACATAAAATTACCCCGAAAGAAGAAATTCTGCATCTTGACTGTTTAAGTTCTTGTCTGGACTTTGGGTTCCTGTCTTCTTTCAGATGCCCATTTCATATATAGAGAGATGGCTTTGTGTGGCCAAAAACCGCCCCAGGTTTTTTTGAGCATCCTAATCTACGTAGTGTCTTGTAACCTGAAATATTAACACTTCTTGGGAAAAGCAAAATCTAGGGCACTTCAGTAAGTGTGGAAAAAAAAATTACTTTTGCTTTGCCTGGGGAAGCAAGAGAAGGAGTTAAAGTTAAGATGAACCGAACACATGAATGCGCTGTGCCCGCTGGGGTCTGGCTGTATATTCATTATACAAGGTCAAGGTCTCACTTCCATTCCTCCTAGTGTAATTTAGGTAAAGCCACCACACAATGCCTGACCTTTCCGTGGGACAAGCTCCCTGCCTCCTTCCTGACATGCTGCAGTAAATTTGTGTGTAATTAAACATAGTGTTCCGACACACCGGGTCTCTGCGGCCGCCTGGCCTCTCCTCTCCGGCTGACCTTTCAGATTGAATCCAGCACAGACCACCAAGGCCGGGAAATGGCTAGTACTGGAGTGCGGCATAATAAAGCAAGGCATGTCTGCTCAGATTAAAACACGCTCCCTGCTTCCCCCTCCACCTCGGCTGGTGGAGCCTGCATTGCACTGCATGCTCCATGTTGAATCGGGAGCAGGAGTCATGGCAGGAGAGTGGGAAGGCAGCTTTGCTCCTCAGTGATGCGTCAGCCTCCCCTTGGGCACAAGACACTTCCAGGTCCCAGCCACGATGAGAATCCAATGGGCAAAACTCTTAAGTATGTGGGAAGACCAGGTCCTTCTCTAAGGAGTTCCTGATCTGAACAACCACCTTTGGAGGAATGAAGGCTCTTCACAGTAGGGCCCTCAAGAGGTTACATGTGTTGTTGCTGGCCTGGGCTGATCTAGTCATCTATCAGACAGCATAACAACTCTGTGTCATGAAGGTGGGAGGAGATGGGGAATGGCCAGATTAAGAGTCTAAGAATTAACTACAGGAACCTACTCTAGTCCATAGGAGTTTGCCTAAAATGCAGGACTTCTGCTTGTAGGAAGCTGTGGGAAAATATGATATGGTGCCATAAGGGATATGTTTAGAAATACAGCTTGTTTGCAAAAAAAATACTATATGGCAATATCAGGCATCTAAAGATATTTTTTGGAGGCTGCAGATGCTGTTCTGGAAGGACTACAAGAACAAGCTGCTGTTGCACAGGACTTAGTTACAAGACAGAGTCAACTCACCTATCTTCATTCATCTGTATCTACCTTTGAACTAGTCTTCTAGTTTTACTTTATAGTCAAAGGAGAAAAATGGAAAATTCCACACAGCTGACCAGCCTGGACAGCTACACTGGGCAGAGGTTTCAACCATTTAGATTTATAAAGATCAGTTAGAGAAATCCAACCCCAGCTTCTTCATTTACACACTGACCAGTGAGCACCACTGCAGTGATATAACGGGATCTCGAAGGCCCATTAGGGCCCTGAAAGTCTGTCTGTCTGTTCCCAGCTATATCAACCTCAGTATATTCAAGTGAAATGACCTCTTTGTGCTTCATTTTTTCTAATAATAAAAAAAAGAAGACAGTGTAACAATAATATGAAAAACTATGTTCCTCTAAATTACAGTAGTATATTACCACCAGCTATGACTAGCACTGTCTAGAATAATTGAAAGTGTGAGAAGCCTGAAAATGAACAATTTTGAAATAACATTCCTTCGAGCAAATGGTACTGCAAATCTGGGTACATCCCCTGGAAGCATTTCTTTGCCACAACAGGCGTTTAGGACTAAGATTGACTTCTTGTTAGTAGGAAACATCATTATCATGCTGGTTCTTTTCTGCATCAGGAATGAAGACACCACAAGAGAAAAGGCACTGCAATATACTTTCAGACCAGTCACCATCATTAGAAACTCTGCTGTTTATCGTCAGCTTCGTTCACAAACAGCCCTAACAAGGAAGTGGCGGTATCTTAGGCATCTAAATGACCTTTTGGGTTCAAGATTTTCAGATGCACAGTATCAAACTTACTACTAAAATCTTATCACATAACCTTTCCTCTGCTTTCCCTTACACTCTGATGTTAATAATTCTCAACCCCATCTTGCTCATGGCTCATGATCCCATTGTCCTCTAGAAGTTTCATGATATTTTCTCCGTCTTTACATTCCATTATTTTAATGGGGAGAGAAGTTAGATTTATAGGATGGTAATTGCCAGGACCAGAAGTAAGAAACAGAAAAAGACCTATTTTTTTGTAGGTCATCCAGCCATTTCCCTTGCCAGTGTCTGAATGTTCCTTCCTGCATATGTTCCTCTGTTTTGCCCAATGTGCCTGTAAGTCTCCTCAGCAATGGATTTTCCACCCTTTCCTTTGGGAGACCATGGCTTGATATACTTCACTGCCAGTAAGCATTTTATTCCTGATATTTATTGTCAGTTTTTCTTTGCTTAATTGTATCCCATTACTCTTAGTTATATCCCCATGGACCATCTTAAATAATTCCTTCCGTCATTGGCATCTTTCCCCTTCAAGTTTTTGTATTTATTTCTTGTCCTGTTAATCACCCTTTAAGAAAAACACAATCTTTCAGCAACTTCATCCTTGAGATATAGAAGAGACGTCTCTACTTCCACCAGTTAAGGTCATTCTTCCTGTTCTGAAAATCACAGAGATATCTAGGTAATTTTCTCTGCTTATAAACACAAAGTATAGTTAAGAGAAGATGGATAAGCTTTACCATATAGTGGAAGGGTAAGAGTGTTAGAAGAAAGAGCTGAAAGAAAAGGATTTACACTAGAGTGACCAAATCCAGCTAGTAATCTTAAAACCATAACTGAGGGAGTTCTCTGATACTGTTTCCTTGTGGGATCTTAGGAAAAGTGACCTGCATTGAATTGGCCTCCTTAGCAACCTTTACTTTATCCTGCATGGTGAATGATATACAGCAACACTCCTCTAAAAGATAAAATAAAGCCAAAGACCTGAAAAGAAAATGCAGCATTTCAGGAGTATCAAAGCAAAATACCTGGACTGAATCAACTAGTTTGGCTCTTTCTATGCTGTTCCCCCTTCTGCAAATTAGCAGTTCATCAACTTCTTTTATATAGACTCAGAAAGAAGCAAAGTTCTTGCTGGATGAAAAATCTTTTTCACTCCCACTCTGAGTTTTAAGTCTGTATTTTGCAATTTCTAAGGATCTGCAATACAGGATTTCAATTCAATTACAGGGTGCAGATTTGGTTTCAAAGTGCACGTTAGTGCTAGACTTCAGTATCAATACCGCCATCGTACTTCTCCTTATATCACCGGGGTGCAATGAGGATTACTTAGTTAATGTCTGTAAAGGGCTAGAAAGTGCTGTTTAAATGTTATTCTTATGACCTCTTTGGTTTTTGGGGCTGGTTTCATTTCTGTTGAAACTGTCACTAATACTTCCTTGACCTTTTGATTCAGCTGCAGCACCTTTGGCAAGAGAACTCCCTTTCGAGGCTGCTGGTATTTCAACCATTTGATTTACCCTTGAGCCTGAAGCACACTTATTTACAATCAGAATTAAAGCACAGGACAAGGGCTGTTGAGTTAGTTCTTCAGCCCTGGCCAAAAATCTGCAACACAAAAATTATCAAAAGAGGAGGCAGAAAACAGAGACAAAGTGTGTCTGTGTCGATACCCTCTTCCCAACATCCTCCTTTTGCAGCTTTTGAAGTGGGAGGAAGAGATGTAAATCAAATCCATCGGAGTGTTAGATAGAGTAGAACTGACATTTGAAGCTGCAATACCTTAAAGTCAATATCATTATCTCTGATATTTACTGTAGCATACAATGCTTGGATGAAATGGTAAAGTTCACCTATTCTTCCCATACACACTACATTGTCGTATGTGCTGTTACACACGCACTCACATACACACACACACAAGAGAAATTAGAATTAGCTTCCCCTAAACGTCCAGTGTGAACTTCCATCTAAGGACATCTGCAGCCCAGACTCCTCAGAAGTGCTGTGTTGGTTGGCGAGACACTTTTTCAATATGATTCAGCTTATATATAGGTTATCTCACTCAAATGCTTTTTCCAAGCATAAATGCTGATACTATTTGGGATGGGTGGTTGGTGGAGAAGACTAAAATTACTAAAGAGATAGAAAATCTGAAGGGGGCAAGTTTGGGGACATCTCAGGTGGGTGCAAGATAACAAGAATCTCACCTGTACTTAGACATCTGCAGTCAGAGAGTCAGGATATATTGTTTGTAGTCAATGGAAAGAAAAAAGCAACCCCTGGAAACATGCAGCTGAGTTATCTGAGATGTGTATCTCAGGATATGATGAATCATTCTCAGGAGAGGACTATTTCCATCCATCCTGACCATAAAGGGAGTCTAGCATCACTAGTCCAGACTTAGATGTCTCTCTATTGGCCTTCAAGGCTAGGACAGATGGATCTCACCCCAGGTTATATTTTTTCTTTAGCAGGGAAAGATTATAGATCTTTAATGTGGGGGGAAAAGGAGAGAATAGGACCAAGGATGACTGCAATTTCTTCACAGTTCTCTAATGAAGCTCTGTAGTGGTCTTCTGTAAACTTATCAGAATGGTGTGGAATCTCATTCACTCAACTTAGGCACTGAAATAACTGAGTTATTTCTAAATATATCCATCGATTTCCTATTTTACCAGTGGGTCTGCTGAGTGCCACTGAAGACTTCCAGAGGAAAAGCTTCATTAATTTAACCACTGGAACACTGCTGCTCAGGTCACTATACTATTAATGGAGGAACTGAGTCTAAGGTATTTGGTCCTAATGCAAGAATATCATTTAAACCATATACTTGATACTATTTTATATTTGTTGAACTACCCGTGATGATCTGACATACATTCCTTAAGCAAAGCAAGGTGAGAACAGATGTCCCAAGTTCCAAGCAAACTATGTTTGAGTTCTCTTTTCAGTGAATGAATACATCTTCCCATTTACTTTTCATGTCTTTAAACAGCATACTGTATACTGTCATCTCTCTCAATGCAAATCTCACCTTGACACCACTTGTGCCAAGCTGAGCTGTCCTACACTGAACTCAAACCCTCCTTCTGCAGCCATGCAGAGCACAGACCGAGACCTCACTGTCTGCTGTCTCAGACACTCACGTCCTACTATTACCACAATATTGTCTCAGAAAAGACCCAATAGCATGGAATAGTCTACAACTAAGAAATGGAAAAAAAAACCCAACCCAACACAAAAATACAAAAGCACCTTCCCTCCCAGTTCTCAGTTTCATTATTAATGACCCCAGAGTTGCCTCCCTGAGAAATGACCACCAAGGTGACGTCAGCTGTCTTGACTTCAAGAAGAATCCTGCTCATTTTCATGCCTTTGTAATTTTACACGAATCAAACACTTTAATGTGATCAAGAGATGCATTCATCATGTCTGGCATTATCTTGGGAGATGAAGGTATTTCCTGTTTCCCTGTTTTCTTGATGGAAATATTCTTTCCACTACTTTGTCATTATTTGAAGGTTTGGCCTTCAAGAATAATCATTCCTATTACTACAGCACCAGCCAAAGCAGAAATAGCAAAACACACAGAGAAACAGAGAAGACAACACCGGAATGAACAAAAAAATCCTGCAAAGCACCTTCATTTTTTCGAGGGGATTTGAAAAGCTGTCAATTTTCTGCTGCTGACTAGTTCTCTGTACCTCTAGCCACAACAAGCAATAATAATGAAGCTTTCCACTTCTTATTTCTTTACCTGAGCTTCTCAAAACTCTTGACTAAATCTGAACTTGGCAGCCTGGCATCTGGGAAAGCTAAGTAGGCTTTACTATGAATTCTTTCTTGGCCGCTCTCAGGATGCATTATTCAAAGACATGCGCTTGGATGGCAGGAGTTGACTTTTTATAGGACAGTGGGCCAGTGCTGTAGTAGATTTGTTTTTCGTGACAGGGAGCATAAGAAACTCTAGTGGCAAATGGTGTTTCCTGCCTTAGACACATCAACACCAATGAAAAGAAAATAGTGGCATCTCCTTTTCTTTTTTGATGGTACCAATGCTTACCCAGATGCTCTTTCCCCACAGTCCCTGGATCTCAGCTTTCCATTTAAAGATCTTTGCTTGCTTTAAGCGTGTGCCAAGGTCTCGGCC
Organism: Sagittarius serpentarius; assembly: GCA_034782735.1. NCBI lineage: Eukaryota > Metazoa > Chordata > Aves > Accipitriformes > Sagittariidae > Sagittarius > Sagittarius serpentarius. The sequence goes on from JAVKLA010000074.1 coordinate 74,736,958, forward strand.
CGAGTTTACTCCCTCCTTTTTTCCACTTGTCTATTTATCAAACACTAACTGATTTGCTCTACTGGAGAGGGAGCCTTTCTCACTTTGGCTCTTGTTCTCTGAACAGCAGAGTTTCTCTTACTTTCTGCCTCATGGATTCCCTTCAAATTGCACTTGAATTTCTGGGTTTTCCCTACAATAATGGAACTACACCTGGAGGTCCTGAGACTCAATTCATGCTTAATCTGTTAAGGATGCTCCACTTGCTCACTGCCCCCATCTTTAGGGAGCTGATATTTCGCTCACCTGAAGTGTGACAATTTTTAGCTATTCTGGGACACTCATTGCTTGGATGCTGTTCTGCAAAGTGTTTTGCATTTTAAAGTGCAGATTAATGTTTCCCTTGTAAGAGCATCAGGCCCCTTAAATGAGATCATTCTACTCATAAGGACTGCAGTCTCATTTTACTGCAGTAAGTCCATTGGGTCCAACTCATGCCGATCGTATCGATCCACTCTGGCAGCCTGAAATAACTTTACAACGGGTGGAAATCCCTGCTGGAGAAATCCCTCAGCCCTCTGATAGGAGCAGGAATGTAGTGTGGCCATGCAGCTCTTCTTCATGCAGCTTCTGATGGAAGTACGTGAAGTAGAACCCAAGTTATAAGCAATGGGAGGTTTGTCTAGACTTGTCCAGGCATGCTCCAGCCTAGTCCCAACCAACTGGACACACAAAGATAGATAGCTTTTATCCTATACTCCTCGTTTTCTATTGTCTCTCTTCTTAACATGAGAATAGGGAAAAACCAAGAACCAGGGCCTTTAATTTGTGTGCTGATACTAAAGCCCATGCATAATACCAGACCTTTTGGAATCACTTGTCCAAAAGCTTCAACTCCGTTTTCCTCAACTCTCCCAAAGCCCTGCCTGTACTCCTAATCAAAAAGGAGAATGAATGGGTGAACACTCCAATATACGCTGTTAGATCTACTGTGTTAAGTTAAAAGTTTTGGATAACTCTTCCCATCCCTTTTTATTAGACAGCATGTTTTACTTTGCCAAAGAAGAATGAGATACAACAACAGAAAGCCGCAGGAGGGCTCATTGCTTTCTACTGCCATTGAAGAGCTGAACAGAAGACACTGAGCAGGCCAGTTGGCTGTTGTCTGGAGACAAGAGATGGCAAGGAGAGGTAACAGACTCACCAGTGAACCAAGATCTGGTTCACTGGGAGATCTGGTTTAGTTAACAGAATTCTAGGTGACCTTTGCATTTTTGTGACTCAGTTGCCCTACCAAAAAAAAAAAAAAAATCAAACAAAGATAAACTGAGATGTTTTTGCTGCTTCAACAAGGATAATATTGACTTCCTTTGGAGCCTGCAGTTTGGAACTTGCTTACTGGACAATATAACTGCCTCAAACCAGATCCTAGTCTTGAGGTGTATATCATCAGTTCGATAGCTCCCAATACTATGAGGCCTTGACCTCAATTAAACCCATATCCTATGGAATTTAGTGGGAATAGCATGGGTGTACCTTATATGGCATTCAATCAGGCTTATAGTTTAATAAACAAATCCAGGTGAAAGGGGGCTAATATATAAGAGAATTACTGAAAGAACCAGCTGCCTTTCACAGCCAGAAAAAGGCCCTAAAGCAATCCAGAATTTTAGTTATGATAGCTACAAAAAAGGATTTTTTTAGGTAAAAGACAAAAATACACCTTTGGCAGCATTTCATTTATCCATTTAATTAATATTCACTCTCCGAGCTGATGTATTTTTGTAACAGAGTGGGATGATCTACAACTTAGCAAACAGAATGATCTAAAGTAGAGATGGACGAGATCTACCGGGACAGATTTTCAAGTAATTTACATGCACTCTTATATATACAAAACATGAGCACCGTTGCACACATAACTATACATGCAAGCCTGCATCAATGCATATGCAAATCAGGCTATTGTTCAGGGTATTATGCCCAATCAGCGATTCAACTGGTGCAATTAACCAATTTCTACACAGAGCTCTTGTAACTGGGCATGCAAATTAATGCAACTGCATGCAAAGCTTACACCAGCATTTGTGTACCTAAATGTTCTGTGTATCTAGCCCATTAAATCAGGGTCTGTTTTAATTAGATTGTGTAATTCAAGCCAGACCAGATCACAAGGTACTTGGAAGTCCAGTAAATAGAAACAAAAACATATTTTCTGATATGCTATGTCGTTCAAAGACACCATGAACGTCCCACTACTTTGGATTATGAAATCGCAATCACAGCCTATCAAACCTTAACATGGGAAAAATATTTCTCCTGATGTTCAGTCTAATTTTTTCCTCACTTAATCTTATTTCCTCTAGTCATCCTCCCACTCTAAACACCATCTCCCACAGAATCATAAAGTGGCTGCTGTGTTTGCTTAACTCAATTACAATATTTCTAGGAAATTAATTATGTCTGCATGAAGAAAACGGGAGATCAATGGATATAGAAGGGGGATTCTCTTCTACGGGTCTTATTGGTGACAAGAGCCCTATTTTGACAACTCTTGACAGTGTGCTGTTCTAGTAAAAGTAAACCTTGAGTAGTATTCACTAGACCTTGTATAATAATGCCCTACACTTTTTCTCAGTTCATCTCAAAGCCAGGCTCAGGTAGGCCCTTTCCTATGGATAAAGTAAAGCAGAGAAGAGGAAGCATCTTCCATAGCATCTCACTATAAATCAGTAACCGAGCAAGAGTAAAGTCTAGATCTCCTGAGACCAAGGCCAGCAACAAAACCCAGTGAGTGGACGGATTTTCCAAAAAATCATATCCAAATGGCAGGGGCTGGACCTACCCTGGTAGGTGACTGCAAGCTTAGGCTGTGTTCAGGAACAGTGGACCAATCTCTGAATTCAGTGCAGGAGTCTTTAAAACAGTACAATTCAGCCCTCAGCGTTGCAAAATCACAAAGGCATTTAGATCGGAAGGGGGTCATCTGGTCCAGGCTCCACTTGAAGCAGTGCCAGCTTAAATCAGGGTCCCTTCCTTAACACACACATATATTTATATAATATTGACATAAAAAGATGATTTTTGTAGAGTTTCAATCCTTTGATAAATGTGTTTTCTGTAAGTATGGAATGCTTATTTTCTTAATGCAATTGTGCTGTAACAAAAGGGGAAAAATTAAAGCCTTTAAAGGTAAAAATCTTGTCTAGCTACAAAGATGAGGTTTATCTATGGCTTTTCCATATATGGGTGATGGTGCTAAACCAGTATAAACTCATGGTACACCACTAAGTTAAATCCCCATTGTTACAAAACCTGCTTTGGCTAATGGCTTAAAACCATTTTGCTTTATCAGACTTACGTAATATTATGCTTTGCAGATCACATATCTTACAGCTATACTAGAAGCACTTATTCTGTGTTCAAGGTCCCCTTTCCTATATATCAAACAACACAATAATGAAGAATTATACTGAGTTGCTAAAATATTAGAGAGAGAGAAGGAGGGAGAAACACATTTTTGCAATGTTTTGAACCTAGTGTCACTGGGATTTTTTAATGCATAAGAGGCAGAGTAATTTTGCTCTAGTTCCACATTAATTCCTGCACAATATGCATGGGGGATATTATTTTTTTACAAGACGTTTTAAAACCAGGCCTGAAAACAAGCAAAATCCATTACTGACTTACAGTAAATTCCTAAAGGATTCTCTGTACTTCTGTTCCTACTTCAAAATGGCTATACACACACACACACACAAATAGATTCAGCAAACATGGCAGTATATTTTAAGATTCACTACCCTGAAGAAAATAAGACAAGAAACAGTAGACCCCATGCAGCAAATTTATTGTACTTCCTTAATTTCCAAACCTCAAAAGCACAATGGGCACTTACAGTACATGATCATTTTTAATTCCTAGAAAGTGATTTAAGACGGGAACATTCGTAACGATGACTTCCAACAAACCATTCAAACATGGTCCTGTTCCTAGATTTGAACACTCTGGTAAGGCTTGTATCTTTACTGATGCTCCATATTTAATATGAAGTAGAATTAAACCTTTAAAACTATTCTTTGCCATGAAGTCTGGAAAAGTTAGTAGCTGAACTGTAAATCTGTGACCACATATATGCATATATATACACACACACATGCTGTATAATACTGCAGTAATGGAAAAGACAAGTGATAAATATGGTTTCCCTTAAATAAAAAAGAGCAGGAAAAAATGAAAGAAAAGATACAGTGTTATACTTCCTAATGTTACACAGATAAGGAAGGAAAATTTGAGAGCTTACTTAGATGTCTGGGCAGAGCACACAAACCATGTCTAGTGAAGCTATTCCTTGGGATTAAAGAGTTTTGGACCAGATCCTAAGGAAAGCTGTGGTTGCGGAACTGGGAAACAAGTTGGAAGACTGATGAATGAACCTCAGACCTTCAAAAGACTGAGAGTGAGGAGCTGACTTTGCATACCTGAAGGCCAGGATGCTAAAAAAAAAAAAAAAGGCGAGCTAAAAATACCACAAAAGTTTTTATTATCTGGCAACAATAGTTTTGCCCATGACGTTTGGAAGTGCTGTAATCTGGAAAGGTACATGCAGGTGAGAACAAAATGGCACAAATATTTAATGTCAGCACTGTCTAGCTCTTACCCCGTGTGACTTGGCTTAGGTTGAGGATTAGCCAGGTAAGTGAATTTGCAGTCAGACTGACATGGCTCTTTGCTTGTTGTCAGTAGTCAGGGTAGCGAGTAGCACATTTTACCAGCACTGCTCATGCTCACAGAATGAAAGGCGTGGTAGATAAGTACATTTCAGAATTCTGCTTTTGAGACTGCAGATGGGAAGAGGAGGCTGAGAGAGTTAGTTTTCCCGGTTCTGATTGCAGTTTTGGATGTCCAGTTTGAGTCTTCTCGAGTAAAGCCACTGGTTGTCCTGACTTCTGTCTGAGCTCAGATTCTTGTTGCTTCTCAGAATCTCACACTGTCTTTACTCTGCAGTGGTTTATGTTCTGTTCCTTTCACCTCAAGCATCCCACTTTAAAGCACACAAAATCAGAGCCCACCCTGACAGATATTGCTCAAAATCGTGAGTCTGCCATAAACACAGGGAAAAATCTCCAGGGCTGGGATTTTAATTAGGAACCTGCCAACTTTTGTTGCTCCATCGTCTACAGCTGCCTAGACATGACAGGTGTGGCAAGATGAGACCTGATACGAGGACAGGCTCTTTTGAATCCTTCATCACATCACTTCACCCACAGTGCATGCAAGGGATTGGGAGACACAACACACACCCTATATATATGCACATATATAACCTCTCCCTTTGTTGCACATTCTACACCAAGCCAAAGTTTTGAAGATTAGAAGAAGCAGCAGTGAATTCAAGTGGAAACAGCAGAACAGAAAGGCATTTTGTTGTCACAGGAAAGATTTTTGGTCTCTCTCCTACTACTTCCCTGTAATGTTTTATTAATGTATAAGCAAAATCTGAACAGCCACTGAGATTTCCCCATCAAAAGCAGGGGAGGAGGAAGACTTTATCTCAGTTCTATTTTTAAAGCAAGAGAAGGGGTGGGGGGAAGTGATTTTATATTTAGACTTTCAGACAAAGAAAAGGAAGATGGAGCCAGTAAAATGGTACCTTCAGAGTATGTTTTGGGTTAATGGGATGCTGATAACGCAAGCCCTCAGCCTTACAAAAATAAAAGACCCCTGGATTCTCCTATAAATTGCTGTGTTGTTTACATATAAATGACTCCCCTCTATTTAGCCCCCTCCTCTTTTTTTCCTTTGGACTTTGTATCATCTCCATCTATTCTGCCAGACAATAAAACAGCTGAACTCATCACCAGAATTTATAGGCTAAGGATTTGCTCTGGTCACCAGCCTAGGGCAATGCAACACAAAGAGGTTCAGTCAGGTCTAAAGAAAAGGTAGTAGCATGTGTACATGAGTGTGTGACAGGGAAAAAATAAAGAGAATTATTTCCAGTGATAATTCTGCTATAATCATTACAAGATATATGGCTTGTATGTGTATGCTCGGGTATATATAGCTGAATTTGGGTTTGCTGAGTAGGAGATTCTTTGATGTCCTATATCCAACTTTCTTGTGAAATAACGAATGTGCCTGCATGTAAAAGTCAGTTTAAGTATAAAAACTGCATGCAGTTCCTGTGGGAGGTATGTTCCCATGCTGCCTTGTCCAGCAATGTGCAGGGAGTAGGAGGTTTTATTCTGGTGGCTGAAGAACATATGGATGTGTATTACAGCTACACATCCGTTAGCATGTTCTGACTTGCTGAAAAGTCTTTGAGTGCTCCCTGTGAGAACAAAGGCTACATGCTTGTCAGAAAGTCTGTATGATCATTAGCGTGCGTATCCGTGTATTCAGGCACGTATTGATACACACTGACTGGTATATGGTTATGTCACATTGTGTGAGTGCGTATTGCCTTGTTTGAAAGCCTCGGTGAGAGTGTATAGATCTGCCTTTAAAAATTGCATTGCCGCAGCATATAAATATTTATATATGTAACTGTCATAAATCTGTCAGCTTGGCAAACATATGAGTCGCCAAGGTAACTTTGGGAGATTTTTATTGAAGAACTCATAAGCTGGAGTTGAGGAATAGCTGAAAGAAATGAGAATTAATGGCTACTCAACATCACTATCATAAAGTTTGTTATCCCAAGTTTCAGAAAATGTAACAGACAGCATGTTGGCGACTATGGACACAGTTTAAGTACACCAGATTTTCTAAAAGCTTAATATTTTGACTACAACTAAACCAGAGCACTAGGTCAGCGTGCTGTGTACTGCTGGGGAACCCTGGGCAGTTACACGTGGAAACCAAAGTCTGTTGTCCTCCCACGCTATGCTATGCTAGGATTGCTTTTGGAGGAGCCAATAGGATTTTCAGTTGGCGTTTGAATGTGTGGCAACTCACAAAAATATCCTTCAAACAGAAATGCTTTTTTAATTGAAACCTCACTTGTATATAGGCAACTAATCTTTTGTCACTGTGCAGTTATTTAGAGGCACACGGTTATGCAGTTAGCTTTGCTAAGTGTTAGTTAAAGCAAGAAGTGCAGCGGTTTGGTATTGCAGAGATGTTATCAGAAACTGAAAACACCTTTTCCTTAGGGCTTGCGTACACAGGAAAGTCCAGGGTAAGCTGAGCAGTGTTTTTTTCACCTGTGGCCCACTGGCTTCTGTTGGCTCACATAAAAAGAAGTTCAGAAAACAACTTTAAATTTTTGTATACACCAGCACTCCCTCTAACTCCCAGTCTAGCGTCCCCTGCCTTCCCAGTTTCCCAGTGCAGACAAACCCTTCTGCTATGTCCATGCACAAGGTGGTTTGTTATTGTAGGCTGAGCTCATGTTACAAATTTGGCATACCTGTTTGCCACTGGATTTGATCACGGAAGCAGAGATCCAAGCTCTGGTTTGGTGCCACCAGCTGCTGCTACCTCTGAGCTACATGGGTGATCTCTGGTAGTACTTTGAAAGCACAGACTTACAAGGTATGTGGTTCATTACTTTGGGGGTACACAGTAGTTTCTTAAATGTGGGAATGCTCGTAAATCTTAGTCTTCCACTGATTACTGGCTTGATAAATAATAATAACAAAAATCCTTGTGCATTCTGTGAGGGTAAATAAGATAGGTGAATTTTTAAAATAAAAAAAAAATAAATAGAAGATGTGCTTATACTTCCAGTGCACTATCCCACGAAGAACGCCTTTAAAAACTCTGCCAACACAGCGGGTGTTGGGTTGTTTTACCGCACTGGGTTCAACAGCAAGCATACAGAGCCACAGGCCCTGTTTGGATAGGAGAGGGGTTGGTAAAAATTTGGAGCCTATCCTCTAGGATTTGCAAATTAGCACAGGGGCGTGCAAGGCTAGGACCGTTTGCACCCTGAGAGACAGTGCAGGGACTCACCTTTCCAGAGACAATTCTGCATCTTGGGGAGACCTCTGCAATGCTGCGGATACAGCTGTCATAACATTTAAATATAATAGGCAGCCTTTCATTTCCATGTAGTTAATTAATTTCCCTTCTATTATTATTATTATTACTTTTATTAAGCATTCACTAGGACTTCTGTTTCATGTCTTAGCTCAAGACAGAGCACTGCAGTGTCTCACAGCTTCCACTTTTTCTTTCAAGCACTACATCAATTTATTTATTTTTAAGTACATATTCTTCTTAATGTCTTGTCTTTGGGTAGCAAAAGAGAAATCATGGAACTAAGTTGTTAGCTCTCAATGTATTTATATGTATTTGTATGTACAAACGTGTGGAACTGTAACTGTATATACATCCATATTCATCTACTCATATATGTCCACACCTACACACAGAAAGAAGCACGTTTCTACGATTTTAAATCTGAGGAAAAGGCTTTGGTGGGCTGGAGAACTGTTTGTAGCTAGTGATAGCCCTCCCTGTGGAAGGGAGCAGGATAAAAAAATGGTAAGCTCAAGGATGTGGGACATCCCCACCTTTTTCTCCCAGCAGCTTCCTGAGTTACGGCAGTAAGTTTGCCCGCCGTATCCGCTAAGCCAAAACGCAGCCATCAGCGACAGACAGCAGGGGAGTGCCAGAAGCTTCTGGGATTGTGCAGTGGCTCTCCACTTCTGCTTGCAGGGAACAGGCACCTTTCCTCCCCGCTGGGCCTGCCCGGCTAAGCAGAGCCTGTCTCCCACCACACTGCTGTGTGATGCCTCGCACGGGGACGGCTGGCCACACTTAGCAGCGCTAGCGAATAACTTCTTAAGCTGAAAGCAGCTTTCGGCTTGATTTCCGTGTAAGTCAGTCTTGCTTACCATTCATCAGACCCCTATCCCCTGCCTCCCTTCCTCGGGCATAACTGGCCTCGCATTATTTGCACGTGATGGAGACACCTCGCTTACTGAGGAGCGTAGAGCAAAGTCGGGAAAGCAAGGAGAGGATGCTTCCTGCCTGCACGCTTCCCGTCTCACACGCAAAATGCTCCTGTTTCTTTATGGTGGAAAACAAAACCGAACCTCAAGCCCTGTCACAAAAAAAGCTGAGGATGCAAGTTTTCAGACAGCAACCGAGTATTGTGGCACTATATCAAGCTGGATTTACGACATCCCAGAGTGCAGGACAATTCCTTAAAACACACTCACAGTCAGGAAAGTGACTCTGTATAAAATGCCATCTGGGGTTTCCATATTTTCTTTTTTTCTCTATCTATCTCATAATGTTTCCAGGTTGAGTTTGTGAAGTCAAAAATAATTTTTTTCGCTTCCAACTCAGCTCTGTCACACTCCCCTAAGGATGGGTCATGTCTTATCTAGATCTTACATCATCTTAGAGGAGAAAGATTCTGCCAAAAAAAGACAGTTTGATCGTTTTCATTCTTACACCTTGTCTGCCACCTTGCAAACCTGTGGAATTTCTTTCAGAGAGCAACAGGTGGCTAAATACACCAATACTGAACTTACTTCACCCAGGGAAAATTACTTTAACTAAAAAGGCAGACAACAAAATAGAAGAATTGGAATTTTTTTTTCAGGTGTTTTACAGTTGAGTCACGTAAACCTGCCATTTTGAATTTTTTTATTATAAACAGCTCTCTAGCACAGTGTATAAAAATAGTTAAATCTGAAAACTGTAAGGATATATCACAGGTAAACTGAAATATTTATTTTATGGTGTGGAGGGAACATACAGCTTTTGTGCTAGCAGGGCTAAACAATACCATTTGGGTCAATCCAAACATTTTTTTAAATATATTTTCTTAGTCGGAAAAAAAAACCACAAGAAAAAAATCACTAATTGTTCCTTGCTACTTGTAATGCTCCACTTTGGAACCATGTGAGTGAAGAATGAGAAGGAATCAACGTTGCAGCCTGGTGGAAAAAAAAAAAAAAAGTAATTTCTTAATTAAAAATTATGAATGTAACTTTTGTTGTGTAGAATTCCCTACAGAATAGCTCAGATCTTCCTCACTGTGACTTCCAATAGCTACTTAGAAAGCTGGCCTCGACATCAGTACAATTATGATCTTGCTGGCTAGCTAAAGTGAAGTGAGAGGCGTCTCTTTGTGCATTGAGCCTTTAATTAAGCAATAATAAATGAGATCTACCCATAGTTCTGTGTGTCAGGCTTTGGCTTAGGAAATATAAAGACTGAGGAGCTGTGATTCATGTTCAAATATAATGCATGGTTAGGTAACATCCAAACTGATCAGAGAGGGGAGCCAAGGTCCTGATATAACCCAACCATTCATCACTTATCAGCTCTAACCTCTTGACAATCAGGGCACCCCTCCCTCCTTTGGTAATAGGTTAATTAATTACCAATTTAGAAGTAATCCTACAAATCAGCTGTTGCCCTTGATAAGAATTAATTGCAAATGCTTTTTGGGGAGGAACATATTAAATGAACCTTTCTTTAAAAGAAAATATCATCAGAAAGCCGATGAGGAGCAAGACTCCTAGAGCAGCTCCAGAGATAGGAGAACTGTCTGAATCCTCTTCAGTGGGGATGTGGATGACAATGGAACTCATTAATTTTATTTATTGAGGAATTACCAAGATAGTGATAAAACTGTTCTAAGCTCATTTACAAGCCTCCTTAGCCCACCCATGTTCAAATTGTTCTGAAGCAGAAACTTCACTCGCTCCTCCTTCTGGTGGGGGATTTAAATGCAACCTAGCTCACTTTCCACTGAAATTAGCCAAGCTTTTTAATTATCTTGGGTGGGATTCCTGTCACTTAAGTTTAGGTATCTGGAAGGTAGATGTTGAGGCTCCTCCTGTAGTCAGTGGAAATCTCTTCAGTCTATTCACACAGTGAAATGTGAGTGTCTACTTTGGAGTGGGATGAACTGTGGCCTAAACTTCAGTAACTGTCCTGTCTACCTACCCACTGACTCTAAAAGCAACTTTGGGTCACTTGTTCAGATGAAGATACACATATTCTAGGCAGACCACTCTTTCTGGATAGCATTCCAACAGTTTTGGGCCCCTCACCACAAGAAGGACACTGAGGTGCTGGAGTGTGTCCAGAGAAGGGCAACGAAGCTGGTGAG
>JAVKLA010000074.1:74748210-74765937 GCA_034782735.1 Sagittarius serpentarius
ACGGGTTGCCCAGGGCAGTGGTGGAGGCCCCATCCCTGGATGTTTTTAAAAGCCATGTAGATGTAGTGCTTAGGGACGTGGTTTAGTGGGGGACTTGTCAGTGCTAGGTTAACGATTGGACTTGATGATCTTCCAGGTCTTTTCCAATCTAGGCAATTCTATGATTCTATGATTCTAATATTGAGTTCCAGAGCCAGATCTTAAAAATGCAAGCCTCTTCCAGCTTTCAGAGGCTTTGAAATCTCAGATTCAACCCATCAGAAAAAGTTACCAGCTATAAAGATTTCAGTGAATCTAGATCTAAACTCCTCCAGAGTCAGAAGGGCTTTTCACAAGTAGAGTAGTCTTCTCTAATAAGATTTCAAACTCCCTGGACCTCCTGATGTTTATCCATTACTAGAAAAATATATGCTTCATTTCCCATTCCCATTAACATGGATAGCTGTGGCAGAGGTGCATGAGAACCAGCAGGTTTATAGATCTGTAGCCATATGAATTATCAGCAAGATGCTTCGAAGCCACTGGAGTCCGATATTTACATCTCCTGCACAGAGCCATCATGAAGTCTATGCATCACTTGAGTCCTACCTAAGCACTCAGCTGGGCTCTGCTCTCTCATACCCTGTCCTACAATGAGATCAGCCCAAACTATTGTAACCATCAGTAATATCTGGCTCAAATTTTCAGGAAGAATTTGAAGATTGGTTCTTATTTTATGGTTGAGAGTTTGTCTATTTCTTATGATAGCTAAGTAAATAAAAAGAGTGGCATATAACAGAGTCTTACACCTCAACATTATATTCTCTCATTGGGTAATTATTAGACTGATGATCTGATTCTTCCATCACTTTTTGGGGTTTTGTTGGTCAGAAAGAACTGAAAATACTTGCAAGAAAAATCTGCTAAAAAATAAAATCTCCCAGCCTGTGCAGAGAAAATTGGAAGGAAAAAACAAAAACAAAAAAATAAAACGCCCACACTTCTATAATTTCAAAATAATCATGATTCAATAATTTCAAGGCAGGAAGTGTTGGATAAATGTCACTAGAAAATTACTTTTTGTTTTGAAATTACAGTTCATACCTAAAGGACTAATAAACATAGTAAGATTAAAAAAAATTAAACAGTTTAAAATCATGACCTTAAAATATATTCACCCGATCTAACCTGATTTTCTAAAATGTTTATTTGCTACATTTTCCCAAAGTTTACTTTCTGTCACAACTGGAACAGAAAATGTATAAAAAGCAATCTCAAAAACTCTTCTTCAATGGGAAGAAAGAATTCCTGTCCAGCTCTGATGTGCCACTGCCTAGTTTTGGATATATAATTAGAATAAAATTATTTAGCCATTCCACTGCTAATGAAGATTCTCCTTGAACTCAGTGGTAGGGGGTAGTGTTTGTGCCGCAGGAAGACCTATTTTTCAAGCCTCCCTATCACCATGAAATTCTAAGTGGCCACAGAAAGAAGCATATGAAACACCACGAAGTCACAAACGGGTCTGTTACAAAAGCATTTGCTGCTAGGAATACGAACAGCATTGTTTCTATTTCTAACTGCAGCACAGTTCCTAAAATGTTTTCCCTAGAGCCATGCAAACCTGTTGTTGCAAGAAAATGAATGGAAACTAGGTTTCTTAGGTGTTTTTTTTTTCCCCTGATCAACACATGGGGCTGAAATTTGGCTCTTCTATGTTTAGAGCCTTCTGAGTTCATCTCAGATCCAAGCAAACCATTTATTAGTTCTTGGGCAAGATTCAGAGGTTTGTTACAAATTGGGAAAATTCTGCCAGTGAAACCCAACGTCTTTATGAATCTCAGAGTAAACAGCGATGTGAAATTCAGGAAGATTTTTTTTTTTTTATCTACGAACCTGTCCGAAACTAGAACATAGCCTCCTCTGAACAGAATCCCTAGAGATTCACAGTCCCTGCTAACCCTTCAGCCCTGCATTCCTCACCAAATAGATGTCATACATCATTTCTGAAACTCAGACTGCAAATGGGAACTGAGAATGTGCATTTCCTAGAGGCAGGAGTAAATGATTCCGCTAACATCTCTTTCTCGTATATGGCATTCCACCACCTATTGTCCACTCCGTATGCTTCCTTCTCCCTGGTCATACCCCCAAGAGATGGCTGATGTCCCGCAAAATAACCAGAGAATGCATCTTTAATTGGGTCCAGAAGAAACTTTATTACCCTGTAGCTAGCTTCTTTGGTTTTTTCTATAACAAATTATCCTAATGATCTGACCCAGGACCAGATGTTAATTGCAATGGAAAGTAATCAATTTCCTTTACTGAGCGTGAACTCATTTGCAAGGTTAGTCAGTGAGCAGATATGGAGTTCTTAATGAGGCAAGAACCTAGCAAACCTTCTGGGTTCCTTGTGTCGATTCCAGGTTTACTGCATTGCACCCATTTTCACTCTACCCATCTTTAGCCAGGCCACCCTATTAAAAAAGTAGCAATGAAAAAAAATGCAATCTGTCTCTAATCACTTGGTAAAGGACGAAAAAAAAAATAATGCAACAACCACAGCCATCTGAGAGCGGTAGATTCTGAGAGACAAAATCACCCTCTGTATATATATAAAAATAAAAATAATAAATATGTAAATCACACAGGAAATTATGGCTAACGGCATGTTGTTTAATAGAGGGTATTATTATAAATATGGGAGATGCTCAAACAACAAATTAAGCCTGCAGTATTCCGAAAAAGAGCTCAGAGGACGCAACCTAAATTCTAACTTGGCTGCTGTCTTTGGTGCTTCTGTGCTTTCGTCTGGGTTTTATATTACCACCGAGCACAGCTTTAAGAGGGAAAGGTTGGGCCATCCAGAGCGATAAAAATATAAAGAGGGGAGGGTGGGAGCTGAAGGAGGTACTTAATCTTCCATTGAACTTCTCAAAAGATAGTTTTGTAAGAAAAAGAGCTTTCAGTATGGTTGGATGTGAAGGGTATTTTCTGTCCTGGAGAGGACAGGGGGAGGAAGGTTATCTGTTCAGCAGCCACCAGGATAGCTGTAACAGTGCAACCTCTAGTGTATTTGCACCAGTGGAGCTGAAAATTGGAGTAAACACCATTGTTGTGAAGAGCAGTTTAGCCTGCCTACCTAGGGGTTGCAGTGGGGCAATTACACCCTTCTGCTGCTTATGGTAAGTCTCTAGTCTACCCTGGCTCTACGAAACAACTTTTTTTCTTTTTTTTTTAAGAGAGGATAACCTTCCCCTCCAGCTCGCTTCTCAGTTTCTCAATTTCTAATTCTAAAGCAAGCCCTGCTGCTTTTCAGCCCAATTTTTAGTATACAGAATCCCGTATCCACCATTTTATGTGTGAAAGGGGACCATAAATTTAAATCAAGGCCTCTTACAACCAAACTTGGTTTTAAAATATTTAAGAATTAGCCCCACTGCATCAAGATTGAACCTCATGTCTCTCTTAATTGGGAAACTTCAGACACAAAAACAAATAGTTGTTTCTCACAGGGTGATCTTCCACAAAATCCTCCAAGATATACCAGCTGTCAGAACAATCTCTATCCCAAGGATATATCTGAACAGGAGGAAGAAAAGCATGCTCACCAGGTGAGTGACAATAATGCCTAGGACCATCACTCCCTTTCAGAAGAAGGTGTCTCACATCTACAGGCCCAGCAAATGATTCTGGGAATTCACGTTGCTGGGACTGGCAGTACCACTCCTGGGAGGCGCACAACTCAGGTAAGCCCAGACATGAGGGCAATGTGCTATGGAAGCGGTGGAGGCAGGTGAGCTAGAGAAATCTAAGGGAACAAGGATTAATTAAAGAGGAGGAGGAGAAAAAAATCCATCTCCATAATATATTTTTATTCATATATATTATAGCAGCTAATTGCAAAACTGAAATCTCAGTGGCCCCCGATGGAGTTACATAAAGCACTAGTAATTTTCAGTGCATTCAGCTAGAAAGGGGTATGGGAAGGTGCATTCTGCATCTGTCTACATTAATAAATAGCGGTTCAGTAAGAGACTTTCTCTGTGACGAGGTCACCCCATGTTGCGCCTGTATTAGAGACCCTTTAAAAGCACACACGACAGGTTGTTCTGCTACGTCAAGGACAGGGTTCGACGAAGCCTGGCAGCTTCCCAATTTGTTTGAGGTGAATACGAATCCTGGAGGTGAGGGGGATGTGACCGTGGCTAAGAAGGAAAACGTGCTTCTCACTGTCATCTCTCGTGTACTTTCAGGGGCAAAATCTGAGTGGGGGATTTAGCACGGGGTGGCTTTCCCACCAAATTGAGATAATTGGGAAGGATGCTTAAGGAAGAAAATGTATCATTGTGGTTCTGGCTGAGGAAAGCAAGCGTGCACCAGCTCTGCTCACAGCTCTGTGTATGCCCTGGAGTTAATCTCAACTCAGGCAACAGGAGCAAATGTACTTTATACAAGTCCTTTCCTAACAGTCTTTCAAGCTCTCATCTGGCCCGTTTATACATTTGAAGTGGAAATCAGAGGATCAAGTGACCGTCACTGAATTTGTGAGAAGATGGGCCTGATAACTACTCGTGGTGTTGGGCAGCTGAAGAATTTGGACCATCCTGCTGCAGAGGTGGCCCTGGCCACAGCCAGCCCCAGCCCTTGAGTCCATCACACCCCTCTGCCTGCAACAGGGAAGGAAGAGCTGCCTCTGGGGCTATTAGGCACCCAGCTGCTTTGGCAAAACTGGTAACAGTGCAGTGAAGACCTCAAACCTCTTCACCTGGAGTTTGATCTTATCTCCTCACAGCTCTGCAAGCCCAAAGCCTGTTCATCTGCCTGTCAGATGCCTGCCCAGATATCTGCATGAGTAATCACTGCAGATCCAAACCACTGCATGTGACTTTCTCCCTTGCTTCTGCTTTCCCCGTCTCACCCATAACAATGACATGGCTGTTATTTTCACCTGTTTCCCAGAAGACACATCCAAAAGCACTTCCTTGTCTACTTATCACCTTTCCTTTCTCCTCAGAGTCTCTCTACACACCAAGAAAGACACGTTTTTTGCTGGACATTCACCGAATACGCCCTCGCATTCGTGAGGCTGCTTATAAAAAACTTTTCAGCAGAGGATGCTGAATGTTAGCAGGGAATGCCCTAAGTCATTAAAATACAGCTGCAAAGAATCTGCAGGAAATATCATGGGCTTGCAACCTGTACCATGAACCCCAAACCCCACACAAACACATTTTCTTGCTCCACAAAGGGTCAGCTTTGGGCAGACTCTGACAAATTGAGTGTGGCTTATTAGCCTGGGCTCCCAGCCAGCATGTTGGAGCTTGGGGCAGGGCACGGAGGCAAGGTGTAGGTGGTGTGGGAGGTGGGAAAGTGCAGACAAGCAGGGGAAGAGGAAGCTGGAGGCAGTGGCAGGAACCTGGGGCGCAGGGCAAGGACGCAGAGTATGCTCAGGGAAGGAGGAGGAGAGGTGCGCCAGGAGGTGGGGTCAGCACTGAGGCAGAAGGAGCCCATGGAGGAAGAGGAGATGGCAGCAAGGCGTGGCTCAGGAGGCTGCCATGACGCTGGGCTTAGTCACCCACTCTAGCGGTAGCCAATGTGCCAGTGTCCCAGCAAAGGCAACACCCCCCACGCACGGCACTTAGCCAGTTGTGCAGTGCTGTGTGTGGGGAAAAAGAAACTTCTTCCTGACCCCTGCAGGCAATCAGTTTACGCCCTGAAGCATGAGATTTGATTAGCCTCATTATCTCAGCTTACATAACTGTAAACGTTATTAATGGTAATAAAATTATCTAGCCTGTTTTAATAATACAGCCACAGTATTTGTCTCGATGACCTCCCGTGGCTGTAAATCCCACAGGGGACTGGCACACGGCATAGCGGTGCTTTTTATTTATTCTAAATTTACCAGCCATTAATTTCACCAAGTCACCCCTTGTTCTCCCATTATGGGATGGAGCGAGAAGAAGCCGATTAGGTCTCAGTGCACCTTTCCTAATGCTGAACACAAGTAACTCCAAGTCTGATTAATAAATTTGGGAGTAGACACCACCAGGCCTTCAAGCCTTGGGATTAATCCTCTCTCCCTAGCTGTCAACTAATGTATTCCCATGGTATCGTGGGACTTGGCCTGGACTCTATAAAACCCACCATGCAGTTAAGGGGATTTAGCATGCTAGATATGAACTCACCAGTTATTTGAAGCCTAAGCTACAATTTTGGCTTCCAAGTATCCCAAAGTAACACAACTGCCCTGACCTCTGCAGAGAGGTCTTGCCAAGAGAGATGCAAGAGCATCACTTCAGAATTCAGACATAACATCTTACTCCGTCTCTGACATTCTGCTTTCTGCCTCTGCTGAAGCAACCAAGAAACAGTGCAAATCTCCCTCCTGCCAGCAGATGATGTTTTCCCCAGAGGTCTTCCCCAGCACATACTCAGGGACTGTAAGAGACGAAAAGCTGGAGAAGGCCACAAACTCTCCTTTAGGTGATGCATGCTTGCTCCATACTATGAGAGGTGAAGGAAACTCCTGCCTTGTCTTATACAGAGAAATAGCTGGGCAAATCAGATAAAGAATGACAGAACAACCTATTCCTTGTCTTGCCTGCAGCATATTGTACCTGTTTATACAATTTTTATGGAAATGCTGAGAATCTGCTCCCGTACCCGTGCTTTTAAATATAAAGGATGGTATTATGGGACAAAGTTAGGGATATTTTGGAGAGTAGAAGAGTAATAAAGAGTTACTGCTTTACTATGCTTCTGCATATGGTGCTGCACTGTGTTCTCACAGAGCATGTGGAGGGAAGCATAACTTCAGCTTTTTCTTTCAAGAGTAAAGATACAATGACATAATTCATATTCTTTGTTTTTTTAAAAAAAAACTAGGTTTTGCCTGCTTGTTAAAAATGTCCCATGTAAACATTTGCTAATTGTCACAAATGAGGCTGTCCCTAAATGATTAAACCAAAAAGAGTCTACCTGAAAATAAACAATAAGGTCAACATGGAGGTTGCGTTGTTGGTTGGGTTAACATAATTCACACCTTAGATTAGACCCTTTCCTTTCTTGTTTCTCCATTTGGAGAAACCATTTGTAGAGCCATTCTGATCCAAATGAGAAACTGGGGTAAAGAATTGCTCCGGTTTGTAGGAAAGAAGGCAGTTCTTCAGAGACCACGTCAGAGGCAGGGAAGAAGCAGTGGGTTGAAGGATGAATTTGCTCTGCACACCACGACAGCAACATTTGTTCACCTATAGCATATGCACACAGGGTCCCATCCCAGAAGCCGTTGTATGCTATTCCCTCCTGAGGACACCACGGGTCTTCAGTAACAAAAACTGTGCAAGATCCAGATCTGTCATAACAACAAGACCCCTGAGACTTTCATCTACATACCCTCAGTAGTTTGGGAGGAGGCAGTGTAAGCTCCTGCCCGAGGGCACAGCTGCTAATATTGCCATTGGGCTGCTTCCCTTTCACCTGTTTGACCAACTGCTCTTTAATGTTAGAGCTGAATCCAGCCAGTGTCCTCAGGCCAGGCAGAAGGAGAGGCCCTGGTTTTGGCCAAGAGCAGTTCCCCAGTAAAAGGAGCAAAAGGCAGAGCAGTTCCCGCAAACCCCATCAGCTTTCAGAGCAAGGGGCAGGTCTGGGTAAGCCTTATGGAGAGCCAGCGTCCTCCGGGCCTTCCCCGTGCAAATACTGCTCCTCGGTACCGCTACGACAGCATAAATCTGTGTAGATAAACTCTCCACACTGAAGGCAGAGCTGAATTCCCAGTCCACAGCATTGACCTACTAGTTAAGCACTGCAGTGCCATTTGCTGGATTCCCAGCGCAAACATATGCTTTCAAACACAAATTGGGATTCTTCTAGCAGATTAAAGCTGTTTTCCTTCCCTGGAAAACAGCCTGTGAGGAAGAGAGCTGAAGGCTCGGCTGCCTCACCGTGCTCCCTGGCTCAAAAGGATTTAATATTCAAGTCGCTCGTCTTCCATCCTCTCCCACCCCCCTTCCCCTCTCCCCCCCCTGCAGACCAACTCCACGTCTGGTGCCTTCCTCCTACCGATTTCCCTCAGGTCAGAAGAACTCTGTCATCAATCCCCCACTGAGACTTATTTCCAAAGATCAGCACTGACCCAGAAGTCACTTGGCACCGCACCATCAGAACAGCGTGTGCCGGCGCTGCTGAGAGGAGAATCTCACAGAGACCGGATTCAGGATGTCGGGCCGTCTGCTAAGCACTTGTCAGGCTCCCATATTTCAGAAAGAAGTCTTTATGCGGCTGACCTGGTGACTGGAGGATGTATTTATAAAACAACACACAAGGGCCAGGCTGCTTGACCCCGTCGTAACACTCTGCATTGCTGAGCAGAAGGGCCTGTGCTGGACTCCTGGTTCTCGCTACTCTCGCCCAGAGACAGGAGTGGGGCAGCAGAAGGCTGCTGAGGAGCTTGGAGTTGGGGATGGGAAGGGGGCAAACACTCAGCGTCGGGGATGTGCTGGGGGATGAAGGTCTATAAGGAGGATGGAAAGAGATACAAGTGAGGCACCTGTTGCATTCTGCACCTGGTCATGGGCAGAGGGCACCCCTGGGATCACACAAGAGGAAGGACCTCCATCTCAGGGCTGGTGTGAGGTATGGACCGGGAAAAAAGGATTCTTCTGTTCAAGAGCCCTCACTAGGAACCCTACACAACACCATGTCATCTTTCCTGCTCTGGGACTTCAGCTGCTGCTCAGCAGACCACATGTTCAGAAGACACCTCCATCTGACAGAGAAAGTCCAAGGAGAAGGAAGATATACTTGGTCCAGGAAGCAGCAGGGCAGCATCCACATGAAGCATAAGCCAAAAGGCAGCTTAGACCTTGTGAAAGAATGAACAACAGAATTTTATGCTACAGATTAAAGAGGACATTCCCTCAAAATAAACAATGTAAGGAGACACCTTCGCACAGGGAAGCTAATCCTTCTACCTGGAGGTTTCCATGCCGTTGGGATTTTATCTGTGGCCTGCAGCAAGCGATAGCCGCACCCAACTCATCATCTCTCAAGGCAACATATATCCCTGCAAAGGGGGGAGCCTTCTCCACATGAACATCAAGTACAATTTGCAAACATCCCTCACACGATCTCTGCGGTCAGAGCCTGAACAAACTGATACATTTTTCATCACAGTCTAAATCCATCCCTTGGTGCCTGCCAGCTCAGAAGACACAGAGGTTTCCCAAATCTGGGGCCACTGGATCGCATCCTGCATGCAGATCTGATCCCACAATCAGAGCAGAACAGATGAAGAAAAGTGCCTTGCTTTGGATACATAGATGCCAACCATAAAGGAACCTCATGATAAAAAACGATTGCTCTGGCTGTGTTGAGACCATACCTTCTCACTGCACAAAGGAAACCCATGCCAGGGAGCATCAGGGCTGACTTCGCCAGTGCTAGCTGGTGTTTCTAAGCAGGCAAGCACCAGTGATGTCTGTTCAACCAGTTTCGAAGGCGCAGATCTGAAATTTGAACCACAGCTTTTCACTGTGGTTGGTCAGAGTGACACACGCTATTATGGTTCTGTCTTCTGGGGTGAATGAAATACATTTTTGTGGTGATATTTCACGTTGTCATGCTTACAGCTTTGAATTTTGCATTCTCCGAGTACTGTTAAATCCTCAAGAGCTTAAGTGTTCAGAGGAAGGGAAAAGGCCGCTAATGGGAGATGGAGAAACAATTAAAGGGAGCCACAACATAATGCATAGCTAAACACAAGCACCCACAAACACACACACAATCAACTCGGTCCTAGTTTGAATGGAATTACTCCAGGAAGAACAATTCCTTTCACTCCAGGAATTACTGGGTGAATTTTTCCAGCCCATGTTATGTAGGTCAAAGCAGATTATTGCAGTAGTCCTCAGGGCTTTAACATCTATGAATATACCCAGCTGATTGCAGAGCAGGCCTTTGGAGTGGCTCAGTGTAACATGTGCTGATACTGTTCAGCCACAGAGGGTGGGTGCATGCCTGCGCTAAGAGAACTGTATTTTTTAGTTATAACTCACAATTTTCAGTGCTGAGATGCCAGATTCACATCCCACTTCACTTTTCCAGCCTTCACTTTGGTTTCTGTGCAGTCTGGGAAAGGGATATGGGACTTGAGCTGTCACTGCAGATCCACGGGACAGCTTTTCTTGGCAGCAGAAGTTAAAATCTCTTTTCCTACCCTTTTCTCAGGATGGCACTGGTGCTTGTCTGACTCCATGAGGGTCCTAAACCAGGCCTGGTCAGATCGGCTGCATGAGCTGGTTCACCTCAAGCCTGATGAATGCTATGGTGGTGCAGCAGAGAGCGCACGAACACGCAGCTAAGGGCAGGAGACGACACCACCCCTTTTTGTGGCAGCTCGCCATTGGAGCTATTTACTTATATCATCAAAACACATCCTTTGCTGTCCTGACTTAGGAGCTCTGGTGATTTATGTGAGGCTGACTTCAGACATCACTCCCCTCTAACCCAGCTAAGTGCTTCAATAGTGACGGCAGAAGAATGAAAGCCGCCTCCTTTCCCAGCATCTCGGCAGAGGATGGCTCCAGCAGGAACCAGACCTGGCATCTGTTGCACGTTGCGTTAGGACCCCGGGCTGTGAGCTGTAGCAGCGTGGAGCAGACGTGCCTTCTGCTCTGCCGCCTTGTCTGTGGGGAGCAAGCAGACGCTGGGGAGAGAGGGAGACAGGCACTGCTACAGATTCCTTATCATAAAACACCAGGAGCCCTGAGTAGTGCAGGGGGCAGGTCTCGAGGCATTTTCATCTGCACTCTTCCAAGCATGGGTCCAGCTAATTTTCAGGGTCCTCTTCTCCCTCCTTCCCCTCCACATAAGGACTGGGTTATCAGGACCTCAGTATTCACCCCACGGTACAGGTAGAACCAATGTTAATTCTTTGATCTCCCATCTCACCATTTCTATTTCAGAAGCTCTTGGTACCTTGAGATGCAGCCCTTATACTCTGAGTTTAGCCCACGGATAAATCCACAGAGGTGGCTGTACCTACTCTTTCTATGCCCATTGCTTTAAAAAAATATAAGAAAAAGATGCCCACATTAGTATGCAGAGAAGGCCAATTTATACAGGGCATTAGGCATGCAGTATAAATGAGGCTACAGGAAGAGCAGAGTGGATAGTGAATGTTTATGGAATAAGTTAACAACTGGGAATGATGTTGCATTTTCCACGCAAGCAGACAGACAGATATAACACGGTCCCAACAGGGAAGAATAAATCCCTGTAGTTTGTGGCCTAGTTTCAGCTTCATTAATGGAATAAAGGCCAGGAGGCATGATGTCATGAAATTAGCTTCCTAATTAAACATTGCCTTTGCCTCTCTTCCCCTCCCCTCTCTGGATGAAGTCAGTGGCTTTGCTGGCTTAGAGTGCTTGCTATTTGTCAAGGGTTGAAACTCCTTGTGAGCAGGGTGTTTAGATGTCTTTTCCAGGATCTCACAACAGCGTGGTCTGCAGTTTGAAGCCCACAGTCTGGCACCCTGGCTTCTCTTTCCAGGACACCTTGAAAGCCAAAGGACTCTGATTCTCAGACATACCCATCTCCTTTCAAACACCTGCCTATGCAACGTTCTGCAAGAACCTCCGAAGAAATGTGCTATGTATAGCCATTAAGGATTTGCTGGCGGGGACATTTCAACGATACAGTGCCTTCTCTGAATTTGTTCTTTCACCCAACTTTTCACATAAAGAAGAGTCAGAACACCACCATAACTTTGGACTGTACAACCCAAACTGAGTGATGAGCCTGCTTTGCTAGGTAGCAGGAGACTGGCTCTTTGTTGTCCAGTCCTCTCCTTGTTACTCCATGCCCATCACTGCTGAAGAACCAGCCAGACTGCCTCAGGAGATGGAAGCAGATCAAAAAATATTTTCTTTCCTTCCTTCTCCAGGCATATACAACAATGTTGAGGAGCTAAATTTCTGCCTCATGAAAGGTGACCAGAACCAGGTCATACCCACCCTCTCCAGCCCTGCCTAAAAGCAGAGAAGAAGTAAACCCAGAGTACATTCTACTAAAGCAGGGAAGAACTAGCCTTTTCCTCTTTTTCTACTTTTGCAATCTATTAATTGGTAAAGCCACCGCTTTCCTCCATGGTTTGTTTTTATTGTGGGTGACTCATACCCAGAAAAAAAATATTTTCCCCATTATATAATATTTTGGTTTACAATAGTAACTCCAGAAAGAGCCCAAGATTCAGTACTTTCATAAAATCATCAGTCACAGGCTTTCAAACTAATCCTAAGTTTGTGGCAGCCTGGTACGCTCTTGTAATGCAATATCCTTAGATCAAATCCTTAGCATAGTTATAAACATAAGCAAACTAGACCTCTCCCAAGTTTCTGCACATCTATCACTGGCATGAACACATTTGTTACTCTTTTCTGAATCTACAATATGGGGAGTGCACTGACCTTTCTTCCAGAAAATGTCCATGGCTTTACTTTGTCCATTCAGCTAAAAATGCTGCAAATACAGCATGGCCATGAATAATAGAGAGCCCAAAAGTTGATGTTGCCAAGAATGGGTGACTCAGGAAGTGGTTCAGACATATGCATGAGAACATTTAGCCCTGCAATTTATCAAATGTGGATGCATTGCTCATATTTATCATTTTTATTCCAATACCAAAGCAGAATCTACTGTATTTATTAAAAAAGTAACAGCCTCTGCAGCAAAGTAGTTCCCTGAAGTTGAGCACACCTCAGTGTGAGGCTAAAATCCCACTCTGCCTTCCTCACTCAAGTTGTGTGATGGGCATAATGTCCTGATACATCTCTGTGTTAGGGCTCATGCTGTAAGGCAGGAACACCCTGCAGAATTTCAGATGGGACAAGGCTCTAGTTTGCTCATATTAGTCTCCCTATATAGACCCCACAGCGCTGGCACCACTCCAGCTTCTCATTTATCATCTATGGGCACCCTACTTCTCCTTAAATCCCATGTGTAACAGTCTGGGGATTCAGAAATGAGCTGAACTGCTCTGTAAAGGTGAATGAACCATTGAAGTGTGACTGATATTCAGGGACTCAAAATCCCTTTGCCTCAGCTGTCTATCCCCATTTGATGAACCACACTGATGCTGGCAAACTGAGGCACAAAGCAAGAAAGTGAGATGCACAAGGTCATGAAAGGAAGGGATAATGGGGCTGTGTGCCAATGCTCCAAAACATGATCTATAGCCTTAACCCCAAATCAAACATCCTATCTACCCTACACTGCTCCTCCCCTCTCTCCCCCTTCCAGTTGTATGCTCTGCCATACAACTCCCAGTGTGATACTACTACAGGGCATCCCTGTAATGTATGTTAAGTAAGTGTGTGTCTCCGGGTGCGCTTGTCTCCCATCGAGATGGAGCTATTTTCTCTCACTCGGCATCTTTTGTGCAGGTGCGTGCTTTACAAACAGAAAAATCAGCACTCTGCAAAAGTGTTTCTGTTAACATTTATCACCCCTTCCCTTCGTCATCACCACAGCAGCCCTCCCTGGGGAATGGGAATGCTAATTCAAGGGAAGATAGAATGCTAGCCCATTGGGAGCCCTGGATTAGAACAACAACACAAAGGGGGGGGGGGAGAGACAGAAATGGAGAAAGAGTCCTAAAGACAGAGACATAGAAAGAGTTGAAGTCTCATTCCCTTTTATTGCAGCCCCATGCTTTTTAATTTTTCCGCCTGAGTAAATCCTTCCTCTGTGATCCTGTTGTTAATGAAAAAGTCCACTGCGGTCATTCGGCTGGCTTTAAGCTTATGCTTGTCCAATGGTTTCTTGAATCCCAGAGCTGTTAATATATCTGGAGTGGAGCAGCTGCAGGGCAACCTATTTCTATGATAATGTGTATACAGAGCTTTTATCTTTTTTTCGGGGGGGTGGGGGGGAGTGGGAAGAGGAGAGTGATGCTTAACTGTTATCCCCTTTCCTTTCCTTCACCTCTGATCTTTCTCCTAAATATTTCCAGAGGGTCCACGCAGAGCCCCAGGTGTTACTATACAACTTCAATTTTGATAGGCCACTGTTAGGGGCTGAGACTTTATCTGTAACTGAGTTGTATAAGGCTCAGTGTTGCCACTGCAAAATCATGAGTGTACAATGGTTAATCTCTACAAAGAGCTAGCTTGGTAAAATGAAAATCCCAAGCTATCCCAAAGTGCTTTCAAACTGCAGCAAAACCTCTGGTTCTGAATTCCAGGAGTAAAATGATTTCACCCTCCAGGAGTTCCCATAGATATACAGTGATTGAAATTGAAATCTGGAGGTTCACCCTATAATATTGTAAAATGTTACAACATGAAACCAAATCATTTTGCAGACTTCATCCAAAACTGCCAGCATCTGTGTTTGAGACATCTATGTGTTGTAGTACCACATGGAAACCTATTATAATTGATGTCTACATAGATTTAGTGGTCATTTCCCTGCCACACAGGTTGGTCAAAAAGTATGTTCTCTTTTTCCCTCCATTTCTCTTTCTCACGAATTTTTTTTAAAATTAACATGAAACCAGAAGCTGAAATCTTCCAAAATGTCTCAGATGCCCCTCAAAAGACAACAAACTCCTAGCTCCATCCCTCATTTTCTCCCTTTAAAAGGCCAAACACGCTTCTGACAGGAAAAAAAAAAAAGTACATTAGGTTCAGTTTTCTAGTACACAATATTCCTGTTTTAGCAAGAAGTGTAGTAGACTGAGGATTGCCCTGCAAAGCTAAGCATGACGTGTGAAAATCATCAGCACATCAAGACAAAGAACCTTGCCATATTATCTGTAGAGATCCTTTGTATCTCATTTGTATAAGAAAGGATAGACTTCCTACGGTTATATGCATTAAAAGCCCATTCAATTTGACGACTGTAGCACACAGTATTTTCCTTAAAACTCTGATAAAACCAGAGACACCTGTGCAGGCAATGAAGAAGCAGTAAAGAACTCAGTTCTTCCTTTTTTACTTTTTAATACTGTCTAAACCCAAACCGTCCAAACCACAACCTTTTTTTTAAGTGTTGGCATCACAATCTCAACCTTAGCAAAGGGTGTGGCCAAAACACAGCGAAAAATCAAACTGTTTCCTTTTTGTTCTCCACCATGCTATAAAATGGATGATTGCTCTACCTTTCCCCCATCTCCACCCCCTAGTAATTATTTAGATGATATTGTTTCAGAAAGGTCAGATAACAGAAAACTTGACTCAGTCTCTCATAGGTTCATTGGGTCTAAACAGGGCAACGGCACTTCGCTTATGTTCACTGAAGAGGAGTTTGGAGATCTTACTCACAAGGCTTTTGGGACACAAGAAAAGTTATATTCACTGTTACAACACAACCATGTAGCAATGTAGATTTTTACTTTTCTTCCTTTACTCGTATATTTTAAGGCAAATATTCTTCTGGTAAAGCCAGGAAAATGAAAAATTCAATGACCAGCATCCTGTAACTTTGCATTTTTCTCAATCTAAAGACAACACTGTGTCAGTGAAAGGTCTTGTTTGAGCAGCTGGATACCTGAAGATTTACATTTTTAGGCAGTGTAGAACAGTTTGCCAATGAGAGCAACTCTAAAGGTGAAAAGAAAATTCAGTCTGAAGCTTATTCAAATCCTCGGCCTCCATTTAACTGCAGTCCAGCTGATGATCCTTAAGAGCACTCTACCTGTCTGGTTGTTGCAGGTTATACTCCACTAATCCTTCGCCATATTGAATTAAATTGACACTCTATCCGCAATTAAAAATAAATGGGAGAGAGGAAGCAAACAAGAGGAATGTATTCGACAGAAACAACCAGAGATTCATTTGTAATCTTACATGTCAGGCACACTACCTTTACAGTAGTGAGAGGTGCTAGTCAGTCAAGCTTCTGTTGACATGTTTTGACAAAATTCCTTTTTTCAGGTTGTTTGCTTGATCCTAGAGTGCACAAGATTAGAGGCCTGCTGTTTTATACATTGTACAAGCTACTAATAAGGAACGGTGTCTGGTCCCTAGAGGACTTAAATTAAAACAGACATGACAGAGAATAGGAACAGTAATAAAAACAAAGACAAAAGTTGAAGGGCATCATTTTCAGAGAAGGCTCAGATACTAGAAGCTTCCAAAGCCCAGTTCTTTTGATTGTTGGGCAGAGTACAGTGGAGTCTGGTGCAAACACCAGTTCTGGATGAGGGGACAGGACAGCTGGGTTTGCTGCTGCGTGGACATATCTCTTGGCTCCAAATGAACTCAGGCATTTGTACCTCAGAGCTCTCCTCTGGTGCAGACATTGCTTGGAAATCACTCTGAAGCTCTGAGGTCACTTTGGTGCTTTTGAAAGCCTTATTAAAAAATCAATGCACAAGGTTGGCTATCAAAATCCCATCAGCACTGGGATCAGAATGGAGGTTTCCAACGTGGTAGGCCAAGGTCCACATCAGAGGAGAGAGAAGGGGGAAAATCCCTCTAAAATCATTGTGGTTTTTAAAATGTGATTTTTGTCACTAAAACTATGGATGGTGAATGGTGTTAGGTAGGGCTGAACTGCAACCTGCACTGCAGGTTTGGAGCTACGTTTGTAGCTCAGACAGCTTTCTCCAGGGGTCGAGTTTTTCTGTTCTGTATCAAAGGTACAGAATTCACATCTAGAGTCACCATTGGAGACCAAAGCCTTTTGATTTTAAATGACAAAACCAAAACAAAAACCCATCATGGATCTGACTGAGAATAATATATTTGGCTAGTTTAAGGGCCAGGTCCTGGCACCTTAACTGGATCAGATGGCTTGGGAAGAATATTTATGCTGTTTTCCTACTTCTGTGTGGGTCTTGAGTTGGAATGATGATGATTCCAGAAAAGCTGCAGCTGTGTGCAAGGGAAGGAAACACGAACTCAAGCCCAGGATGGTGATATGCAATGAACTGAACTAGTCCATTTTCTTCTCCAGAAACAATGTGTTGACTTGATGACTCAAGGAGAAAAGAAAAAAAAAGAAATCAAAAAGAAGTAAAAGGAAGCTGGACCCACACTAGCTCTGCCTTTGCAAAATCCAGGCTTGGCCTCAAATTTGCCTCAAGACAGAGATGAACAGAGCAGCTCCCTCTCCAGGGGACTCTACCAGCGTGTATCACAATGGTACCAGCTGAAGTGCAGATGCTTTGTAGCAGGTAGCCTTTAAGGACCTGGGAAGTCAGCCCACTGCCTTATTGAGCTATTACCTCCTATACAAACATTACATTTACTATCCACATCCCTACCAGAGGCATCATGGTTTCATCCTGGCTTGCTAGGCACAATGGCTGCTGCTCCCCTCTCAGTCCTTTTCCTTTTTATGTGTTTCCCTGCTTCATTGTCCTTGCTATCCTCAGGAAGGAGGGAATCTGGGACGTTGCTGCTTCAAACCTCACTGCTGTCTACTGATCAGCACAAAGCTGTAGACACGTTTCCATTTGGCCCTTACTGTCTGCTCTGGATGAGCAAAACCAGATTAGCTTTATTCCTACTTTAGAGCTTGGGAAAGCAAAAGCATCCCCGCCTTTAGTCTAAAATTACAGCAAGTATAACTTTATACACTCATTGCAAAGCTACACTAAAGCATCATGTCTTTTTAGCTGCTGCAAGGAACACCAAATAATAATGCAGCTTGCAAATTATAATTTTCAATACAGTAGTTGCTGGCTCAGGCAAAGCAAGGGGGGGGGGCGGGGCAGTCAACCCACAAGGATGGGGG
>JAVKLA010000074.1:74773817-74855894 GCA_034782735.1 Sagittarius serpentarius
GGAGAGGAGAGGAGAGGAGAGGAGAGGAGAGGAGAGGAGAGGAGAGGAGAGGAGAGGAGAGGAGAGGAGAGGAGAGACATTTGCTTATAGCAGAATGACCCCCTCTTCAGCCTAGAAGAGACATAGCTGAGGCAGGAGGTAATAGAGGTCTATAAAACTCTCAGTAGCATGAAGAAACTAAATGATATGGAGCAGATGATCGGTGAATGACAGGTTGATGTCCTTTGAGCACAGGAATCAGGGACTATCACGTGAAATTAGCACGTAGTGGGTTCAAAATATAGAAAGTGAGTTGATTTTTCACGCAGTACTTAACTTATGAAACACCTTGCTTCTAGATACAGGTACAAAAGATCTACATAAGTCCAAGAGGTATTAGAGAATTCAAGAAAGAAAAGTCTACCCAATGCTCCTAACTGTAAAGAGCTCACCTCAGAAAATGCCTGAACCTGAATTTGCTGAAAGAGTGTTGTCAGGACCTAGCAAACTGTTTTTTCCTTCCTCTTACACCTTTATTTGAGCATCTATTTACAGCCAGTGTTGGAGATGAAGCTGCTGGATGAGACGGATTTTTGGTCTGAGTCAGTAAAGCTCTTCTTACAAAAGCTGAGCTTTTGCTTAGGTGAATAAATATAAGACAAAACCTGTAAGTAATCATGAGAGCTGAACACTAGAGTAATAAAGTGGCTGACCCTGTAATTATGGGCACATTCCTGCAACTTGCTTAGATAAATCCTGCTTCTATGTGTGGTGTATTTCCTCTTGGGGAAGGCAAGGCTGGGGAATAGTCTTGAATTACGTACTATACTTTATTAAGGCAGCTGAATGCTTTACACTGGCAGGGTTGGGGAATGTTTAGTTGAAAAAAAATTTGTTTTTACAGGGAAACAGAAACACTGAAGCAAGAGACTGGCAGATTCTCTAATGGTCTTTCAGAATTGTCCCTTCTGATCTTATGTCAGACTGAGAGGCGAATTAATTGTATTCTTACATATTCAGTCCTAAACCAAGAAAGGAGTGGTTTTGTGATGTGAACCTAGTCAGTCATCCCTAGTATAACTCAAATTGATTGAGATCTCCATACCCTGGACTTCTTTCTCTAGAGACTAGGTTGAGACCTTCAGCTTGCTCTTATGATTTGATAACAGCCACTTTTGCTCCTGACTGCCCTAAGTCAAATGGAGTCCAGCGCCCCTGAGGTGAAAGGATCATTTCCAGCCAACCTGATCAATAGCCTAAGTCTGTTTTGCAAAACTGTCAGGCAGATTTACCAGCCAGGTCACCAAGTGTACCTACCCAGACTTTCATTCATGATGTTGATTGTAAAGCTAATGATATTTTATTCACACACTGCAAAAAGAAAGAGTTCTGTTATGGGCTCAAGCCATAAAGTCCCTGTTGGTACAGGTTCTTCAGTCCCCATTACCAACTGTAATTTTCTGGTAAACTGCTGCAACATTATCTGCCTTTACTTTACACATATGCATAAAGATATAAATGAGAAGTGAAGAAATGGATCTATTCATCTCATTTATAAGTGTAAGGCAGAGATAATGAGGATGAAACATGTCTTACCTAATTTTAGCTACCTTGAACACGATATATCTACTTTAACCTAGTTGTCCACAGTCCTTCTACCTTAAATAATGAGAGACATCTCTCCTGGAAGAGATTTATCCCATTCTGAGACAGTTACCTGCAGCAGGTGTGAGAGTGGAGGCACCTTTCTCATCACTTGTCTGCAGAAGAACCAGACAAGCTAGTTTGGATTGCATGCATAATTTTGAATAGTCTGAAACCTGATGGTATGATCATCCCTCCTCGCAGGAGATGAAACAGCTGTGATCTTAATTCTACCCTTTGGTCCATACTGGGCCCAAATTTATGGGAACCTGCACCTTGTGCCAACATTTATCCTAGTGCAAAGTCAGTGTAAAAAGGCTAGTAAAAAAAGAAGGATGGTGCTTGCTGTTACTTAGCACTATGAAAACAAGCATGTGGAGAAAAGTACAGGATCCACTATTGCTATCACGGGAGCTGACGCAGAGATGGTTAGAGAGGGAGATGCCTTTGGTGAAAGCTGGACCCACTGACAACAATCCCAAACAGGCAGGGGAAGGTGCAAGATCAACCTGTAGATCACTGGAAACTAAGCACTTCCAATCCATTAATTAATAACACAGCTGGAAAGAGGGGACTGTAAAAAAAGGTGAACACAATGACATTGCTGACAACAGGAGCCCTCTATTTATCAGTCATAATGAGCTTCTTCCGCCCCCCTGCATCCTCCCTCCCCCAGTGCTGCAGCTGCACTGATGTGACTGAGCACTTGGGCTCCCCTCTCCATTCCCCAGCCAGTCCCCTCCTTGCCAATGTGAAGGTGACTCAGTTATTCATGTCAGTTCGGCCTGGGATATCTCGGCCGGTACCAGGCTGCTCGGAGAGTAAACACCATCCCACCGATGCAACACATCTGCCTGCTCTTTCCTTGGGCTCCTTTGCCCAACAGTTCCTTTTCCTCCCCTCTTGCCATCTTGTGCAATGAGCCCCTGGCTGGAATTGGAGGGCTGAAGACAAAAGTGCCACCACCTGCTCTGAATACTTGAAGCTAATGAAGTGAGCAGACAAGCATGGTGAAAGTAAGGGCTTCCTCCCCCCCCCCCCCGCCCCTCAAGTGGCACAGAATTAAACCACTTGTTGCAGGAGATGCTGAGGCAACAAACAACAGAAACAAACTTCAGAAAGACAGACTAAACAAATTCACAGGTCTAGCAATATCTACGGTGCACAATGACTTCAGAGCAGGAAGTTCTTTCAACATTAATTTCAGGGGAAAAATCATTGCCTATTCTTATATTATGTCCCCAGTCACCTACAACTAACTGTTTTTAAAAACATAATACTAGGATAGACGGACCTGTGATCTCACCCAAATCAGACCTACTCTTAAGCTTGCATGCTAAAAACCAACACCCATAGCATGTAAGCTGTAATTTAGACCTGAGATGACACCAGCATTTGTTCTTCCCCAAAACGTTCCTTCTGGACTTGCCTAGCAGAATCCTTCACTGTGCCCTACTGCTGGAGAACAGCCTTACTATACATAGGGAAACTGAGGCAGAGCTAAATTATGCACAAAGATAGGAAAACCTACTTTTTTCAAGGCAGGAGTAAGAGCACATCACTTTCTGAAAAGTGTACGCCTTTTAGTTAACACAATCTCTCTCTTCCAGTGCCAACTTCATTAGGTAGCTCGGAGTTCATGTTGGAGAGAAGTGTGCAACGGATCAAACAAAACTTTGTATTTCTAGGAGGGGAGCTGCAAACTTATGAGTGTCATCCCTCCTGAACAGAAGAGTAGAAAGGTGTGAACTTGTCATTTGGGAGAACGGAGCTGGGGTGCAGATGGTACAACTTTAATAGTCTCCTCTCATTTGCAAAGGCTAAGAAAAGGAACAATGCCTATTACTGTCTCCTGCTTTACTCCACACTAATGGATGCCTCTGAACTAGCAGAAGTCGTTCCTATTAAATTCCTGCATTATCAGGCCATTACTTGACAGGGCAAAGATTAATCGCAAACTTTCCGGGGACCATTTATTCCATTTGCCAATCTATCTCTCCCTGTTACACTGCTTTGGTTGTGTTGTCAATTTTTCAAGTGCCAAGGAGTTTGGACCGATCCAGTTTTCTGTCCATCCATCTGTCACACACCTGTCAATCTGGTTCGATCTGAATGCGCTGTTTGCTTTGGGAAAGTCAGAGGGGGAGGGGAGGTGGGCGGGATGCTGAATGGCGTAGGAGGCAGAAAGCCTGTGTTTGAAAAGTAAACAGAAAACAGATTAGCAGGCTGTATTATATAGAGAATGGAGGATTCAGAGAAGCCATAGAGGTAAGACTGAAAATTTAACAACATAAATTTAACATCTCCCCTGGTGCTGCAGGCTGACTCATATCGTTAGTCTGAGAAACTATGAATGGGGTACCTCAAAACACCCGTGGATTTATGGTTATAGTTCATTTTATTGTACTGCTTGGTGCAGGGCAGTGTGTGAAATGGGCTGAATGGGAGAACACATCTTTTAAGAAAATAAACTTTTAACTCAGTGCTCTAAGTCATTATTCAACATCTTCAGAGCTGAGCACCAGGAGAGCTCAGGAAATGTAGCAGAGGGAAAGTGAATTGTACAAACACTTGAGAGAGGAGTTAATTACCCATCCTGATTTCCTTTTAATCGGTATGCATTAGGGCAGTGAGTTTGTTCGCCATTAGTTTGGTTTTGAAGAAGACGACCTTTCCTTTCTCAGCTGTTCTACTTCACCACCAGTGTATTTGTCCCGTGACTAAAAGGTATTCTCACCCCACTGGTAGATATCACAGAAGATCCTGCTGTTCACATCAGCTCAGAAATAACACCCTGTGCTTTGCCATGCGTTCATACAGATTTGTGATTTGGAAATGGTCTTGGTTCTGAATTACAATCAGGGTAAAATCCATCTAGGTTCAAAAGTGATTTAATTGGACACAGTGGCCCAGATCCTTCCATGTAACTTCAGGTATTTAACTAAGATACTAAAGCTTGGACTTCAGCCATCCTAAGCTCTCACTGTAGTCAGTGGAGAAAAAAATAAGCAATTCAAATATTAAGTGGTTGTATTCCCTCTGGACATTAACCCCTTCCACCTTTAACAGACTATGGTTATTAGTCAACCAATATAAGTTTCTCAGGTAATTTTCTAAAGCTAGGTGGGCTGAGTCTAAGCCACAAGTCCATCTGGGATCCACCTCTAGCTCAAATGATCCTGATCTACAGGAAACAGGAAATCCTGGAGTTCAAAGGCTGCAGCATTGGTTTTAATATTCAGGACTCTCTTGACACTCTTGTTCATTCACTCCTCTTTCACATCAGATTTGCTAGGAAGCACATGGCAATGATTACCTTGCTCCTCCTCCCCCATGATAATTAACCAGACTTTGCAAATAGCTTGACTCCGATCCAAATCAGTCTTACTCATACCTCCCTTAGAGCCCTTGTGCTAGAAAACTGGGGACAGCTCCCTCAACAGGGAGGTCCTTGTCGATCAGCTATCGGTTTAGGATCTTTAGCATGACAAAAAAATAAGACTTAAACTTTGCAAAAGCATGAAGCAACTGACAACCTCAAAGAAAAGATGACGAAAAGTTACAGCTGACAAAAGCAAGGTTCAAAACATTTCACAGCAAGCTCCGATGAATGTCTGAAATCAAAGATGCACAACAAATATGCTGATGCCAAACCCAGATGAGCTGGAACAGGTAAATATCCCTCCCTTTACAAAGCCACAGTGTGCTGTCTTTCAGAAGCACCAGGGGTGGAGGAAAATTATTTTTTTTTTCCAAGATTTCCTCTTTCTTCATCTGCATGCAACAATGTAGAATATAAATTTGATTTTTAAACTTGCCTAACAGTAAGTGACCTCCACAGAGTTTATGCCTGTGAAGATCACTGTTGCAGAATTAGCCCTTAAGCGTCTTTACCCCCTTCCTTTTTGCCTTTTCCCTGTCTTTGAAACTGAAGGTTAAAAATGAGACAAAGTGGAACGATGTTCTCAGACAAGTTTGAAAAATCAGACCTGCCAGCTTTATCCCATCGCTGTGGAGTGCCAGCTCCACTTTCATCAGGCCACATTAGAGGTTTCTCACCTTCAGTCCATTCAATCAAGGGAAAACAGTGCGGGCAGATGGAATAGGACAGTTGATCTAGCATCTACAGAGTTAGATTGGAACAATCCTTCTAGCAAAGCCTCAGTGGAGATGGAAAATAGAATAAAATACAATAAAAAAAAGAGGTCCTTCTTCATTCCCAGTAATAACGCTCCCTCTCACCCTTTCATCACCTCCTTTACATGAAGTATCAGAGAACAGTGTCTCCGTTTCTGTCTTTCCACATTAGAAAACTTGTTTGTAAAATGGAGGAAAGTCCAGGGGATCTTGGAATATTTCACACTTGTTAGGAAGCTTACAATCATGCATTACTTGTTTGAATCCAGCTTAACTTGACCAACAGAGCCTAGAGGAACGCTGAGGTGACCTATCTGGAGGAAAGTAGGTAAGAAGTATCTAATGGAGAGCCCTTGAGTCACCTCTTCTCCTAGTAATTCACATCACTTTGCACTCTTGTTACAGCTGCATGAGGACTGTGGGAGAGAAGGCAACTAGATAAACATAATCTTAAAGATAGGTCCTTCAGGATGGGGCTGAGATGTCCTGAATGAGACTGGCTGTAGAAATCCAGCCTGCTGAGAACACCAGTCTCCAAAACTGATGATCCCAAACCATTCATCAACAAGGACATGCTCAGGCAGGATATTTGGGAAGGCAAAAGGTGGGACAGTAAAAAAATCTTTAGAAATCCCCCCAGCAATACTCTTGGTTTCAAATGTGGGTGAAGCTGCCTGCTGTCAGGCCCTCCTTCCTGGCCCCCAGGCTAGCACCGTGAATGGTCCTGGAAGGGGCTCTCCAAACACACCATCACATCAGGGCTACCTGTCAGTCTCTGCTTCTTTTCAGCTCTTTCCCCTTTACTCCAAATGCACATGTCCTCCCCCTCTACATTTAAGGTGTTGTTTGGGGGTTTTGGTGGGTTTTTTGTTTGTTTGTTTTTTTTTCTTTTTTCAAAAATGAAACATACTTCTGATCTCCCCTTAACACTCACTTCTCCCTTCCATTCAAAACTGACATATTGTGCCTCTCACGTTTCTGTTTAAGTATTCACTCCTTTTCCAAGCTGGTTGCTACCTTTGTTTCTAAAGCACACTCTTTTCTCCATTTAGGAATCCAAGTTTGTTGCTGTTATTTTAAGTATTTTTTCAGCAGGAATGTCAAAACTTTGCACTTTAAAACAATGCAATGGGGGAAGCTGCACATTTCTCCGTGCTGAATAGGGGAAAAGACTATGAGAGAGCTATGATATTCATCAGTGATTTAGAACAGGACAGGACTTCTACTCCTCTATCCCAATTTTAACAAAAAGGGTGGAAAAGACCACCACGCAGCTGAAGCAGCAAATGGTGCATTATTACTGTGTATACAGGAACAGTTAGGACAAAAAGTGTGTAGTCACCTCCTCCCATACCCAAAGCTGCCACATAGCATGTTTATACTGTTCTGGTCAATACAATGCCAAGAGCAAACTAGATTTCTGAGGCACTGGATATCCACACGAGAAACGTCCTAGTATGTAGCAACATCTTATTTGCTTAGATCAGCTAGAAAAAAGTGATGCAAACTCAAGCCCTCTGTTTAGCTCCACTATTTAGGCTTTCTGTGTGCAGCATTTCAGGCAGCAAGAGACAGCATCTTAAACTGTCTCTCAGTTGTACCTCACCGTCTCTCCTGCTTTATTTCAGTGCCAAGCCAGCGTCATTGAAAACAGAGGTCAACAACTGATTGTGCAGGTGCCAAAGATGGCACAGACTAAGCCAGAAGAGTGGGGAGACATGGCTTTTTGAAAGACACATTTGTGAGAGACAGGTGCCTCACACAGAAGCAAGATACTGCTGATCAGCTGCGTGTGTCTTTCAGTGACAGTCTCCTGGCTCCCGTTGGGTTTCTACCTGTACATGTAACCTCTAATTTTGGAAATAAAATGCCTTACACTGAAAAAAAAAGGAAAAAATTAACATGTCGCTATTTAATGGTTGCTGATTCCATAGTCTAATCCATTATTGAAGTTTCACCTTGCTCTGAAACAATTAGGAGCGCTCATATGATCAGTTACCAAGTCTCAGTTGGGAGGTAACAATTTATGGCTGAGAAGCTGGAGGTGACAACTTCTGAAAGTGCCTTTCAATTGCATCTCCCCTCAGTTGTGATAAATGTATGCAATGATGTAAACACATATTTAGGAAAAAAAAAGTTAAGGAAGAGTGATGTTACACAAGAATCGCAACGACTGGTGCGTGCTGATGTACAATGGTGCATGCTGTATTATGTGCAGCATAACAGAGTGAATTAATTGCATGTGTTCTCAGAGAAAAGGACTGATGGAGAAATCTAAATTAAATCCAGTTCTCTATTTGAAGACGCATGATGCAATGTAAAGCCTTTTGTAAACCGACCATCACTGCAGACTTGCATGAAGTACTGAAAAAAGGTGCCCCATGGAGACCAAAAATCAGTGAGAAAGGGATGAGCAACTAAACTAACAAGTGCCGTAACATGAACGCACGCTGCCCCCATCCTTTTAGCTCAGCGGAGAGTTAAACGTGCTTCAGGATGGCACCAATAACCTTGCCCAGCCGTTCTCTGCGCTGCGCTCGCACTGGGAACATTAGAATAGGTTCCAGCAGGGTGGGGATGAGCAAAGGGGGAGCAGGTTGCTAGTCTTCAGTGATACGCTGTTTATCCAGCTTAGCCATAAAGCAACGTAAATCAAGCATGTCATCCTACCTAATTGCATGTTCATATAGGACTTAATTGGTAATATTCCTGCAACCCAGCTCCTCAACCTTCATGTTGCATTGAGTTCCTCTCAGAGACTAATGAGCTTTATACAACAACAAACATTTAGGTCTGTTGTTCTAATTCATTAACATAATGGGCAATACAATGAGCAGTTATGATAATAAACACTAATAAGAGGTACTAGCGACACTTATTCCTAGCAATGCCAGGGCTGTATGGTGTGCTTGTACAGTGGCAACGGTGTGACAAAAAGGGGGTTCAGTCCTTCCAGGTCCTCTCTCAGCAGCTACAGAGTATCAGTTCCCTGTCTGCCCACTGAAAGCGACAAAACTCTAAATAATTGCTATTGTAGATGATGAAACAGGACCGAAACATCACAAATGTACAATGTTTGGTTGGTTGGTTGGTTTTTTTATGGTGAAAGAATTTGAGAAAGGCGCATGGAAGACAAGGGGAATAATGCTGTGGAGTAATTTTGTGAAATACACTGGCCCATCCCAATAGCTATGGACTTGGCTGCTGCCTAAAGAAATTTAAGCTGTTCTCCTGTTTGTCAATGCACTTTAGTATGTACAAGGAAGGGAAACACTAACAGAGTGAAAATGCTTTGGTTTTTTTTCTTGCCACTTGGGTCAGCCATCTTTAACTACAATTAATTTTCCATGATCAGCTGACACTGTAATTAACCACTGGGACTATCTGGTCCCAAAATGCACACGGATGTGCACGTGCACACTTGCAAAAGATTTTTAAGACTTCACCAAACGTAACTCTGGTTCACTGCAGCTTATACTCTTATACCAATCTCTTTGGACTTTAGATTATGCGTAGAACACCACATTGCCATCAGAAAAGCTCATTCCCCATTTTATTTCTCGGACAGATAAAACCAGGTAACAATGGGGACCTTGCTGAAAAGTGTACTACGTGATACTGATAACCTTCAGCACAAACCCACTGCTTTGTTACATTTTAAGCAATGATCTAAACAAGTTCAGGTGTTACACTACCTGGTCCCTTCAAAATTTGTTCATCTCTGGCCTCTTCCTCCTTTTTGGATTACGGGAGAAAATGCTTTAATCTAGTTAGGATGGCATGGAAGCACTGCAGGTAGGACAGACCTACAGAATCATGCTTTGTTCTTTGTCATGTCAAACTAACCACCTTGACTTAACAGTCACATGCTTGGGAAGCAAGGTATCATTTACCTTTTATCTTGATTGCTAAAAATGGTATCCCATTTATAGGACAGTTTTTTTCCTCCCTTTGCTCTTCTATGAACAGAGACTTTTAATTTCTACAGTCACACTCAGGTTCTCAGTGACAGACATTCCATGAGCAAAGAAATATAAGGCTACAAAAATGTATGATTTCTGAAATTTATGGCCAGAACTTTATCACAATGGAAATATTTTTTCTAATTGAAATCTATGCTGCTGTTATGACACTAATTCAATTATTCCTTGTATTTCATCCATCATAATTTTATCTTCTCGTAAAAGAAGAGTCACTTGTTTCCCTGACATAGGTAGAATTGACTAAAGAAGGAAGGGATGAATCTGCACTCTAACAACATCCTTTTGCAATTAAGCATAAAAGCAGTATTAAAATAAAATAACAGAATCATTTAGGTTGGAAAAGACCCGTAAGATCATCAAGTCCAACCATTAACAATAAAAACACCATGTGGAGTAAATATTAAATACCCCAAAGACTTATAAGAAAAGATCATGCAAAAAGCCACCTGACAGTTCAATGTCATATTCCTGAGAAGCTGCTTACCTCTTTGGAACAGTTTTGACCAGAAATGTATCGTAGTTTAGAGAAGGTTGAAAAACTTTTCGCTCCAGTAAATAAGAAACCCTTTCAAACAAGTCACAAATCACCATCAAAGACTTCTGGATGGTGCTGAGAACCTGTGATATGCAATGCATGGTATAAAAAATGTCTTGTTCTGGAGGTGGATCATCTTTTATAACTCTGCCATCCCTCATGGACCCTACATATGTTGGGAGTCTCTACAATGACTCAGACCTTCCACATGCTTCCTGCCAACAAACAGTGCTTCTATACAGGCGATGACTTTAATTATGGTGGGAGGTAATATTTGTAAGGACATGAAATGACCACTCTGTTGACAGTCTCAGATATTTATCTTCTATGCCTGTGACTCATGCAGAGTGGCAATTTCACCCATATGTTTGGCTACAAAATTCCCTCATTGAGTAACAAAATGCAATAGGTACACAGTTATTTTTCATATAAAATCACCAATGACTATCTTGCTATGAACCTCCCTGGGGGGAAACAAACTGAGGGGGTTGGTTTTTTCTCTTACAAGATTTAGAGAAGACAGGGAAGTGTCTCATCAAAGCTATGCAGACTTTAAGCCTAGCCTCTAAGCTAGTCATTTAAGCCAACACTTTAATCAGTAAAGAGTGATCTGTACCTCCATGAAGGACACTCATTCCATCCTAAAATTGATGGTATCTTAGAAATATAAGTAATATTAGGTATATAACTTTCAGATGGTTAGAGTGAATCTACTATCTTTTGTCAACTGCAGAGGCAGCATGAATCTGGCAGTCCAGTGTTCAAAGGTTCAACTATTCAGTGCTCCTTTGAACTCAGATGTTGCATAAGCCACAGCGTTTATGTTAGGCATCTATAGCAAGTAATCAGAGCATGATCATCTTGGCCTCTTTAGTAAGCAGAAAACCTAGCTTAGTTCCCACAGGGAAACAGAAAGGCACCTACAGCAATGCTTTCCATGAATAGCTTTCTTTCATTCCACTATGTGTTTCGTAGGAAACAACCTCTTCAGGACAGGAGATACCTTTTCATTTGATTTGCACATCAAGCACACAATTTGCATGAAAACCCTCCAACAGCTATTGCCATCAAACCATGCCATCACAGACACGGAGATTCATCAGTTCATGTTCCACCCGTTCACAAAATCTGCTCATCTTTCTCACTCGGACTGAGATCCACAGCAGCCAGAGAGAGGTGAGCGCATGCCACACCTCCCATGGAAGGATTTTTTTTCCAACCCTCTGTCAACGTTTTTTACTGACCTGCAGCAGAAGCAAGCCTGTGATTCAAGGAGAGAGCTTATTTCGATTAATGGGGTGTGAGGATGGGGAAAGACATGTTCATTTGTAACTTGGGAATTCTGAGGGGTACCTTTGCCTCAGGATCAATAATGCTGGTGCCACAAATGTCTCTGCCATCCTGCCCTCCCCTCAACAAAAACACACATCATTTTTCTTCCTTTCAGGTCTCCTTCCTGCTCATCCCCGAAGCTTTTACAAGTTTTACCCCTTCCCATCAAAGCAAATTCTTAATGGAGTTTGGTCTTGGAGAAGGGGGAGAAGGGAGAGAAGTTGATTGTTTTAGAGAGGAAAATTATTCTCTGCTTTCTCCCACCACAGCCCTTTGTTTTACACCTGGAAAAAATATATTGTACTTGAAGGAAATAATATTATATTTTCCAAAAAATAAGATGATGAGGATAGGACTCGTTGGTAAAGTTGAATCCCATCTTTGACAATATCACCATCCATTTATCTACAGCTTGACTGTGAAAGATGTATTGGTGGCAGCTCGCTTAATGATTTTAGAACTAGTACTGCCGGTGCCCCAAGCCCATTTGCCACTAAACAGCAAAGACTTGGAGCCTTTCCACTGTACAGTCTAATTTCTGGAGGGAGAGGAGATGGGAATTGGTTTCTCTGTGTGTGATGAAAAGTTGATTCTCACCAGTAAAGATTAGAAATCTTAACAGATCTGCAGTTTTCTGATGTATATTTTAGAGGCATTTGACATTATTCAGAGTGCAAATCCATGACACAGAAATGGAAAGCTAAGCCTAGCCAAGAAACATTAGCTACCACAAAAGCTAGTAAGTGTTCTTTATTTATCTATTTATTTAGGAACAGTGAACCCTAGAGTTACCCCACAACACTGGCTGTAGCTAGAAATGAATCCTTCTAGACAGTCATGCAACAGACACATAAATATAACAGAAACCTTCAGATGGGATGTCTCCATTATAATTGCAAATTAATTGGGTTTGGTTATATGGTTTACAAGATGTTGGACTGTCATTAAGGCCTGCTGCCCTTCCCACACCCTTCCAAAGGAACCCTGACCAAAAGACCATAGTTATGTTTCCAGAAAGTAAGTGCATTCAGTCAGAAATTCTGAAGACCTCTAGATTCTTCAACTGCAACTGCAAATTTTTCAGGTGCGTCTTGCCAAATTTACTTAAAGCATGGCAGTGCAGACCAGTCAGTGTCAGCCCAGGTCTCCATCAGTGTCAGACATAGCACCAATGCCAACAGTTCTCCATCACTGCTTTTGTCTGATCCTTTACATAGCACAGGGCACTGAATTTTCCCATTAGCTCTTTATTAAGTACAATGACTTTTTAAGTTGAAATTTATCTTTCAAAAGAGCCCTCTACTCTTTTGAAGAAACTAATAGAATATGCCACTTCTTTTTCAATAGCCAGTTATACTCACTGCATTAAAAAAAAAATCCATTTGTCTAATTTCAGCTTCTGATGTTTGTTTCTTGCAATGTTTGCTCCCTTAGATTGAAGAGTCTTTTATTACCTGGTATTTTCTTCCTTCTGAGGGCTGGCCACATGGTCACAAGCTAACAAGTCGGTGCATTATGTATCGAGTCATCACTGGGTTGTGCACGTGCCTTCAGCTCAGACCTTTTACTTGGTGACTGCTGTGCAATAATAGTATGG
This sequence comes from Sagittarius serpentarius, assembly GCA_034782735.1. Classification (NCBI taxonomy): domain Eukaryota; kingdom Metazoa; phylum Chordata; class Aves; order Accipitriformes; family Sagittariidae; genus Sagittarius; species Sagittarius serpentarius. The sequence goes on from JAVKLA010000074.1 coordinate 74,787,025, forward strand.
CTGGCTAGCTGCTGTGTCTCACCGGGGTGGTGGTGACTTCTTCAGTGGTAAAAATATTGTTTGTGATCATGTAATTGTGCTCAACTCCTTCCCCTCTGTCTCTGCTTCTCTTCCCACTCCTCATCTGTTTGTGCATTTGGACGTGTTGTTCCTCACTTTTTTCAATCTACGCTGGACCTCCCTGCCACTGCCTTTTCCTCCTCCTCCTTTCCCTTACTCCCTGACCTTTCGCTGCTCCCAAAACCTGCTTGCCTTGCAACACCACCTCCTCAGCTCCTGCTGGTGGGGCTGGCAGTTCTGTTTCCTTGAGGAGTCAATGTTAATAATGGCAGAAAATCTCATTAGCTTGGATTCTGAGACTTCATTTTAATGCCAGTAAGCTACATTTCAACATCAGGAGCTAGTGATTTAGACTACAAGCTTTGTGAGACAGGGTCTTTACTCTGGTTATGCACAGTAATGACATTTTTTCACTGATGATGGTTCTTATGACTTCTGGGGGCCTAGTAACTATTATAATAAGTGATTTAAGTGACAATCTGTGTAAGTAATTAGATAGCTGTCTCTCCCCCTCACCTTCTGAAGACCTCTCCGCACATGATCCCTGTAGCCTTTGATTATCAAAATTGTCACGACCCTTCCTGACTGTCTGTGAACCTGGATTAATTCAGTCGGTGTCTGCCTCAGTTTCTCATGGGCTGAACAATTATGATAGTTCATGCTTCAAGGCTCTGGGGACTGAAGTTGTAGTGCTTGCATCACGCTTTAGGATCCTTCAGTACAAAAGCACAGGATAAATGCAGTGTCGTGTTGTTACAGAATCAGAATACTGCAAACCCTCATTATTTTAATTTCACTCATGTTTCCAACATTAGTGGATTTTTTTTCATCTACGAGCCTATTTTCAATGGCTCCAAGGAAAGGCAGAGATGGGGTTGCCACTGCGTTTCACTGGAAGATGGGAAGTCAATCACTTTTTGTCGTTTTGGAAAGCTATTAAGTATTACAAAAGGACTGGTAAATCAGATAAAACTTTCTGGCAATAAATGAGTGATTCTTCTTTCAGGTCAGAGAAGGGACAAAACCCTAACAGCAAGTGTCATAACCCTCTGTGAAATGAAACAGCTGAATTTCACAAAATTTCTTTTGCTGCCATTTAAACATGACCATATTAAGACATTCACTGTTTTATCCAATCCTAAGGAACAATTTAAGTGACAAGACGCAAACACTGGTTCAGGCATCTTTAGAGCAGTGATACTCATTCCTGATTAACTTCTGGCACGTTGTGACTGAAACTCACTCAGATGCCCAGGCTAATAATTCATTCTTAAGGCCAAGCAGAAATTGCCAAGGATCTATTCTAGATAGGAGCTGGCGTTGGGAAAATCAGGAAGTTTTGTGTGATCTTGAAAGGAAAATCCCCGGACCTGTGTTATTCTAACAGATTCTGGCTCACAGGCTTTATTTGCTTTTTAAATCTCTCAAGATCTCCCCATTCCTTTCTTTCATATATTTTAGCTTTAGGAGAAAATTCACCCTTAAAAATAAATAAAGAATTTATAACTAGATAGAGGCCTAAATTCTGTATGTAACTGATGCTTGCTTGAAGCCTTTGGCAGTCCTTGTCCAGTTTCTAGGATAATGAGATAGACACAATTTTTATATTGCTATTGCAATAATAATAATAATCTTCACAAATTTATATTCTGCTCATGGTGTCATCCCATCACCTTCATCTAAACTGTTTGGCACAGACCATTCTGTCTTTCTGGTGCTGGTCTAATTTAACATCTGGGAAATATCTGTTACAACTCACACCCAATTTTAGGATTGACAGATGACAAAAATCTGGAAGTGGCTGCCATGGTCCAAAAACTTCACATATACTTCAAAAGAAAATTATGGCATATACCTTCAAGCGTAAATCGTACCTGAGTGTCAGGGCAGAGATGCTGGCTTTAGGAGAGATCTGAACAGGTCTGGGAACTGCTAGAGGATGATTGGCTTATCTTCTACTACTAGCTCAATTCTAGTACCAGAGATGGATCAGTCCAGTAGTTTTTAAATTTATGCAAGATACTCAAGAAATGTGTATGTTTCTTATCAGCATTACTACCCAGTTTCCCTTTACTATCCATATTTGAGTTCAAATATTTTAGATATTTTTGCAGAGGAAGAAAGACATTTCTCCTCCATCTAGTCTTTCACCAAAACACGATTAAATCTTTTTTGCTTAAGTGGTGCTTTTCATTTGAGGGGCAGATGTTGGAAGGCAGAGGGGGCTGATGTATCATTGAACAATGACAATTAAATGAATTTCATTTAGTAGGTCATAAAGGTAATATGCCTAATTGGAACATAAGGATAGAAAAAAGACAGGAAAAAAGAAACCCTTGTATTATCCTTTCTATTTCTTCCCCCTTTCTTTTTAAGGGTAGCCTATCATTAGTCATCATGAAAGCTCTCAGTGACCACTGAAACAGAGGAGGGACCTTTGACACAGCTTGATCAATCCTAATTGAATAGACCAGAGGGACAGCAGCCAAAAGGAGGGGACCCATTCTTTGCATTTGACAGCCTCGTCCTTTTTAGTTTGTCAGCTGTCAGAAAACACTGGGGCACTCTCAGGGTGCATGTGAATGCTTTAAGTTGCCATACCATTTTTTGCTACATGAAGAAGATCATTTTAAGGCTTGAAAGGTGTCTGGTCTGCTCAGAAGATCTAAGATTTCAACGTAGGGAGGTACTTGCTGGAGTCAGTGAAGTAAATGGGAATTTTGCTAGGTGAGGCCTCGCAATTCTTCCTCAAATTAACAGAAGGTTCGGTTCCACTCCCCATCCCATATATCCCCATCCAAGTAGATCATCATTAGCTTTTTATCATTTACCCTCTGCTTTGCACAGGAGAGTAGGATATGAGGCAGAGAAGTCTGAGACTCCATATTTTCTGTGACACATTCCCCTTGAAGGTGATTTCTGTATACTTCTGCATTTCTCTTGAGAAGTTAATAGCTTAAAAGAAAACCTGAACTCCCAGAGAAACTGCATGTATGGGAGAAGACATTTGTTCTGTTTGCACTGCTGTAAATGGGCAACATCCTTTTGACTCTAAAAGACTGTGTCCACCATAAGCCCTAGAATAACTATCACTAGACCTGAACAAATACTTACAGAAATATAGAGGTGAGGGAGGAAAGGGGATAGAAAATTAGTGCCTTCATTCTTCCTGCCCTCCTGCCCTTACTAACCCAGCTATGCTGGTATGGCATCACTGCAACCAAAGAAGTGGTTTCCCATGAGAAATTTCAAGCAGTAAATAGGGGAGCACAGTAGGAAGATCTAGGGTTAGTTAAAAAAAGGAAGAAAAAGTCCTAAACTAAAGACCATCAGCAAATACCTTCACTTCACACTCACAACAAACACTTTCATACTCAGCTCTGAGGCCCCTTTACTAGCGCTGACTTCCCAACCTCTCCTCTTGCCTTTCATTACATGTAAGTTTTGGGAATCAACTTTCTCTCTCCTGACTATTCGTTGTATCAGATCACCAAGGGAATTCACTGCTTTCACATTGCTTTCAGCTTGATGAGGAGTTTAAAATGCTGAAAGTCTCCTCAGAAACTTTGTCCTAACCCAGTCTTTATCCCAGCTGTAAAAATCCAAACAATTAAAACTGCTTGGAGGTTCTACGATCTTCTCCTCCTATGTTAGTCAAGGCTCAGCCACAATTGCATCTCATTTCTTCTCTCGCATTTTGACAAGTCAGACAGGAGCTTAAGAAAGGTCCATACTCTTGTCACTTCCTGATCGCTTCCCTTATTGCACTGCTCATAAACCACACTGTCTTTTCTGCTATAAGGAGCATCTCCCTCCATGTATTTGGCAGAGAAATTGCACACAAAGATCACAGCTCCTCTAGCCATCAACTGCATCAAGAAGACACCTCCCTCATGAGCTGTAGGGGAAGTGAAAATTGTCACATTGACAGTTCCTCTGGGCAAAGTTTGGAATTTTGTATCTATTTCTACAATGAAGGATTCGCCTCAAACAAACTCTTGTTCTTGTATTATTCTCAAAAAGACCCATTCTCTAGGCAACTGATGCACTGCACAACATTAATATAATTAAACCAAAAAGAGCAACCACTCCAGCAAAACTGGAAAAAAGGAATTCTGAAAGGAAAAACAAGTAACTTAAGAAAGGTCAAAACGGTCATGAACACTGTCATGACTGCAAAGGTCTTAAATAGAGCCTGCATGGCCATAGAGGGAGTTGACAGACATCCACAGGGAAGGTCTGAAGCCGGCCTGTGATGGTGAAAGTTCCTGTCATATTCTGGAAAGTGTCTCAGCCCTGAAAAGCCAGGTGAACTTAGCTGCGCTGGAAGTACCATCCAAGCTCTGACAGGTCATACATAACTCTTAATGTAAAGGATCCACAGGAATCTGCTCTCTCATTATTCAGCTTATGCTGAGAGATACGAATTTCACCTCATTGCACTGGTTATTCCTGTGACAGCTGAGTGGGGCTATGTGTCCAGGAACAGCAAAATGCTGTATTCTTATACCGTATTTCCACTGACAAACTGTCTCCCACCATGGCAGCTTTACAGGATTTTAAATTCCGCCTCGAGCAAAAAAAACCTGATGTTGGCCACCAAGTCCCTTTTAGTCCCAGAAAGGGGAGAGGACATGAAGGAGGTAGTGTAAACTATTTCCAAACATGTCTCAGGCTGTAATTTAGAGAACTCAAGTCTTTGCTGAACTTAGTCCTCCAATAAATAACAAAATGATATGAAACTCAGGTTTCTTTGCCTTGGTGTTTCCAACAGAAACTTTTGATTCTCCAGCTGCCCGTGACTCACAGAGATGTTTTGAGAACCAATTTAAGACCCAGCAAAACTGAATACAGCACCACATTCAGCCAGCTGTGGAGATTCATGCCAGTGCTTCTGCCACAGGACAGATGATGAATGGCTGGTGGTGTTTGGGAAGATTCTGCAGCCCAGCGCATATTGTCTTGATCTTGAATGTCAGAGAACACGTCATCATACTGCTAGCAATAATGGGAATTCCTGATTCTTATACCTCTTCTTTTCATCATAGCAAATAGAGGTTTAATATTAGGAAAAGCAGAAGGGAAGGAAAGTGTAAGGTTTGAAGGTGGGTGGCTATGAAAAATTACAAGCATAAGGTGCCAGGGTTTCTGGCAATGTTCCCTGCCAGCTTAAACAAGGAATACAAAGGTGCAAGACAATCCTGTCTATAAGTAACACATCTCACACTTTGGCTTCAAGAAGAAAACTCATTTTACTCAGGACAGAGATACCTTCCAGAAAGAGGAGAAGAACGTACTCTGTGGGTGTTACCATTGAGGGTCGTCAGTACAATGACGGAAACGTTCCTAAACATACAGACTGCTCCATGTAGATTGTCCACCTGCTGCAGGAACCAGGAAGACAATCTCTATAGTCTTTCATGCACAGAAATCTAACAAGATAACATCATTTGTCTCTATTAACCTTGACATGAATCAAGGACTTGTTGAGACCTTTTCACATATGATGACATTTTCTTTCTGGTCTATGGCCATATGGGATTTCCTCCCATCTTCACTCACGTACACATTTCTCAAGTATTTAAGCACAATTGTTGGCTCATATATAAACATCTCACGGTGCTTTAAAGGCTTCTTTGTCCCTCAGCAAGGAAAAAAAGTTCCCAGTCCAGATTCTCAAAAAGCACAAGAAAGAGAGAAACCATAGGAATAAAGTTGTGTCCTTCATACATATGGAAATATCGCGGCAGGGGGTTGAGGGCAGGACAGAGAAAGATTTAGAAACTGGAATGAGCTGGCTGGGAAAAACACATACTGAGTGATGGACAGACAGACAGGGGCTAAGAAAAGGAGAGACCCAAAACAGCTGCTTTAGAAAGGACACAGGTTACAGGAACACCAAAAGAAAGAACAAATATCACTCACTCTTTTATTTTCTTTTTTTTTTTTTAACATTTGGAAAGAAAGTAGTTCCTATTTCAGCATTCCCCTCCTTGAACCTCCCATATCCTACCATTGATCTGGTTAAGTCCAAAGATACATACACCACTTGCTAGTTATAACACATTTTCCAAGGCACACATTAACAAAGATGCATCAGAAAGAGCAAACTTATAAAACAGAACTTACACGTTTGCAGCAATTAGCAGCTTACCATTGTGAGTAATTTGGATTTCATTGCCATGGATCTATGATGTCCTAGCAACAGCTCTAAGAATTTGGTTGAAAGTATTCCTTACTTAAGTATTCCTTGAGTAATTTGGCACTGAATGTTTTATGAAACTGGTGAAGAATTACTGAAGATTTTATTGTGAGGAGAACCTTTGATAATATTGAAGTTGCCATGCCTTTAAACTTCAACTGAGGAGCAGTAAAATTTGGTGTAATTGAGAAACAGTTGCTTAGCTCATTACAAAATCAGATGTGCTTTTTTGCGGAAATTAATGTGAAGACAAGAGGAAAAGAAAAGGAAAAAAAAAAGACAAGAGAATCACTATATGGCTCATTACAAGTAAATTTGATTCTGTTCAAACAACCCTGACTACAGAGACGTTTGAATCAGCAAAATGAGATACTTAGCAAGGGACTGGTACATCTCAGTCTTGCTGGACTGTCCTAGCTCTTCATCCCTGTAGTAGTAATCAACTGAAAAGACTCATTCATATTTCACGTTTGCTTATTACAGAGATGGTTTTTGTGTTAAGAGCCTGAAAGTCCTAGATATGCTATTTCTAAAGCAGAAACAGAATAAGGAATGACACTCTTATTCTACAAAGCTAAAAAAAACCCGGGAGCAAATTCTTGCATGATATTCTACTGTAGCAAGAGAGGGGACTTTTTGCAAACTTTTTGTGGTGTCCCTTCCATACCTTTTGCATGGAACAAAGCTACATTTGTTTCACTCTACTGTAATGATAAAATCAGTGCTAGCATATCATATCACTCATTCAAAAAAATTGGGGAAGAGTGAAATGTCAGTTTTCTCTAAATGTAAGCACATTTCTCTCACTCTACTTCTGCTGCTAACTGTGCAAGGAAGTCCATGGGAGGAGATTCCTAACCCAGGCATCAAAACCAATACTGACAGGCTATAACTTGTAATCAAAGATTGACCTCACTCAGATTGTATAGGACTCTAGGGAGAATCTTGGGAACTACAGACTGGTGAGTCCAACTTCCATCCCTGGTAAGATGACAGAGTCTATAATAAACAATAAAATCATACACTACATTAATTATATTTTCTGTTGAGAAATAGTCAGCACGGCTCCTGCAAAGGGAAACCCTACCTCAGTAACTAACTGGAATTCTAGCAGGGTGATGGTAAACACATGGATAAAAGGCAAGCAAGATTCAAGAGAAGAGGCTTTTCAAGAGAAAAGTCAATAGGGATTGGTCCTGGAAGCAATTCTATTCAAGGTCTTCGTCCATGGCCTGGAGAAGAAATAAGCAGAGGAACATCCAAATTTATAGATACGATAATCACTTCTAGAATGTCAAAATGCTTTCCTGTTGGCAAGGAATTGCAGACAGATCTCATAAAACTGTATAAATGGTTGACAAATTAATCCCGATGTGGATAAACCTAAGCTAACGCAACTAAGAAAAAACCCCACCTAAACCATCACTGATGGTTCACAATGCTGAACACCAAACTAGCAGTTATAGTTCAGGTAAGAAATCTCAGCTTCGTGTTGACAGGTGTCTGAAATCTTTGGCTCAATGTGCAGTGGCAGCTGAAAAAGCCAATGAGATACTGGGGACCATCATGAAGGTGTTGATAATGAGACAGAATACATCATTTTGCCTCTCCCTAAAAGGTGTGGTGCACCCACACCTTGAGCACTGTGCTCTTTTCTCGCTTCCACACATCAAGATAGACATACTGAAGCTAGGGAAGGTATAATGAAGAGCAAATATAATGATCAGGGTGATGGGGCAGCTGCCTCCTGAGGGGAAATTGAAAGACTGGGACAACTAAGAAATCTGAGGCGGGTTATCACTGAGATTTACAAAAGGTGAAAGCACTGGATGAGCTGAATGTGGAAACGTTGTTCAACATATCATGCAATAAAAGAAGTAAGGGAACAATGAAAGTAGCAGTAGGTTGGTTTAAAACAGACAAAAGAAAAAGCTTCTTTATGCAGTAAGTGGTGAACCTCTGGAACTTGCTACCATGGGAGATTGTGTGGAAGGACAATATCAGCTGGTTTATAAAGGGACTAGACATTCGTAAACAGTATGTCTGTAAAATGAAGACCAATAAGATGAGGCATGGGAGTACAAAAGGAATAGTTTGCAGAAAGTGGCAGGTTTTGCACGCTCTCCCTGAATAGCATCTCTTACTGCTTCTGCTGCAGACTGAACACTGGGATAGATGAACAACTGGTCTGATTCAATGGGCATTTCTTATTTTCTTACATCTATGTGCTACTTTGATGTCAGACATGATTTCTATGCCCATATTCTAAGGCAGGGCCTACATGCCAGTTCTGAATCAAAAGCCATGTAGCCATGGTTGATCAGGAGTTTACTCCAAGCTAAACAGCTGTACTGAAAATTAGGGAATACAAGGCCAAACTCAGTACCATGCTAACGCAATTGCATGACCCAGCCTAGAGATGACTTGCACTTGGCCAGCTCAAAGCTGTGTGAGAACTAAGTCCTATCTGGAAAATATTTCATGGTGTATCTCATTGCAATCTGATATCTCCAGGGTCAAAGGTCTACCAACTATCTCCTGGGACAGAGTCAAATCCCCTGCTCCTGCAAACACCTTGTTATCCATGGCAGGAGGAAGTTTAAGGAAGATATTTTTCTGGGACTTTGTAAGAAATCAGTATGATCCATACTGGCTTCTGATTGAGGATATATTTTGTGAAACATTAGCTCATTATTTATCTTCTGGATCTTTTATACCCCAGGTGGGCCAGTAGCATGAATATTTCAGAAGAGGCTTTGTTTATCACTCTGTACATAATATAAGAAAAAAATGGCCCTTCTCAGAGGCAGCTGCTTCTTCTGATCCAAGAGTTTGGGATGACCTGTAGCTGTCATTTTTATAAACCTAGTCAGCAAGGGCACTGGAGTCTAAATGATACTGACTGACGTTATGGAAATCGCTTGTCCTTTGTGAAGACATTTTATCATAGCACTCATAATTGGAAGAGTGAGTGTATAGATCCAAAGCAGGGATTCACCAGGGAAGTTCTGGTTACGTTGTTAGAAAAATCTTCTTTCTAAAAATAGGGTATCAGTTATGACCTATTTTTGGTAACTAGTACATGACTGGGAACGAGGAATGGGTAAAATCCTGACCTCATCTACTCCTTCGTGAGTCCTGGAAACAGCGAGCCCCATCCTGGTTCTATTGCAGGGGAAGGGCATGGCTTGGGTCTGAAGAGCAATGGACACGGTAAGTTAGGATCTGTTCGAGCTTTGCACTTGGGTGAAAGTCATCTTTGGCACGATCCCAGTGAAAGATGTTCAGCAGAGAACAAAAGTACACATTCAGCCCATTTGGCTGTATGTAGTAACTCTACTTCCCTTTTAAATCCAGAAAGAGACCCTGCCATCTGTTACTGCTAATGAAAGGTTGAGTGGCCCAAAACACCTGTCCTCAGGTCGAAGCCTGTCCATAGGTGCAGTCTTGTAATCCACTGAAAACTACTGCTCTGAGCTTGCGCTAGCCAAACGATAGGTGGGCTCTCCATTACCCTCTTTTTACGAGACATCTTCATTATGAGCTCCCCTCAAGGATTTAGACCGGCCACTGTGCTCCCTCTGTGCTTTGCATTTGTCCCACCTGGTTCATGCACCATTACTATCCCTAACGAATGAGAATACCTCAAAGCCCCTCGTGGTCCACATTGATGGCGCTGGCAGTTTTGTATGGAAAGATATAGGTAAACCTCTGAATTCTATCATCTCTTCCCAAGCAGACAGTCAAAACCCCCCACTTTAAACAAAAGCATTAAAGGGCGTGAATGAAACAATACATCCGTTTCCCCATAGACTTTGTTGCTCACTCCCCAAAATAAAACACAAATTAGCAGTAAACAGCACAAGGGTACCTGACTGCCCACATGATAGTTCCATATGCAGTTTTTGAATAGTTTCTCAGAAGGGCCTGAAATGCAGAGAGTTTGAAAGGAACTTAGGAGACTAGCTTGCTACATGCTTCTACTCTACATATTTAAGATTAGGAGACAGACCAGACTATTACATATGCCAACTGAATACACCACAGTTGCACCAAGAAACCTATTTTAACTCCAGCATAGCATGTTGCTAAATCTATAGTGAGGATAAAGCCTGCTATACACATTACAATGCTCATCAATAGACAGTACTAATACTTATAGTAGAAGATATTTCTAAACTGGCCATGTTTTGATGCATTCTCTCTCATATTCATACCTTGGAACCTCAGTAACAATATGTGAGAACTCCTTTAAAACCCACTAGGCATAAAACTATTTGCAACAGAGTTTGTCAGCAAAAAGTATTCTGTAATAAATAGATAACTTCTGGGTCCCATTTTTGATGTACAATCTGTGAGATTGCCTCTGCATGCAATGATGACAGCATCAGAGCAAAAGATGTCAGGTTGTGGGAAAAATTTGGGTTAATACTTTAACCCTTTAGGGGTATGGCTTATTTTATGCATGTCTTACGCACACTCTAATTTTTGTTATGATAGTGTGACTCCAGAGTCATTCATTTATCTGAAGACTTTTAGATTTATTCCAGTGAGATCAAAAGGAAGACAAATTAAACTGACATCCAACAAATAGCCTTCCAAATACGTAAATCAAGAGATATGAATCTGCAGTTATTGATAGGTACAAATTACCAGTAATTGGCCAGACGAGGTAAGAGTTTTGTCCTGTTCCATTTGCTCTTTCTCAAAATTCAGAGCAAAGAAATGCAATTAATCAAAAAACCTGAAAACACCTAAGTACTCATCAGTCTCTTTCATTTATCTTATGCATTATTACAGACAAGTCTTACCATGTTATTGTTCACTTTGATTTTTTAAAAAATAGGAAATAAAAAATTAGATGTTACAACCATTAAATTTGGCTGAAAATGGATAAGAACAGAAATCATAAACAAGTCTGGTTTTGACCGGTTTCCAACTCAGCTGTACAGGCTGGTAAATTTTGAACAATTCAGTCAGAGAAGTGTTTGGCTTCCTGAGTGATTTAGACTTGTGAATGAACCAGTCGAGGTTTGGTTATGTGATCAAAAAAGAGATTCTTTCTTCTTGATTTCAAGTATTGTTTTTCTTCCCAAAGTGTGAAATACAGGATGCATACAGGAGGTGGACCATAATCAAAGCCAGAGAGAGACACAGTATCTTAAAGCTCTGGAGAAGTCCTCATTGGAATTCTGTTCTGAACTTCCTGGCTTAGACCTCTGTCTACATCCTCCTGCTTTTATTCTCTTTAGTTGTGCACTAACAACTTTAAGGCTCGTGCAGCATGTAAGCTGATTGCTTTGAATATAAATGGGTAGACTATTAAAAGTAGAATTTAGGCTTCTAGACTCATAAATCATAAAAGGAAGCATAAATTCTGTGTTTTAGTGGAGATTTAAATTCCTAAATGGGTTTTATAGGAGCCACATAAGACCTATTGACAATACCCCTTTATGACAAAAAGTAAATAGAAGTGACAAAGTCAGAATTCAAAATGCCACTGCTTAGCTCCCACTAGCTTGAAGAAGACCAAAAAATGGCTGGAGGAAATCTCAGAGGGAAACAAATGATAACATGAAATTAAATGTGTAATATTCCTTTTTATGCTGTGTGGGGGAAAAAAGCACTCAGAGAATGAGCTGTTACATTTGCATAACAAAGGAAATCAACAACAACAACAAATTGCCATCGTGTTCAAAGCTGATAATTGCACAGATGACAACAAGAAAGCGCCTTTCTTCTCAGCTCTCTAGGGGACAAGCCTTGTTGAGATGAGGAAAAAAGGTGGAAAGTGACCCCACTTGCTTTCATGAAAATTAGCAAGCTCAGAAAATGTCTTTGGTGCAAGGGGGTGGCCAGTGAATGGTGTGAATGCTAATGAATACAATGAGGGCAGAGGCTCAGCCAATGTTCCCATCAGCTCCATCAGATGATCAACAACTGGCAGCAGACTCTTCTTCAAACCACCCTCATCCAGCATACCAACGTCCAACTCACCTCATCTACAAAGTCTTTTTGGAGAAGTGGTTTTTGAGGGGGTTCTGATTTTGTTGGTTTTGGTTTATTTTAAGTTATTATTTGTTTCTCTGTTGATGTTTTCTTTCAGAGTTGCACTGAATTTGAATTCTTCAAGCCCTGTGAAATGTGGGAATCTCTCCTGTTTCTGTACAGCATGGCCCCAAGTAATGATCCTCAGTTTTCCCAAGGCATTCATCTGGACATGTCACCTTACCGGGATCAAGGGCAAGGTATTTGCAATCACTACCTCCTCTGAGGTTCCCAAGCCCTAGAAGAGTTCTTGCTCTGGAGAAACAGATACTTCTTTGGGCACCAGCAGATCACCAATTGTAACTGGTTTTGTCAGCATGAAAATATGTATTTGCTTCGTCTGCAAGACGAAACATAATTCAATTTATCCAATGACTTCCTAGAAGTACTGTGACTCCAGAAGTCTACTAAAAGTGCTGAATAGTGGTTGTATTTTTTTTTTTAATTATCCGGTGGTAGGGTGTCCTTGAAAAGAGCTCTGAAAACCTTTGAAAGTATGTGACTGAAAGTCCTAGACAGAAAGACAGGCTGTAAGAGACCAGGACCAATTGATACATCCCTATTTAACTCCCCGCTTATTCCTTACTATTTCCCATCGCTGCATCAATAATGCAGCAGGCAACGAAAATGAATGAAGTCCCAGAGTCTTATTCTAGTGCTTCCTATTCTAGGACAAGCTCTAGTAGCACAAAAATAGCTCCCATTGGCATGTCTCTATAGACTTGAGAGGTTTAAACCCCTGAAATCTGTCCTTTAACCTTATGGAAAAGATCTATAAAATTTAACAGAGTTTCAACCATTTGATTTAAGAAAAAGTCCTTTCAGAGTTTGAAGAGTTTAACACAATTAAAAAACAATTCTAGAGATATACATTATTAAAGTCAGTGTGTGTTCTATAAGCCAAGATGTGTGCATGTATTTTAAAGTCTGTTACAGAATTCAGCAGCAGTTTTAATTTTCTGTCATGGTCAATAGGATTGATTAAAAAGCAAACAGCTCCTACTTCCACCCCCCTCAATAATGTAGAGAAGAAAAACACAAATGTCTAAAATCAGTCAGGTATTGTTTTGTTTTTAAATCTCCCGGGATTTTTGTATTTGGTGTCTGATGTCTAGTTTGCTTTTATTCATTCCAGAATAAATGGATAGCAGTCGGAGAGACCTTGAATAGACAGACAGTTAAGGTACTCACATGAGACCCCTGGGCTCAAGCCTCGATAGCAGACAAAACAAACTTTTGCCTGAGGCCTTAACATCCTATGTACCTTAACCTGTCAGTCCTTACAGTTGGTAGAGTTTCATCTTGTATAAATAACGAAACATTTGCAGGGAAAGGGGGTGCAGGCATGAAAGCTCTGTCATTGGGGGACTCATTTAGGAAGACTGAAGGCACAGATTCAAATCTTTCTCCACCAAATGAAGAAAAGAGAAGGTAAAAGTTTTTCCTATCACCTAGACAAATGCAGTAAGCCACTGGGCTACATTCAATCTCTCTCCTGTGGGTGGATTTATCTCCTCCCCCCACCCCCTGGTGGACAGTAAATATGAGAGATCTTCGCATTATTCTAAATGATAGTTAAAACATGTTGAATCCTCAAAAATCTGTCACTGGGTAGAACTCTTTCTTTGCAGTCAAAATTAGGCTCTAAGAAACAACACTGAACTGCAGTAGGAATAGAGGATTACCTGACCAGGAGAGGAATAAACGCCTGTATGGGACTGCTAATGGCTCCTCTAGCTATCTGCAGACTCCTGTTTAAAAGGACTCTTATTTTACCTTCTAAGCACACTCAATCTGAAAGCAACTGCAGGAGGTCACTATAAGACAAAAGAAAATTTTATGTGTAACCGCTCCCCTAACAAGTTCAGACATTTGCAACCCAGGACCATCATACTCATGCTATAGAGCACAGGCAGCTTTGCTTTTGCCTCTGCTTCGTCTTCAACAATCAAATGCAAATGAAGTAGGGACCAGTTTCTCATGGGACTGGGGAGCACTCTGAGATATTCACTGGTTCTACATCTGTGACAAAATGAAAATATGAGTTTGAATTATCTCAAAGGAACCCAGGATACAGAAGAGTGTGTGAGTGTGGAGCTGAACACTTTGTTGCTTGTTTACTTTTTTTTGGATGGGTTACAAGAGCAAGGCTTTCTTGTCTGAAGCTTGTGGAGCAGCTCATGAAGACTTAATAAGGTAAGTGGGTCCTTTCTCTGCTGGTTTCCCTGCCTGTCTGATGGAGTTCAAGACCTGTGGGCAATGGATGAAACACCAATTGGCACCTCTCTGGGTGCAGGTTCCACTAGACGCATCTTTAATGGGTTAGTCCTGCCAGGTTTCAGTTGAAGCAGCAAGTCTAGGGTCTGCAAACAGATGTGTTTTTCCAACTGAGGACAGCAGGTGCACAGGCTGGACTAAGAAAAGAAGAGGGAAATGGGACTGGCTTGCATTGATCCTGGCTGAGTGCTGCATCCTGAATCAGGGACAACTCTAATGGCTGTGGGAGTTGAACCGAGTAATGAAGAGGGAGGCAGGCAGAGGAAAGGTTGGAGATGCTTTGAAGTGAGAATCTTCAGCCTAAATCCATCACAATGCATAATCAAGTACATATGCAAAACTGGTCTTCAGGTGCTGTCTAGAGGCCCATAAAATCAGTTGTCTACAGTGCTGGTCATTAGCAAAAGGTTGACTGTTAATGCTGTTAATTTTCTGTAGTGTACTTCAGTTTACTGATATGACAGAGCTGGAAGCTCCTTCCTCAATATTTTAACTTAGTTCCTAAACAGGGACAAGTAATTTCAGACTTTGTGAAATTAATGAGGCCTGTCTGCCAATGGCTGGCTTGTGACTAGATTCTCTGATGTCTAATAAAGGACAAGATCAATTAGCTGTTCCTTCAGTGAAAACACTGCGAGTGCCTTTTCCCCACCATTCTACCTGTTTCCAACATTAATGTTAGAACAGAATATATTTCAGCCTTTTTACCCCCACTGCTTAATTTATCCAAAACCAGCTCAGATTTCAAAAGCTGAAGGACAGACACAGACTGTGATCGTATAGTTTTTCTTCCCCTTGAAGCCAGATTTATAATTTTAGATTGTCAGAGCTGCTTAGGGATCTCCATGGCAGTATGATACCATTTGTCCATTGAGCAGATTGAGATAACAAAATTATCATGACCACTCCTCAGCTGAGCTGATTAGCCTGTGCCTCACCAACAGCTCTGGGGGTCTGATCCCACCACACCCTGCCCATGTGTACAAGGGAGTATTCCCCTATAATGCTTGGAAGTGTCTGGCCAACATTAAGAAATTTCACTGTCTCACCAGGGAAGGAATTAGGTTTTAACCCCAACTGGCAGATAGTGAAGTGAGGGAAAAGGGAAAAATGGTTTACATTGAGTTGTTCAAGGAATGAAGAAAAGCTGTGGCATAAAACTACCTTCATCTCCCACATATTAGCTTAGTACTATCAGTGACAGCCCATCTTCTAAACACTGGTGATTTGGTATTTGGTACAATCCTGCAGTACTTGGAGGGCTGTGTCTAGGGTTTGGTGTGGTTTTGTTTCCCTTGAATCAAATTAGGATCTTTCAAGTGATGGTTTACAGCAGGAGCATGCCATCACTAGGTCAATCTCCAGCAGAAGAGAGAAGGCAACCCTCCCAAAATCCCATGTCCCTGTTCCTACTTGACATTGGCTCTCTCTCCCCTTTATTTGTTTCATTTCCTGTGCTCAGTGTGCAGTGAACCTCTCCAGGTTCATTCATTCATTTCACTTTGGCAGCATGTCACTACACGGACAATCTATTGAGGATGAGATGGAAATAATATTACGCTACTGAGCTGATAATACCTGACTTTAATATCTCTTAGCAGCATTTCCATTGTGCTATGTCAGTGAAACAGATCAGACAGTGTACGTCTCTAGTGTAAACCCAGAAGGGGGGGAGGAATACTTCTGCTATCAAAATTAAACTTCTAATACATCAGCAACAGAAGGTGAAGGGGCAGGAGAACTGCAAGGGAACAGATCAGCTGTCTTTCAAGTAGCGCCTCTGAGCAGGTAGCTAATAAACATCTGTATTTAACTCCAAGCACTTTTCCTCCCTCTCTTTTCTCCCATCTCCTTGTCTTGTCTGCTCCCACTAATACACTAGGTTGGTTATATATAGCTCATTTTAGTGACATCATAACCATTCCGTTGGTCATTATCATGTTACTTAAACAGATTTACGGTCTGTGTGTTTGAATAAAAAAAGGACGAAGAGGGGATGTTCAAGGAGCCATGAGAAAAGATATTCAAGAAGTGTGGTTAAGACAACCCTAAGAAGCTCTGCGAATGGCTTTGCTCTCTAAATCAAGTCAGTAAGCCTGTCCTGTAGGTAAGACACAGGGCAGGGAGTTGGGACAACTTGGGTACTGTTCTTGCTCCTTCCATTTTTTGGCTATCTGACCTTCAGGGATTGTTTAGCTTTTCAGTATCACTGCTTCTGCATCTCCAGCTCGTGTGTGAGAGAGCGTCTTCTGTGCTTTAACGGCTAGATGGATGTGTACACGCTAAACATATTTATTCCTTTGATTCAGTTGGTATGGCAGCAGTGGAGACCTTGGTTCAACAGGTGGCTCTAATAGACCCTGATCATGGGTCAGATTTCATCCTGAATGCCAATAATTTCATCTGAGGATTAAGTTGGATAGAGGGATATTTCTAATTCATTAAATATTCTCTGCTGCCTCAGCAAGCAGCTCATCAAGGGAATCATTAACAGCGTGAAATTTTTAAATGTGTGTTTACAAATGATTCTATAAAGAAGATGCCTGGAAGAACCTTTCAGCTCTTCCATGTGAATTTCAATAGCCACATCAGCTATGGATAAAATGCAGAAGGTTGAAGAGGTCAAGACTGAAATGAATGGACCTCTGTTTAACTCTTCGAGTCCTGGTGATGCTGGCTGACTTCCTTCTGCATCTCCGCCCCTCCTCAACATGCCTCTCTGGTACTCCTCTTTACATGACAATAACCACAACTTATCCCTCCTGTATCTATTGCTGGCTGGTGTAGCACTGCCGTGTATACCTAAGATTGTAAGCTATGAGCGTGAAACCAGAGTTCAAAGAAAAATTAAAATCCTACATCTCTGTTCCTACAATTACCTCATACCTATTCCTAGAGGAGCAGTCAGGATGAGGTGGTCCTGTTTGTTATATTACCAGCCTGGTGAAAAGTGTGAATGAGGTCTGTTTTAAGGCAGAATAATTTACCAGAGAGAAAAAGCCAAAGGAAAGAAAATAAAAAATAAAGTTTTTAATAGGTTTCTGAACTTTCTGAGAGGCTGCAGACACAGCATCCTAGTTTTTGAGATCTATGCACTGATGAGTTTTCCCCTTTTTCTTTTGCTGCTAAACTTCCTCATGCAGCCAAAATACAAGTGCTCCCTCGGCACTGACTTATATTATTTTTAGCGATGTGCAAGCAGCAACGGTTTTAGGCCCTCAAAGCCTAATAATATTTTTCCTTTAAAGAAGAAAGAGAGAGAGAATAGTGATCATCCACAGCAGATTGGAGCAGAAGGAGGTGACTGATAAAAGTTGGGACTGTCAGATTCAGCATCATACCCTAATTAGATGGGAACTTGGCATTTGCAGTGTGACTTCTGTCCTGGTAAAGCACTCGTCTGACTAGAGGAGGGAATAAATTCAGCACCTCTTAAAGCCATCATGGTCTAAAATCTATCCAGCTCTGTGAGGAACCTGAAATTTAAATGATCCTGATTTCAAACTCCTAAAATAACATGTTCTGAACTATAGAAAACAGCTAATTTTAAGGATAAGGTACTGGAATAAGATTAAGGACACTTCAGTCTTATTACCAATTCTGTACCAAAATTTCAAAGTCACACCGGGCAAGGCACATAACTTAAGCCACATTCGTTGAACGGGCATTTGATTTTGCTTGTCTTGTTTCTTCAGACAGAAACAGTTTGGGGAAGAGAGGTTCTCCTGATATGTGAGTCCATGACCTTAGGCTCTTCTAAAGCATAAATAGCCAGAAGTAATTCAGTACTGGCATATCTTCCTCAGAACACTGGGAGTAGATTCATCAGTATGGACTTAGTCATCTACAGTACTGGCATGTACATCTGAGATAGTCATCTAGGTCACCTTCACAACCCACAAGAAATAGTCAATTCTAGAGCACCATCCATTTAATTCAAATGTAGATATCAGGAGAATCACTCTCTGGAATTGCCTGTTTCTCTCCACTGACTGTTTATAGAGTCTAGGCAATTAGGTTAGATGTGTATTCATTATCCGCATTTATCAATAAATCCCAAGTTGTGACCCCCTGCAGAAGACACCCTCCTCAAAGCACCTACGCTTTCCACGACTGGGCTTGTGGTTAGTTCTCAACTGTGGGACCCTCACTGACATATGGAGACTCCCCTGAGAGCCCAGTTTTTACCATGATCTGCTAGAACTCAGAGGGTTAGAACAGGAATAAGATAAGCGCTGATGAAACAAGGAGTAGATTTACAGACCCTTTTAGGCAACAATTTTTAATTTCTTCCATAGGATAAAGAAAAGCAACATCCACCCACCTCCAAATGTGAGTAATTTTGTCTGCAAGGGAAGCAATGCACTTTGACTTCTTGTGAAATCTTGTTTCAAGTGTGAGCGACGGTGGCCATTCTCCACGGTCTACTAAGGCATCCCTTTCACAAAGTGGGGTAGTAAAAGAAACACTACTCAGGAGCCTGGTTTCACAAAGCTGGTCAGAACCTCACATTTAATTGAAACTGTCCAACAAGTTCAAAGGTTACAGCTGGGGACAAGGCAGAAAGGAAGAGTAACAGATACTGAGAGAAAGATTTCTTAAGAAGATGAACTGGAGAGGAAAAAAAAAATAAAAGGAACAGAACATAAAGAAAATCAACAACCTAGCCTGGAAACCACCCCACTGCCACAAAGGAAGCCATTCATTTACATTCGTAAGTAACCCAACAGCCGCCAGAGGTGTCTGGGCACTGCCATTCCACAGATGATGTCAGGCATGTGGAAGATTTTTCAATTAATCTCTCTTGACCCTATGCCTTGAACCCTCATTCCTATTTTTAACAACCCCATTCTGTTGGATGACCTTGGGACCCAGTGACCAATAATGCCCATTTAAGTAACTGCGGGGGTGTCGGTAAGTATGCAAGGAGAATTTGCAAGGGGCTCATTATATAGAGAGTTAGTTACCACAAAGAAGGATTCACTCTCTCTCTCTCATTCTTGCCTGTAGGCTAGTAGTTGGGAACCTTAAGCGGAGACTCGGTCATGCTAAACACACGAAAAATGCTCTAAAAGCACCATTCTGCATGTAGATGGTTATAGAACTTGGAGAAAAGAAGAAGGGGCATATGACCATATACCGATCAAACTCACAAACATCATGAAGAAAACCATCGAAAACTTCATAGTCCTTCTTTCTACTAAAATATTAGATAGAAAAGAATTGCAACTAAAACAAACAAAAGAAGCCCAGGTCATGTTTTACAGCACAGTGTGGAACCTAGGCTATTCCTGTTCATCATTTTGAAAGACTAACAAAGGAAGGATTTGGCTTCAAGTTCATGCATGTACTTCAAATGTAGAGAACAATTTTGAGTCACAAGAGACAAAAATGAACTAAACCCACTTTGCCTCACCAGTTTTACAGAACACAGTTTTATGCCCACAAGACACATGCTTCAAAACACCCTGATAGAGATTCAGCAATAAGCCTTGGATGAGAACTTAACTTTTATTCCAATATGAAAATACATGCTGTACCCTCATAAGCATTGTAAGGTTATGAATGTGTTCTTTTTCCTGTCTTCAGCACATGTGTTTGGCAGGCTGAAAAATAATGCATTTCTCTGTTTTCTTTAAAAAAAAAAAAAAAAGAAGAAATTATCTTCTGTTGAATGGTGCTGTGAAGACAACATGGGAATGAAAATACTGTGCTGTGACGCTATGCAAGCCTCCCCATACTCCTCTGTTGATGGAGTGAAAACCATCTTGGTCCTCACTCTAGGTTTCAAACAGCTGTCCTTTCAGAAGAAGTCTCTGGATCAGAGAGGGGGAATGACAACAGATAAGGCTAGGCTTAAAGGAGAATGAATGATAAACCTGGTAGACTGGGTTAGATTTGAGGATACCAACTGCAAGTGAAAGGAGAATTTTCTCTGTAGTGTCCCCAGTCTTCAGGTTCTGGTAGGTAAAAGCTGAAGAACAGGTAAGGGGATTTATAGTTGTATGGGTGATGTTGGATTAATGCTATTAATCAGAACTTAAAAACTGTCATCCTGGGTCAGACTAGAAGTCTGTAACAAAATAACCTGTTTCTGATAGTGACCTGTAACAGATGTTTGGGGAAAGTGTATAAAAACCACAGCAATTACAGAGTGATCTTTCCCCTGACTGTACTCTCGTGTCTGCAATCAGCAGTTTAGAAACTTCCCAGGTTTTTGTTTCTAAAGCTTTCAGAAGGTTTGCATGTAAAAAGTTATAAAATACATCAGTAAAGTCAAGTCATTGCTGATGTGTACTGCTGAAAACCATTCTCTGTCATAAGAATGAATGAAGGATGGACAGCTTGATAATACTACTCCAAACAGTCTTAGGTCCTTGACTAAAACCACCTTTGGCATATAGGGAGAGCATGTGGTTTTTCTCTGGGATGCCATTCAAGCTCCATGCCCATCAGATCATACCAAAATGCATGAACCTAGCAGACTACATGCTGAAAGGCTGGATACAGTACTGCAGCAGGAAGATTTCAAGGCTCTCTGAAAGTTCATGGATTATGATAAACCTGTTCACCTAGCATCTCCTGAAAAACTCTTGTCCATGTAATTGTCCTTGTACCACTCTCGCTGGGTCATCGACCAGCAAGGCGGCCAATGCACTCTGCCCTACTAGCGTTACACAAAACTGATCCTAAGCAGTGATCAAAGGAAAGCAGAAGGGCAAAGCGCCAGCAGAACAAAGAAGATAAGGCCCACAGAAATCTATCAAATTTTAAAATGCATCGGATGCACTAACATCTCAGAGGAGACTCAGATAAGGACACAGGTAACTCTTCTTACATATTCCTTTGAGCCTGAACTTTGACGCACAGCCTCACCAATTCTCCAACAGGTCTGCTCACCTCTTTGTTCGTTCAAGAGCCTTTATCTTCTAATGGAGAGATTTCATTTTGCTGAGCTCCACTGATTATTAAAAAATAAGAACTAAAAATCAAAATGCTGCTGTGTGCATTTCTCCACCAATCATACAAATCTCACTTGCCTCATCATACAAATCTCACTCGCCCCTGCTTGCTCTTATCACTCTAGTTTCACCCAACACAGACCTTTTGTGTGTGTTTCCAAAACAATCTTGCCACTGCTATGTTCAGACCTTGTTTCTATAGTCTATATTTCCTGACGTCAGGCAAAACTTCCCTTTTTTCTTGTCTACTCCAATTAGGTTCTATTATAGCTTTTTTCTTTCCTTTCCTTATACTTTTTAATTCCCCTTCCTCTTTAATTCACTGGCTCTTGTACCGGTGTTGCTTAACTCTCAGGAAGTATTTTGGGACATGCTTGATTAAAAAAGATAGAGAAGATTAAATTCAAGCAGTTCTGTATTTTTATCTTGGTACTTCCACTTTCCTCCATCAGTATAATATCTGTAATAACTGAAGTATTTATATATTTAGTATTTTAACAATATTTTTTTCAGTTCAAATATTCTAACTTCACTGTTTTAAAACTAAGAGATAGAAACCTATATGATGGATCTAAAAGGACTCTAAATTTCTTATTTTAAAACAAATTTTAGTGTTTTAATTGGATTATTATTTATATAACAGTCCTCACATTTTCTGGAAATTTAAAATAAATTCATGTCAAAGTTACAAGATTTCTTTGGTGTTACATGGAATGCCTAAAGTATTTTGGGTTCGTATCTCTTTTCAAGCAGAGTTTGAGATACTAATGGAATCAGCTGATTTACAGAGATGGAAGTTTCAGGGGAAAAAATTTAGAGATATTATGAGGCTTTGGTCATTACAAGCTTAACCATCAGATAATCCTAATTCTCCTTAACTGAAAAAACAAATTTAATGGATTTTATTTCCATTTCATTCTGTATAAGGAAAGGTGGGGTTTTTTCCTCCTTAGAAAGCTGTGCAGTTCTTTAAACGCAATCTTGAGGGGAAAAAAAAAAAAATCAGCCTTCCACCTGGAGTTTTGACTCATATTCTCTTTCCTTCAAGTCATATGCCTGACTTATTTGTAAAAACTTCCAATAAACATGAATCTGACAGTCAGCCTAATATGCTGGAATCAAAAGCTATTATTGACTTTGCCATATTGATCAATGGTGGCCCAAGCCCTGTAATAGATTACGGTGCTTCTCTCTGAACGCGGCTGCTCAGCTGTTCCCTCTCTGCATTAAATGAATGTTCCTCTGTCAGGAAGTGTTAAAATGACCCAGTTCAGAGCCTCCTGCTCCAGGCCTTGCCCTCCCATGGATTGGGAGCGCGATGCACTTCCAGAGCCACATAAACGCCAAAGCAGCAGGTTGCTGTTTCTGTTTGGAGGTGGCTTTCACATGGTTCTTTGCCACTCACCCATTTTACCCACTCTCAGCAATGCATCCATCCCATTTTCCACAGCACATCTCACAAGCATTTGTGCACTTTTGCTTCACCGCTCTGCTGTGTGTGCTATATCCTCATTGTATAGACTGGGAACGGAGCCACAGGGAGGCTAATTGACTTGTCACACAGAAAGCTCATGAATAAGAGGGAGTTTGAAGCCACTTCTTTCATGTCAACAGCAGGCGTATGAAATGTTGACTAGCTCCTCTCTCCTTCTGTTCCTCAAACCAGCCGCCTTCTCCCAGCTCTAAATTCCAAGACAGTCACTAGGTGAAAAAGATCTCTTCATCTGCTTGAAAAGTATGGCAGGATGGCTATTCCATGACATCACTCTGAGCTCATAGCAACCCCGAGAAGGACTGCCTTACTTCTAGAGGTGACTTACACTTCAGCAGACTGCATAGTTGTGGTCTTTTCTGAGCTACCTGGAGGTGTTAACCACAATAGCTCCGGGAACCACACCAACCCCCTCCAATAAGCAATAGCAGCAGCCATCTGGAAGGCAGCCCCTATGCTTTGCGCTGCTCTGGGCTGGGATTTAGGCCAATGATCAGTCCAGCTAAGCTCCTAGTGGAAGTGACCTTTCATGAGGGGTACAAGGATTCAAAAAAACACAGGAAATTCTCCTATTTCTACAGCTGCCCTCTCTCTTGAAGCCAAAAAAGAAAAGGCAACAACAACTCATGTCTTGTGGAAATATGCAATTCAGAAATGTTTAAATGCAGAAATGTCTAAGGAAAATTTCTACTTCTCTTCTGAACAAAAAGATGTAATTTGTGCTGAACACCCAGTTGCAAAAAGTGTTTCAATATTATCTTTTCACAGGAAAAAATTATACATAATGTTCAAGAAAAGTGAAATGAACACATAAATGCTGTTTTCAGTGAAACCTTATATTTTTCACGGATTGTTTTCCTAAGTTAGACTATTTCCACTGGATTTAATCAGACAAGAAGCAAAAGATTAAAGAAAGGCAGAGAGGTTCAGTGATTGTCTCGACAGGTCACGGTTTGTGAGACCCAAGCAGGTCCGGAGCCAGGTGTGTACAGGAGTTACACAGAGGAAAACTAGCATTGCTTTTCCCTGAGAGTAAGCCCACAGCCAGCATTTCCAGATCTATTAATCAACAGCCTTTTGTTCAAACTGGAAAAAACCAAAACCGTACTGTGACGCAAACAACGGACTTTGGTGTTGAAATGGAAAGGATATGGACAACATGAGAGTTTTAGAGCAGGTGGCATCAAACCCTTCCTGAGCAAGTCAAGGGCTCAGCGTCCCCAAAGCAACCCGGCAGAGAGCTCCCCAAAGCAATCTCTTACACAGTCTTCTGTAGTATGTAAATTTATTGAAATACAGTCCCCTTTGCCTACTGGGAGATGAGTGCGCTGTGATCCGTCCTCTCAACCCACACTGACACAGGCAGCTGACATTGTGGTTTTGAAGATTTCCTTTTTGTTTTTGCTGCCAGCTCGTGGGAGGGGGAGAGAAGGAGGAAGGGGAAAGAGGAGGGCGTAACGCGTTTGCGAGTGTGTGTAGGCAGGCCAAGAGAATCTGTGCCACTGAACACCCAGATGGCAGGAAAAAGTCACCTTTTACTAACTGGATCCGAGGCAGATTTTTATAGTGCGTGGGTGTGAGAGAGGGCAGGGGCTGTGAGGAGGATGCAGGAAAGCAGAGCATGTAAATGCACATGTTTGCCCCAGAAAGAGGGAGAGAAGAGCACACCGTGGTTAAACAGGCTTTTATCTGCATGTATACAGTGATAGAGCTGCACAGGGGAGAGGAGCCAAGTTCTGGAGACACCTTTCAGGAGCAGAAATCCAAGCACCTGGTAAGCCGCTCCTTTGCCCTCCTCTGGGCAGAGGCACACGGGAGGTCTCCAGCTTCCCACTGCCCTTGCAAGGTATGTTACAGGACAATTTCTTTTTTCCCAGATCCCCTGAAATGGGCTTTAACAATGGTGAAAAACTGTCTGTCTTGAGCTGTACTTTCTCTACACCCCTTGAGGTGACACAGCCCACATGCAAGTCAAGGGCCACATTCTGTATCTTCATGCTCCTGACTGCGAGGCTGTGCCTCCCCTGGACCTCTTTGCAATCTGAATTCCTGGCTTTAGGAAGAAATGAGCCAGCAGGAACCACTCAAACTTACTTTTCTGGGCTCCCATATATCTATGCTAACAAACTAAACCAGGCCATGGCCTTTTCTTTGACCCTGCAGGCATGAAAGCCTTGCACATGTGTAGTTAAATTCTCTACCTTCTCCCCAAAACTGGGTGGGCTGAGTCCCACTTGCCTGAAACAGTCTGTGTTATCCCCTAGACTGCACCCGGGTACTGTGGCAGAGTGCTAATTAATGTGGGCCCAAAACATGGCAGGGAGTGTGCTAACAGCAAAATAGTATGGACAGACCCTTGCCACATAATCACAGAATGACTGAGGTTGGAAGGGACCCCTTGAGGTCATCTTGTCCAACCTCTCTGCTCAAGCAGGGTCGCCTACTTGTCAGTGATCAAGCCTGTGCCCATAATTTACCAGTGTACAGGGATCCTTGGGAAGGTCCTGACTCTTCCATCACCGGGGGCTGAATCACACTTGTAGTTTCCATTCACCTGAACTATCTGAGATGCTGGATGGCTTGCGGCTCTTGGCACACGAACGCAACTCAGAGGGACAAGAAGGTTGGCTGGAGCTGGTGAATCCTGCTTTGGCTGGGAGTATGCGGGATACACATAAACAGTTCTCCAAAGATGCAACTAAATACCTCTAAATATCCCACATTAATTGCATGCCTGAATCAGTACTGATGCTCATCGTAAAGGTATCTAAAGACCCTTGCAATTCTCTCCATAATAGGAAGTGTAATGAAATGTGTGCAGGATAGCTTAAGGCCAGGACTATCTCACTTTGGGGGAGGTTATCCAAGATTAGTAATTAAGTCAGATCTGTTAAAAGACTGACAAGTATTTCCAGTGAGATCTGACCAGACTGGGGAAGATGCAAGCCTTTTGGTGACTGAAAAGAGAAGGGGTAGAGGGATCATTTCAACCTCAGTTAGAGTAAGGATGCAAAACCACACGAACAAAACCTGATGAATGATCTTAAAAGCCTTGCACAGAGTATTCTGTGATCTGACATCTCTAATATCCATAAGCTATGGGTCCTGGGTGTCGTGTTTTAAGCCAGAATGCACCATTTTGATTATTACTTGGACTTCCTGATAGCAGAATGTAAGTCAGCAATTCCCAGACTGAGTAAGTGTCCTCTGTATCCCTCGCTTGGCAGAACAGGCCAAGCATCACCCAATGCCTCTGCAAATACAGGTATTTTGCCCACCACCTCTTTTCTGATAACTACGTAGTGAAAGACTGGGCTCCTTATTCTTGATTTAGCCCCAGCCACCAAAGAGATGCCCTGGATTGTGGTAATAGGGAGGTATGTAAAGTTGCCTCACAAACTGGCACGTGCCATGGGGGAAATCCACTGGGAGCGCCTCGACAGTGAGTATCAAGGCAAACCTTTTTCAGTGCCTTCAAGAGAAACCAAAAAGCAAACGAAAACAGTGAAAAATAATCCCCTCGTGTCTCCCTCTCCAAAGGCAGAAGATGCTTTAAAATTCACCAGACAAGGTCTGCCATGTAGCAGACAGTGGGGTGGAGAGGGTGGCTGCTCTGTACGGCTTCCTCCACTCCCCAGGCCTGCTCCCAGGGATCGCATCTGCATGTGCAATTTTGGCATTTCCATATATCTGGACAATTGTTATGCAGATCTTTGGTACAGGGAGCTGGGTTTGTTCCCTGGCCCTTCTCAGCCCTCCCTCTGTGAGGGAGGGAGCCTTGTGAGCGGTAAACAGCACGCCGCACCGGCTATTAGTAATCCACCAACTGGCCAGCGACCAGGAACCGCTGCAAGCAGCATTTCCAGCTGACTCCAACGCTTTAATTGTTCACTCTGTGTTAAACAGAAATGCATTTCTCTGTCTAGAGATTACAAACGTGAGGCTTGCTCCTCCACCCTCCCTCTAGCATTTTTTCCTTGACCTGGGGGAGGTTATTCCCTCCAAGAGGAGACACCCTGTTGTAGAGTTTGCTGTGACAGCAGAAAGGGACACCAGATCATCAGTGCTAGTAATCGAGGGCGCGAACCTCAGCCCTCATCCCAACCTCCCATCTTGCAAATGCTCCTGCTAACGTTAAGTGAGAGCTGATCCTGGCTGGTTATTTCCAGCTTTGCTTATCAGGAACTGCACCTTAACGAGGGCCTGATTCAAAACCCACTGAAGCCAATGGAGAGACACCCTCTGTCTTCGGGAGCTTCGGATCAGGCCCATAAGGAGTCATCAGCATGGCCAATAGACCGGGTCATTAGACGGTACGAATTAGTGCAACGGCACCGACTTCCGCAAAGCAAGGCCAAAGTGGATTAATGGAGACCTATTTCAGGAGCTCCGCTAATGGAGGAAAACAGTATTCCTTGTAACGACGCAAAAGATGCAGCGCCTGGACTGCAAGTTCTGTCCAGCCACTGCTGTATCTACCAATACCTTCCAGGAAGTTCTCTGTGCAATTTTGATCTCAAAAGGGATCACTTAAAAAATATGTGAACTTCACTTGCAAAGTGCTTATTTCTCTGCTTTTGGAAAAGAAAAAAAAGAAAGCTAGAAAAAAAGAAAGCAATTTTTGCACTAATGTAACAAAACATGGTACAGAGTGCTCAAATCAGATGGACTTGTATACAGATGTTGATATGTAAAAGCCACACCTGTAAACATTTCTTTTAAGGAAATATACATACAATTAGCTGCCTGGTCTGACCTCTTTTATAGCACTGGTTTAAGGTGCTGCAAATGTCAGTTACTGGGTGAGTTACTCTGAGACCTAGACCCAAGTCCCCTGTAGGGGTATGACAGTCCCCTATATCAGGTTGCTATCCTCCCTTGGCAGGTGTTGTCACAGACTTGCTAAATGGACCATCAAAGGAAGCTGCAGCCCAAGCAGGTCCCTTCCTCCACACTGTCGTGCAGGAACCCATGCTATTTTACCAGCTCACACTGTCAAGCAAGGATGGATCACATAACGTCAAATTCTGGCAATATAGAGCAGATTTCATGAAAAATGCATTTTACACTTTCTACTTCATCCTGAACCGAAAAGCAAAAGTCACTTTTTTCCTAAATACAAGCATCAGACCCCTCTGAGATACTCTGCTGTAGACATCTAAACTTTTGCCATCTGAATTTGAGACAGTCATCCCATTACAGACAATTCATTTTGAATGAACTGTTACTGGACCCAGCCACTTAAGATGATTATTTTAAGGACAGACAGGCTGTTCACTCTCCCCATTGACCACAGAAGGGGTGGTGATAATCAGCTCAGATTTAAACATCCATCTTTTAGACATTTAAATAAATCTGATCCCTGAAACTCAGCTTGAATGGGGGAACCATATACTGCAGGTGGAAAAGGCTTGATTTGTGCTGCAGACTTCTGTGGACAACACTACAGGTAGAAGATCCCTGATCCGCACCATGATGCAGATGAAGCTACTCCAGCTTGAGAGCTCACTGTGCTCATGGAGGGAGTCTTTGGCTGTCCCTGTGCCGCGAACAGATTTAATGTTGCATCTGTGTCTGTGCCAGGAAAACTTACCCTAGTTTCTGAGATGTGTAAAGGCTCCTATCACGGATGAGACTGAACTGGCATTCATAGATCTGAAGAAAAGAAGTTATCACTAGAATATTTTAATCTCTCTCTGAATACACTGGCTTTGAGTCCAGTTTCAAGCTACGTTCTCCAGCATCTGAGCTCAGCCACACAATGCAGGATGGGTTTGACAGAAAACTTCATCCAATTGCATGTGAAACCAGGCAGAAGAAAAAAATCACAAAAACAACGAACCAAGCAAACAAATGAAATAAAAAAAGCTGACTTAAAAACTAGGAAGGAAAAATATCAAAGAAAGCAAAACAGCTGTGCTGCAAATAACACAGTTTTTCATTTTCATGCAGAAAGTTTCTTTCAGAAAAAGAAAATAAAACCAAGAAAACAAGAAAAAAATATTTATTTGTCTGTATCCTTATTCAAGATGAATTCCTAGCTTCTCTGAGTACCTGGATAACACTCTCCATCTGGGTTTTAAAGCTTAGAGCCACAAGAGTATCTTGCTGTGGACAATGGCAGCGAGCGAGAGACTGCGTAGTGCAAGAATAACCTGGAGTCCCACCTTACAGCTTTGCTACCCAGCTGATTTCCCCAGGCACTGATGCAAACATCTGGGTGTTTGTGTGCATGTTGACATTTATTTCTTTATTTTTTAATGCCATGGGGAACTGAGGATTAGTTTTGTTATTTCCACTAACCAGGCATTAAAATACCTTGAGCCAATCATGCCCTTACTGAGTTTCAACTGAAAAGCACTAGGCAGAGAGAGGATGACACAGCCCTAGGAAACAGTAAGAGAGATTAATGCAAACCACAGCGGCAGCACAAACAGCACCCAGATGTAAGGCACCGAGTAAACTAGTTGTATTTTTTTCCTTCTTTTCACATTGTGGTAGATCAGCCACCAGAGGGAGTCCAAGAGATCCCCAAGAACTGCAGGATAAACTGGTCAGCTTTTGGCAAAATAAAGGTAATTAAACATTTTCTACCGGGGGCTGCAGAGTTCAAACCAATGTGAGCTGCTTTAGGTCACTGCAAGATCTGCATCGTGGCAAGATTCCTCAAAAAAGCTAAATCAGACTTAATTTACAGTTTAACTTTTCCAAGAAAACAAAGGGAATAAAGAAGCAAGTTGATATCGTTAGTATTATTGTTGATGCTGAAAATGGTCTTCTCCTTGTGTATTTCTAATTAAATAATATTATGTGTTTATAGGTCAATGGAATGGAAAAGAAGGTCAGGAGACCAGAATCCAAAGGGCAAACGGTGCCTCATCTGTATCACTATACACTTGCTCATGTGTATGGAAATACACACAGATATTTAAACACAAGTACATTATATACTGTTCGGTCTTACTGTTTGGTAGCAGAGGATGAGACACAAGATTTCGCACTGCCTTGCATCTCCCAGTCTGACCTCAAAGACGAAGAAGGAAACCAGCTCTCCCAGGGGACTTGGAAGGGGCGAAGGATGTCACAAGCTGCTATTTATAGCCATGTCAGGTTAGAGAGACGCTACCACACACAAACTTAAATCATCTCCCTCCTTATAAGACAGGGAAAGAAGTAACACTGGTGGGCCAGAAGTACTGACATGCCCCAAAACTGAGTTGTGCTCTGTTGTAGAGCTTCTGTGGCAAAAAGTAAACACGTTAATGTCAGGAAAGACATCGTCCCCAGAAGATCCTACTGCTCTCCTCTGGTCTAAGTTGGGACTACCACCTTAATGGCTAAAAGCTGAGCATTTGTCTTCAACACTGAGCTACAAAATCCCCATCCCTACCTTCCTTCTAGAGCTTGTTGGCTGGAGAGTCAAAAAGGTTCCTTTTTTCCCTCCCCTCTTTTGTTCTACAGTAATGAAATCCTACAAGACTGGTCTGAAAACAGATGGGTTTCTGCAGAATATTGACATTTTAAGGAGAAAATGCATACATATGTGGAGGAGGAAGGGACTCGTACTATTTCTGGGTAATATGGGGCAGATCGTGTTTTCAATATCATGCCGGTAGTGGTAGCTGAGCTGTGGTGTTCAAGAACATACAGCTGAAATAGATGAGGCAAGAGAAAGGTGGAACAGGAGCTAAGAGATGCGACTACGGCCATAGAGTGGATTGGTGGCAGAGTACACCCTCATCCACTACACTAAACAGACAGTTCCTTCACCATATTTGAATTTTCCACCTGTTAATACCTCACCCATGGTTGCATTGGGTTGAATATGATGTATCTACAGGTCTCTATACAAGAGTTAAGAGCTGAGATATAAAAAAAGATGCATGATACTCAGAATGGTGATTTGGGAGCAGATTCTTAGGGAGATCAGGCTGCAGTTGAAGACAAATGAATGGCTCAGGCAACACCTCCTGGACCAAAATCCGTCCAGAGTCTGTGAGGTGAGACTGGAAAAAGAAGCCCGACCTCTTCCTCCTACACATGAGGAGTGTGAGATAACATTCCCTGGCAAGCTGTGTGTTCTCTGGATCAGCAGATTAGTTGGAGCGATTACAAGAAAAGAAAGGATATTTTCCACTCAGTTATTTACAAATTGTACCTAATGAATTATTGATCAGGTGAGTAGCCCTCTGCACAGCCCTCTAGGAATCTGTCCTTTCCAAGTCACGCTCATGGCCCCCTGGCCCAGTAGGGTCAGTGGAGATGTTTCAGCCTTTACAGTAATGGGGTACCTGGCTGCTGAGGCCACTGTTGTTTTTCTATTGCTTTCTCAGTGCCTGCCTGCAAATTAAACCTCATTAATTTAGGTGGAAAGCAACAGAAATGGGGAAAAAAGCCAAAGCTATGCACCTGTATAGGATAAATTTTATATCCACTACTCCAAACCAGAAAAATATTGTCCCCACTGTTGAAGTGGTTGAAGGATAAACACAAGACTCAAATTCAGGAGACCTGAGCTCCTTTCTTGTCTCTGCCACTGAAGCACTGAACAGGTCACTGACTGTATTAGCCAATGTAATTAACTGTCAGCAGAAAGAGTGTACAGCCTGTGCAGGTCTCATCCATGGCTCTTCTCACAGACCATAGGGACGGGACCAAGAGCCCCACCAGTCTAGAGTGCAATTCATCCAACTAAACGCAGGTATCTGCTCAAGACCAGCATGAGTCATGCCCTAAAACTCACCATCTGTCTTTCCTACCTCTCCATTAACTATGAAGGGAGCTGAGAAGTGGAAGCCTACACTGTATGGACGTAAAGGTAGATCAAATGAATACCACCGCTGACTTATCTGTGTCCCAGTTCTCTAGCTGCAAATGGTACCCAGTCTTTCATGTTCTTGTCTGTCTTGTCTCTGTGGCTCTATGTAAATCCTCAGGCCTTACTGCCACATCCATGCAGGTTAAGACAATACAGTTTTATCTGCATCCTTTTGTTTCAGTACTCCTTTGAGAAAGAAGATGAACTAAAACCACAGGCATCAGAAACTGGACCCTGGATAGAAATGTTGTCTTTGATTCCACTGTACAAAATACAGTGAGGCCCCAGTTTTCATGGCTGTCTCTTAGCCTGCACACGCAGACAGTAACAG
The DNA here is from genome assembly GCA_034782735.1 of Sagittarius serpentarius. Classification (NCBI taxonomy): domain Eukaryota; kingdom Metazoa; phylum Chordata; class Aves; order Accipitriformes; family Sagittariidae; genus Sagittarius; species Sagittarius serpentarius. Next base: position 74,819,215 of record JAVKLA010000074.1, read on the forward strand.
CTTGAGCTGTTCCATGCCAGACCTTTTACCAGCACAAGGCAGTGTCATGGTACTGAAGTCAATGGCACTACTTTAAATTATATGGTTGAATACCTGCTTCTAATCTACACAGCAAACATTTATGCTTCATGTAACTTCAGCTTTATTTTTTTTCAAGGGAAAAGAATAACTTTTTATTTATTATTATTGTTTTTTTGCATAGCTGGCAAGAATGTTAGAGTCAGTCTCTTTCTCTCTCCTCCTCTCTGAGTACCAGCTGTTCTTCATGGGGGGATATATGAGCAGTTTTATACAGTTTTAATATCCACCAGAAATTACATCTCACTGCCTTTAGGGACTAAACCTTTAAAATTCAATTTCAAATAAATATAATTATAAAATAAGGCAGGAAAAAAAAGGGCAAGAGAGGAAAGAGAGTATCAGAATTCAGTTCCTCGGTATAAGAGCTTCAGGGCACAGCCAGTGGGGCTGTGTTCTTTAGCAACAGCAAGAAAAATGGCCCGGGGCTCTGAGATTAGCATGTTGATGTTTTGGTCACCACTCTCTATATGAAGCCAGAGATGGCAGAATCCCATGCTGCAAAGGAGGGAGGGGAGCAGGAGGTTTTCAGAGGAAGTTTTTATATCTTCCCAAAGTCTGTCAGCTGCAGAAACACTGGAAGAGGAGAGAACAAAAACACAACATGAAACAGAGCTGAAAGGAAGAAAAGAGGAATGCTGAAGTATCATCTCAGGGTTCTTCCCCCGGAAAAGAGACCTAGCTCCAAAGTAGGGTCTCAGAGAGCATGGCTATAATTCTGGCAGGATGAAAAGCCACAGGCACTAAAAAACAACCATCCCAAGGCCAAAAGCTTTGCAGCTTGTTAATTTCCCTCAAAAATGACACAGAGGGATGATCTTGTTGTTAAAATGTAAGACTGGTGTATCTGTGTGGACATGCCAGTCCTTAGAGAGGCACTGAACCTTACTTGCATGTGCAGGCTTTCTAACAAGCCAGCATTTTTAACTGGAGAAGACTTCACATTAACATAAAATTAAGAAAGTCCTTGCTTACAGATTTGAACAGTCCTGAACTGAGAGGTGTTCCTTTTGCTTAGTGAAGCTAAGGGAAACAAAGCATATTTAGCATTTTGCGGCAGTGGTCTGCTATTTATTGCTAGTAATACGTAACACTGTGCTGTAACACCGGTTGGGACCCCAGTGTATGCACATCCCAAGCGTAACGGCCAAGCAGGCATTGCTAGAAGGAGAAACAGATGCACAGAAAATGTGGGTAGGGGAGGCTCAGGTTGCAGAGTTGGTCACTCGCAGGGTTTTTCGCCCCTTCCCTCAGACTGCACTGTACCCAGGGAGCACAAACATACCGGGAGACTTATCTGAATGTTCAGGATGGATTGGTTGCAATCATGGCTTGTAAGTCTGGCTGGAAATAGAACTGGTGCTATTGAATCTATGAGGAAATTCACGTTCATTGGGAAAATCCTTGTATCAAATAAATACGAACAAGTGACTTTGAGACATGAGGAGCTACCTGCACATTCCGCACTGGCAACAGATGCTAAAGGTGCTCAGCAACTTGGAAGACAACTTTTGCATGTAGGTGCCCCATTCCATGCCCAGCGCTCCCCCGTTGTACTCTCTCTCTGCCTTGCTTCCCGGGAGGAATCTGCTCTATCCAAAAAGCAGCATTAACACTTTAGAAAAGATGCACATAGGGGAAGGCATATGGCCACAGACTGTTTGGACCATGTGTAGGCTGGGCTCCGACAGCTTCTTACTTCTGATTTTCTGAGCTAAATCTAAGAGTGTATGTTCTCCGGAAATCAAGGTAAAGAACACTTCACGGGAAGGAACTCCCTTTTCCTTTCACTGGCAATTCTCAAATTTTAGGCCAACCAAATGACCTAGCTGTGAAAGACTGAGCATCCCTGAGGATTTCTGAGAACTCAAAAATCACATTAAAAGAGAGAAACAGGACTCATAGGCACAAGTGGAATTGCTAAGTCAGGAAATAAACTGAGAAGGCCAAACACTGCATTGGGTCAGACGTCTCGCAAAGTTTCTCAGAGGCCCAGCTCTTGCCTGGAGAAGATTTTATTGTAAGATCTTGTTCTGGGACCCAGTGATCCCAGGCAACTTTCTCCTTTTCTCTAGCAATTTTGCCAGTCACTGCTGGGACTTTGGTGGAAATCCTTGGAAGCAGATTTCCTCTACAGCCTTTCCACGTCACACTCCAATGACCAACTTCGCTCAGTCCAATCTGCCCAACTGCAGCAGGACACAGTTAAAAATCAGTCAGCACTTAGGGAGTCTTCTCTTTTATCTCACCTTGCTCTCTGTCTGCTCCCTTCCCAGGCCTTGTCCTTTCTTACACAACTTGTGTATCATCAGGTAACCAAGTAAATATCATTTCAGAGAGCTGCCCCCTCTTGCCATGCATCTGAATAAGCACCAGGTTTGCAGTTATTTGTTTAGCCACTGAGCTGAACAAATTAGATTAACACAACACATGCAGTGAGGGGAGGAGGACTCGATGAGGGGGGGGCCTTCTAACAGAGAAAGGAAAGATGCTGGGGAAGTGCTGTCGTCATGGCAATTAACCCTGTCTTGGCCACGGTGTCCTTCATTCCCCCCAGAAAATCTGCTAGGTAATTCCCCTTTCCTCTCCTTCATGTGCGTTGCAGAACTGGGGCAGAGCTGCACAGGATCAAAGCTGTGCTTCAGAGCTCAGGAGGTTGTGACAGTTGCATTTGTGAGAGGAGAAATGTGTGGGAGAAGCTTCCTTCTGCTAAAGTCATCGACACACTGTTAACAAGACAATACAACAGCCAGGGCTGGTTGCTGTTTTTTCTCTCTTTTTTTTTTTTTCTACAGCCCAATGAGACCTTTCATTATATTTCAAACATGTTTCCTTTAAAGCTGTTGTGAAGATTCCCTCCTACTGCTTCCACTGCTCTTCCTCCTCTTTCACTGCAGCTGATAAGCATCTCACTTTATCAGGTCCTGTTTTATACATGAGACACACAGCGTGAGGTTGTGGCAAAACAGCTTGCTCTTCTCCCTTAGAGATGGGCATCTCACAAAAAGTCCGCTCTTACCAGGCCAACTAGTCACCCTCATCTCTAATTTCAGGGAAACTTAGCATGTTCTTCACCCACAGAGTTGGAGAACAGGTCAATAACATTTCCAAGGCAGACTTTCTGTTGGTGTAAATTAGTACATCTCCTCTGAAGTCAAAGAAATTACTGTCAAGAGGGACCAGATTAAAGCATGCAAACACCGGAAAAGTTGTTACCCATATTCTACAGATGGCACAGCAGAATCAGAAAAGGGTGATTCACATGGAATCACTGTCCTGGGAGCAGCCAGAAATCTTCTGCATCAGAAATCAGCGAGTCAAACACAGAACCTCTCTGGTATGAAGCAGCAGTGACCATCTTAAAAACAGTGCTCTGGAAAGCCCAGAGCCTGGTCCATTTTCCAAGAGTTAAAAAGACCACAGGGAAATTTCCCTGCAAAAACCATCTTCAAACTACATACTACCAGTAACAAACCCACCCAAGATAAGAAAAGAACCAGATGTACCAAGGTAGCTTACTCAGATTTGTCAAAAGATAACTTTGACTGTGTTCTACAACTTTGATTTGGAGCTGGTACTTTTTTCAACTCTCTGCCCCTCTAATTGAAAGGTCTGGAAGCTGTGACCTCTCACTGTTGGAGACACAGCACTGAATTGTGGTTTTCTATTTCTGAAATAAATTCCTCTGCAAAGGGGGAAAAAGTCCCCCCAGCAGAGGAGAACATCTCAGTGATTCCTCTTCCACCACAGAAAAGAGTGGGCAAGTGCTTAGATAACTGGAAAGAGAAGGTATCTAATTGCAAGAAAAGCTTTACTAGACTAATCAATTTAACGTCACTTCTGATAATTCTTGAAGCAATTCCATGTAGATAATCAGGATGTATTGATAATCCAAACTCATCAAGAGGTGTGGAGAGATGGAAAAGCCTTTTTCCTCACTGTACTGTTGTTACAAAATACACTTTTGAAAGAATCAAACAAGAATTTTCCTCCTCTTTTTTTTTTTTGTTTTGCTGAATGAAATCTGTCTCCAGAAAATTTTAGCATGACAGAAAAGGATTCAAAGATCTTTTTTTATCTAATCAAACTGGAACAGTCCTGTTTCCGCCAGGATTTTCCCAGATTCTGCAGTATTTTCCAGCGGTCTTCGAACTGAAATAGGGACATGCAGCCAGAAGTTAATTAACCAGCCTATTGGCCTTAACAGTAAATAACATTAACAGCAAGAATTCTCTGTTTCACAGTGGAAACTTGCAGGAGAAACTAGTGGAGATGGTGGCAGGAGGGTGACCTCAGAGTTAGATAAAACCTGTAAGGTGTAGCCAGGTGGGAAGCATCGAATCTGCACCCATAGGAGGCAAGAACACCAGAAGGAATTTGCTCTTGGGTCAGCAGAATCACCAGTTGTGGAGAACACTATGAGCTTTTGGACACTGTGACTGAGTAAGTTGTGGTTCATACCAGATTTAGGCAGGATGATTCATGTATGAGCAATGGCAGAAAAAGCAGGGTGAAGGTAACCATTTCTCAGTGCTTTCCCTGCTGCAGGTCCAAAGGAGGGTGTTAAATGGGATGCCTGTGAATACAAAGCAAAGAGTTAACTGATTTGTCTGCTGCTTGCAGACTGAATGGTCCTCAGAGGCACTGGTATTTAAGGGGCTTCCAGCTCCCAAGTGCCACTGCAGAGGAAGGTTCCTGAACCACTATGTTTATATACAGAAAACTACACTCCCTCCTTCCCAGAAAGATGCTGCATGGCCGCCTGCTTTTGCAAGAGAAGAGAGTTAACAACAAGAGGGGAGATGCATACTATAGGGCTGACATTTCCCTGTTTTTAACATTACCCAGGTGAGCTCACTTCACAGATTCCCCAGAGCAGTGGGAAACGGAGCTGATGTGGACCTTTGGGTGATGGATTTTCTTATTTAAAAATATTTCTGGGGCAAAATCTTCAGACTTTCAGGTTTTTTCCATTTTTTTTCTTTAACTCATTTTCTACCATCCCATCTTGACATTCAAAGAAACCAGTTTCTCTGGGGAAAAAAATAGTGATTCTGATTTCTTTGATGTTAGCAGATATCATGATCTTTAAAAAGGGGAAAAAAGACCTGCTTAAGCTACTGGATTTCCCAAGATGCAATTCCTCTTAGCCAAATTCAGCAGAAATCCCTGGACTTTTCCATAACCCTGTAGGCTGCCATACTCTGCTGTACTACAGGAGAAGAGAGGGAAAGTAACTGATATTTAAGGGAGGCACCTGGAGAGCCAGACTCCCAAGCTTTGTGTCTTCTTCTACCACCAACACGGCAGCACCACTTTTGTCTAACATCTTAGGACAAAACTTTCAAAACCAGAGTGCTTAAACTCAGACACCTCCATAGGTCTTCTGAGGTCTGAAATAATCAAAAGTAAGGCCTTTAGCTGCCCTGTGAGTGTCAAACCATGAATAAAGGCATTTATGCCATGTCTCTGATACCACCTCTAGGTACCTCTGTCTTCCCCAGTTCTAAAAGGAGGCTAAAAGTACATACCCTAAAGGGCTACAGCACAGAGCTAAGATGTTTGCAAGGGGCTTCGGAAGAAGTGCCAAGAGGTCTAAGAAGTCAGCCTCCCTCCCTTCCTTTGCACTCTGGGACTAAAATTCACTCCTGCAAAGAGAGCGTCCAAAGCAAAGTTTTTACAGGCCTTAATTTGTGCTGGATACTCCTCAGCAAATGTTATTCCAGATGCCAAAGGCCAGCTGCAAACTCCACAGCAAGAGCTAAAATCAATTTGCAGCCAAAGTAAAAAGGCCCGGGTATCTGTCCCTGGCTTCTTTGCTCTCCAGCAAAGCCATGAAATGAGCTGCTGCCTTTGGTTACGTGGTTCATTTCAGAAATGAAAAGACCAGTAGCAATAACAGCATCGCTGGCTACGTGGTGTGGAGCTTGAGAAAGAAGATGCCTGTAGCCTTGGCAATCCAAGCTGCCATATACCCTCTCGGAAACAATTTCCTTCCAGTTTTTGGAGAAAATAGAATAGAGCTACTTCTGGGAAAGAAATTCAATCTTTAAAACATATATTCAGGTGAGTGAGGAAGGCCTTAGATAAACAATAGTGAATATCGCTGCGGGCCAAAGAAAGGGGCCAGAGATTACAAAAACAATGTCAAAATTCGAGGCACTCAGAGAAAAGAGAAGTAATTTTAAGCGTCTGGGGAAGAGGAGAAAACCTTTTTTTTTTTTTTTCTGCAAGATGAAAATTTTTCGTATTATGACATAAATAAAACTGCCCTTCAGTGTATCTGGAAAATGGGCATTTTCTTTTCCTGTCTCTCTCAGATTCAGAGCAAAACAAACAAAAGAAACTTTGTTTTCACAGTTGACTAGAACAGTCCAAATCCTCTAACTGTGCTAAATCCAGCAAGAACGAAGCCTGATCACCAGTGCCACATCGGCCATTTGACACAGGCTTCTCAGAGACCTCAAACACCAGGAGTCTGCTCTCCTGCTAAGTGAACTGTTATATTTCATGTTCGCTGTTTGTGCCATTCCTCTGTCATTTTAGGCTGAAGAGGGCCAGGCTCATACACTTTAAGGAGGAATTTTAAAGTTTGGGGATGTTTTGTTGTGTGTTTTTTGTGGTTTTTTTTTAATTATTATTTTTGCTGAACTAGAACTTTCTGGATGATAGGATAGAAACAAGTAAAGAAGTGATATGCCTGGCATCCAGGAAGATATTACACTTAGGCTTCTAATATTCCTCCAAGGTGAGTTCATCCTTGTGCTGAGGACCAGAAGCAGGCCTGTACGTTGAGGACATTTCCTGTCAATTATGTTGTGAGCGTGACATGGCAGATGGATTGCACCAGTGATGGGTTTCTGCACCAAGGCTGTATGTACCCACACTGCTGCTCAGGCAGGAACAATAACACCCACCACATCCCCCTGGCATGTTTTATACCCTGAAAAGTGACTGCTGTCCAATGCCATTATATTTCTCTAAAAATAAAAACAATGTTTTTCCCCATGTGGTTTTCCAGAGCTTATAGTTTGTCTTGGTATTGCTTAACCACATTTTCTCTTTCATGATTGTTCCTTGATGTCCGGGCAGGCAGTTACACTTCAAGTTGGTACTTTGTACCTCAACAGCTTTGGAGACCTGCAATCCTACCTGCCCAGCATGGAGACAAGACAAACACAAAATAGAGAAGCTCCCCGAGTTTACTGTATGGACTTACGGTGTCCAAGCAAACCTTGCTCTTTAGTGTATTAACATCAAAATATGTCTGTGGTGAAACATCCTCTCATTTTATAAGTAAGAAGCAAGCCCAAAGGTGAAAGGGGACCAGATCTCCCAAATCTCAGGTTGGTACCTTAACCGCAAAACAATCTAACCCTCATGAGAGCTTTGGCGTTTCCACAGAGGAGAGCTCTTGGAACTTGATTTAGAATAGTAAAACCCTACATTAATTCAGCCGTGATTCAAACACATGGCACAACAGAGACAGCAGCTCACCCAACCATGTTGTCCATCACTAGCAGAAATACAGATTCAGGAGAAGACACACACACAAAAAAAATATACATATATATCTCACCACTGCCTCAGTCATCCATGGTAAATCTGAATATACAGAGCTATAGACTGCATGGATCCTCTGCTATGAATGCTTCTTGGACTGGCAGATGAAATACTATAACTCTTTAAAGGCTAGCCCAGTGAGGAGACAGCCCTGACAACTCCCCTATATTTAAAATGCTCATGGTTAACTCAAACTCTGGTATGAAATACACTGCATATTTTTGGCTGAGGTTAAATTGATTCATAATGATTTGTGCCTCTCTCCTGCCTAGTAACTTTTCATTAGACACACGGATGTCTTAATAACACTTTGGTTTGGCTTTCGCTTCTCTTCTAACCAACCTCACTCCCAGTATTTGTGCTGGTGGATGGGGATGGCTAAGAGATTGATTTCCTTCTGTTGCTTGTGGAAAGTGTTAGCTAACAAAGACTTCTTTACCATCACACCAAGCTCCCTTGCACTCTTAGTTCCCTCTGTATAATTCATTAACTACAGATTCATCTTACAGGGGGACAATAACTGTGTGGCTCGTATTGGGTTAATGTCTCCTTTTCCTTACTGAAATAACAAGCAATTGCCCCCAGCCCCAAGTAGGCTATGTTGGCAGCATCACAGCAAGAAAACTTACACATGACTAGAAGGGCTTAAAATCCTACATGCAAAAGATACTATTCGAATTCCTACCCCATTCGTCCTTAGGATCATCAACTGCCTGTTTAGAAATGTGATCAGAAATGAAACTGATAGGTTTTCCAAAAGTCCAGAGACCCAAGGGTCCCAAAGTATTGGCAGAGCTGAGCTGTGGTTTACTCTGACATCTAAAGCGCTTCAAATAGTTACAACCATGCTGTGCATTGACCATCTTTAGGACGGTCAGTGCATTCCACGCTGCAAGCATCGACACTTGATCAGATGTCTCACCCATTGTTCCTCACCCTTCCACCTGGAAAAAAAGCTTTTCCAGCCTTCCGCACTGAACTGGAAAGCTCTTTAGAACAGTTCCCAGCTCATCCTAGATGTCTGAACAGCGCTTACTGTGTTGAGACTCTGATTATTGGCATGTTCTCTGCAAACCACCGCAGTACAATTATAAATCAAGAGGTTGTCAAAAACATACACGTGTAGTCGAAACAAACAGAAGTAAATACTCCTTTTTGGGATGATTTTTACCATATTATCAAATTGCGAGCAAAGAAAATAAAACCCTGCGCTGACAGTTCTGAAGCGTTTTGAAGGAAAACACAAGGGGCGGGGGAAGGAAAACACGCCCCTGCTCTTGCATTATTAGTTTCTAGAGCTACTTCTCCTTTCTTTTTTTTCTGCTGGAGGAGTGGGAGGGGGGGAAGAGAGGGGAAAAAAAGTATTATAAAGTGAGAGTTTAACCCCATCAGGACCTCTTTATAATGCTTGCACAGCAAACTCTGTGGCAGCAGCAGCAATAAAAATAATGAAAGGCTTTGTCTCTCTGTTGAAATGACACCATGTTTTATAATCATTTCAAACATTTTCATTGAAAAATTGTATTTCAACAAAAGAAAAGCAAAAGACACCTCAACAAGATTTGCAATACTTCCATCCCAAACAATTTCCTTCTAAAAAAAAGCCCCAACCTGTTGAAAAGTTGCCTTATGGTACTTTTTCAACCCCTTCTAGCAGTGATGGTGGTGATTTTTTTTGAAATTTTTCTTTGCCATTTTCTGGATAAGCGCTCCCATTCTGTTCCCAAACTGAGAGTAAAGGCATTGCCTTTGACAGAATGACTCTGGATTGGGACCAGTATTTGCAAGGCCTGCATATGATTCAAGAAATTTTCAAGTGCTTTAAATTTGAGGACAACATCTCACCTTGGCTAACATTTCTGAGATTTTTTTCACTCTTCCCTCCTCCCCCCTCACTTTCCTTTTAATACAGTTAATCTGTTCCTAGGTTTTGGTACAATAAACTCTCTAGATTAGTATTATTAATAAAAACCTACTATCCACCCCCTCATTCAATTAATCTATGCATCCTTTTTTTGTGTGAAGGTGTCTGATGTCAACTTTGATGATTTAGTGGCCATAAAAAATAAAAATAAAATAATAAAATCACCCAATAAGCTCTTAAAAGATAAGGAGGGGAGGGGGGTGAGGAGAAGGAGGCCCTGTGGTACAAAACTATAAAAGGTTAGATTAGACTTTAGCAGAAAAGTCTCTGTGATAATTACTGTTATCTGCTGATCCATAAACTCTTCACACAAACTGCAACAGTAAACCAAAAAACTGACACTTTAATAGCAATGTGCTTTGTAGCGCGGGGACATCTCTCCTCCTCCTTCCCACGTCTCTGTGCCTCCAAATGCTTCATTTCCTTGCAGCCCTCTGACAGGAGGAGCTGACAACCTGGATTCCTAGCAAGCAGTGAGCAGCTAGAGGTCGGCACTAATTATTGCTAAACTTTTGCAGACTCACAGCATGATCTAGTTGGGAAAGGAGGAGGAGGACGGGGTGAGACGGACCATCACTCTGGGGTATTTTTTTGGATGGAAGAAGGAAATGAGTATGCCAAGAAATTCTGGAAGAAAAGAGCTGAGCCTCTCCAAAGTGCAAGTCCCATCAAGGGTCCACCATTCCCTGCTGACACTCAACTGGCATGAAGTGGCACGGCTCCACCAGCTTGAGCCGGTTTATATCGTCAGCTGTGTGCCAGTCCCCAACACGGCCTTTTTGTGGCTCACAGCAGGAAGGGATCTGGCTACCATGCAGATGGAACGGGAGAGATCCAGAAGCATCGGGAAATCTTTCTGGACTTGGCTTTCGTGACACCAAAAAAAGAGCAGATGTATCAGTGCCAACTTAAGGATGCAGCTCTGGACAGGGAAATTGAATGCTCTGTTTCTCATGTTTGAAAATTGTTTTATGCCTGGCAACTTTGTGCTGTTCCTGTAGCTTCACACAATGTTAGCCCTTTGCGGATACCGGCGGGAAACTGGATAAAGTGGGGGAAAAACATAGCTAAGGAAGAGCAAACTAAAAAGAGGATTTGAGTCAGAGAACTGCCCTATACATAGCCATGCAAAAGGTACTCTGAAGTTAATGATTCTATAAAAGAATGAGGAGGAATTTGCAAATTTGAATTATAATTAAAGACTCTAGGCCAAAACATCAGCAAGCATAAATCACTAAGGGCAAAAGACCTCCGCTTCCTTCCACTGGCCCCATCTTTATCTCATTTCTCAACCCGTTAGGATTTAACAGGAAACTATCAGCCATCCCTAAATAATTTGATCCACATAGTAAAATTTGAGAGATTCACACCCAGTTTCTCATGTCCTATAAGAATAGTGAAAAATCCCACCGAAAAGATATTACGTTCTATTTTATGGCATCAGGTTTATTGACTCATTTTCTATAGAACACTTAAAATTTGATAACATCCTACTCAGTTCAAAGGGAATTTATGCCAAACAACAACTTCTGCAACACTTTTATTTAAAATACCATTATATGACCCAAACAAATCAACCAATGAATTTCTAAGACAGTAACAACTGGGACAAAACCAACTCAACAATGTGGAACAAGAAATAAACATAAAATTGGTCTAACAAAATTAATTAAAAACTAAAAAAAAATATTTCACCATTTCTTCTAGATTCAGAGACTCTAGGAATACAAGGAGAGACTGATTTTTAGTCTGACCTCACATACAAAACATTCTCATAGAATCTCACACAATAGTTTTTCCATCAGGTCCTTCTATTTTGTCTTGGTTACAGCACATCTTAAAAAACAACCCCATTCTAATGTGAAGATCCCCTGCTCATGGAAGATCCATCATGTTCCCAGACACACTGTCCAGCAGCATCCCTTTTTGCATATTCTTTCAAACCCTTTTTTGTTTAATCACAACCTACAACTCCAGAATCCTGTTACACAAACTGATTGTGTACCTAAATCTATTTTTTTTTCATGTGGTAGCAATATCCAGGCAAACACATATGCTCAAAATGTGAAGATACAGGTACCCAGAAAGAAACTCCTGAGATCAGAAAGCACAGTTCTCATTCTTCCATTCTACCATTATCCTGATCAGCAGGCTTTCTGTGAAATTCCTACACAAAATGTATATGCATATATTACTAGTATGAGGGAGAGTCTCAGTAAACTGAAAGGGAGAATGCATTTGAAGCAGACAAAAGATTTTTATTTATTTTTTAACTACACTGCATAATTATCCTGTGCAACAAATTGCCACAAGGTTCCATGAAAGCCAAGACCTTACCGTAATTCCAAACAGGATTAGACATTTATATGCATAATGAGAACATCCACAGTTGCACTGTCTCGGATAAGAAATGCTAGCAAAATAACCCTCATGCTTCTAGGCATAAGTCAACTGTATAGGAACAAAGTTGAGAAGAAATTCAGTTTATTCTGTACTTATCCCTTATGTGGATTGTAGCACTTGTTCTCTAACACCCAGAGCTGAGCATTATCTGGAGGTAGAAACAGATCGTTCGTTCAGTCAAGCAGTTCTAGCAAAATTCAATTATACAAGTATAATTTTCAAGCCACTGGTGAACACACAAGGTCCCCTGCTTACTTGGATTAATCTTTTTCACTTACATAGCTATCTTGTGTATAACAGATATCCATACTGTCTACAGATATATGAAAGAGGAAACTTGGATGTATATACATCTGTAGGATTGAATTGAGTATGATCTTAGAAAAATTTTTAGGGTATGTCAAAACATTCATAGCTATCCATGAGATCAAAACATTATCAAATAGATTATATGCCCTCTCAGACTTGTTTCTATAAAATCTTGATGATTTCATTCCTGTTGAATTTTGTAGGACTTTGCCATAAGAAACTGATAACGTCAAGAGTACTGTTGAATTGGTCTCATGATGCCTGTGGTAGGCAAAGGGTATATTTTCATCAAAGGCTGATAATTCAATTAAAGGACTATTCTGAAAAATTAAACAATGCATAGATTTGAAGGCTGCAATATGCTGACAACCATCTAAAACTTTGCACTGGGCTTCCTTGCTGATTCAATCACCTTCTCTTCTTCAAGGACCAGCCACTAAGCTTATGAGTCCACTTTGGTTCTGCTAATGAGTTAAATCCTCCACTGCAATCAAGCAAGATTTATGCTTTTAGACAGGGAGATCCTAGGTTACATACTAGTAGATTACAAAACTACTGACAAATATGTGTCCTTGTACGGGACAATAGACCACATCTATCCTATTGTCTTTCTAAGCGTTGCTCTCTGCTACGTTGCTTTAAAGAGCTCAGGCAGAAAAGTTCCCAACAATGTCTTTTCTATCCATACTGAATGCCATGCTAGTCTTTGGCATATATTCCTGTCTTTTCTGCTTGGGTCTTCTAAGATAGACTTGCTTTTTCTCTATGGATTTAGGTAGGGCCCAGCATTGTGGGTATGTGGCTTCCCTGAGCTCAGTGTACATCGTAAACAGCAGACAAAGTGAGAGAAAGCGGCACAGAGCAATTTGCCATTCGACCAGCTCAGTTTTGTGCAGCCCCCAAGACTGTGTTTAAAACCTCTCATTATCAGTATGCTACTTGATTATTTCTAAATTGTTAGGCTGTAACAAAACTGGCCTTTAAAATTCCCCTCCCTTGCCCAGCTGGTACCCTACAATGCACAGAAGCCCTGAACGCAACAGCCAAATCCATCTCTGCCCTCGCCGTGAGCTTTCCATCACGATAAAGTCTTATTAGTCCAGACTGAGACGCACACAAGAGCACCCAGCAACCAGCAGATCCCGCTCAGACATGAAGCAAAACAAAATCAGGGGAGGAAGGAGCGAAGGGTTAAAAATATCTCAGAACCTCAGCCTCTCTCCCGGGCAACTTTCAATCCCATTTATTTATTTATTAATTAAAATCATTTAAGCCACAGAAACAATCTCTGGAGACACAGAGTCTCATTTAGACTTCCCCACCCTACCCCCCCGCCTGCTTGGAGCATCCTGGAATGATCTCTGCATGCCTCCTGGGGGGAGACATGGCACTTGCAAAGACAGAGGCAATTTTCAGGCTCTTGTTAGGCCATGAAAGACTGACAAGAAAGAGCCTGGTTTTTTCAACTTTTTTGTCTGACCACAGCCTATGAAATAAGCCCTGAAGTTCTGACTCCACTGAAGTCAATGGCAAAACAGCTACAGCTTCCCTGAAAACAAAATTATAGTCAGGGCTCCTCAGCTTCAAAGATGGCCTCAGAAACAAGAGATAAACTCTGTCCACCTTCTGCTGCCCCTTGAAAAACAATCTTGAGGCATAACAGCATTAGGGTAGTGGAACTAGGTCTTAGCTGAGAAATAAAATAGAAAATATAACACCCAGGTTCAAAATACAGCGTGACTTCTTGAGATAGAGTTGGCCCAGCAGCCACTGACAGCAGAAACGAAGGAGCCAATAAAAAGCCAAAGACCCAAGAAGCAGTGCAGTAAATGGCTTCATACATTTAGTTTGCAGCTTCCTAATTCAAAGCTATGACCCTTCTCTATGCCAGCAAATGAGGCAGGAAAACACTGAAAAAACAGCTCGATTTGGATGTTACAGTCACCCGCCCCACAACCGCATCTAGCTCTACCTCAAGTTACCAGCAAGTCTTCAAGTCCCTTATCTCCGGGAAAGTGTGAGGTCTGGAAGGGCTGGGGGAGGAGAATCTTTCAGTGCAAAGGGCCTGAACTGGTGCGGGGGGACAGAAGAGGAGGAGCAGCAGATGCCAAATCCACTCCTGATGTGTTCTTATGGGGAAACTGAGGCATGAAAATATGTGCAGGTATTAGCCTCAGATCACTGAGAAACGAGAAACACCACCAGGAAGCTAACCTCTCTCTCCAACTCTGTGTTCAGTGCCTGGACTCCAGGCACTCCCCTTCCTTCAGCCAGGACACATCTTTATCCCTTCCTGAAAGCTATTTTTTTCTGGTTAGGTCCATTCAGCTACGTTGAGTCCTTTTGAAGCCACAGAGATCATTGCACACCTCCGACAAAAAGCTCTGCAACGTCAAAGCGCTCTATAAAGTCCTCCCTCTGTCTCCATCTCTTTCTTGTTTTTTCCTTTATCTTTTTTTTTTTTCCTCCACAGCCCCTCACATTATTCATCATAATCATAAAACATTCATTTGCGCTTCTGACCAATTGGAAGGTCCTCACGGGAGGCCATAAAGGGGGGGTGTCAGGGTTATAATGAATGTAAATGCCAGGTGTTTAAGCTGGATAATGTGCAATTTGCAACTCAAGCAATCTGCACAATAAGCAAACCTAACGTTATGGTACCTGATAGGGGCACGATGGCCATTCAGAGAGAATGAAACATTTTACGACCTCTATGTTGCCCTGATCTCATGATCTAATAATAGTCCAGACAAAATTAGTTCCTGCTATAATGTCTTCGAATGTTTGGGGGGAGGCGGATGGGGAGGAGGGATTGCAAGGAGTTGGAGAAGGGGATGAAAATTATATCAGGTGGCTGAGCTGAAGTTTCAGAGGATCAAAGGGAATTGTGAGCTGGATGTGCTATTTAAGACAATAACCTTCTGCTGAAAGTGAGGAGGTCAAAGACGGGTCTTTCATAACTATCTCACACACACGTATAGACGCACATACAGAGCTGTTCCCCAGGATTTGGCTGCTGATGAAATAAAAATAGGTTGATCCTTGCGAAAGGGTTGATTTTCTGGCAGTGCGGGGCTACACAGCCCGATTCCCCAATGCCTAACGGAGCATCATCGCTCAGAAATTAGCTAATCTTGGGCTGGAAATAACTGCGAAGCGGAGTTATTCCCATCTCACTCCCCTGACCCCCAAAGCGAGTTTCATTTTCTTTCCTTCTTCCCTGCAAGACTGGGTCTGGCTTGGCGAGGAAAGGGGAAAGGCAGGTCTCCGTCTGCTCCTCTCGCCCCACCAAAGAAACCAGCGCAGTGGCTGCCCTGTTGTGGTAGAAGGGGCACCCTGAGGAAAGCCTCTCCTCTTCCCTCTGCAGCCTGTGCAATGCTCTTTAAAATGCTGTTGAGATTGTGAGGAACACTGGAAGGAAAGAGAAAAAAAAAAATATTTCTTCTAAACAGAGCGCTGAAAGCCTCAGAAAGCACGGTTCCCCTCGGGGAATTCGGTCAGGTTTGTTGCTCTAACCCACATGATATAAACACTTTCCTCTCATGGTACAACAGCTCCAGACAGTGCTCACTGTACCTCCGTGGAGCAGGAGGGGAGTGCAGAGGCTAACCTGCTGGCTAGGGAGAGCTGTCGAAACTACAGGCCTGGCCGAACTCCTCCAAAGAATCCTGCTTATCCTTCCCTATTTCCACTTCTTGGCTTCACTTCATCCATCTCAGCCCTGACATTGCTCCTCTGGGTGAGCCTCATGACACGCGCACGCCCTCCAGCACCCTGGTGCGCAGTCACAACCACTTTACTCCATCTAACCACCGGAGCCTCGGAAATGCTGCCTGGCCTTTGGGCATCGGAGCTTGTGTCCACCCCCTACTGGAAAGGCCACTTCATAAAGGCAGCGAAAGCGTATCGGAAATAGTAACGTGGATTTTTTCTTTTTTCTCCAAAGTCATGTCACAGCTCAGCACAGCCTTGTGAGCAGTGTCCAGCAAGCTGGATATACTCCAAGAGTCCACATCTATTTAATTTCATTTCATAATATGGCTTTTTTTTTTATTTGAACCCAGAAGAAAAACACTAAAGCCTGTTGTTCGAGTTTTGTTTCTTTTTTTTCCTAAACACTTTATGACAGATTCTTCCTCTATGTCTTTTGTGTTTACTACTGAGTAGAAACATGTGCATGTGCGGCAGGCAGATAGATATCCCACCTGTCTGACAGAGCTAGATAGCTGGATTTGATTCAGATGTTGCAAAGCTGAGTTCACCACTGTAACTGTTGAAGGAAAACTGCCATTCTGCTCTCATGAGCTTTTTTGGTTTGTTTTTCAGGAGGACCTCACTTTCAGGACGATTCTATTGGACTAATCTAATTTTGAAGTTAAAAGTTTTTGCACCAACCCTCATTAACATTTTTAGGGGTTTAGGAAAGAAATGATGAAAATTTAGCCACAAACTCTCCCTGAGAAGTTCCCACCAGAAATTTCACACATACATGAATACAATAATTGCCAAACAAACTGTGATCAAATTTGGCTTCGTTTTTATTTTTTTTTCCTGAACCTCTGTGAAATCAAAGGAACAAGCCAAATGCAAAGAAGCATCTGCCACGGGTCTGATGTGCTTACCAGCATCACACTACATTTTCTACCCAAGGCCACTCAGAGTTCCCTCAACAATTTTTTCTTGCTGCATTTTGCTAAGCTGTTGATCAAAGCTCCCTTTGTTGCAACTTTCCTGTCCTTCCAAACTCTATAAATTTAGGTGTGAACACTATTTCCTAGACTATCTGTCAAGGTCTGCAGCCTGGCACACCTTCCTTCCATTCCCACCTCAGCTTCCCACAGGCCTTTCTGCTGGTATTTAACCACCCTTGAGCACACAAATCTCTTAAAACCTTGAGAAGTCAGCTGCATGCCATTGCCCTCCCACTTCTACTTCAGACGTAGAAGACAGAACATGAGACTTTATCCATTTCATGGTCAGAGACTGACACAGGGTGAGGTCCCATTTCACCTGAACCTCAGGCCGTCCTAATCCTCAGCCCTTTACCACCTGAAACCTCTGTGTCAGGGCTGCAGCTAGTCTCTATGAATTCATTAATTTCAGGTGACCTGCAAATAATAACATATACTTGCACCCAGGCATCTCTCTACAGTTCTGAAGACAAAATTCCCAGGGAGGGGTGGACTTGCCAAAACTATTCATTGTAAGAATTTTAAATTTGAAAGAAAATCCCATTCTGTGCAACACAGGATACAGATCAAAGTGGAGTTACTTCTTGTTCTTCTTCAGGCTCCATCACAACCCCTGATCATGGAGTCTCCTTCTCGGGTCCGTATCGGGTATCTCACATTTGCTGCCAAAGGGATTTAGGCACTGAATAGCAGAACCTAGCAAAGCTCAACAATTCCTTTCTTGTCAACCTGTGTTTCAACAACATCGCCCTAAGCGGATGACATTTTACCAGAAACAGGGATGAAAGGTAGGTTGCCTGATTTTCTGTTATAATTTCCTGGTTTGGCTTTTTAATTGTGTGCGTGTGGGGAAAAACATATCAGAACTTGGCAGGGAAAAAATGCCCCTTCAGAACCTAAATTCTGCAGATTTTATTTTCTGGAGCAGATGATGGTCTTTGTTTATAAGGAAAATTAGGCCAAATCCAACATTTTCACAGATGGAGGAGCCTGAATTATTTATCAGAGGTTCATGATTTTTCTTTTATTTTTTTCCTTTTTTTTTTTCCCCTAACTGGTAAATAATCAAGTCCAAAAAGGCTGATCTTTATTTCAAGACTGGGATCAGCTCCACACCAGCAAAGCTAAAACAGTTTCTCTTCATTTTACTCCCTCCCTCTTTCTCTCCCTCTCTTCTCTTGGAGATATTCCACTTGAATAAATAATTAAACATTCATTGGGCCAAGAAAGAAGGAGGGGAGTGGCGGGGGGAGAGAGAGAGACTGACTTTATGGCGTTGCAGTTGAAACATACACAGAAAAAAGTTTCATACAATGGAAAACAAACAAAATGGCATAATTTAGCTAGTTCCAGCTGTTTCAATTGAGGACACAAGGAACACTGAAGTAGATAGAGACTGATGAGATAGTATGTTCCCATGGAAACTTTCCTCCTAACGCCTAATCATTAAAAGGTTGGTTTAAGTCATGCATTTGGAAGCTTTGCATTACTCTGACTTAAAATGTTTCCTTCTATTATTTACTAGTTTCTCCATGCATTTTTCTCTTCTTTTCTGTGTTTAAAGCTGGTAAAAATTATTCTTATCGACTGTACTCATATGGCAATGAGTTCCACTGGATCAGAGTCTGGAGAGACACAAATATCCCTGGAACAAGAATGGGGAACATGTTTATGCTAAGTCCCAAATGAATTATAACAATTTATTATTTTTTTTTTAACCTGTACTCTATCCCAAACCCACAGAAGTTGCAGAATACATCTGGAAGTTTGAAAGAGATAAAACAGCAGAAGGAATAAAGGAGGAAAAAAAAAAAAACAACCAGGAGCTCTTAATGAATTGAGGTAAATGTGAATTAACAAGAACTTTGACCTGAAACCTTACACTGGCTTGGAGTTCTAGGTCAGGGTATATTCACATTGCACCTGAGGAATGCTGATCAAAACCCCACAGGAAAATGCAGTCTTTAACAGCTTGATCTATCCATATTATACCAGTCTGGAGGTTGCCAAACCTTCTTCTTGGATCCACATCAAAGTATTTAACTCTACTCTACCAAAAAAGAAACCAACAAACCAACCCCCCTAACATATTACCGCAGCTCTCGCATACGGTCAAGACTGGATCCCATTAGCAAATATCAGTTCCAGAAAGAAGCAGAACCACATACAGCTAGCTTAAAAAAAAATAAAAATTATTGCATGTGAAACATCTTATTTAACTCTAGAACTCATTCTGTGATGGAAATGGATTATATATCCAGAAGACAACAGTTTGAGAAAATTGTCGTGTTTCAGTCAGTGATGCCCCTTTGGCACTTGAAAAGAAATGCAAGTCTTTGAGCAGGTTGAAGAAAGGATAGGTCCCTTATCTGTACCACAAAAGGGTGACATGGTAGTCCTCATGCATACACATAGGTCCAGGCTTCGAAAGCATTGCCTGTGAAACACCCCATAACCTATTTGTAGCACGAAGCACCAGTAGTAAAGGGAGAGTTGTGAGAGATCATTACTTGAAGTTTAGCAAAGACTTGGCACAACAACCAGAAAAAAAACCCCTCTGACCGGTCTGCTCAAAGTCCTGCAGATCCAATCCTGTCAAAGCAGCTGAAACTAAATTGGTTTTCTCTTTGATGGCCATTAAACCTGGGTTATGCTCCACTGATCAGTTGATCTAATGGAGAGGTCAATTTTCATGAAATGTGGTGGAGATGAGAGTTAAGGAGATGGGTCATTTTTCATTCAAGTATCTGGCTTTGGCTTTAAAAGAAATTGTCTTGCAAGAAGAGTGAGATAAATACAGAAAAGTTTAATGAATGTTCTAATCTCTTTCCCTATAAACTTCAACCTCATCACACTATTATGCTTTGCTTAATCTCAAGGAAATAACCTCAGAAGAAACCAGGGTGATGTCTGGACTAATCACAATCACAGTACAACAAATAATATGCTCTCCAGTAATTTATCAAACAACGCACTTGCACTCCAGTAACTTTTTCCTATGCTCGTCTCCTCACCAAGCTCTATTCGCTTGCCTGCAGAACGTGGAAGGGAAGGCTCGCTTGGGGATGGGGGAAGCCAGCATTCCTGCAGCAGCAGTCTTTGCTTCCCAACTCAGAATAAGTTTCAATCAAAGGAAGAGATACAGATGTGAAAAGGCTAAAAGTACCAGAAAGTCAAAGCATCCGTTAAGTGAGAATCGTGTGCACTGGGAGCATAAGCCAGTCTTACAAAATGCCTAACAATCACAACTGTCAGTACAGTGAAGGGGAGAGGAGTGCTTCCCAGGGACACGTGGCAAGGGATCTTTTCCACCGTAATAATCGTGAGTTCTGTCACCCAGGGATTAAGTACAGGCTTTGCACCCTGTCTCAGAACAAGGAACATGGCTATTCAAATAGATTTGAGGACACACTAATCAAATAATTATTCCATGTCAATTTCATCAGTGTCTTTTTCAAAGATACAAATTCAAACTAGGATATTGCATTTAACCAAAAAGCTAGATGGATATTTTGAGATCCAAATAAGTAACAATTCCAAGTTACATTCACTTATCTTAAATGAATTAAAGCAATTAAAAAAAAAGTTCATAGGTCTTTGAACTACCCAAATACATTAAAAGAACATATTATAATTAAACATATTTTCCTAAGGATACCAAGTCAGAAACAACTGAGTAGCACTCCTCTGCAAACACTTCTGGTCTAGCTGACTATATCTACAAAACTAAAACTTTATGAGATTTATTCTTTGAATGAAATGTCAGTGATAAACTAGGATAAAACTCAGTATGTAGCTAAAAGGCTCTTATTACATACCATTTAACTGTCACCACTCAGTAATTGCAATTACAAATTACTGTAGCTTTACAGTCACCAATCTGAGATTAAATACTTGGTAAAAGTACTGAATGGACACCCCAAAATAAATGATCTCTGCCCTAGTTTGCTAATAATTTAGGCACTGAAATGCCTGGATAAAACAGACTGATGGGGTAGGCTAGGAAGACTGGTACAATGAAAGAAAAGGAATTTGCTAGGCAATCCCAAGTCACAGATTGTCACTTAATCATCAAAGGACACATGGGAAACACCTCAAAGGCATGGACTATGCATGTGGAAGAGACCTATTGCTGTACATTATGGACTATACTTGACAAACTCTGAAAGCTCAACAGGCTTTTTCTCCATATGTTTAACTTAACCAGGAACCATAATCTGCAAGACAAATGTAGTATTTTGGAACAAACACAGGAGCAAAGGAGCACTCCGGACACACAACTTTCTTGTAGCTAATTTAACCTGCTCCCGCAAATGCTCACATGGAGCAGCACATGGACTGTTAACGGCAGAAACAAATGAAACCCTATCAAAACAGTACCCCACTCACTCTGCTGGGGAGATGATGATAAAGAAAATTAGCTACAGGTGACATAACAGCCCAGCCGGTTAGGATACTATTGGAAAGTGTTAAGATACAGCAATGAGGAGATAAGAAAACTAGAATTGACAAGAACAGCATGGAGGGTAAAAGTATGCTTAAGGAGGAATTTATGAGATGAGTAAGACAGCAGCTTTGGAAAAGGTGATACCAAAATAATGCTGCCTACAGAGTTCGGACTCCAATCTGGCTCAGCATCCTTGGCATTCAAGGGACACTCCTGCTCCTGCCTACAGCTCCACCAGCCCATGGGAAGAGCAGCCATCACCACCAGTCCCGTGCAGCTCTGCTTTCCAACTAAGTGTGAAATCGGCATTTGGATTTGAAAGCCCTATTCCAAAGCACCTGAAATTTGTATCTACCATTTTAATTGACTGAGAGACCCTTAAAAGGAGGGAGCTAAGCACAACCTGCGGGTACACAATGCCTGACAGCCAGTGTTAACAAGGACATACTTAGCTTGCCTGAAGAAACAAACAAGCACAGAATTGATAACTATTTCATGAATGAGCTGTAACATGTTGTTTTAAAAAGATGCTGTCAGAAGAAAGATGCAAACAAAACACCACATGTTATTGAAGGGCAGTTGCTATTATCTGGGCTATTAGCAAATGGAAAAAAAACTATTCAATCAGAAACAGTGTTAGAAATCTAATTCACTTTCCAGCATTAACACTATTTACTCCTTCACTCTTCTCTTAAGTTGGAACAGAGAAAACAGACTAATCCATTTCCGCTCCTAGTCCTAGCACAATTTCTTAGTAGTGCCTGAAACAGTGTGGTTTTGGACTGTATACTCAGAGTTTACAAACTAAAGAGCCATGATCTCAACAGAGAAAAGGGGTTGTAATGGATGGGATGGGAAAAGTTATCAGGCTCAGTTAATTCCATCATTTCTAGGGATAATTTAAACTTTCCTATAATTTATAGTTGTTTTTTATTTTCCAGTCCCATTTAGAGTATCCAAAAATGATCAGGACTCTGGTGTGTTCAACACTGTTCCCAGAAGAAAATGTATTTCCTCCCATTCACTAGCACACAGCTAGACAAGATAGCTAATGAATTTGTGGAACCAAATACTACCCCTCTCCCTAACTCCCCCTTTACATGAAGTTCTCATGTCCCACTCAAGGCTCCTAAAGCAAGTCTGTGACACAGACAAAACTCAGCTCCTGAATCCTATTACTTTAGCTAAAATCTCATTGCTTTCGCTCCCAGTTAGCTTTAACATCTGTGGACCCTTTGAATGTAGTGGACTATATAGGGGAAATGAAAGAGGAAGAGGTAACATGGCATCTGGGGCACAAAGAGGACAAAAACGTAAATTAAAATAAGGATTTTGAATTCTACTGACTTTTTCTTTTTACAGTTTGCAAATGCTTCTGCTGAACTTAAGTTTGCGTAAAATCATGAGTGTTTGAAGCACAGGATAAGCACTTTAAATGCAAGCCAAAGGAAAGCAATATACCCTTAGTACTATTTCCATTTAAACTGCTTAGCCACACACTTGCAGACATGAAACAATTCCGCCGAGGTCCTCCTGCACTCAGGAAATTCTTCCTGGGTCACTGACCATCATTTAAAGGGCACATCTCAGTCCAGTGTCCAGCATGAATTTTTCAAATTAGCCTTCAGTTGCTGCCTCTGCAGTACCCATGATTGTGCTCAAAAACCCTGAGCTTTTCAGAAAGGCCCTTATACCCATTTAACAATCAAAAAACAACGCAAGAATACATACTTACTATATTTCACATGCTCTATAACCACGTACACAGGCCCTACAAAAGTGAGACACCAGCTCCCTTGGAGGCTCTTTATTAGGCTTGCATGCCTTTCCGAGAGACCTGCTGTGATTCAGCTCAAGTGACCGGGGACTGGTACAGGAATCACTGTAATCCCATGGCCTCTATTATATCCAGAAGGTCAGGAGAAATGATGCCTTCTGTCCTCAAAAGCCTCTGAGTCCTTAATATTGAGGGAGGCATGGGAGAGCCTTTTGTGTCGGTTGCTTCAGATAAACATCCTAACAGCATGATAGTGTTGGCTTAACCCCAAAGCCATGTCAGCTGTTTCTACTGTCCAGAGACCTTTGTGTACCAGGGATGTGAAAGTCCTGCCAACATCAGAAGTGTCTACTACAGAGTCTGCATCGCCATCCCTCCTTGAAACTCACCTTTGCGGTGACACTTCCAAACCACTCAACACCCACGAGGCAGCTGGTGTGCTATCACTGCAACTTCCCAACCAAATCATAATCCACTCTGTATTACCTTGCTCTCCCTCCATCTGTTTGCTGTGGCCTCTCTCAGGCGTTCGCATCTCCGAGCAGTTCGGGTCAAGGACCATCTTTTCATTTTGCATATGGTAAGCACAAAGTACCCCAGGTCTTTTACCTTCAAATGGTGGCAATACACGTTACAATAAATCACCAACACTCCCAAGGACTGGCCCAACTGTGGAGTAGGACTGGAGTAGTCTGCGTCAGCTTCAAACCCCTTCAGGTTATCTACTCCTCACTTGTTGCTCACAGCACAGCAGAGATGCTGCAGTGACACCAGAGCAGTTTCATGGGCAGCCCCCAACCAGAAGCATGACACACGCCTTGCAGACACAGACAGAAAACGGTCCCTCCTCCTGCACTATGCCCTTGTCCTTGGTCCCTTTGGACACTGCTTCCATCAGCTCAGCGCAGGCGGGACTGGAATCCTTGGGTTTGTGCCAGGAATGAGTGGAAAAATCCATCAAGTTACTAATGTAGATTTAAAAATAACTTTACACGTATTTCCCCCCCCTAAAAAGAACAGCAGCACTAAAACCCACTACTTTCTTATTTCACTGCCAGATATCTGATAACCTGCAGTACTAGCTTAAGTCCCCATTTTAATTCCTCCTTTAATTAAAACAAAACAACCCTCTTTGGTCATCCATGATTTAAAACAAACAAACAAACACAAAAAAACAACAAAAAAAAAGAAACAAAAAAGAAAGAAATAGTTGAGAAATCACATTGGGGAGGTTATTTTACCCTGTTCCAGTACACGTGAAGCTCTATTTTCTCCAGAAAAATAAAACAAAGAAGATCTAATTCTTCTGTTTGCTTTAGAAAGATCAAGTGATGGCTTAAATCAGACCTTAAGAGGGCACCAGCTTCCCCCAAAGTGCTTCAACTGGTACCCCCTCCCCTGTTCTACATCAGGCCAGCTCTGTTTGCCCACTGCAGAACAGGTAATACACCTTTCTCTACTACTCCACTTGCCTACTTTGATCCTAACCTCTCCAGAGCAGGATCCATCTCCTACATATTTGTACTGTACCTACCTCAGTAGGTCTACCTCCATGAAAAAGTTTGGTGTTCCCAGATTTTTGCTGGTGTTCCATGCAGGGTTTACCACTGTTAAACTCAAGGCATATTAATGGTTTTTATGGCATTGTAAGATACTGAAGCAATGGGTTACAACAGGATCTAATCTGACTCTCTTGGAAGCTCTGTCCACTTACTCCTGTATGGACCCCAAGAACTTGGCCTTGAATACAGTGTACACAGCGGCCCATATTTAGGAAAAGGTGGTAAGTACATGAGTAAATCTTTCCCTCTTTAGGACAAGATTTAAGCACATCCTTACCTATGCATACAGCACGCGTTTCAGTGTTGTCCAAAACAGGACTGATTTCCCAAACTAGTGCTGCAATTTATAGGCAGGACTATGCTGTCCATGTAATCTTGATTTTCTTTTTTCTCCTAAATCCTTTGTTTTACTGTCGCTGCATGAACAAGGAAAGGCTTGCAAAGCAACCTTAAAAATATATCGAGTCTTTCTCCAGCACTTCCCAGCTTCAGTCTCATGATTTTTAAACCAGCCTGGTGATTTTTTGTTCCCCAACACTATTTTTGCTTTCCAAGCCTGGGGTTCAAACATGCTGCCTGGCAAAGAAAGCACTAGCCCGGGTTTTGTGGCGGAGCTGCCAGTGAGTCGTTCAGTAGTACACTTAAATCAGCCATAAACCAGCTGTCCCAGACTGTAAGGGAGTGCGCTGGGCTGCTGAAACTCTTCTCCTGAGCGGGCATAAAATTGAGTCGTGTCCACTTGAGGGTAGGAATACTGCAGGGTCTTTTTCACAAGCATGCCCCAGTGATCGGGAACAAATTCTTTCCTTTCAGTCTTATCCCCCTGGATTCTATGTACAGGGTTATGACTGTATAAATATTCTAGGGACCTGGGACTTGGGGGCTGAGGTAAGGAGGAGGAAGCCAAAGAAAATACATTTTAACTAGCAAGGACAGTTGCTTCTCCTCTTTCTGTCACCTTGTGGGCTTTTGCAATAGAAGAGATATTTTATTTGTATTTAATAAAGCCCAGCGGTAGAGCTGCTTATGAATCAAGCTGCATCATGCATGGAGCTAGAAAAAATATATATTGGGATTTTCTAGCTCGCTAGAGTTATTAATCTGGCTCAAAGCCTGCAGTAGGATTTAATATATTAAGTGAAATTGCAGGCCTTTGCCCCTGTCTTTTCGCTAAGACAACAACATACATACGCCACATTAGATTCCATTTTTTGTACATTTCAGATAAGGAGTGGATTAAATAATGAATGAGATTCCCATTAGCCTGAAATTTTGCTTATTTCAGGCAACCTCTTCCTCCCCCTCCCCCCCTTTTTTTTTAATCAAAATGACTCCATGGTAGAATATTTTTGCATTGATTTGAAGGGATTTTTTTTAAGCGCTCATTAAATTTGCATTTACACATCTGACAATACTTTTTTTTTTGTCCCAGACACTGAACACTGCATTAAAAAAAAAAAAAAAAGATAAAGAGAAACCCACCCTGTTTTCATCTTGAGTCATGTGAAATATTTCTCTGGCAGAATGCGTAAAGATCGGAAGATCTTTGGGATTCCCCATTACTTGACAAAGTCAAGTGAAAGACTCCAGTGTGGCTTTGGTGGGCATCAGATAAGGGTCACTTTAATTTAGATGACAGACAGAAGCCACCAACGCTTCCCATCCTATGTACTCCTACCAGACTTGTATGGGATTGTCCCTTGCAAAGCACACTCTGGCATTCTCACCTCAGGCCCCCAGGTCCTCAACTACTGGCTTTCCACCACCCTACTAAGAGGATGTCTTTCCTTGGGATGGTGTTGGAAAATTCCTGTTAAGTTCAGTGCGCACTAATATAAAGCTGTGTAGTGAACTGATCCCAGGCTGGAAAGCAGAGATGCTGGCTTCAGTTTATTTCTCAACTAAACAGCAAGTTTTCCAATGTTATTCTGAATATAAACCCCTGCCACGAGAAGACAGCCACATCTTGTGCTTGAACTGCCTAGGAAAAAGCCCTACCAATCTATTTGTCTTTAGAAATGTCAGCAATAGATGACCAACTACTGGCTTACACGACACTGGACGAGGCAATATGGTCAAGCTCTAGCCGAGCTACTGCTAGAGTACCAAAGCCAGTTACGCTTAGACAAGGATTTTTACCCATCTCTACTTCACGTATTGGAGGATGAACTTCCCCTTCTCTGCACTAAGCCTTTTCTCAAATAGCAAGACAGGGTAGAAAGCAATCCTTCCCTATTGCCTAGAAACACTGGATGCGGGAATCAGTTTGCCACCATTTGCCCCTTCTCACTATCAAGACCCTATATAAATATTTATCATCGTTACCTTACCCTTAACAAAATTCTCCTGACTTTCAGCTGAAAATTTCCTTTGCTTAATTTCCTACTACAACTTCTAGTAAATCTCCCTTTGTACCATCATAAGCAGTTCACCCCCTGCCTTGGAATTTACATCCTTGAAAATATATGGAGATAAATATCACGTTCCCTTCCTCCCCCTCCCCTCAGTCATTCCTTAGTCAAGCTACACATATTTGATTCTTTTAATCTCTTCTCGTAAGTCAACTCTTCACAGGCCTTTCATCATTTTTGTGGCTCTTGTCTGAACTCCCTCCAATTTGCCCACATCTTACTGGTGAGAAAATGCCAAAATGGAAAAAATAGGATGAACCACCTCCTGCTATATGTATCGTAAACTCGCTGCTGACACTGTGCAAGGATCCCTCCACACCCCCCAGGACAAATATCCTGGAGGCTGGTTCCTCCATCATGATACTGAGCTGACAGGAAACGGCGCTCTGAAACTTCACGTGAAAATAAAGATATCCTAGCCTTATAGCAGTCACGGGTATTTTTTTCCCTCTCATTACCGTGTTTCTGTTTTCAGCCACAAAAAAAAAAAAAATGGCTAGACAAAAAGTGTTTTCTATGTTTATAATAAAAAACTGAAAACACTGATGTAACAGAGAACATAATATTTTCATCAGTATCTGTCTCAATCAGAAAAAGGTGATCCAGTGTTAGGAATAGGAACTAAGGAGCATGCTATTAGGGAACAACTGAACCTAGGCTATGTTCCTCCTTTCTCCCCTTAAATTCTCTTTTGGTCCAGGACCGTGCAACTCAGTGACAAAGGAAAAGGTTCTGAGTGACTACATTTCTCTGCATTTTAGGGAGTTGGAGGCTTGGTTCACTAGAGCAGATAAAGCACTGAGATTCCCAGCCAGGCGTGCAAATCCTTTCTTAGCTATTGGGATACAGTGGCTTCTTTCCGGCTACTTAAAGAACAAATGCAGTCAGCACAGTAATGACCTACTACCCAACACATAATTGTATATTTTTACCATTGCAACATCCTCAAAATACTCCTTTCGAATCAGAAAATCTCTGTGCTGGGTGCTGTACAGGCAAGGCACAGAGCAAATACCCAGCTGCCACCCCACACACACTCAAAAGTCTGTTTCGGCTCAGTGCCAATACATGGCAGAGGTGTACAAAAGGACAGTTTTGTTCAGCCTGAAAATCAGTGATTTCCGCACGGTGCCAGCTGACTGTGGTTACTGGAGTTTTATTTACAGCAGTATGAGAGCTTTTTAATTGTCCAGGAATAAAACACCAAAGGACTCCTCCCCTCTATCCCTTTTTTGCAGAAGAAAGATTTAGTTTACAAATCTATCCTGTAACAGATCCTTTGCATTTTTATTTTTCCACCAAAAGATATACTCGTTATTTACAAACACAATTCAATGTGGAGAGGAGGGACTGTAAATTGTGGAGACTCAAGAGTAAGGTCTACCCGCCAGGCCCAAATTTAAAAGCTGGATTCAGTGAGTACAAAGCGTGGCAGTTCCCACGCACTTTAGTGCACAACCACTTTGCAGAAATGGAGAGAACAGGGTGAAAACCATGAAAAGTTGGGGAAAGTCAGGACACCTGGGTTCTTTCATCTCTGAGTCACTGTGTGATAATATTAAGTCATTTACCATCTTTGAGACTCAGCTCTTCAGCACCTAAAAAGCCAGATCTTCCCTCTGTAGAATTTTTGGGAGGTAAATCACATTTATTAGAGAGGGTAGGGTGAAAGGAAGATGAATGACCTGTGTTTCCCTGCCTCTCTCCTCCTTGGCCCAGATGAGGACTTTGCAGAAGTTTCAGATGCATTCAGAAACACATGCCACGGAACAAGAAGAGGGGTTATTTCCGCAGCTGGGTTAACCTTCCCACTGACAGGGACGGCCAGGTCCCTTTTGGGGTCTGCATTTTCTGCCCTCTCCTGGGGTGTCATCGTGGACTTACACCCACAGTTCAGGCTACTTTTTAGATCAGAAGTTCCCACACATTTCCACTGATGTCCTCCTTAGCTGC
This sequence comes from Sagittarius serpentarius, assembly GCA_034782735.1. NCBI lineage: Eukaryota > Metazoa > Chordata > Aves > Accipitriformes > Sagittariidae > Sagittarius > Sagittarius serpentarius. The sequence continues at coordinate 74,848,336 of JAVKLA010000074.1, forward strand.
AGTCCCCAAAACTGTTATTTGGGAACTGCTGCTCCAGCATTTGTGTCAACGGTGGATAAAAGCCTCCATACTACAACGGCCAGCGGAGAAGCCCACCGTACACTGTGCTCTCTTGAGTCCCAGGGATCACTCCACTAATGGGCACTGCCCGGCCCTCTTGGGGCAGGCCAACTGTCAAAAACAAACGTGGCATGATTTGGAAATAAAACCTAGAGCAATTGGGTTAACGTCTATCAGCCTGAGCCAGAGAGACTGTGGGTCTGGGCAAGGCATTCCTGAGGTGGCAGCTGCAGTAGCTGAAGCCAGTTCTTCTTAAGGATAGCTCAGCGTCACCAGCAGCAATTTGGAAACCCCAATCTTCTGATGGATTCACTCTTAGTCTGCTGGATTCTAATTATCCATCAATTAGATATGTCTGGTCCTGCCTTGCAGCTGAACAGACACCCTTTCAAGATCCCTTCCATCTAGTGCACTGTGCTAGGATTTTCTTGATAATTACTATCTGTGATGTAAAGCTGATATATAGAGCAGGAAGAGATGGACAGACTGAAAAAAACGCTTTTAATTTAAGTGAGAGCTGGGAAAAAGGTCAGTGAGAGCAACGAGGTGAGGGGAAGCTCTTTCCTCTTCCAGATTTTGAGCAAACAGCTTCCCTCTGTTTCTTCCTTTTCTTGCAGAAAAGAGAGACCCCTCTGTAAAACTCAAAGGCAGCAGAACTCTTTTGTGAGAAGTCAGGAAACAAATGATAAATATGGCTCAAAAGCAAAGGAGCTGAGCTGGCAGCTACTAACAGATTGTTCAAAACCTGCTATTCACCCAAAAAGAAAGGGATGGGAGGAGGGTGGGAGTGGGTGAAGGGGGAATCCACTGAAATGAAGACAAATAGATAAAAGTAACTGTCATCCGCTCTCATTTTGTGTTCATGATAAGCTCCTGTTTCAAACTCCAGTGTCCCACACTAATGGCTTATTTTTCACTTTAAACCCAGAAGAAGTACTGCTGTCAAAATCCCCTCTGCCCCAGCACCACAGCCATGCTGGAAGGTCCCACTTGCCATGCACAAACTGTGTTTGGAGCTAAGCTGGGACAAGAAAAGACATGGCTCTTCTGACGTACTCTGGGGGAACTCTGGGCAGCCCCCTCTGTGCCTGGACCCCTCACTGTCCCTCTGCACATGTCCGAGCAGCTACAGCGAGGTGGCTTGGGTGGTATCTTGGGAAAGCAAGGAAAGGACAGGGAACTGGAAGGAGCTCACTCTCCACTGTCCTCTCCTCTTCCCCCACCACCTCCATGGCCAGCTGTGGAAGGAAAAACATACCCTACTGAGTGATCAGCCATTCCGGGGTAAGGCCCAGACTCTAGAACCTTAATGGGGAAAATCAGCTCTCCTGCTCCTACCTGCAAGGGCAGAGTGCACTTTTTATGCCCTGGATGCTGAAACAAGAGAGAACACTAGGTCCACTGCAGTCAAGCAGAAGCTGTTGCTCAGAAAGACAGCAATGGAGACGAGCCAGCCTCTATACTTCCTATCAGACATCTGACCAACGGAGACCCTCGCAGCAGGTATATCTACCTATCTGTTCATATTAGGTCATACAATCCACGTTGTCTGGTACAGGGTTTATCATCCTTCCTCCACCTTGTCCAGGCAATATTTGCACTTTTCACAGCAGCACTTTGTCTTGAAAGGTAGGATGAAGTATGCTGCACCACAGGAACAAGAGTCATCTTGACTACAAATGGTACCTGGTAAAGCTGTGGGCTGGGACCACCAGATTTCAAGGGAGGCACCGGTTCAAAGCTCAGAGGGAGTTGTGACCACCATCCTGCACAAAGGCGGCACAATGGGTGGAACCTTTCCTTTGAGTGATGCAAAGCCTCTCAGGATACCGCTGATCGGTTACTTGGTAGTTCCTCACCACTGTGTGCAGCAAGTGATAAGTCACTTCCACTGAGTTCTTAGCAAAATAATTTCATCTTGAATTTTGAAAGAAGAATATATTTAGCCACAACACTGACAGAGGAGAGTCTAAAGACAGTAAAAACTTTTTTTTTTTAAAGGCAAGCTCAGAAGTTAGCCACAGACTTCTTCCAGGAGCTCCCTTCAAACGTCCTTGCCTCAGTTTCCCCACTCACATGCTAGGGAAGTAACAATTTCCACTCTCTCACCAAAATCTTAGTAGCCTCAGTACACTGAAGACTACTGTTGCCATCAAACCTTAAGGAAATCTGCTACTATTCTCATCGAGTTGCGTATTTTTGCTCTTCTTAAGCAAAATAGTCCATATTTTCCAAGCATGTTGAGATGTGCAGATAGCTTTGCAGTACTGAAATATTTTATGATGCGAGAATACCTTATTACCAAGTTTTTATTGTTTTCACAAAGAAAAGACTGGGTGGAACCACAGACAAAATAAATCAGCAAAATTCTGCTGATGTCACTGTTGCAATAATCAGATTTTTATACACAGGAAACACTTGGCCCCTTGGATCTAATCACTGCAGATTTCTCTTAACCGGCCTCACTTTTGTTTTAAACACATCTTTGCAGGTCTTGCAGGGACCCTGCCTGCTAGCTCCCTGGTGGAACGTTGTCCTGCTTTTCTGAAGTGTGAAAGCAGCTTCTTTCCCTGCACACTTCTCTATTATTTGAAGCTTAGCCCCTGGGAGAATGCACACCTTTTCAGATCAGACCCAAAGGAAAACATGTCACTAGGGGGAAAATTTTTGCATGCTTCAAAATACCCTATGAAATTATTTTTAATCTCTGCAAAAGGGTTAACGTCTTCCCCCTTGAATTCAAGGCTCCAGTGCCCGTTTATAAAGGTCATCATAAATCCTCTACAATTACCAGTTTCTTGTCCCGCAGCAGCTTTGTCAATCTGTCCATGGCTCCTTCCCAATGAATCCTGGTTCAAGCTTCATTCCTTGCCTTAGTAGCACTCAGAATACCCAACAAAGGAGGATGAAATAATGAAAACAGCAGTGCTAGCCCCAACTAATGATTTCTCAAACCAGGAGATGTTTATGGATGGAGGATAAGAAAGAGCACAAGTCAGCCCCTCCTAGCCAGAGTCTCTTATCCTCTGGATCTCAGCAATTATGGAAATTTCTCAGAAATAGGTTATGTGGGGAATCGTTATCTAAGAGTCACCATAGATTCCTTCTCTAGAAATTTGCCTGGTACTCTTATTTATTTATCCAGGAATACTTTTTGATCTTCACAATGTCCCACAACAGGTAGTTCCATATTTTGATTATTCCTTGGGGAAGATTACTTCTTTTCAATAAAGCAGCTTCTGCCTTATATTTAGAACTTAATGTCTCCACTCCAAAGTATCCCAAAGTTGCTGCTTTGCTGGAGCCCAGCTAACTTTTCTTCCGTTTGCCTCAATGCACTCAGGACTGACTGGGTCTTTCAATGACACTGGTATTTTTCAGGGACATGGCATTTTTCCAAGCTAAGTGGCACATCTTTCATATACTGTGAAAGCTTTGGATATAATAATTGCTTTCACAAAGTATGAAGCCAAACTAATGAAGTTTGGCTTGCTACAGATTTGTATCTTCGGCCTCCCATGTTCTCCCACCTCAATAAACCACCCTCTTCCGTAAGTTCTACCATGTCCAAAAGACTGTGAGCTCTGTAGCTAATGCAGGGTACTCTGCATGCCAGTTGCATTGGCCAGTATGTGGGTGCAGATTAGACAGCTGCTGCCCTGGCTGAACTCTGCCCACCATCCCCTCAGCAGGGAAATACATTTGTATCCCTTTTGTCTGCCAATTTTTGCACAACTAGTGGAATTGCAATTATCATCAAAACTTTTACGTTTTTTTAAATGTGGTTGAAACCAATTGATAGGTTCAAAAATAGCAACAGGGAGCGTAGAAGGAAAGGGAGGCAGCACGGAAGCAGGTGAACAAACAGATGTGGGTGGACTGTGTGACTGAAAAAGCTGTGTTTTCTTTGGAAACAACCAAAAGCATTGCTCAAATCCAAGCAAAATGAAGGTTTGCCTCGCTCCATTCCTCCAACCAGACCGCTCCAACTGGAGGCAGTCTGAGTGTTTACTGAATGCACTCCCATGTATTAGAGGCTATTGCAGTTGGGCAAGTTAGAGCAAGGGGGAGCAGAGCTGTAGCGTTTTCTGCAGCCTGGGGTGACCCCCTCACACACGGCCTCGCTGAGGAGCAAATCCTTCCTCCCCCTTATGCATCTGGTGTGTCAGATGTCTCCTCTCTCTACACCCACTGAAGTTTCCTATTGAAGAGGAGAGCAGAGCTAAAACTCCAATGATAGCACATCTCCTCATCACGGAGGTCCATCTAGAGTGGGCAGGGAAAGGACACATCCCCTTCAAATGTTCCCAACTACAGAGGATTCCCTATCAGTGTATTTCCATTTTTAATTCTTTGTGTGGGTCGATATTTGGGTGGGTCAAGTAGGGAAAAGAAGGGGTGTGAAGAATTTAATCTTGTCTGTTTGCCAAAAAATGACACAAAATCTGCTCCAAACAGAAACAGACATACTTGGAAAAAAAAAAAGAGAGAGAAGTAAAGAAGGCTTGGGGTGTGTTTGTGTGTGGATCTTTTTCATAGCTATTACTAATGTTCAAGTTGAAAGGACTACAAGAAAAAGAAAATCACCGTCAAGGATAAAGATTTCAAGCTAAGGTATTGAGTGGTCTCGGCTCCCGCCATGCCCAGCGGTAGGATCACATGACCTGTCCTACTCTGAGGCTCTGCTATTTAAGAGATTTCTTCAGGGTCTAAATGAGAACAATAAAAGTAGTTGATTATGGTGGCAATAATGAATCAGGAGGATCCTTCTCCTCTAACACTGAGCTCAGCCATACTAAGGAAAGCCGTATTAGTCCAACAGTGTTTCCGTCTGTACCCCAAATCTTCTTGCCTCATTTCCTGGTACAGGTTTAAAGCAGCAGCTTGCATTCTTTACAGGTCTCTGCCTCCCTCTCCCACTTGCAAAATTACCACCAGAATCGGCAGGTCCCATTTCAGATAATATCTGTTTCTGCCCTCCTTCCTCTCAGTCTTTCTTATCCCCTCTATCAGAAAGTGTAAAACAATGGCCCTTTAGGTCAAAATCTTTTGTTTAAATCTCTGAAAGATGAGACTCACAATGGATTTTAAAAAGGTCAGAGATCTAAGCTTCCAATTCTCTGTGAACATGAAAAGCCTGAATCTGATCCAAGACTCCACTGAGCAGAAAGACACGGGGATGGGAAAAAATTTACATAGAACTGCTGTTCCTGAATCTGCTTTATCTTTTTCCCCCTTCTTCCCCACCTACAGCCTCCATACAGAGGCCACAGCAGCTTCCCTCTGCAGCTCACAAAAATAAATAGCGAATGTGGAAATTTGTATTCTTCCTCTCCACGCTGCACGCCCTGTTCTCTATTTCTGTAGTGGCAATGCAAAATACCCCATTGAGGTACCTGTCCTTAAAGACAGTTAAAGGTAGAGGGAAGGGAAGGGTGAAAGAAAAAAAACCCTGAAAATAGAAGACAGGAAAAAAAAAAAGCTGGAATCATCCTACAGGGAACATATTTCACAGACTTTAAAGGGTTCAAATCACAACTGTACCTGATTACCACGAAGTACATCACTCACTTTAGAACCAAATTTACCCACACAAACTTGGTGTTCTTTCTCTGTTTATTACTGTAAGTTATTGCCCTCCAAAATGCTGACTCATGAAACTCAGCTTATGGAAAACGTTCTATATGTTAAGGCAGCAAATCCTCACACCATCTCTGCTGCTGCAGTTCATGTCTCTCTTACTATAAGTGTCAGCCAGGACATAAAGCAAGGGATTTGGTACTCCTGGTTTCTTATTCTTGCTTCTAACACTTATGATTTATGTGATATTGGGCACAATACTCTAAATTAGACTTCCCCTTTATCTATCCAGTTGTCTATAAAATGAGAATTGAGCACCTAGTACTCTCAAAAACAAACATTAAGACATAGTGAACTGCTTCCCTCAAAAGACATAAGATTTTTATAAATTATTTTTTTTTTCCTTAATTTTAAGACTGTACAGGTTATAAGTTTATTTCTAGAAGAGGTGTGAAATGGAAACTCAGCTTCTTATATAATAATGTTTCTAGCAGGTGAAGCTTTACGGAAGGTCCAAATATCATCATGCAGGTGAAAAATATATACAATCAGAGAGGGGGAGAAGGAGAAATGGCAAATGTGAAAGTCTGTCCTCAACAGAGGAGTTGTCAGGTCTCAACAGTTAATGTTGTCAAAAGTGCTTTGGAAGAATCTCAGGAGAAAGGTGTAAAAAAGCATACAGTGGTTGTTATTTGCTTTCTGAAAGCTAAATATCACATTTTAAAGGCCAGAACTGCACGAGTCCAGAAGGGTTTAGACACCAGGAGGGTATCTCTTCCAGCCAACCCCAGACAGACTAGAACTGGGAAGACTTACTATTTACATCTACTTTACAATTAAGCAACAGTACAAACATAATACTACAGCTTCCCCTAACTATGTGCTAAAGCTCCTGGTCCCAATCCTGCATGGGCCTCCCGCACACACGTAACTTGGCTTTCATTGAGTTCAAAGGGCTTAGTCATGCATGTAATGTTATTCATACGAGTGAGTGCTCACTGGATCCAGGGGGGGAAAAAGCAACCCTTTTCAAAGATTCAGAATATTCAGCAGCCTTTATTATTAATTATCACTCTGATTTACTTTTCATTTAATATCATGCTGCATTTCTTCATATTTTATAAACACACAGAGATCAGCATCTGCCATTGTGGATTTCAGCAAGAGCAAACCCAATAAACTATCATGAGAAAGACTCTTCTCAATTTAAAGTCTGGATCAACAAAACCCAGGAAGCCCTACAAATCACACCTGAGACCAACCTTCTGAGTGACTTTTAGTCACCAGGGGTCTGGATTAGGTCTGGCTGGGAAATGGATTTTCCTATATACTCAGATAAAGAAAAAGAAAGAGTGAAAAAATAGCATTTTAATTAGATTCAGTCCATGGGAAACATCAATTTTTCATTGAAAATCAAAATAATATTTTGGCCAAAACTTGATTTTCTTCTCCACCTTCCCCTTTCAATTTATCAGTGCTAAATCATTATTTTCATGAAAAAAAAGTCTTTTCATAAAAACCTAGCTAGGTCAAACGCCTAGTTACTCCCAAACACAGCCCTGATAGAACATTTTTACTAATCCTTATTTGGACACAACTTACAAATAATTCTCTGCTTCCTTTTTGAGGTCCTCTTCTCACCCAACTGATGCCTTTTCTGATCAGAAGCTGAAAAAATCAGACCTACCAGATTTACATTGCATGGGTGCTGGTTTGGATTTGAGTAGCAGGGTTTTGGTAGCGGGGGAGGGACTGCAGGGGCAGCTCCTGAGAGAAGCTGCCAGAAGCTTCCCCGGCTCCAAGTCGGGCCCACCTCTGGCCAAGGCCGAGCCCATCAGCGATGGCGGCAGCGCCTCTGGGAGAACAGATTTAAGAAGGGGAACCTGCAGCGGGGGAGGAGATTGGGGTGTGAGAGAAAC
>JAVKLA010000074.1:74856648-74868209 GCA_034782735.1 Sagittarius serpentarius
GCAGGGGCAGGGTGAGGAGCCCTGCCCCTGAGGAGGAAGGAGCGGCAGAGACAAGGTGTGAGGGACTGACCCCAACCACCATCCCTCATCCCCCTGTGCTGCTGTGGGGGAGGAGGGAGAGAAATTGGGAGTGGAGCTGAGCTGGGAAGGAGGGAGGGGTGGGGGAAGGTGTTTGAAGGGTTTGGTGTTACTTCTCATTATCCTTGTTTTGATTTGGTTGGTAGTAAATGAAATTGATTTTGTTTTTTCCACCAAGTTGAGTCTGTTTTTTGCCCGTGACCATAATTGTTGAGTGATCCCTCCCTGTCCTTGTCTCAACCCAGGAGCTCTTTGTTGTATTTTCTCCTCCCCATCCCACCGGGGGGGTGGGGGGGTGGAGTGAGCGAGCAGCTTCATGGTGCTTTGTTGCCGGCTGGGCTTAAACCAGGGCAGGTGCTCACAGTTTTCTCAAGCATGCCTTGTTACTCTGCCACAGCTGATCTATGGTCTGACACAGTTTAGGAATAGGAGAACACAGGGGTTTTGGGGGTAAGGGGTAGTATCTGTAAAAGATACTCTCAAACAAGACCCCTTTCAGAAATAGGGGAAAATTTCATTTGCAGTGACAAACTTGTATGGGGCCACAGCCAGGCTGAGGATCCTGTGTTCCTTTGTCAGCACTCAGAACGCACTGGTGAGATGGGCCACCTTATCATTGACAAGGAGTAGGTCTTTCATAGGATCAAGCAGTTGGGGTTACTGCCTCTTCCCACCGTGCAATCCAGACAGATACCCCTGCACACACTTTATACAAACTTGGTTGGACAAATCATGTTCTCTGCAGGAAACATCATCAAGTTTGTGGGCTGAAAGCATTCCCCCAGGAGAACTTTGCACTCTCCACTGCCTATACAGGGAAAGGAGGGACTTCTAACACCAGGCCTTGCAAACACCCCTTCCTGATCCTCCTTGGAAGGTGAAGCGATCTGCCCAGGTCATGCAGTAAGTCAATGGAAGCCTAGGTCTTCCGAGTTCCATCTCAGTGTCTTCTCCACAGCTCTGTGCTTTTCCCTTTGTTTTAGCTGATGCCCTCTAAACTGACAAGCCCAACTTCCAGAGCCCTCCTGGCCCCGTCTGTCATCCCAGCTGAAAGAAACTCCATTCAGGCTGTCCAACTTGGGCCAGCCCGAGCAAGCAGAGCTCACAGATGGTTAAATGCATTTGACATTTCACTGCAGGGCCTGCAGCAGAAATCCTTGCCTGCTGTATCTGGAGCCCCGGATAGTAGCGAATCAAGGCTTGTGGCTCCAACGCTGTGTGTGCACACTCTGCTGTGAGTTAATATTATTGGCTCGCCCCTCAATCATGCCTTTTCCAGCTAGCTGCTCCTGTCAAAGCACATCTCATTAGGCCTGAAGGCTCAATGAAATGGAAATTCATGTTTAAATTTAAAAACAACATATTGACCCTGGGAGCCGGTGATGTCTACATTTTTAATAACTTACTGAGAATAAAAGGAGTGTATGTGTGTGAAGGAAGGGGGAGGGCTGAGCAGCAGGAGAAAGAGGGAACGTAGAAGTGGAGGGAGGATGAGTGGATAGGGTGAATAGCCAGCCAAGGACTCTGGTCCTCTCCACTTCCCTCCAGCTCCATTCTCGCTTTATTTGTCCCTCTTGCTGCATGGAAAAGAGCTCAGGCTTTACTTAAAGGGACCTCATAGCCTTAGCAGCAGAGCACACCCGTAATCTCATACTTAACAAGGGAGGGAGAAGAGCACTGTCTAGTGCAGCCTGTACATATGCATACATGCATACCCATCCACAAGCATGTACACACACATGTGTAAACCCTGGTCCTCCAGCCCTGAGCATCCCAGCCAGATGCGTTTTATTTGTACAGGGAAGTAGCATGCTGCAGAGCATGAGTAAACACAGAGCCTTTTGGAGGAGGATGTGAAGACAGCCACGCTGCATGTGACTTGCCGTGTGGCACCAACCCCAGCCCCCTATGCCTTGCTCTGACGTCATTCCCAGAGAGGCACGTACAGCTCCCTTGCTCCTTCCACCACGCTGGTTAAGTAACCCTGGGGGGAGGCAGAGACAGCATGTCTTCTCCTCTGTGATTACAGGAGGAGTGATGCTCGTTCTGCTGGGCTTCAGTGTTCTCTGCTAGCACCCAGGGAGCCAGGGAAGGGGAGGCGAAGGTGGGAGGTCCTCTTACTGTGTGATCGCTGTGGACCCCACGGCAGTGTTTTTTGAAAGCAAGCAATCTGACAACGTCATCTTGGCTGGCATCCAGCTCGGGAAATCACACACTGCATGGATAAACCCGCTCTGGCTGCTGCGTCGCTGCGCGGTAGCAGGAGCCTCTCAGTGCAAACTACAGCTCAGCAGGAGGTGAAAGTCAGGACTACTCATTTTTGGGGGGAGCATGGAAAGACAAATTTACAAGCAGCTTTGAGATCTTTGGATGGAATCGCTACAAATGAGCAAAGTATGCCTTGTCTAACAAGGGAGAGCTGAAATCAGTTTAAAAAGAGCTCAGTTGTTTCTCCTGTGCTCCCTTCACTTTCTCAGCACAGTATTCCTAGAGTACTGAGCAGTCCTCTGGTGATGTCTCTGCTTTGTAGCTCAGCCCTAGTCGTCTGTCTGGCTCAGAGGGACGTGCTTCTCTGTGTACCAAGAACCTGAACAGAACAGGACTGAAGACTTCCTGACCTACATTCCTGTTCAGTCCACTGCAATTCAAACTAAGCTCTAAACATTGCAGGCATGTGAATTCTTCAGGTTTTTCATCATTTTAACATGAGATCTCCTATGCTCTACAGCTTATCCCTCTGTTGTCCTGCAAATTATCTGCCTATCCTTTCTTCTATACTGCTTACTGTCAGCCCTCAGTTCTGTACTGCCTTTCCTATCTTCCTCTGCGGTCTTTGACTATGTCAATAATTTCCCCAGCATTTTTCATTCTGGTGCTGATGGTTTTTGGTTTGTATTGTTGTAATTTTCCAGATATATTCAAAGACTGTGTTCAAAGAGTTTAAGGACAGATTTCTCTGTCTTGCCTCCTTGACATCACACACCACAATTTCCACTCACTTACTGAACACCTTGCTCTTGGCTAAAGCATCTTTTCTAGGAAGGCATCCAAATGTTGATTTGAAAACTTCAAGCAATGAAAAATTCACCAATTTGAAGTTATGACAAAGTTCAATTATACTCACTGATTACAAAAAAAGCATACCTTACTTATAATTTTTGTCTGGCTTCCTTTCACAGGTGTAAGTTCTTGGTGTCACTTTTCCTGATAAGCTAGAGAAATTATTTTGTTCACATCATCTAAGTTATGACACTCAAACACTTTTCATCTTCTGCAAGCCTGCTCCATCTGCCTCACCTTCTCCTTTATGGCTCTCCGAGTGATTCTCCACCCGTAACACCTTTTTCTTGATGTCCCAGATACACCACAGGCCCTCACTTGCTCTCCCCCATCACCCAGGTGCCCAGGGGAAGTGTGTTTTACACACATAAGGACCTATGGTGGTCTTTCAGACTGGTGTGTAGGGGCCATGAATCCTGTCTGCAGGTGGCATACCAGACACGTCAGAGCCCCTTCAGATAGGAGCCTACACACCTTACTAAAAGGCTACAGAAGTCCTTGGAGCTCCTTCGGTATCCCACCCAACTCCGAGATGTCGTGTGCAAGCAGAAAGAGAGGGAGGGGGCGGAAAATCTGCAGGGGTCACTTGTGAATCCTATTAAATAGCCTTTGAGCTTCTATTTTATTTATTTATTAAGCTAGATGAGGAGTGCAAAAAGGGATGGAGGTACTTTGTTTCTCAATTTGTGTCTATTATCTATTGAAATTTGACATAATGTCTCCACAGTTCCCCTTAATATTCCACTGTATATAGAATGTGACTAGCTCCACCATCTAATGTGACAGCTTAGGAAGATTAAAAAGAAAAGCTAAACTAGCAGTAGTTGGAGATGAGGAAAAGTAGCACATTTATGAATAATTTCAGCTGAATTCTAACAACATTGCATTCCCTGGACAGGACACATTTATTATCTTATTCACCATGACTACTGCAACATTAGTGATTTGTTACTGAATCAATTATTAATTCATATGAGTGAATAAGGCTCTGTCACTTAACTCTTCAGCTGGCCGTGCCTATTATATACTGATTGCAATTTTTAACTGTTTTCTCTCCCCTTCAATGATCTTCCTTATCTTTACCCTCCCTGCACATCCACGGTGAAACAAAATGATGCTTTCCATTTCAGAAATCCATTTGACAAAAGCCACTTGTTTTCCTTTTAATTGTGAGTCTCTCCCCTGCAAAGCTCCTGTTTTGACACACCAGCTTTGTACCCAAACGGCCAGGGAGACAGTCGTCAGAAACTGGTGGGGTAAGACTTGATCTGTGAAAGAAACTGGTTAAAAAGATCAGTCAAATGAAGACATCTTCCCTCAAAAGCTTCTTAGTTTCCTACCATTGAAGTTGCAGGAGCAAGACTTTTAAATGATTTAAGATGTTTGGTCACTAGGATATAAAGTATGCTACAACAAAACATGCAGACGGCAGGTTTTATTCTTCAACAGTGAGGTACTGGAGCAGACGAGCTCATGGACTCAATCAAGGCCATCAACCAAAACAGAAGCAAAGATACAAGGAATACTCACACCATCTGATCTCACACTTGCAGCTAATAAACCTCTGTCTGTCAGCTAGTTAGAGAATCAGGCAACAAATTTGAAGAGCTGGATTGTAATCAAGGCTCCGTCACTGATTTAGTGCCATGGGCAGTGATGGTCATATTTGAATTTTGTCACCCCACTGCCTTCGAAAAAAGCCACTAGAAAGAAAAAGGAACATACTAAAATCTTCACAATATCCATTACAAGCAATTGAAATGACATTCATTACTTACTCCTTGTCATGTGCAAAGCACAGCCTACCTATCATTGGTCATTAGGCAGAAGGTAAAACCAATCATCTTAACAGTAACTACTATCAATTAAATATATTGTAATTAAGCTCTAAGCTGTGCTTAAACCCCATGTGTATGGTGACAGAAGAATGTAAGCTACCTAGCTCCAGGCCAGGACTAGTTGTTACCTGAATTTCTCCTATAGTCCACTGGAGCAAGCTGTAAGCAGCTCGTCTCTGCTTGATGCAGGCGAGGTGCAGCCCTAGTTGCATTCCTCGTCTTCCAGATCAGACTGTGTCAGCTCAGGGTGGCAATCAGCCAGCCCTTAGTGTTAACCAAAGCAATGGCTGTCACAGGTGTGAGTGATGCAAATGTAGCCACCTGTCCATTATAACAAACAGCAATGTCCAGCCCTAAGGAAAGGAAAAATGTTGCAGCATCCCAAGAGCGTTCTTCTTGGATCTCCCAGAGGGCTTGAGTCTGTCCACGATCATTCAACAGCACAATTTGCAGGTAGTGCTATAAATGATGTGCATAGTCACCAAGCACCCCATACCAACATGGCTGCTAAAACTTGTCAGGTTTTTTCTGATAGGAAAAACCTATGGAAACCTTTGGAAAGGATAAACGGTTTGATTTTTTTCTTTACTCTGCCCTTCTCATTCTCTCCTCAAAAAGTTTCAACAGGAATAAGTTTCAAGACAAGGAAAAATGACTTGGTGTAAAACCTAAGCCGAGATCTCTCAAAGGCACTTGGGCATGTTTACTAGAACTTGGTTTCCAGAAGGCAGAAAAATGGTAGTTGCCATGTCACACATTTGAAGCATATCAACATAAGGCCATTCTCCAGCAATGGTGACTGAAAAAGGAGGGCCTTCCGATATCTATCACAGAGAGACTCAGTCTCTGTTTAGTAATATCCTAGCATCCTTTGGATTAGCAGAATTACCCAGTAACACAGATCAGTATAAAGCCAGAAAGATAACACTGAAATCAAGAGAGATCTTCCAATTGACTTTATTGCTACCACAAATGAAGCTTTTGGGGCACGTGACTCACATCCTTACTACCAAACAGCGTTTCTCTCACAGTACAGTGTACATCAGGGGTCACTACAAAACCTTACCAGCCACATTTGCAAGGATAGTAATTAAATGAAAAATTTCCTCAAATTATGCTTTGTAATTGTTTAATGAAAGACCAGAGAAACAAGATAACATTTTTAGGGAGGTGATTCTACATCATGCTTGCTCACAGCTGGTACCTGATGGTGTCAGGCTGTTCCTTTCAGTGCTATCAGCTGATATACAGGTTTCTACTGCCATGAAAGGACTAAAGGCATCTAACTTATGAACACAATCTCTCTTCCCCCATCGTCCATCCAATTTCACTGCCCAAGCTGGGAGCACCACAAGAACTAAAGTAAATAGCCTAAATGATGACAGGTCAATTAGAGGATTGAAATCCTGTCTGATTTCATAATCTGAAGCATTATAAGTAACACAGAAAGGATTTGTCTACATGCGCAAGAGTAAATATTTGATTTTTATCTTGACATTGTCCTTTAAAGGAAAGTCAGAGAGGGGAACGGACAGAGATTATAAAGAGGATACTAATGTATTGAAAAGCAAATGGTTTATGGTTAATGGTTAGGTAGCATAGGGAGGATGCCACCAAGTCACTGTAGTTGTCGGAGAAAGGGACCAGTCATGACAGTATGACCCATTCTGTCTAAGAGGATTTAAAAAGTGCCTTGATTAATTACTCTGCGTGGCATCAATCTTCTCATGCAGTCACAACCAGTGACTTCTGACCCACACATCCTTCAGTCATATGAGGTGGGACCCAGGTTAATATTCACATGCAGACACAAATACACATTGCACTGTGCCTGCTTCGCTCAGAGAAAGAGTGTATTTGCTACAGTCACATGAGCAAGTCAATAGTAAAAGAAATAATGCTCAACCCTCTGCAGTCCTATTCCAGCCAAAACTGATCAAGATCTGGCTGCTTATTTTGTCAATTTTTGTTCAAGTTTTGTGTCACACTTGGCCTCCCCACACCTGCCTTTGTATTCTCCAATATTCCAGTTCTTTCTCATTTTGACAAGGAAAAGGCGATATAAGTCTTGAAAGTCATTTGCAAGAGTTTTATTCCCTGCTTCAGAAACTGAAATTCACCACTCCTTTTTCCACAATTCTCATTATAATTAAAGTGCCTGAGAAAGATGGGCAAGGTCTCTGCACCAGCAGAGCTGGCTTGACGTGAACCTTAGGAAAACAAAGCTACTCGTGGAAAATGTTTGTTTATAAAAGACTAAAAGGACAAAAACGAAAAAAAAAAACCTCTTATCATTTAAGCCTGCCCATAAATCTCAGTAAGACTGCAAAGTTGCAGCTTGCTTGGTATATTTTATAGACAGAGATCTTGCTGACTTGGCTGACACTAGCTAGGAGGCGGGGAAGGCAGGAAAGTTGAGATTTGGGGTGGGTAAACATTCCCATCCATCAAGCGATTGGATTTGCAACTAAAGCTGTGAAAGCCACATCAGATTAACATTGCCAGGGCAGGAATGATGTGAAAATCATCCGTCTTTAATGCAAGTGACAGTAGGGACAGGGAATACACACGTAGGGCCAGGGCAGTTCTGGCCCCTCTGTACATTCAGGCCAAGGTGCAGGAAAAAGAGACTCCCACACAGATCCACTCCGTTTCTGCTACTGGAGCATCTCCTCAGCTCTCTGCACTTGGTGGAGAGCAGGGAGGGGAGGGTAGAGGACAGGGTCCAACAACCAATTTCCCTTCAGCCTCACATCTCTTTTGTTCAGAGCAAGATGTCCCAATTGTGCTGAACCATGTGAAAAAAACCTGCGGAGGTTTTTGTCCTCCAGAATCTCTCATCGAAAGAAAGAGCTGAGATCGAGCAATTTAATTCACTTAGGACCTTTGTGTCTTAATCCATGGAGCAAGGTTTTCAATCAGCTGTGGGGGGACAGGGGAAGGCAGCTCTGTGTGGGCTCTCCGGGGCGCAGGCGTGTGGGTGGAGGGCAGAGAGGGAGGCGGGGAGCTGAGCTGTGATCAGTCACGGAGCTCCCACCCAGCCCGAGAGGAGCCGACCAGGCATTACTGCACGCCAGCCTTCAGGAATGCAAAGCAGCTTTTGCGTGTAGGTCATTTCAGGACGATAATGATAATTAAAAAGAACCCTGAAACACACTCGCACACCAAATGACGAGGGGAAGCGGAGTCTGTGGGTGAAAAGGGAATAGGTCCAACTCCTCCCTAGGGGGGCAGATGGAGGATGCACAGGAAAAAAGTTAGCTTTAAAAAAACCACATACAAGGAAAATCTATGGAAATGATGAGGCTAGGAAAAACAAAAAAAAAACCAAACACCCAAATAAAAGAGGGACAGCACGCATTTGGACTGAGAGAGCAAAAAGACGAAGAAAACTGGCTGAATAACAGCCCAGGTTGCATGACTTGGGCAGTACCTCAGCATATCTAGGAGCCACCTGCCTTCCATCCTCAGTCCCTTCACACTTAAGTAGCCTTGCCAGGGCAGGGACCAGGCTGGACCCTGGCATTGAAACAGGCAGAAGGCCACTGGGGTGTGAGAATGTGAAATGACCTCCACTCTTACGCAGAATAGGATGTGCTTCACCCCCCTCCTCACCCACACCCTGGCTCTCTGTGTCTCCAGCTACCAAAGTGTCATTGCTTCCCCTTACTTCTTACAGCTTGGTTCTGCAGAAAAAGGACCAGAGACCAAGATTTGTATGGTCCTTTGAAATCAGAAGCCAGCTGAGGAAATAGAGCAAAACTTTGTTCGTATGTGTGACACCTATTCATACACATAAACCTATCCACATACGTACAAACCTGTTCCCCTCCACCCCGGCTTTATAAAAGGTTTGCTTCTACTTTAAGGACACAGTTCAGGAAGGGCAGCTGTTGAATCACATGTCTCCATAGAGCACGCAGCTCAAACAAAATGTTACCATGAAAATCCCTGTGGGCTGAAGCTGGGAAGGAAAAACAAGACTCCTGCTCTGCAGTTGTTAAAAATGGTTTTACAGAGGGTGAAAAAATAACACTGGCAACTCAAATTGTGCGTACTTTTAGCACCTTGAAAAAACAAAACAAAAAACCCAGCACAGCCTGTAATCACTATCAGAAAGTAGTATTGGCACAGGTCTGTGGTGTGCTGAGAGCCATGTGTCTGCTCCTCAGATAACCTGACAGCTATACCATGGTTAGAAGCCGTGTATCGCTGCTCAGACCCAGATCGATCTGTACCACGCCGTGCACGCGCAGCGTGGTGTGGTGGTCAGGCCCACGGCAAGCTGGTGAAAGAGAGGATTTTGAGTAAGACAGAGACAGACCTGGTTCCTCCCGAGCCCCGAGTGCTGTAACTCAGCCAGCAGAGACACAAGAGCCACAAGCCTTGAAAGCGTCCAGGTGGGTCGCTGCGACGGTTTTGGAGCAGCCGAGCTCATGGGTCGAACAAGTGACATGAAGATTTGGCTGCAGCTGGGCAGTATGTTTGATGATCACAGGTCTAGATGCTGACACCAACACCCTGTAGCAGTGCTTTCTCTGCCTCCTACCCCTAGACGTAAAAAATCAGTATCTTTCCTCCTTCTCGTTGGCCTTCTCTACCCGAAGCTGGGACTTCTTATAGTATCTATAGACAGATCCTGTTCACTCAAGATCCTGACAGGAAACTCTGTAAATGATGAAATATAAGTGGCATTTTCCATAAAAAGAGAAAGCCAGCTGAGTGTTACAGTAATCATTAGAAATGAGTTGAATTCAAACGTTAGCAGCTACGTCTACAATCGCAAGGTGGAAACAGAACCACTGCTTACGTCAGGTGCACTGTGCCTCTCACAGTCATATCAACTCTTTCTTTACAACTTGAGGAAGAGAAGTGACTGTAATCCATGGTTTTCAGAAAGAAATCAAGACCTCTGTGAGCCCAGACAGCTACTGAGAGTCTGATCTGAATTTACAGCTGCAGACGAAGGAGGAAGTAAATGGCGCTTTATGAACTCCGTCATTTATTGACTCACCAACATTGTTGGCTTTTGGGGAGGCTGGTGATGCTTTTAAAACCTATTTTTCTTCACAGTGTAAGGGGAGTTGCATTTGTTTGGCTGGCTGCACCGGTCTCATGTGGCTAAGCATAGCCCTTCTCCCTTTGTCCAGGTACTGAAAATGCTCCCTTGCACAGCTCTTTTACTTGAAGCCTCCTGACATCCCCTACAAAGATGTCTCCTGGAAACCCCATGCTTCTGCTGGTCCAGGAGCAGGCTATTGTACATGGAGCAGTAGTAACTGGGATCACCCAGACCTCTTGGCAGCCTCCAGAGCGTACATGGTGTCCGTCTGCAGCCTGTCCTGCTGAGCACGGCCATGGAGAGCTGCAGCAGGCATCCACTTAAGCTCTTCCTACCTCAAACACTGGTCTAGCAGAGTGACTCTGGGTTTAAGATCCTTGTATGACCTCAAGCAAGCTGACTCAAATGGGAATCACCTTCCCCAACTGCAGCCAGGTAGAAGTTGGGCTCTGCTCTAAGGCAGTCATCTAGCTGTTTTCAGAAGTCAATAAAGATAGCCAGCCACCTCAAGGGATGTTTTGCCTCACTTCTGGATAGAATGGACTGCACTTCAAGTGTTTCTTCCCATAGATAACAAAGTAGTCTAGATGACTAACTTAGAATAGATAACATCCCAGCTTTTAGGGTGTTAGAGCTCCAGGAGGTGAATCCTGCACCCCTAGTCTCTGTGCCTCACTTCCCCACTCAGGGAGCTCTTATTCCCACATGCTTGCTTCAGTTCAGTTAACGTAGTGAAAATACAGCCCTGAAACTGAGGTCCTTAGAGGTCAGGAAATGAAGGTGGCTAGGTGTCCGTGGCAGACACAAGAAACTGCTAGAGCTAAAGGAAAGAATATGATGAAAACACCCCCAAACACCTTGTAAAGATGCCCGTGGACAAATAGGAGTAATGTAAAGCATGAGCCTCTAGCCGCCACACCCAGTTCTCTCCTCCAGCTCCTCAATGTCTACATGAGGCTGAAGGACAATGGGGCAAAGATCTTGGGTTTGTCTTTGTTGCTGTCATAACTTCATCTGAACAAGGGTCACTGACTATCCACACTCAAACTTCTAGGCTCAAAACCTGGCCTCATTTCCACTGGCCCACTAAACACTCTCTGACGGGTGCACCTTGCATGGTTCTGACCATGAAGCACAGCTAGGACTCTCCATGGCGCAAATGCAAGGCCAAAAGAGTTGGTCTTTGCATGATGGCCTCAAGGTACAAACAAATTCCTCCATAAGCTTTGAAATAACAAATCCTGATTTCTCGTACCTGAGTATTTAATCATTGGATTTCTTGATGTCTGTCCTGGTTTTGGCTGGGATAGAGTTAATTGTCTTCCTAGCAGCTAGTATAGTGCTGTGTTTTGGGTTTAGTATGAGATGAAAGTTGGTAATACCCTGATGTTTTCAGTTGTTGCTAAGTGGTGTTTAGACTAACTCAAGGACTTTTCAGCTTCTCCTGCCCAGCCAGCAAGAAGGCTGGAGGGGCACCGGAAAGTTGGGAGGAGGGGACACAGCCAGGACAGCTGACCCAAACT
>JAVKLA010000074.1:74868309-74898305 GCA_034782735.1 Sagittarius serpentarius
AACTGGGGGAGTTGGCCTGGGTGGGATCGCTGCTCGGGAACTAACTGGGCATCGGTCGGCAAGTGGTGAGCAATTGCGCTGTGCATCACTTCTTTTGTGTATTGCAATCCTTTTATTATTATTGTCACTTTATTGTTGTTCTTAGTGTCATTGTTAGTTTCTTCCTTTCTGTTCTATTAAACTGTTCTTATCTCAACCCATGAGCTTTACCTTTTTCCGATTCTCTCCCCCATCCCACTGCTGGGCTGGGGGGGCAGGGAGCGAGCGGCTGCGTGGTGCTGAGTTGCTGGCTGGGGTTAAACCACGACTATGTCTACCAAAGATAAAGCAGCAACCAAAGCTCCAGGAGTTTGACAAAGTAAAAAGTTGCTTTCCTACATGTCTGAAACAATGAGGTCAAGCTGCGGCTTGGTTTTTCTGCAGGAAACTAACTGATGGTCCTTTTCTTATACCAAGATGAAACGTGTAGGAACTAAACATCTTTTAAACCAATAAAGCAAGTGCTGTCAAATTCATTTCAAACCCAGCAACAAGTTCAAAAGCTATTGCATGGGAAGGGGAGGTGGGAAGACATGGAAGGAGGGGAGAGGCAAAGAGAGAGATAAGGAGTGCTGGGAAATGAGTTGTTTATTAAGGAACATTTCTGCACAACTGCTAAGTTACCCCAGAAAGAGCTAGGGCTGGAAGAATCACCGGAAGACAAAAACGTCAGTAAAAAGAGGAAACACGGTCTCAAAGCCCCCAGGCAAGCCCTGTTCCCCCGCCATGTATGCTGTGACTCTGAGGAAGGTGTGGGAGCAATCTTGCCGGCTCAGTGCTGAGGGACGTCTCCTGCTCAGCTCTTCACGTCCACTCCCACTTAAGCTGCCACAGAATAACCTTGTGCTCCCCGCTGTGCCACTGCGCAAGGGCTGGCAGGGGAAGGGGCTCAGGGATAATGAATGAAGCTCTATATTAGCCACAGAAGCACAGGACAGTCAAATGAAAGGGTAAAAGTATGGTCATGAAAGACAAGCAGTCACTGCGACTGTGTGCTGGAGGTAATTACTGCTATATAAATAAACCAGAGGAAAAAAAAAATCTTTTAAAAATCTAATTACCATGCAGCACTGTGGGTTTCAACCTTGGTCAAGTACAGGCAGACCTGATTTACGCTCCATCATAAAATCCTAAGCACGAGGCTGGTCGGTCTCTCTCTTTACAATATGAGTCAGGGAATCAGCACAGGATGCTTCTCGGAGAGAAGCTGCCTGATAGATAGATGTGCCCATGTCTGGGTGGGTCAGGATCTCCAACAAGCCCAAGACTACACGAGTACACCACCCGCATGTATATTTATCACAGTTTTCCCTCTGCAAGAAATGGCAGCATCTGTTTTGCAAAAAAAAAAAAAGGATGCTCCCAAACCTCTGTTTCACTGGACTTTTAGTATTTCTCGTGACCCTTAGTAAGGATATTTCCCTTTGGTACAGGGCTGTCTTCTTTCTTTCAAGCATGTCATGAAGGCATTTCTGTGAAACTCTTATGATCGTGTAGGGAAGGGAAACTGAGGGAGAGGCTTAATTTATCACTGAGACTTTTGGCTCCTCCTACCAAAGCAAGAGTTTTGTGCTTTGCTTTTCTGAAAACCTCAGTGTGAATGCTTTACCCATCATCCAAAGACAAATAATGACCCAAACTTAGATCTTTATTTTCCGTGCCTTTGCTTGTTGCAAGACAGATTTCATCCAAGAAGAACAGCAGGTGAGTAAAATGCAGCAGCTAACTTTAAATTTATCATTTTGAATTGGCAGAATTGAGGCACATTCAACAGCAGAGCAAAGTAAATCCTAAAGCACATCTGATTCTCCTCATGTGGAACATAGTGCTACACTGCAGCTTCTTAACTGCAAAAACACTTCTGACAGCAATCAAGTTCAGACTGGATTTGCAGCTCCACATTCAGAGCTGTTGATATAAGTGGACAGGAAGCAGATTTCCCATCATGAGCGAACAGGAGACATTTTTTCCCCATCCCAAATCAAGAGAGAGAAATCAGAACCTATTAAGTCAATAATTTGTATGTCGGTAGACATGTGCGCGCACACACACATACCTATAATGACAAATATGTTAAGTCAGTGGAATCTCTCGTATAAATTTCAAAATGTAATTGTGTTAAAAAACCTGCAAATTCATTCACTTAACAGATTTCAAATCTCAGCGTTGTTTAAAACCTGAAAGCCAAGCATTTTGCTTAAAGCTGTATCAAAACAATATGCTTCAGTAATTTGTAAACATAAACACAGATCTGAAAGTGGTGGGACACCCTAGAGAAAAAAAATAGCTCTTTGTGTCATCTAATTGTTTCCAGCACTTTTGGAAAACAAACAGTGAAATCAGAATAACTATTAAACAGTAACAAAAATTAGGAAAAAAATACCGTCAAAGTTCAAAAATAAGATAATTTCCCTATCATCGTTAATGAGATTTATTACCCAGCATCTGTTATCCTACCTTTAAAAAGTCAAAGCCCACTTTTAATAATTGCCTCTTGCTTTTATACGGTATCTGGCACTTGCACAGCTTCCCTGATTAAACCTCAAAGCAGGTAAGCGCTGTGATTCAGAGGAAGAAGGATTCAGAGGTAAAACAAATTCCTCATAGTTTCAGAGAAATCAGTGCCAGAGCAAAGAATCAGAGGTCCAAGCTCGCATCCTGTATAATAAACCACCCTGCAGCTAAAGTTTTGGCTACTATTCCCCACCATTAGAACATAATTCCCCACCATTAGAGCATTATTCTCCACCATTAGTGTGTATTTTGCAACCTTGATAGCAGTGAAACCTCTGTAGCTGGAGCAGTTACACACAAACATAAATAGCCTCATCAGAAGAAACCCTGTCTGTTTAAACAGACACAGTAAAGCAGGTGGGTGCTGCTGTTCATGGGGCTGGTTGTGCATAATACCATCAGAAAAAAACTAATAGGTGTAAACAGGTTGCAAACATCTTTACACCTGAAGGTTTGCGACCTGCAGAGGAGTAAAATTCTTGAAGAGCACGAGTGAATTAATACACAGCTTTACCAAGGGCTGTGATGTGGTAGCAGAACTAGGAGGGGAGAGGAGTGCGTAACTGAGATGCTCTGCTTGGTCTCACGTTAAAGATGTTACGGGAGAGTGTGTGGGGCAGGGAAATAACTCATAGAATCATAGAATGGTTTGCGTTGGAAGGGACCTTAAAGATCATCTAGTTCCAACCCCCCTGCCATGGGCAGGGACACCTTCCACTGGAGCAGGTTGCTCGAAGCCCCATCCAACCTGGCCTTGAACGCTTCAGGGAGGGGGCACCCACAGCTTCTCTGGGCAACCTGTTCCAGTGCCTCACCACCCTCACAGTGAAGAACTTCTTCCTCACATCTAATCTAAATCTACTCTCTTTCAGTTTAAAGCCATTACCCCTTGTCCTATCACTACATGCCCTTGTAAAAAGTCCCTCTCCAGCTTTCTTGTAGGCCCCCTGTAGGTACTGGAAGGCCGCAATAAGCTCTCCCCAGAGCCTTCTCTTCGCCAGGCTAAACAACCCCAACTCTCTCAGCCTCTCTTCATAGGAGAGGTGCTCCAGCCCCCTGATCATCTTTGTGGTCCTCCTCTGGACTTGCTCCAACAGGTCCCTGTCTTTCTTATGTTGGGGCCCCCAGAGCTGAACACAGTACTCCAGGTGGGGGTCTCATGAAAACGGAGTAGAGGGGGAGAATCACCTCCCTCGACCTGCTGGTTACGCTTCTTTTGATGCAGCCTAGGATATGGTTGGCTTTCTGGGCTGTAAGCGCACATTGCCGGCTCATGTTGAGCTTCTCAGCAACCAACACCCCAAGTCTTTCTTCTCAGGGCTGCTCTTAATCCACTTATTGCCCAGCCTGTATTTGCACTTGGGATTGCCGCATCAAGTCATCCCTTCTTGTACACACTTTTGACAATCATCTTTTTTTGTTTGCTTTTAAATTAAGATCTCACCCCATTTTGATGAATTTCCTATTGGACAAAGCAAGCGAAAACATTTGAGATGAAATTTCACGAGCTGTGAGAATCTCAGCGGTTACAGATAGCGTTCCTGTAGCAATTCTTGAAGCATGTTTATCAAAACCATGACCCACGCCTCTAAATTTTATCCTATCTTCCTGCAACCCTTTCAATCAGGGAAAATGTAAGTAGAGAGTTCAAACTGTCTACAGATCCACTTACATTATATTTAGAAGTAAAAAGAAGGGGACAAATATTAAAATGTTTCCACACAAATAAAAAGATAGAGAAAGCTCTAAAAGCAACTGGAATAGCTCTTGGGAACAGCTCTTGTCTCTTGAATAAATACTTCGCCGTTTACAGCTTTCTATAAAAAAAGGTATTTTCTTTTCTCCATCTTTCTTCAAGCTATACACAAGCTTTATGCTGTAAAAGAACAAGGAGTTTGATAAGCTGAAGAATGGACTGCCTGTATGTGTGTCTGAATACGTGCATTTTTAGACGGGGTTTAAGAAAAGTGCATGTGCGGCGTGTGCCGCACACCGAGACTGTCCCTGCTCTGAACACATAGGTACATGCTCGCAATTCAAGGAGTGTATGAGAGGCACAACTTGGTGCTTCATAGATGAAAGACACCAGTGGAGGGCAGAACTGCAGGGACATCAAGAGAAACTCAGATCTTTCTCATCAAACTGAAGTACCTACTTTTTCTTCCTCTGTTCTCTACTCCCACCTTCCTCTTTCTTCCCCATTTGGCTGTGGCCTCCACACTCATAGGTATCTCTAGAATTTGCAGCATTCACAGTTTACTGAGCTTTTCCCAGACAATCCTTCTTGCTTGCCAATAGGGATTTCATTAAAAAAAAAAAAAATTATTCATGTTAGCACTGCAGGAAGGGTTATTATTGCTTAAAAAAAAAATCTACAGAAGCTGATTTTGAGGAAGACAGGCAGTTGTCAACTCAGAACAGAAAAGCGCAGTGGTCACACATGACTAACACACTCTGCTGTTGGGGTGATCTCTCTCTGTAGACTAGCCAGTGAATAGTTTTGCTTACTCCTGTCTGATTCAGCTGACCTCAGGCAACCTTCCTCTGACTTGTCACAGCGTAAGAATCATCAAGTCAAGAAAGTGCAGTGTGAAATTTGGAGAAGTTCAAAAGCACGAGAGATTTTGGTTTGTTCTTTTAAAGAAATAGGATGTGCCATGCTTATAAATGGTCCCTTAGGTTCCTGAAGTGCCCAACCAATACAGTAAAAGAGCAAATGTTTTAAGTGTTTAGCTCCTACTTTACTGTCTAGAGTAAGTGACAAGATGTTGAAGTCTTGTGGGCAGAATATCCACGTGAACAATAGGCGTTGCTCAGTAAGAGACAATCTTCAGAAAGAGATGTACAGGGACCTTATCTAGGGCAAACAAGACTATGTATTTAATATCCAGGCTATTACTGTTACTCTCATGTCATATAACTTATCCTGTGACGCAGTTTTCCCATCCTGGAAACAGGGCTACTACATTTATTTTTGTTCTAGTCTCACAATAAATTTATGTGGATACAATCCACTAGAATTTGCTAAGAATTGTAGTTGAATTTCTGGAAAAAAACCACCCTCTATTCTCATACTTAAATATCTTTGAATGCATTGAACTCTACAAAGACTAGCATTCTTGTTTCTGTTATAACCACAATAATGTGTATTTTTAAAGGAAATTTGAATTTTATATAGTACTTCCTGCTTATGTCTCCAATATGGCACAGAATTAATAACAGAAGTTCTGAATTGCAAAAGAGAGAAATAAATTCTAAACAAAGGTGTAATTTAAAACGTAAAAGGACAGAATTAGGCAATAAGAATTCTACTCCAAGAGCAGGAGAAAAATTGAGTCCAAATCTCAGATGGAAACCTGACCACTGAGCCACAAAGCAAAACTCAAATTCATCAAACCATAAAATGAATATATGTATTCCAGCCTTTATAGCCTGCAACAAGGGTCAGGACAAAATATGCACTGCTAAGTCTGCCATCTTTTCCTAACAAAGGGTATGAGGGATGGTTAGGAACTGGTTCACTTGTACAGTAGCAGAGGAAGGCACCGAGCTACATAGCTAACTTCACGAGAGAACTATACTTACGTGGTTACTGGGATGCAGCAGGATCAGGTAATTTAACAGCAGTGTCTGGAGGGGCTAAAGCCTTCATCGCCCCGTAACAGTTTAAAAAGAACTTTGCTCTGCAAACCGGTAGAGCTTAGCTAGGTAACACAGGCTTTAAATCTGCCCCTAAGTTTCTGTCCCCTCTTTCCGGCAAGGGACCTCCGACCCCTGTGGCGGCATCCCAGTCTTGCATCAGCAACACACCCAGCTCATCACAAGAGATTTACAGCTGTGTCAGACTAAAGGAGGCTGGGTGAGGGCAGCTGCACAGCAGAATATTTATCGTGCATCACTTAGGAGATGCAGAATATTGCTTGGACACTTTAATAGATGCATCAGTGTTAACTGATTTGCTCTGAGGCACCATATGCTAATCAAATGGGGTGCGATGCATAATGTCACATTAATGTCGTAATAAAGGAAATCTCGATGTGTTCTGTAATGTCTTTATGATTACCTTTAATTTTAGATAGCTAGTGAAGGAATGTGTGTTCAATACCTGGATCTGCTGCCTAATTACCTAGTATATAACAAGAACCAAATGTACGATAAAAGGCCAGGGTTTTTATTGGAGATCACTGGTGACAACATAAACCGTAAATAAGTCTTACAATCTGTACAAGCCTGAAACACCACAGTCTGATCAGCATGTGAGATTGTTTTAGGCATATTTTGATTTCTTTTCATCTTTAGTCACCAACCAGGAAAAAGGAAATATGTAGACACAGAGGGATATAGCTTCAAAGCTGCTCCCAGGAGGATTAAATACACTGGTCCAACAGATGTTTTACATTTACTTCTACAAATAAACATACTCACAGTTCTGTCATTCAATTCAAGCCACCCCTTATGCTTACGACAGCTTTTCAGGTAAAGTCACCTTAAGCCTGCTCATCTTTTCATAAATGCTCTTACTACTTCCCTTCTTAACGCGCACACACACAAATATACACCTGCTACTTTGAATTAGCTTCTGAGAGTTTGAAGCAATACAGAGAATAATCTCTTATTAACAGCATTTGGATTTCAGGTTTTTTGTTTTATGTAATTTGCCTAATCCTCAATGCATTTTCCTTAGGAAAATGGCAACTGTTAGCATTTTATAACCGGGGAAACTGAGGCACAGAGTTCCAATAACTTGATTCATGTGACAGCACTTTGGAGGTGGGATTAGGTGCCAGGTCTCACAATTTCTAAATCAGCATCTGAGCAAATAAGCGCTTGGGATGGGGTTCCTCACATCAAGTAGCATGTGCTAGAAGAAAACTTTGGTTGTGTTATGTCAGGTAAGAGAGAGGGATTAGGAGTCTTGTACAAAAGAGGAATTGATTTAAAGTGATGTCCCTGTTATCAAGATTCTCTCCCCAAATCTGGTGGTTTTGTATGTATGCACAAATCATCATTTTACCCTTCTTTTGTAGTGGAAGCTTTTAAACCAGGACCCCGGAGGAAAGGTTTTGCAGCTGAGGTGGTGAAATTGAAAACAGAACACAACTCAAAATTTATGCAGCAGCCTTCCCAACCAGACCTGCTTGGTGGTGACGTTTGAGCCCCCTCACACAGACAGGCTCCAAGGTGACTTCTCCCCAGATATATTCTCAACAGGTGCACATGAAGAGTTATTTCAGGCTGGTGCTGATAAAACTAAGATCAGGATCTGGCCATTATGACTGAAACAGAGAGGAAGGATGGGAAAGGGTGAATTCTGGATCTCTGAGTTAACTACAATCTGCTACACTAGTATGAATCAGAGAAAAGACTCTGCAGGTCAGTGGAGTCACACCAGGGTAGAAGTAGTATAAAACTAGATGAAAACCAGGCCCAGGAATTAGAGCAGCAATGCTGCCTGGGCCCTAAGAGACAGCCAGAAACTCTTTGATAGAGTAAAATCCTGATACGCTGCAAGAAACAACCTGCAAGTGAGTTCCCTATCGGCATCATTAATGCATTCCCCAAAGCAGAAATCAGAAGGCTCTTTCCAAAGGAGCGAAGCTGTAGAAAGAGGCTCCCTGTTTAATGACACCAGTGAATGTTTTGCCTGATGTGGAGACAAAGAAACTGGCTCCCGCTTACTTGGTATCAACATAGGCTGGGACCGGCCCGAAATTCATGGTCAGAACGGGTGCAAGGCAGAGCAAGAAGGGGAAGGGAGAAGCCACCTAAGTAGTGGGGCAACTAGAGAGCAGACTTACAATTTATGATCCCTTCTAGCCCTTTAGCTTTCTGGAACATGGGACTCACATTATAATCTGTTCTTCTGCCTTCTGGATTTATGGAGAATGTGGAAGAGGTGCTCAGGATCAAGCAGAACAAAAATCAAACAGCCCTGGGGATGGTCTTGTCCTCAGACAAGAAAGAAATTTGAACTCTGCACCTAGGCTAGGAGTCAAGTTTTCAGCTGTTACAGGATTTTAAGTCTGGACTTTAGTTCCAGCCCAGCTCAAAAGGCATGATCCTGTTACTAGGTACAGAAGATTTCCTTCTCCCTCTTCTTTTCTTCAAAGTTCATGTCTCAAATCAGTGTTGCTGTTTCTGAAGCTAGTAAACAGAGCTGAGAGGAATCCCAAAAGATCAGCTAATCCAAAAGGAAAGTTTAACATCCAATTGTTCATGGATGCTTGTCTAACATCATCTTCACAACCTCTGTGGACCAAGACAGCACAACAACCCTAAACACCCTCGTGCTTAACATCTTTGCTGGCCAGTTCCACATCACGATAGCTTTCTGCAGCTCTTTTTCTATATATTGAAACTTAACTGTTCCCAGTGGTAGCTGTAAACTGTCCAAACGCAGAAGTTAACCAACTCCATCAAAGCACATGTGCCTGACTTCTATGCTATAGAGGTCAACAGTCTGTTTCTCTGTCATCCTTATTTTTTTCTAGTCCTTAACTCTACCCTTACATTTAATGGTTCCATTTTCCCTCATCTGACTAATGTAACTCATACAATTTCTACTGTCACTTTCTGCGTTTATATAAAGTCTAATTTGCATGGGGATGCCATGATTCTTGACCTCTGTGCACTGCCTTAGTGCTGGGTAGCAACATAGCGGTTTTATCATCTAAGTCAGACGGATGTTCAAGAAGGAATTTGTCACTCTGGTACACCTGGACTTCTCAACATTAACACTGGCCAGTGGGTGATCATTAAATAACCTGGAGATGATCAACACCAAAAGGAGACAGTAGAAAAAGATCTTGGAAGAAGCTAGAAACAAAAACAGACAAGGAAGAGGGATTATAAAAATATTCAGAGTCTTATGATCAGTTTCAATTGCTCTCGCATTACAGCATTGAAAAAACACAGGCTGATATAGATACCGCAGTTTCTGTTTATCCAGAAATATTGCTGCACCAGAGTAAAAAATTAAACACAGCACTTATGCCCAGCTCCAGCTGAAACTTAAGCTGAACCTGAATATTCCTGGGTTTGCTTAACCTGTATTTCTAATGCTGTTTGTTCAAAGTCAGCAAACCCTAGTTTCCACAGGGAATGTTTGAACTTAAGTCCTAATCCATATGAACGATGGCAAGAACACATAAGAGTGGGAATCGTAAATCTAAAGCCTTTTATTTTATTTTATTTTTCATTGCCTGATAGTTCCATAGCTCTAAGCATTGTGGTTTCCGCAGAGGGTAGCAGCGCATTGCCAGCAGCATACCTAATTAATTCCTCCTCGCCTGTTCCATGTGGCTTCCTCACCCCCCATCCAACTGACCTATCGTTTCTCTTCAAGATAGGCTAAATTAATGACAACGAAACTAAGGAAGAAGTGAATTATTTAATTCAAGAAAGTATCAAAGCTTACATGAGCCCAGCATCGACTAGGCCAGAAGAATCAGTCCATGCCTTTGGGACTGTTTTTCTGGGCTCCTCCCTGTCTTCTCATCAAAATCAATGGGAATTTAGCCTGGTCTTCAGTGGGTGACCTTTTGATTCTCCAGAGATGTATAATGCTTGGCATTTACTCTGTGTAGTGTCTTTCATGAGAAGGGCTCAAAATATCTCTCTACACCAAGTCTCACAATATCCTCAAGGGGAAAGTAAGCATTATCCTCATTTAATTAATGCATTGCCAAAGGCTAAAATACGAACTAAAGGAGACTGATCCTTCAAGGTACACAGCTTGCTCATATTCTGGTGAAGTTGGTGGGGAGATGAACACACTGAGCACCAAACAGGATTAGCCTCCAAGACCAAGGTCAGTTTTCAGATCAGAAATTCTGGTCCAGCATGCTTCATCCAGTGTTTTTAATCAATGCCTTTACCCTCTGCTGTCAAGACCCACATAATGAAAATAACAAGATATATTACAAATTTATTTGTTTGTGGGGGTGAATATATGTACGTAAGCTAGCCAATCCCGAAGCAAGTTTCAGAAGCACATAAACCTATATGGCCCCTTTCTCCTGCCAATCAGAAAGCAGAAAGGCTCACTAGGAAGCCACCAACCTTCGCAGGACTAGGATTCCATTCCTGCACTGGCCAGGGCTTGACATATGGCCCTGGAGTAAGTCACCACTCTGTTCAACTCCTATTTATTACCATCCCCTTGACGCTAATGATGAGTATCTTACTATCAGCAATGTGCTGCCTAAAAGCAAGTAAGAAGGAAGGGGAACGGAGGCATAGAGAAGCTAAATAACTTCTAAAGTCATGTAGGATGTCTGCTGTAGCCAGGGAATTCAGAGTCGACACCAGTTTTTGTGGAATTAAAGTTCTGTCCATTGGACTGCAAGGAAAGTACAAAGATGTAAACTTCCCTCTGCCTATTCTTGTCTGCCATCCAGCCTTTCCCTCCTCCTTTTTGGTCACAGAGCTGCTTAATTTCATTCCATCCTCAGTGCTTCCAGGCTTTCTCTACATTTGAAGCAGACTTGATGGCTTGATTGAGACTCATAACAAACATGTGTGGCAGATCCCTAAATTAGCTAGAGAATCCTGTTAGATGCATCATAACAAGAAAAGGAAGCAGCAGTGGGGGAAAAGAAAACTTTGCCATGGTGCAGACCAAAAGCCAAATGGCCGGAGTTCCACTGAAACCCAGCATAATCTTTTTCTGCATAGCAGCTGTAAACCAGAATTAAGTTAGCATGTCACTGAAAATAGGATCTCTCCTACGGGGGATAATACCTACCATCATCTCAGAGCAATTTGCTGCTCTATGTTCGAAGAACTCCTGAGTTTCTACAATAGGCAGTCTAATTGCAAACATTTGGTGTTAATGTTTGATGACTAGAAGCACAGCAAAGCCAAGGTGTATTTCAGAACAGTAAGTGTGCTTTCTTTGCTTCAGGGACAGGATAAGACATCCATTAGTAGGTGATGAACTAACTGCAATCTTCTTGGAAGGTTTTATGACTGTACCAGGATTTAAAGAGGTGTTACTAAATGCACCTCAGATAGGTCCAGGTGTGAGACTAAGTCACATATACTTACTCTGACAGAGTCACTTTGAACTAAGGAACAAGATTTTCAGGATCTGAAGCCAAATAAACATGGCAGTGAAGAGGAGGGACAACCTGGTAAGTCAACCACCAGTCATAAAACTACCAAGCATGGTGTAGTGCATGCCGTAGGTGATTGCTATTGACCGGTTTTAGTGAACTAGCCTGAACTGTCTCCAGCACAGCCTTGAGAATGTTAGTGGTGGAAAAAGCGTCTGAAAAAAAATCCTAAAGGTCTCGGCTTGATTGATGCCAAAAAATGTTTCTTCAGAACCTGATTCTCCAGTTGTGTGTTTGTGTTCTCTTTGGCCACAACTTCTGTTGCCAATAAAACACAGATTCAGCTGTAAGAACTTGAGTGTTCTGCAGAATATTCATGAAAATTTAAAATTCAAGGTTTCTGGAATGTTTAATTTTTTTTTAATTGAAGCAATTCTCTCAAAACTTTATATAACTTGGCAATGAAAGCTATTAAATCAAACACAAATAGAATATATTTATAGTTTGACAAAACATTTTTTTTAACCTGAAACTCCATGAGCAGGTTACCATATTAGTACATGCTTGATACACAGAGTTTATAAAAGAGAGAGACTCATGCAAATCTTCTGAAAGAGTACTTTCCTTGATTGTTAGTTAGGTATTCCTTAGTGTGTGCTCCAACCAAGTCCCACTGTTATAAACCTATAAACAACCCGACCCGTAAAAATTCAACACTGGCTTCTAGTTATATATTGTTACTTACTATTTAC
The DNA here is from genome assembly GCA_034782735.1 of Sagittarius serpentarius. NCBI lineage: Eukaryota > Metazoa > Chordata > Aves > Accipitriformes > Sagittariidae > Sagittarius > Sagittarius serpentarius. The sequence continues at coordinate 74,880,671 of JAVKLA010000074.1, forward strand.
TTTATTATATGAGACATCTCCCATGCTCCAGGTATTTTACAGCTCTTAGGATAGTTAATGCAATTTAAATATATATAGTGACTGTACTGCGTTCTCATTTGGAAAAGGAACTGTAATCTATCAGAAAAAAAGCTAATTACAGTTTATCCCATTGATTTGTTTCTCCCCAAGCCTCCCCTCCCAATTTTTTGTAAGTATTACAAACCTTACGTTGTAATTTTGATGTATGCTGCTAGATAGATTAAATACCAACTAATTCTCATATAAAACTGGTAGTTTGATCAATACAGCTAAAAGCTTCATTCCTCACATACGTATTTCTCAGCTTTAGAACTATCAATTTTAATCTCACGTGTCAGGATTAGATAATAAACAGGCCAGGAATTCAGCTCCACAGAATTCAACAAAACCTCTCGTTCAAATTCTTTAGTCAGAAATGAACAGTTGAACCCTCTTTGGCATAAGGAAGATGGACTGGATAACCTCATCAGGTTCTGTCCAAGGCTATATCCTATTCTTCTATCACCTCCCCCTTGGCTTCCTCCCTCTCGCTCAGCTCCCTCCCTAGGAAGTAACCTCCTAGAAACAGATGTGTGAGAAAACACCCAAACCAAGTTAGAAAAGGCAATTTCTGAGATTGTTTCCCAGGATAGAAACAAAAGAGAAGACAGTGGAAAACCACCAAGAAGGTTTGCCCTCACGTTCTGCGACAAACTGAGCAAATGTGGTTTGCCCCTCCTGTATGATACAAATATATTTCTCGCTGAGTGAGTCATTTCATTTCCCGGATAGCCCCTACGTCCTTCTTGTGAAGGAGGGCACAAGAGAGAAGGGAAAAACAGTAAATAAAAATTACTTGGATTCAGCAGCAATGGGTGTGATGTGGGAACCTGATTAGAATGTCCTAATATAGCCCTGATATAGGAAGCCAAATAGAATAGAGTAAGCGGCCTACAAAGCTTTTGCTTTCAAATAACATTTATTGTCACCCTGGGGAAAAAAAAAAAAAAAGGCAGCCAAGCAACAGAGCTGGTGCTGGATCTCCAAAAGGCTTTCTACAATAACTTTGAAGAAGGTCGTGTGAAGAAGAGAGGAAACTGGAGCCCTTTCCCTCCACAGAGGAAAATAAATGGGTGACACTATGCTAATGAATACAATTCACTCCCAGGATGAGTCATTCAGCAGCAGCAAGGTCTCTGTCCTGCCTGTTGATTCATATTCTTTCCCCCACTAGCATCAAGAAGTCATCTTAAAAGGGTTGGCTGGGTGACCTACCCACTAACAAGTTTGGGTTTGATTTTGTTATTTATTTGCTATTAGCATAGTGTCACCCCCAGGAGATTCTCCCTTCAGCGATGGAATATCCTCTGGGTTATCTTCTGTGGGGTGGGACGGAGCGAAGCTTAAAGCAAGACATGATGCCAGAAGAACTACAGCAGAAACAAGACACAAGCAGGCAGCATGTCTGTTGGTGGGAAGGTCAGCTTGGCATCTACCTCACGGTGCAAAAATTAAGATAGGATTTTTTCGTCTTGAAATCTCATTGTCACTGTATGAATAATTCCTAATGGTTCTATTCCTCTCCTCTGTTTTGACACACAGGAGCTTTCAAACAGATCAGCCCCTCAGATGTGAGAGCCCAGATCTGAACTAGCAGAGTGATGGGTTATAGGGCCAATTATGCAAAGCTTCCTTGAGCAAAATTGTTTAAAAATCAAAATAAAATGAAGATGTCCACAATGCTTGTTGTAACAAGAGTATCAGCTGCACAAGGACTCTACATCTGACCCGATCGACTGCAGTGGAAAAAATTATAAACGTTGTCCTTCAGAACTAGAGCACTTTATTTTCGTTTAATGACAACTATGATGGTCTTTTTAAGCAGCAAGCAAAAATTAAAGTACTATTTTTAAGTGTGTATTTTTTCAAATGTATCACTTTATGGAGATATTACTAACCAGATAGCTGGTATAAACTGTCATATTTCTAGTGACTGAAGGCAGCTGAATCAATACTTCAAACTAGGTTCAATATTTGAATGCAGCAGTAAGGAAGGTGGTGTAATCCACCGTTATAGATTAGATGGCATGTCAATCCTAAATTGCACATTACAGAAAAACCTTTAGTTAGAGAGACTTTTCCTCTAAAGATAGCTGTTTTTTTCTGAATGGTAAATATTCTTTGTACCAGGTCATTTAGTCCAAGTTTTCCCTGGTGTCGTACAATGCAGAATTTGTCTCCTGCATCTATCACATTGCCAATAACACTCCATAAAACATCAAATTACTTATCAAAAAGTATTTAAGATCAAAATCTTTGATTGCCTGTAATGAGATGTCCAATGATGCTAATCAGAGAAAAAGTGTCTGTTTAGAACTAATCATCAGAAATACATTTCAGTGTGAAATAAGCAATGATCAGTATGACGAGAATAATAAAAAAGAATCAATTGCACATATATTAAGCAAGGGCTCTCGTACATTAAATATTCATTTTATGTTTCACATTAACACCTATAACTTAGTAAATAAATTTTAATGTTTATTGGGGATTTCTTAACTTTCAGCAATGAGCTTTTGAAAGAAAAACACAAGTCTATTTAGAGAACTCTTTGAAGAGGTGACTTTCAGTTCCATAATTCAGATGAATACTTTTCCTCCAAGTTGTAAGAACACTGATAAAAAGAAATGCCTCTTCACATTTTAGTCCTTTTTGTTTAAAAGGTTGATTTTCTATCAGCCAGGCCCCCAACTGTGCTTTCCATGAAATTAAAGGCAAAAATCCCACTTGCTTCAACAGGAGCACAAGAGGGACTCAAATTCATGATGTACCTCTCAACCAGTCACAAAACCCCGCACCATCTTTTCCCTGTCCAGACAGGCCGATGCTACATCGCTTGGACAGAGTGCTGAGAGACAACGAGGCATCCAGACTAATAAGAGACAGTTCCCCACCTTTTGCTATACCAGTGAGGGTACCAAGATACTAAACAAAAGCTGAGCTGTGCTACACCAGGTTCACCAAGTCTCAGTGGCAGCAGTACCTGGCTCTGATATTACATATGAAGCCACGGGAGGAGACAGATCACTTGCGATAGTCAAAGACGGGGTGAGCTTTGGAAACTTCCCTCCTCCCTCTTGTTTGAATAGCAGAGACTGCGTTTCCCTGGAACTGCTGCAGTGGCAACCCATGGATTGTACTCCCTTATCTCATCATTAGCCTGAAAAAAACTTACGATCCGCGCTCCAGTTTACCAGTAAGGATTGGATAGATGGCTCTGTTGAAGGCAGCTATATCCCGGCAGCCCTGCTGCAGCAGCAGTGAAGGGTATCTTGTACTTAGGTTGGATGAGCAGACCTCTCTGTGAAGGTTTGGGATGCAAGAGGGCCAAGCAACTCTTACGGAAAAGCTAATTTTTTTGTTTGGATGGGTATTGCTTGAGAAGGGCACACTGTGCGTGGGAACTCACTGAACTGTCTTCACGTTCTATATAAAAGTTTGTCCCCTTTGTGGGTAGGTGCACCATGTCTCCACAAGTTCCCTCACCCACAGCTTTGGGTGGGCTCCTGGGCCCCTGTCCTACACCTCTGTGCAGAATTACTGGGTGCTGGTCTCACAGCTGACACTCCACTGCAGAGTCAGCTCCTCTGGGAAGCACTCTTACAAGCACTCAAGTCAGCGACAGAGCCCCCGTTTGTTTAAAAAGGAGGAAAGCATTTCGTATGAAGCTCTAGTAGTATTTTTCTGTACTGGTAAATTGCTTGCCCCTGCTCTCCATCTCATGGAGCCCCAGAGAGTTTTGAGGAAAGGTGCAGTGACCTGCCCTGGTAGAAATGCTTGCATAAAGTCCTGGTTTAAAACCGTTTTGTGATGTTTGCTAGGCCAAACTGGACATCCAGGTGAAAAATGTAAGATTCTGTCTATAATCAGTATACAGTTCTTTTACTCATCTCTCCCCTTGGCATTCTTTTTAAATTTATTATTTATTTTAATAATACTACCTCTCTGAAGGAGCAGATTGCTAGGAATTCTGCAAGTAGGTGCAGAAATGGTGGAACTAATGAATATTAATTTTCCCAGTCTTCCTCCTCATTTGGATTCTCTGGTGTCAAAATAATATGCTTAATCTCAGCTCAGACTTTTCACTCAGTGGGAATTAGGCTTTTCCTCCTCTATCCACAGTCCTATTTTCATTAAATTTGTAGGAACTGAATACCTATGAGAGGGCTTATTCCAGACCAAAAAAAAAAAAAAAAAAAAAAAAAAAAGACCACGCCAAACGCCACTCGGTTCCAAAGTTTAAAAAAAGGCAAGAAAGGAAAATAGAGCTACAGTACAAAGGTTTAAAACTCATGTTCTCAGAAATCCAGGCTTAAGAAAGAATGAAAAAGTATTCTGGTGATTTCAAAGATGTAGCTTCTTGACCTACTTACTACTAATAATACTGGCTCTCATTTTATTCACGTGATTAAAAAAATAAACAATAAAGAAAGCAAAGAGATTAAATCGATGGGCAAGAAAAACAGATGACAAGTTGAAACAAAAATTCTGGTTATACTGGTTGACTGGTTAAACTGCATGCATTGCCAGCTTCTGAATCCTGACACTGAAGTCTTCTGTCTCCCATACCCTCTCTTATGTATTTGTCCATCTCTTTCGTTACGGTACACACTGATCTTTAGGTCTGGCATACTTTCTAAACACCTCTGAAGCTCTTGAGCCTTAGCTGCAACCACTGGCAGTATTACAGGTAACCATGGCTATTCCTGCCCTTGATTGGGAAACACTAGGAAAGAGCATCAGGAGTGCAGGCACAGAGCAACAGGAAAAGTCAAGACATCATGAAAGCAAGGAGGTCCGAGTCCTGCCTGGGATGAAGAAGGCTCTGTATACCTGAGATGGAAATCCAGCTGCTTTCAAGACAGAAGAGCATCTGGCCATACACAGTGAGTTCAAAGTGCTATGTATAGACCTGCCATGCCAAACGGGGTTTAACTTGTGGAGGACAGCTTAATTCCCAGTTTCAGTGGGGACACGTTAGGGAAGGATTGAGCCTATAGGTGTTTTGCACCAAATTAGAAGCAAAAAAATGCTGTTTGTAATGCAGGATGTGGAGAAATAAGAGTTACCTATACCTGTTTTCTCTCGGTAAAACTCTTCAAGGAAAACACTTTTCCTGTGCAATGTAACAAAACTGACAGCTGCCTCAAAAGTTGTGTTTTGTCACTTTTTATGACATCTCCTGTCTGCTCAATTATTCAGTGGCCCAAGGGACCTAGCTTAGTCTGGTCTTGTACAAAAGCTCGTGGTCTGAGCTGCTGATCTAGAGAAGACTCTTTTATTCACAGGTAGTTGGACAGCAAAGTTTCTGTTGAGACAGAGGCCACCTAGTGCCAAAAAAGTATGATATTCTGCAAGATGGACACCCTAGTACCAGGCTGAGGTCTCCCAGGTAGTGTGGGAAGAAGAGCAGCTGACAATAAAAAAAAAGAAAAAGAAAAAAGATGATTTTAGACCCTTCTGTTGAAACAAAATTACTCATTTTGATTCAGCCAGAAATCTAAAGGATTGACTTATTTTCACGTTATCTTGTAACTGTAATGCTTTTTTAAAAAAAGAACCTTTTTGAAAAGAAAATTATAAACTTAACTTTTAAAAAGGGAGAAAGCGATCATTTTGTCACCTTCAAAGTGCAGCTTTTTGTCACATTAGACATCTTGTTATTATCCAAAGTAGCCACCAAATTTGACCCAAATTAGTTAAGCCCGCGCACACTCATTGTTGAGCTAAATATTTAACAAAAATGTCCAACTCTGCCCTTAAATCACTGGGACATAGGAAAATAAGGTTCAAAATCTTGGCTTAATCACAAGTTTTCTGTAAATAATGTGAGAAAATTTATTGTTCATCATATGTTAGCTTGTCCAGCCCTCTGGCTCATTCTGGAACCCCACTATGCAAACATACTTGCAGTCCCTGAACAGTTTACAATTTGAGCCCAAGATACAAAACCAAGAGAAGATAAACAGGAAGGAAAAACCATGAGACAATGCCAGAAGAGCACATTATGTATAAAACTTTTCCCTTCCCATGCTGCTGTAGATGTCATCTATATTAAAAAAAAAAAAAAGTAAAAGCTTCAGAGCAGACATTATCTCTTACCAAATGCTTACAGAGCCACAAGCACAACAGATCACAGCACCTAGGTAATACAAATAGTTTCAACTCTTGCCAGTGAGGCATTTGAAAACATGTATCTGTTTCTAGATTTTGTGAATTCTGGAAAACACACAAACTATTGTGCATCGTAAGAGCAAAGGTACAAGCTTTAAGCACACCAGCCAGTCTTCTTACTCCACGATCTCCTTAGATGTTGCAAAGAGAGTAGCCCTTTTGTGTTGGTCATCTAATTCTTGTGTTCTGCAAATGCTGCAGGGACTTTAGTCTTCATCTCAGTTCTCTGTCACACCTAAGCCATGATCCTGCACTAGAGACAGTATGAAAACCTAAATATGACTTTAGTGTAAAAAAGACATTCCCCTTTAAGGGAAAAATCAGCTACTTTACACTTCGCCAGAATGACCATATTGCTAGGTGGGGCAGGACAGATGAAGGTCAAAAATTTGCCCAGGGCTAGGACGGCTGATGTACCTAAGCACCTGTAGCCAGCAGCACGGTAGGCAGTGGCTACCACAATGTCCCGGCACAGGATAGACACAGAACATGTAAATTCACACGCTTGGGTTTTTACATGTTAGATAACTTCTCTAGACAACTTATTAACTCATTGCTTTACTTGTTAGTTATGCTATATTCTTGTAAGCAATTGACAGAAACATACCTACAGTTCTTCTTAAAAGGTGGCTTTTTTTCATCTACGTCTTTCTTTTTTTGGTCCGTGCAACTGTTATCAGAGGTGAGCAGCAAATTTCTAATCAACACATTTAATCACGCTGTCTCTTCAGAGAGGCCACTGTAGTGCTCACATAATCTCATTTGTCTGGGTTCCTGGAAATTACTTGGAAAAACAACGGTGTGCAGCTGCAGAAGTGCTGCAGGGTGAATAGCGAAAAGAGGTGCTCCAGCCTTTTCCTCAGCACCAGCATTTCTCCCTCAATTTAGAAAATGCGGAGGATCCAATTAGCAACGTTGAGTAGGGTTTCCAGAGCTATCGATGGAGCTCTGCATGAAGCACTTCACCCAGCTAGAGAAACAGCATATCTCACCCAAAATACAACCCATGCTACTAACACGTTTATATTATATTGGCTAACTGGTATTGGAGAGACTAAAGTCATCATCACCGTTGCTTAGGATTTGTCATGTGAGCACATCAAATACATGTCGGAGATTTCAATGGGCAAAACTGACAGCAACTCAAAGGGGCACCAACTGTGCAATTTATCTCATTAACTTCAGGTTCTTAAGTAACCTGTCCTTCAGAAACGCTTCAAGAGATTTCACTGACTGCAGAGTGAACTGAAGGAGATGAGCTTCTATCTCGACACCTCAACTGAAGTGAACCAGAGACCAGCAGTCAAAGACACAAGACTGAATCGCCGGTTCTCTTCACAGCTGTGCTGCTGGCTACTTGTGAACAAGCCTTTCTTTACTCCACTTCTCTGCCATCCCTCTCTGCTCCTTCCCTAGGCTGGAAAGCTCCCAAAGGCAAAGGACATCTCTGCACATTTGTGAGACACTAAACCCTGCAGGGTCCTGACTTTCACTGGGGCCTGCAGCAAATATTGACGCATAACTTTACAAACTGTATTACTACATCACCAGCAGAACTCCTTTGGCAAGGCAACAGTAGACATTAAAAAAATCACCCTCCGAATTAGATGATTCTAATGGAAGTACAATCTTCTACATCTGAGTAGAATATTAATGTGGAATTGGAAACAGCATCTTAGTGCTAGGAGCCTAGTCCCTAAGTTCACTATATATTGAATGAACAGAGATTGGCACAGCCAGATGGCAATTCAGATCCTGGGTAGGATGAATTGACCCCTGGAAGTGTCTGTGAATATTAACAGTTCCCCTTAATGATTTGGAAAGCACGTCTTAATTTACACTGAAGCCTCTAGTGTATTTCTTTCCTTTGCCACCCGCCTCACAAAACATTGACATAGAAGACACCAAAGCAGAAAATCCTCTCCAAAAACTCTTAAAGATTTGCTTTCATATTCCTTTTGGAGCTGTCTATGCAACAGATTGTTTTAACCCATTTAGTTGCACTTTCTGGACTAAAACACCATTGCAGACTAAAATGTCACAGTTCTAGATTTCAAGTAATAGATCAAAAAGCATTTAGATGCCATATAGTACAACAAAGGGGCAAATTCTGTGTCCATTGACACAAATGTTAAACGTCTCATTCTTTTGCAGGTTTCGGCTTTAAACGGTAGGGCCACCACAGTATTGTTGGAACTGCAACTACTGTAAATGATGGGGGAGAGAAAAAAAAACATGAAATGAAGTTGCCCTTGCACCGATCTATCCTTTTTCCCCTGTTTCCACAGAGCATAACTGTTGAAGAGGGGAAACCTGGACATAGGCCTATTCATATGAACATCTGCTCCTGCTAATTACCTGTCGGTTTCTAAACTCCTCATCGGAAGGCAAGGGAACAGCATTCCCACCACTGGAACTATTAAAAGATCATCTGTTTCTATCATCAGACCAGAAATGGAGGCTCATCTCACCAGGATGCTTAGTAAGGAAATTTAGGAGGGAACTGTAGTGGACAAGGGATTCATTTATCTCAAATTCTGCCACTCTTTCTGCCCAAGACCTTTTCTATTCCCACCTCCTTCAGTGAGAGATTCTGCTCTGAGTGTACCATGACTGAGGTCCCATTAGGGGCTGCACATTCATGGGTAGCATAGGAAGGCAACAAGGCAGGAGTATACATTGATGACCAGAGACATGAAAAATGAGATGGGAGTAACACTTTCTAAGAGAGGAACACTGCCTTCAGTTGGAAACTCGCTTCGAGATCTTTTTCACTAGCCCTTTCGTCTGTGTTTCAGGCTGGGAAGAAAAATCCCAGGCTGCTTGATTTCATGGGCCATTCACAGTTGTTTGAAGCCTCTGCTGTAACTGTTTGTAGGTGCCAGGTGTCCAGGGAGATAAGAGTGGAAGCGGAAGGCAAAACACAACTCACAAGACTAGCAACATTTCAAAAACTTTAAGAAAATCTATTGGGGCCAAACAGACTTTTCCCTGGGAGACTGTCATCAAACCATGAAAGGAGCTGTTCAGATCTTCCAAAAACATCTTGGAGAGGAGCAAAAGTGGGATCTGGATCCAGACCCACTGAAGGTAATAGAAGGATTCGTGCTAACATCAGTGAGGTTTGGATCAGGCTGGCAGCTGCTTACCAGGCGTTTGCACCAATGACTTATTGAGACCTTGTGTTAGGAAACAATTTAATGCATCCATGAAAGTCAGAAGGGTTTAAGGAGATACTTCAGTCATCTTCTGGCTCAGACTTTAGAATATATCCAGTCTCATCCAGTTTCTGTAAAGAGCAGACATCATGAAAAATGTAATCTGCTCAGTAGAAGCTTAGTATTAGCCACTGTTAAAAGCCCGCAACACTTTTGTTCATTATCAGTATGTGACATCAAATCCAACAGAGGAGAGGGTTGGTGGATACTGTATGCAGTATGGATTTTTCATGCTACCAACAATTAATTTCTCCCACAAATGAAACACCTTTCCTATTATTTTGTCAGGGAAATACCAACTTGCTATCAGTAGGGTCTTTTGGCAGTGTAATTTATACATACTTTTTACCCATCTGTTAGCATTAAGGCTTTCTGTTGTTTTGGTGGGTTTTTTTTTTATATCCTCTTCCAATTCTCCTTGAAAATTGAAAGGGATTAGGTTAGGATTAGGTTAGTGTTTTAAGCGAAAAGTCACAAAGATGGATGAAGAGACTTTCAAAGAGATAATACACTGGAGATTCCTTGCTAACAGTTGTCCCTAGGTGGGAAGATTTTCCATATTTATTTTTTTTAAACCTCTATATAGTTTATAATCATTTTTTGCTTCTTCTGTCAAAGTAAACTGGCCGAGGTATCACTTAGCTTCATTTCCTGAGACCTGACCAAGGGTCAGCAATTACCTTGAACTGATGTCTGACATTAGCAAATAGACAATCTCCTCTTGTTTCCCACTTGGTGAATCAGCAGTCCCCATGCTAATCGCGTCGACAGATTTCGCTAAAGCAGAGGAAGGGGAATTCCAGGTTGACAAATAGGTCCCTGGAGAAATGCACCTGTCAGTTACAGGAGAGCCTACGTGGCACCGCAGAGGCAAAAGCAACAGGATGGATCTGTGCCACTGAAAGTGATATTCACAGGGTCATGGCGAGAGCAAGCTACGCTGATGCACACAGGTTATCGGGGCAGCACGCAACCAATAGGTACTAACCACCACAGACCCCAGAAAGAAAAAACAAAGCAATGCATCATTTAAAAGCACAGCAGTGCAGAAACAGGAGATGCACTGGTCAACTGACCTTTTGCTCCTTTTGTTGTTTCTTGCTGTATTGCTATCCAACACCTATATACCATCAACATCCTAATAGTCTCTAACTCCCTGTTATCTGAAAACATTCCTCCACCCAGTTGTCCCAGAGAAAAATACTAAGCCTTCTAAAACTTGCTACCCTTCTACAAGGTTTCTTTTAGAAATATTTCACAAAAAGGCCCTCTTCCCCCCCCCCCCCGCCTTTCTCTCCAAATAGAGTCATTACTTCCCCTCCCACAGTGAACACAAACCAACTCTTGGGCCAGATCCTGAACCAGAACCAACTACAGCATTTCAGGTTTTAGTCTTGCACGTAGGAAATCTGGAACTGCTACACCAGTCAACGTGGAAAGAAAAACATAGACACAAAGACCACCTTTGTGACCTGTTGTGGGAAAGGTGATTTTAAAAGCAGTAGGAGAGATGGAAACAAAGTCAGGAAGGAGACTGGCAATGGGGAGGAAATGGCTGGGTCATGGGTTGGGGTCTCTCTTTTCTCTTACTCCCTGCTCTCAGTAACCTCCTTTCTCTCTGTCACGCCAAGGCAAGCAGGGGACCTGGCTGCACTCCGAGACGATTTCATCCCACATCGGGAGCCGCAGCACAGAAGGTATAAAATGCCTGCCTCTACTCAGAAATCTCCATTAACTCCCCATTTCTGTTGCAGCTCTGGTCACTGCAGCACTTCGGTAGGGAAAACGTGTACCACCACGAGCTGGGGAGATCATCTCACTGACATCTCCTTCTCCCCACAGAGCAGGAGCCAAGTCTGTACAGTTCTACAACCAGGACGTGGCAGGACAAGGCAGAGTGAAACACAAAATTAATAGCACCAATATTGCTATTATCACATTAGCACAGGCTCCAAATCCTTTTGAATTACAAGACCAGCCTGGGATCAGCCTTCTCAAACAAGTCATGGAAAAGCCGGGAATATACTTCTCCCTAGCTGTCAAATTGTGCTCTTCTCTCAAGCAAAATGTAATTTCTGCTTTCAAAGAAGTGAAAAAGAAATTTCATAGGAAGATAGCATTTCTGTTTTAGTAATGAAATGTACATCAATCCAAATTTACTGATTAAGAACAGAAAGGCTTTAAGAGTGCCCTGAATTTCCAGTGTTCAGGTGGCCACTGATGCCCAAATTAGCTCTGTTTCACAGCTGTTATTAGTAGTGCTTTGAGCCTACTTCACAACTAACAAAACAGTTTTATATTAACACAGGGACCTAAATAGATTTGTCCATTAAACGCTAGTACATTAGACCCAAGGTGTCCCTTACAAGTATCCCAGTGGAGTTTCCTAAACAATCTTGGCTAGAGCAACCTTGGGAGGCAAGTTTACTGAGAAACATCACTATTAATAATAACACTTCTAGGGCTGAATCCAGGGTCTAACGCAGAGCTGTTCTGGAAGTGTGACTAAAGCTACGCTGTCCTAGTGGGAAGAGGGAAGAATAAACTGTTAGAAGTAACATAAAGAAAAAAAAAAATCCCAGCAGAGAATAATGTGATCGAAGATTTAGATTCAAAATCTGTTACATTAAGTAGGGCTTCCCCACCGCCACCCCCCCGCATTGCAAGAGCGACAAAAGTATATTCCTGACAGATCAAAATAAGATTTTTATCTCTCGAGGGGAAAAGACTTGTTAATTTCTTGGAGGGCTGGGCAAAGCAATGAGATTCATATTGTTGTAATTATTAATTTCTTCCATAAAGTGTTAAATCTCCTGGTACTTTACCTATTGGATACATTTTTTTTTATTTCCAGTAAAGCTATTTCGTGTCTCATCTTCTCAGAGGGAAGAAATCTGAATGGAATTAAGGATGCATAATCATAGCTAGCAAAATGAGCAGAGACAGGAAAAAGGACAGAGAGAAAAAATTAAAGGTCTAATAGTTCAGACTGCCCAGGAACACCAGTGGAAAAATGTTATATGCAACATTAATTTGTCCTTATTTAGGTAGATTCTCTATCCTGATCAAAGTCATTTTTCACCACTCGGGTTGTGCCAATTAGTAGATATTGGCTGTATCAGACCAAAAGTGTTCTCTAGAAAGGGCTACTCTTTCAAGATGGTATTTATCTACAAGTAACACATGCACACAAACATACCCAGTCTGAATACAAACACACACATATATCATTTCTGGCCACAATTCTTTTCTGAAAAGCAGCCACCAGTAGCTTTGATTCCTGCTAAGTTGCACTCGGATCAAAGACTTTGTGACTGCAGATCTGTCCCTGGTTCCCCTTCTTCCTGAGAAAGCTGTACCGTTACACTCGGGGGATGTAGGCTGGACAGAGAAAGGAAAGGTGGACAGAGGGTCACTTGCTGGAAGTCACCATTACTGTCTTTCCCTACTCTTCACTCCAGGGAACACGCCTGATCCAGGCCCCTTTTTCGCCTGACGGTGACCTGCTGTGGCCCACTATGGAAGGTCTGGGACCAGTAGAACCAGTTCTTTGGGAAGCCTGCTGGGTAAGGGGACCACGCTGCAACAATGCCCGTGCCCCGCCATTTCCTGGACATCTGCAAGAGAAGGGCCACCAGGGCGGGAAATCCAGACTCCCTTCACAAAAAGCCAGCGCCAGGCTAGAGAAGATAAAGGTATCGCATCAGATGACACGCTAAACAGCAGTCTGCCACTTGTAGCAAATGTCTGAAAAAATCTTTAAGGCCCAGTTAAGGATTTTTTTTATTTTTTAGGAGTTCTTAAGGAATATTAAGGATTATTTAGGAATAAGTAAGGAATTATTATTTTTTTCAGTTTATTGAAAATGCCAAGATGATTGTGCTGGCGGACAAGCCAAAAGGTTTTGCTTTTAATCTTTTCTTTTTTTTTCTTCTTTCTTCTTTTTGCTTGCTCAGTGCTATTCATAAAGCATTACCACCTAGGGACAGGTTGCAAGGGGTCCAAATGTGATGATAGTTTCCATATCACTACCTGAGACTAGGAGAGGCCAAGGGGGAATGTACTTCCTACCAAGCTTAATATTTTCAAAGAACAATGCCCGTTACAAACCCACAGTGCCGCTGGGCCCCGAATTCTCCTTTTATTAAGAATCGGTCAATGCAGATCCACCTTGGGAAAAATCAGTCTCCAAGCCTCAGCCACGAGTCTTTCTCAGAAAAGGGGGTTCTTGCCATGCCTTTGTGGTTCCCTCCTTTGGCCTCACTGCAGCAGACCAGGATGTTAATTGGAAAAGCATGGCTAATTAAAACCAGAGAGGCAAAAGAAACTGTGGGGGGAGTGGAGGGGGAAAAAAAAAAAAAGGTAAATTCAAGCACATAATAAAGAACATTTCTGCCCTGCTGTTCCTAGGAGGGATCTCATAACAGTGGTGCAACAGCCCAGAGGCTACAAGGAAAAAATTAAGCTACTGTGTATAACAATGAAAACATCAAACCCTTTGTGTACCATCAAAATGGAAACCAAGAAATAAAGTTAAGATGCTGAACATGTGTTTGAGGAGCACCGAAGCATGCGGCATGTATTTGACTTCCACCTTTTGGGGAGTGCAGGGAGGCATGACTGAGATCTGCTAAATCCAGTGATGGCCGAATGCTCCGCAGGTGCATACAGCTCCAGTCAGGGCACAAACCCTGAAGTTCAGACACGCAGATTTTGAAGGGTCGTCCCACCAGGCAAACACTCTGCCTCCCTTTCTGCTGGAGAGAAGTATCCGTCATCTCTTGGGAGAAGGTGTCATAACCTTTCTCAGTGAGGATGCTTAGAGATGCTGTATGTGCTCATCCTTCAACTAGCCTAGGTCCCATCCACCACAGCAGGGAAGTGCCTTTGCATGCAAGAAAGTCACATAAGACCCAAAGTTTCTAAGAAAGCTCTCCTCACAAATGTGGCATCCCAGTTCCTCACAGCCTCTAATGCACTGGTGTATACAACAGCTTGCTGATGGAGAAGGGCAATCAGCAAAGCCCCGATAAAGCGAGTATCAAGATTTAAAAGGTAAGAATAGAGATGCTTTTTCTCCTCTCTAATTAAAGACCTTTTTTGTGCTTGAACTTCTCTAAGAATGATAAGGCCAAGCTAAATCTCAGGTGATGCTGAAACTTTTCTTTTTTGTCCAGCAAGTCAAAGGGGCAGAAAGAGGCAATGAGACGGCCAGGATTGACTCTTTCATTTCCCTCCTTGCACATCACCTCCTCCCTTTCCTGCGGGGGAGTTTCACATCTCCTGCAGAGTCCCCAAGTGCCCCCACTGCTGTCAACCCCTTTGCCGGCTCCATGCAGAGCTCACTGTGTTTCCTGCAGGTCACTGGATTCTCTATATCCCAACCTGCACACGCGAAAGAAGAGCTTGTGGCAGCAAATATGGACAAGGTCGTATTCCTGACCACTCCGATTTCCGCAACCCAGAGGTGACTGCCTCCTTCAGTAATACAGCTTGAGACTCATTTTAAGGCCATTCAGACAAAAGGAAATTTAAAATTTCCAAGTAAATCCAAAGCCTGTAGGAATATATTCAAGTCCCTCAATAAACAGGTGGGAAAGACTGTTTTTCCCTTACAAGACCACTTTCGTTTCAGCTGAGAGAGAGATCTGAGTATTTGAAACACACAGAAAATACCTAAAGGAAAACTCAATGTACAATTCACTTCCCCCCCCCTCAAGTTAACTGTTGTTATTAGCTTAAAAAATTACCTCATTAATTGGCTGCAAGGAGGAACACCATTCACAAGACATTCAGCTACTGGGGGTAGGAAAAAAAAAGAAAGATAAAGAAATATATATTGAGAGCCTGAACACTCTTTTGCATCACAGCAGGCCTGGGGGTGGGAAGGTATGTTAACTTTGAGCATTTCTGTCCCCCCCCGCCCTCCCCAGTCAAACCACCCTTCCCAACCTGCTTCATCAGCTTAGAAAGAGTTCCTGTTTCTAAGGGATTTTGACCTCACTCCCTCTGCTTCCTCATCAGAATCCCAGTAAGTGTGATAAGACCTTAAGGACAAAGAGAGGAAAATAAATAAATAAATAAAAGGAGGCAAGGACAATGGCAGAGCGGCCAGTGTTAATGTCACCATATAAAGGGTCTGTCAGCATTTCCATTAGAAACTCCTATTTTCAAAGGTTTATAACTTGGCCATAAAAATTCACTCTGAGCAGCAGCTGGAAACTTGGCAAACAAGATCTCACTCAGCTTCAATTGATTTTTCTTTTTCTTTCCTCCTGTTCCCCAACCACATTCATCCTCTAGCTTTTGCACACACTCCACCCCCCACCCTCCGCCCCTTTTCTTTTCTTTTCCTTCTAGACAGCAAGTTTGGGTTGATTTAACCAAAGGAGTGGAAGGACAGGCATCCTGCCACACATTCTCAGATGCATTAACACTGCTCACATTTTGCCTTTTCTGGTTCCTAGTGCTTTGTTTACAGGGCCTGCAATATTTCGGGGCTTTTGCTTTGCTTCGAGATATCTTGAATAACGCATTCTCCAAAATTTTCAGGACAGAGCTCTACTTTGGGATGGCTGCACTGCAAGTACCGTGTGTCAATATGCCAAAACCCCCAAATTCTTTGAAGAGAAATAATTCATTAAAAAGAGAGAGGCACTCATCATGAAAGCACATGTTGCAGTCAGTCCTTTGCGGCATGTGAAGCCTGGTCAGAAATGTCAGGATAACTCCGTTAGAAATAGGAAATGCTGTATCTCCTGGTCTGTGCTGGTTTTGACCTACCAAATCCCTTCTCCTGTCATACGAAGAGCTCATCTACATGGGATGTTTAAGTGAATGTGACAGCAGCCATCTTGGCTGACACTTGAGACTAAACTGGAGACTCTAAGCATGACGCTGCACAACTTGAATTCAATTGCCAAGGCGGACGGACCAGGCAGGGAGAGGGGACGCATAACATATGCTGAACAGCAGGAAGGCAGCTCTGTAGGTGTAAGGAATGACTTGAATTAAATGCAGTTTCCCCTGGTACAAGTCACTCCCCCAACAGCAGCTCCAAGTATTCGCAAATAAAGACAGGGAGAGGAAGGAGGAAAGGGAAATAGGTGCATCAGTATCACTGGACAGGGAAATTTTAAAAGAAATCCCACTGAAGGTAGGTTTTGAGTTGATACCAAGCAAACAAACATGGTGAAAGCAGAGCAAGGAGACTGAAAAGTGAGGCACAAAGGGCTGAGAGTTCAGGTTCAGAAACATCCCAGTGTTTGAGTTGCTTCTCTGAACTGCCTGAATCAGCAAAAAGGAGATGATGGCGGGGAGGCAGTGGCCTCCATCATAAGATTTTCCATTCCAGTTTGCATTGGCAAGAGCATAAACTCGTACACAAAATAAAAGCAAGAGAGAGATTAAATGAGGAGGAAAAAAAAGACAAAATATTAACAGCGTGAGTTTTGGGTCATCACATATCGGGATGTGGTGGGGATTATATTCATGCCTGCACACTGGGTGTTTGAATCCCACTGAAGGTTTTCTTTTTTTCCACTGCATGTCACAATATAATTCAAGCTGGACAAAATGAGGTGACAAGACCAAAATAGCCACAGTGTGTATTATGGATCATCTGAAATATTCAGTACACTCTTTCTATTTTTGCATTAATCTAAGCAAAATAAACAATTATATTAGAAGGGCATAAGGAAATTACATCAGTACGGAAGTAGCCTCTTTATATCATGATCTCATTTTTCAGACTCTGCACACAGAATTATCTTTAGAGTGACACATCTCCCTCTGCTTTCTGTTTTGCACATACTAAACTGCCTAAGAAGAAATTTAGGGCAGTGTCTCTGTATTCCTCCAAGTATTCTATATCTCTGCATCAGTTAAACATGAGAAGTGAGTACAGATGCACACAGTTCAAAACGGAATCCAAGCTCTGTCAAAATTCATAGTCCGGGATTTTTATCCAAATTCCATACAATCATGTTTTGTCAATGACCTAAGATGTAAGCCTACTTGCTCAGTGGCTTGGGGTTTATCCAATAGAACATATGAGCTCACCTAACTCAAACTTGTATGTTTCAATTACCCCACATGCAACTAAGATAGTGTCCTGGTTTCGGCTGGGATAGAGTTAATTGTCTTCCTAGTAGCTGGTACAGCGCTGTGTTTTCAGTGTGGTA
>JAVKLA010000074.1:74905261-74988348 GCA_034782735.1 Sagittarius serpentarius
CAAAGAATGGTTTCGGTTGGAAGGGACCTTAAAGATCCTCTCGGTCCAACCCCCCTGCCACTGGCAGGGACACCTTCCGCTAGACCAGGCTGCTCAAAGCCCCGTCCAACCTGGCCTTGAACTTTTCCAGGGCGGGGGCATCCACAGCTTCTCTGGGCAACTTGTTCCAGTGCCTCACCGCCCTTCCCTGGGAAGAAAACTGAAGCAGAAATGGGAAAAGGGATAATCCCTCTGGGCCTCCCCCAAAATTTCAGAGGACACAATGCTCTCTGAAAGGTTTTATTGTGAGATGACATTTTTACATTAAACCCACTCTTTAAAACCAAAAATTATTTTCAGAAAAAAATTATTATTCTTTTTACTGAGCACTGAATGTGTGTTATTTTGTCTCTGAAGGCTTCTCACATATTAACTTAGAGCTTTTTGCATCATCCTTTCCTAGGAACCTATGCTTCTAATTTCCACTCCTCTCTCTCCTCCTCCCCCTCCTTTAATTTTATTATTATTTTTTTCTTTCATTTCATAAGCTCTCAGCTTTTTAATATGAGAGCCTTTTATTTCTATAAAACTGCAGCTGCTTTCATTTAGTTTTATGGATTTAATGTATTTAGAGGTTCCAAGAGAAGCTTGGAGCTGGCGGTATTATCCAGACGTTTGCTGCTTAGTGCCTTTTCTAATGACAAGACTTATCTGATTCAGAACATTTCATATCTGTAGAAAAATTAATTCTCTCTCCCTTTGTCTTTAGGCCTCAAGATTTAATTTGTTCAGGGGATTCTTTCAAGCACTTTTTTTTTTCCCCTTTGCAGATACCCTGATGACTTACTTCCAATGCTGAAGTTGTTCTTCCTGCTGGCATTTCAGTCTGAACCATTTTCAACTTGGTACTTATGTGCTTTCCCATCACCATGGCATTTGAGCTCCTTTCAGTATTTAATGTATTTTGTCCTGCTCCGTGATGTAGAGGATGCTATTCTCACCATTTTACACACACGGAAATGAAGCAAAGAGGGAACTAGAGCTCATATCTACAATTGATCCATATTGATTTCAATATGAGCTACGCATCTAAAATACTCTCCTGAACGTTACCTTAAGTAATTTACTCAAGGTCAAAGAGGAAGTTTGCTGAAGGAGTGGAAGTGAACTTGGGCATGATATTTAAGGTCACCATCCTTTCAAAATACATCCCAGTCTATGGTCTGGTGTCCCTGTTCATGGCAAGCCAAAGAAACTTGTCCATCAAAGAAAACTGGTCAATGCACAGATGAAACTTTTTTGGACATCGACCTCAGTACTGAGAAGCACAGTAAGAGAAGTTGCGTAATGTAAGACAGTTCCGGGCATGAAGCTAGATGAGCTAAAACTGTCCTGTGCTGGTTGCAGCACATGAGGAAGCCTATCAACATTCACAAAAACCAGGGTTCTTTTCATGGGTTTGATCATTAGACAAGTATATTCATTTAAGACTACTTTGTCCTCTCATCAGAGTAACCCAAGGACAGCAGCGGGATGCTAAGGCATGGACCAAGACTTTGCAATTACTGAAACACCAATTTAGTTATCACTTGCTATTACTCTGTCACCTCTGTAGCACAGGAGAAAACTGCACCTGTTCAGAAGCACAGTTATTATCCATATCTATTTTCTATATTTCATCTCTCTACTTTTTGTCCTCTGCAATAACTCCTGAGGACCTTTAGAAGGCCTCATACTAGCCTTCCTCTTCACCCCATCTATTAACCTGATCAGCAATGAAAAAGTTCATTGCAATATTCATCCATCATTTTTAGGCTTTATGGTTAATATCTTTTAATACTTTTATGGGGAATTCATGCCTTGCAGAAGCACCACTTCTAATCACTTAGGACAGTTCACTGTCTGTCTTGGTTAAACTCTTCCTGCATTTTTCTTGCAATATTAGGAACTAGACTGGAGATAGTGGAGGTTCCTTATGAACCATTTTCAGATATTTATTTTGCCAACCCTGTTAAAAAAAATAAATAAAATCACCATACATATATTTAAACCTTATTGGTTTTGCAATCTAAGCCTGAAAAAGTGTATATTAAAAATTGACAATGAAAGCAGTTATAATTAGATCTGAATTTAAATTTCTGAAGTTGTGAAATGTCTGCAAAAACAGTAGTGAGGAAAAAAAGAAACCAGCCTTAGGATCAGACAATAAACTTTCTCCAAAATCATCAAAACTTTTCTGTCTGTCTTTCAAGCAAGCTACCTGTGTCTCTGCCTCTTCAGAAAAACGGAAACCATACCAAGGTTTGAATTTGGGAGTGACTGGGACGGGGACTGGGTCTAGAGGTCAGAAGATAGAAAACAACAGAAACAGCAAAATAAATTTCTGTGCCTTCCCTGCCCCTGCCCCCGCCCCCCCACCCCCCCTTAAGTCTTCTGGAAAGCTAATCTTTAAAAATACTAAGAACAGATTCTGACTGAGAAGGAAATACATTCTCATGGTTTTGTTTCCATTTGTTTAAAGATCTGGGAGGAAAAAACCCAAACCCCCTACTGTCAAAAACCTATCATCCCTTTAAAAACTCATGTTTATGAGGCATTCAATAAAACCAAGAGGAAAAGATTTGATACTTTGCTGAAGAACAAAACCACAAAAAATACCTTCAGGTATATGTACCATAAGGAAGCTAAACGGCACCCCTCGAACCCTATTATATGCATACCCATGCACCTATTTTCAAGACTTTTGATGGGAAAACTCATAAAAAGGTTGTACGGTATCAGTTGATAGAGGCAGGCCAGTTATAACTGCAAGTGCCACCATCCCTGAAACAGGAGAAAGGACAAGGAATAGGTATGAGGCTGGCTCTGTATTTCCCACTTGAGTCCCACAACACTATTAAATATGTATCTTAAATGCCTCACTGACCACTGAAGAAAGATTGTGCTAGGTGCTGCACAGAAGCAGACAGCATCTTTAAGAGCTTACAACCCAAAGAGGTACGACAGAAAAAGGAGGTGCCAGCAAGCAGCTTTTCAAAGACCACAGCCAAAAGGCCAAGCAAAAGCTGAAGTGGAAGCAAAAGCCAGCTTTTCAGTCCAGGGGAGCCCTTGAGTAAGGCGTTGAGAGAGATGGTGCCTCTCTAGCTGCTCGGTCTGCACGTGGGCACCTTCCCTGCGCGCACACAGGTTTGGGGAGAACCTGCAGAGAGAAGTGCTGCCCCGGGTAGTCTGGAGATATGAACGGCAGAGGACTGTTCTCCAGCTTCAGGGTGAGACACACAGGCGTCCCTTCCCTGGAAACCCACCCGACTAACACAACCGTCGCTCTTCAGGCCAGTGCTTTGCCGTTCCCTTGTGCAGGGTCCGGAGGACAGGGAGGTTTTTCTCACAGGGAGAAGCCATGCAGCTGGGATGGTGGGTCACAGCAGTGGGTGCTCCTGCACCGTGCAGCTCCCCAGCTCCTCTGCAAACACATCCTCCCTTGTTTAACTCCCCAACAGAGCTGCACACAGAGTTGAACTCCGTACGCTCCATTTCATATCCCTTCCCTTATAAACCTTTATTAAGGCTTTATGTTACACAACTATCACCGATACAAAACTATTGCATTTAGGCTTCCAGGCGACCGAGTGCATTAAAACTCGTTGCGTGGAATGGCAGGAACCAATTCCTCATTTTTACTGGCTGGGAACTGAACCTTAATAGGCCACAGAGCACAAAACTCATAAACCACCAGAGTAAGGGGAGGAGGAGAGAGGGGGAATAAGGAGGGAGGAGGGGGAGAAGTTTGTTGCTGAGGTTATGAAATTATAACAGAAGAAAACAAAAGATGTGAAGCAGGGCGTGGCGAAGAATTCTCTACACGCACGGCGGAGTTAACCTTGCCACCGATGCCCCGCAGCTGGAGGGGAAACAAATAAAACGGGACCATGCTCTTAACAGAAGGAAGCGTCGCTCCTTGACACTGGAATAGCAGCAACCTTCATCTCCAGCCCTCGTGCTCCTCGGGAGAGGCTGGGGACGGCTGGCTCAGGCACGAGTTGCCTTTGCCTACAAACCGGCGCGAAGTCCGTCCGTCAGCTTGGCCTGCAGTCGCTTCATCCCGCCTTCCCCCCTTCTCCATGCGCGGGCCAGGGTCTCCGAGCTCCTTTGTCAGACTTCAGCTCCATCCACCGCTAAACCCATCCAAAGAACGCGCTTGCTCCCATACCGACTGCAGGTAGTGTGATGGTTCGCAGCTTCGGGTAGTTCATCCCGTCCCCCTTCACCTTATTCTGCTTTTGCAGCCCCTCGTTGCGAAGCCCTCGGAGGAGGGATCACCTGCTTTGAGAAGACACTTAACCCAACAGATTCACCTAGGAGGAGGCGCCGGATACTCCTGCAAGCACGCACATCTCTTTCTGCCCGGCTAGGATGTTAAAATGTCCGTTTCTGCTGATGGAAACACATTCTGGGTGCAAGGATGTATTTAAAGCAGGACGTGGGATAAAGCAAAAAGAAAAACACAGTTGGAAGCTAATTTCTAAGGACTGCTCACCCCGGTATATATCAGGTGCTGTAAATGCAGAAACAATTCTGCGGATTGGAGAGGAAAAGTCAAATCTACAACTCGGAACACTTCCCAGTTAAATTAAATTCTGCAGCCATTTATTCTGATGCTGAAAGTTACTGCTGGGATCACGCCACACCGTGTCACTCTGACCTGAACCAAAACGGGCCAGGGATGATACTGCTTCCTGGAACAGCAAGAAGTCATTTCACCCCTTGCCCAAGAAAGGAACTTATTAGGAAATTAAACAAGCTGAAAGGCACAAGACAAGCCCAGTAAACGCAATTGTGCTCCAGTCAGCATCTGAACGGCTGGCTGGTCTCCAAAAGTTGAAGCAAGTTAGTCCCCGCGTCAGGGTTGCTTCAAATCAGAATGGAAGATAATCGCCCATTTCAGGCACCAGAGGGATATTTACTTAGTGTGTTCTGACTTTGAAAATGGAAAATTACGAGATATATGGCAGCAGTTACCTTCCAGAGCTTAAAGTTATCATAATGCCATTCTTTTAATTACAAATCAAACTCTTAAGAGCAAGGGCCAAAAGGAGCCAGATTCCAGAGGTAAGAGCAGCGTGTATGAGGTAACCTTACCTTGGGAGCTGCCTGGTATCACATCCCAGCCCACCATCAGGAATCCTCTCACCACCAGATTCCTTTTTCAAAGTACAAAATTTTTTTTTCACATTTTAAAACTTATAGGAAATAATTTTCAATTACAAATTCTGTGTGGACAGAGGAAGAACTTCTGAAACCAAGGAGAGATTCCCCCCCCCCCAAAAAAAAAAAATTTTCATTTGAAAATAGAATGCATTTTTCTTCTGCGAGGGAAATTTGAGCAAAACAGGGAGGTTGCTGCACAGGTCAGTGCTTGGGATGTACCAAGCCCTGGGAAATCAGGCCCACAACCCAGCCTGGTGGCCAGCCTAAACACAGTGGTACAAGATGCTCAATTCAGCCATGCTATCCCTAGACCTGCACTGGCAGGAGTGAGGCAGACAGCCGTTCTCACCCTGCTGGGTTGCTAGAGCAGCACCAAATTTTCTCATCAAAAAGCTTTTCTCTGTAAAAAGGTAGAAAAACAATGGTTTTTTAAACATTTTTAATGATATCAAATTCAATTGAAACGAGCTACTTTGTCATCATGGCTCGTTATCGATTGCAAGCTGAACATTCTCAGCAAAACTGGGATGAACAAGAGTAAATCTTACATAAAAAGCGCGGTTCTATTGATCACAGCAGCCGCCACTGGCCTTCCACTGAAGCAACAACCAGCTACTTTAATAAAAATGTAATCCTCCAGTAGAGAGGAACCCATCTGCCTTCCAATCCACTCTGCATCATACTCTTCCAAACACTCTTGAGAGAGAAAGCAGACCAGTCCATCCCCCTGATAAAACACTATTACTATGCAGTGACACCATCACACTTGATTTAAGTACATCTGGCATTTTCAGGTGTAATGCCTGAAGCAATAATACTAAAAAACCAGAACAACCCTAGTCACGCCCTCTGGGAGTTGCAGGTGTGTGAACTAAGTAACTTACAGAGTTCCTATTTCCATAGAATCAAGCTCTTTACATTCTGTAATGTATTTATCCTCCCTACTACCCAGGGGAAGGAGAGGTCAGTGCTGCTCCTCTTGCTTTCCCAACGCTTACTTAGATCTTAATTTTCTATTGCATGGGAGTTGGAGACCTGAATCTCAGTGTGGGCTTGAGGCTAAGAGGCTTGGTCGTGGTCATGTGGGAAGACATCGCTGCGGCTGAAAGCTGGCTTTGACACCAGTCACAGGTCAGACTCCAGGCTCTGCTGGAAGCCATTTGGTCAAACCGAGTGTGATAATTACAGCAGGTGTCCCTGAAGGTGTATCGGGACCTCTATCTCCATTTCTACTGCTAGGAAATGACATCCAGCTCTCCGCAGACACTGTTGTACACATTTCCCTTCCACCGCCCACACAGCACACGCTTTTAGGCTAAACATGGGGAAAAGGAGGCTCAGAGCCCCCTGTTCTTGTGCTGAACCCCGTGAGAAGTCACTTGCCCTGTCATTCTCCTCCTCTTCCAGTGTTTAAGCTTAGACCTAGGAGCCTTTGTCTCCAAAGCGTGCCTGGGTAGGAACCTTAGTGACCTTCTCCCCATTCCCCATCCTCTCCGCAGCCCTGCCTTTATGCTGACTGGGCCCATTTCAAAGCAAGGACCAGGACAGCAGGCACACACATGGGTTCAAGCTTGTTTTTCTGGATAGTACTGGGCAGTTCGGATTCACTAAGAAGAGGAGGTTCAGGAAATGACCAGGGGTGCCTGGAAACGAAGAGCTGGATTTTGATCTCTCGCAGTGCAAATGGGCAGGGAGACACACGGACCGATGGAAGCCCATAGAGATATGCAGTTGTGCAAGGAGATAGGTGGAGCAAGGGAACCATCCACCCTGCAACTGTAACTTAAGAATGAGCCCGATTCCCTTTTTGTGGTGCAACCCAGAGCAATTCCTGCCAAACAGGTGGAGCTGCTGCTCCATGGGAAAAGGGATGAGGAGCTGGAGCAGAAGCGGCTGGGGGGATTCAATTCCCCTCCGTCACAAGCCGGACCCTCGCACAATAAAGCGCACACGTAGCTCCTGCGTGGCCACGGGATGCTGGGGACTACAGGGCCTCTGCTCAGCAAGCCGAGGAGTTAATAGAAGCAAAACAAATCCCCCTTATTTGCCTCAGGGTCAAGGGTCAGTGTAAGTAAATCATTAATTAACACGCTGGCGCCTCAGTGCTATTGACAGGGTTTTGTGTACACAGTGGGACTGTGGCACCCCCTGCAATTAAGCAGGCAGTGAACTTTCCTCCTCCTGCTGTCTCCCGCTCAGCTCAAGCAGGCTCACTTACTCCCCTGTCCTCATCGGAGGCTCCTCTCTGTTCTTCCTCTCAGCACGGGGTACCAGCCACCCCCGTGCTAAGGCTTCTCGCCTGCCCAGCAGAGCCATCTTCAGAAATCAAGCCTCCTCATTTGTTGCTTTCCAAGTCCATGCGGCACCTGCTTCTTTAAAGAAACTCACTGGCTACGCATCCATCAACATATGCGTTTATTTTACCTCCCTGCTCAGGTAAAGCTGCATCTACAGCCTCTAAAGAGCTCAAAGGTGCTCGGTGATAACTCGTCAGACTTAAGGCACTACAGTGTCTCAGAGGGAAAAAAATATTCTTCACCTCTCAGCCCCCAGATTTCAATAAAAATCTGGGGGATCCTAATACCTTACTAATGGCACCTGGATTTCTTTTTTTTTTTTTTTCCTTCTAATCAAAACAGGTCTGTTGACAGCCTGATTTCTATGCCAGCTGGGAATTTGCCATACAAAAAGCAGTCAATTCAGAGACTCCACAGTCACAGATCATCTTAACAATCAGGCCTATAGTGTCAGTGGAGCTCCTAAGAAATTTTTTACACTTTTCTTTGCAGAGGAGGCTGCTTTGAGTTTCAGAAAGGTCTTGGCCTGCTGTCTGAAGGTCTGAGGTTGATAACAAAGACCAACTGCCTCAGAGCCAGATCATGCTGAGATCAACGCTGGTTTTGAAGCTGAATTTTGAGTCCAGGGAACTTCAGCTGGAAACCCAAGATCAAGGTTCATCATTCCCAAACCCAGAATTAAACATCCCATCAGTGTTACGTGATGGGACACCCCATGGTCTGCCAGTTCCCAAACTACAAGTCAGAGACTGTCCTGGCAAAATCCTAATGTATCTTTGTGTGGCTACTAATTGAAAACAATTACAGATGCTCTGATCTACTTATACACTTTAGAAACAAAAGCATCGGGAGAGCCACCTTCCTCTACTCGCAAAGCATCCTATTAGATCAATGTTGTCGTTAATCTTTGACGTACATTTCACGTAAGATAGGAATGACATGATAAACATATTAATCTGATTCCCACAACAGTTTGCCCCCCCTCCCCCCGCCTTTTTTTTTTTTAATTTAGGAAGTTCAGGTAAGTGCCCGGTCATTTCTTCATTATACCATTGAGAAATTGCTGCTTTGGGGAAAGACTACACTAAAGGTCCTCTGGTACAAAGTTGATTACCTTCCCACAGCACTTTCGAGAGGGAGAACAAAAGCACATTCTGTGCAAAGCCCCTTTTCTCCCTGCCAGCTGCAGACACTGGAAGGTCTGATGAAAACTGGGAAGGGGAGGAATACAGCTGAGCTTCTCCAAAAGCTGTGCAAGGGCTTTGCTCAGATTTTGAGGCACCTTAGCTATGGCAGACTGGTATGTTCTCAAGAATTTAGATAACTCACAATTCTGCCTCATTTCAAAGCTTAAACGCCAAGACATCAGTAATTTTAGCGATGCCTCCAATGCATTAGACACAACTGAAATTTCAAGCATGCTGATGGGACTAGCCTGTCCCAACCTACGCCTCCCTGCCCCTCCCTCACACCCAGGTTCTCTCTTCTTGTGCTTGCACATTGTTACCAGAAACGGTAATCTTCACTTGTACGCTCTATCTACACGAAGAGAGCATCTACATGCTGGCAAAATTTCTCTATGCAGCACACTTGTGGATTGTGCATCCTGGTATTTCTGGTCACCAGTGCAAAGGCCGAGGGAATCAGCGCTTCCTTTCCCTTTCAGTGTATTCCGCTGGTATTTGCTGCCTTTGTCTTTTAGCATCCAGTTCACAGCCCTCGTACTAGTTACATGAAAATGCCACACTGTACGGTTCCTGAATCCAATGGATGTTAAAAGCAGAAAGCTGCTAGCAGCCAAATTAACAGCGCATAATTAGTCTCATGCATAAACCTCTTAAAAAAAGTACAGGGCACTTGGTGTCAAGATTAGACAATTAACTTTGTCAGAGCACAGGAGAATGCGCTGAAACGCTTACATTTGCAACATAGTATTAAGTCTGCAATTCTCACCGGGACTCGTGTGAGTAAATACTCTAGGTCAAAGCCTTGACAGCCTTATTTAGATTTTGCTCACTTAGTGCAGGCTCTGCTCAAGTAAAGACCACATATAATCCAAGGAAAGACTTCGGAGTTTGGCTGTGTGTTTTGACAGCCTATAGAGGACCGGCTGGAGCATAAGCAGGATAAGCAAAAGCCCTTCCGTACACACAACTCTCTCTGAAACCAGTGCTGTTTTACACGCTAGCTAAAACATGACTGTTCACCGCAGCATATTCTGCGGTGCCCCAGCCAGCCAAGCTTTAAAAACATCCCAAACTGGGGCAGGGCTTCTGCCAATTCCCTTTATGGTGAGATGTGGCATCAGTAAGAGTGATCCATCAGCAATTCATATCTATGGTCAAATGGGCTCTTTCCCTTGGGAGTGGCAGACCCAAGGAGATTAGCACCTGTCTCTCTTCTGTTTATCACTGGCAGGTGCTTAAGTGAAGCAAGATATCAGCTCTGCTAAAGTGAACAAAGCTCCCAAAAGATAAGATGGATGTGCTGGGCCACTGAGCTAACGCTCGCTCAGGAAACAGAGCGAACGAGTCTCCGTCTGTTTAGCAAAGGTGGCTTTGTGAATTGATAGGAGGAACGTGGTAATTCATGAACATGGTGAGTATTAAGAGTGAGTGTACAGTTACTAGGAGAAAGCCTTCTGCAGCACAAACAAAAGAATTTTACTGGCCCTGCAAAATCTGGGGACGTGGGTGACTCTACAATGTCAGGAGCAGACAGGCCCAGGCTAGCTCTGTTCAAGCTAATCCCAGAGCTGAAAGATCAAGGGATCCCAGGGCAGAGGCATGGATGTGAGCCTGCTCTGATCTGGAGGCAGTCTGGACACATTTCCACAGCACCTGAGCTAACAAGCCCCCGCTTCTCCAGATAGCACTCCATGCAGTTTAACTCTGTCAGCCAGATAAGCTGGGTCTCTCTATCATATTCTGTTTTGCAACCACCTGGTGTAAATACCAGAGAGTAAACCAGCTTTTGTAAGTAGAATGTCTAGGTTAACTGTTGTAGGAGTCTCTTCAGCATCAAAGAACTCAGGTGTGTGGAAGGCAAGAAAACAAGGTGAGAACTTAGCTACCAGGCTTGTGGTTTCATTAAACTACGTAAAAGCGAGAAGAAGATATTGTCATCACTACGTAAGTAAGGAATGAAGGAGCAAAAATTATCTCCCTTCTTCTTTCAGTTTTGCTTAAATGCTATCTAGACATCTGTAGGAGCACATGTTGTTTTTCTTCAAATTACTAGGCATGTAGCAACAGAACAGCACAAAGGTTGCACTCATTCAGCTGGAAGCGGAAGTTTAGTTCTGTGATGCTGCTTCTTGCACCGTTGAAGTCTCCAAGTTCTCACAATTCAGAGGCTTTGCAAAAATATTAACTCACAAACACTAAAAAAATTGCCTGACCCAAGGATGGAAAAGTCTCTCAAAAGCTCTGACCCAACATGCTGGTGTCCAACGTCTTTGTAGAATATGGATAATCCTTTAATATAGTAAAAGTAGATGTCATTTGGCCTTCTCACTTTAGGGAAAAAATAGTTCCTTGTGAATTTTTGTAATGTAAATAAACCCTCTATTTATCTTTGTCTTTAATAAATTCATACATTATTAGAAAATCCTTTATACAAGAAGACCCACTGAGCTATATCATCTCATTTTAAGAGATTTCCTGTTGGTGGAAAACAAAGCAGCCACCTGCAAGGGCCTAGTGCTCGAAAGGATTTAAATAAACACACACAGATAATTAGATCAGTTAACCTTGCAGATTAAAACAAGCACATTGCATTATCTCCAGTTTATCCTAAAAGAAAATATGAAGTTGCCTCAGATAAATAGTTTAATAAAGTCAGTGAAGAGCTTATACAAGCAGCATAATGCTAGATCTTCTAAGCATGTGGGCTAATAGGTTGAAAACCCACTCCCTGACTAGCTTCATTTTGGAGAACTGGCTACCGGTTTGCACGAGACCAGGGGATCAGATTTAATTCACAAGCCGCGTTGTCAGAGCAGTTTCACCCAACATCCCTCCGGCAGCGTAAGCCATTGGTCTTGGGCCACCGTCTATTCAGTGGAAAAGAACAGGTGGGATGACTGGCCACATTCAACGACTGCTCTCCAATGGCTGTAGAAGAAAGCCAAACATTTAACGTTCATTAGGCTGAAGTTAGGGCAGATGAATCATACCCACAGTCACGAAATGCCACTTTATGACTCAGGCATCCACCTTTCTTTTCGTAAAGTAATAACTGCAGTTGGGGTAAAATTCCTTACACAACCAGCAAGCTAGGCACAGCTCATCAGTTATGCTCCAGAGAAAAAAGTCCAGGTGGAGAGTTGCTCTAGCAGCTGGGTGACACCAGTTGTCCATTGGCATCAGAGTGCCAGCTTGGGTCATGGTAGGTCACCTACACGCAAAGAAGTTCTCCTCGTGGCCAGCAGCTTAGGTGTGCAGCACACGAGCTGCACCAACAGTTGCCTGCCGGTGTCAGTCTGCTAGCGATCATCATTTTTACATGGGCAGATAGTGATAGGACGAGGGGGAATGGTTTTAAACTAAAAGAGGGGAGATTTAGGTTAGACGTCAGGAGGAAATTCTTTACTTGGAGGGCGGTGAGGCACTGGCACAGGCTGCCCAGAGAGGCTGTGGATGCCCCATCCCTGGAGGTGTTCAAGGCCAGGCTGGATGAGACCCTGGGCAGCCTGATCTGGTGGGTGGCCCACGGCATGGGAGTTGGACTAGGTGATCTTTAAGGTCCCTTCCAACCCAAGCCATTCTATGATTCTATGATCTGTGTGACCACCCATGACCAGGACTGGCGAGGAAAACACCACTCCATTTAACAAACATTTCAAGGCTTTTAAGCGTATTTCTCTCCTGTGAAGAGACTGACATTTTGCGAGAAGAAATATCACTGAATAATATCCAGCGATTAGATGTGATTTTAGAGGAGAGTTTTCTACCACTTTCAGAGCAGGTTTACTTATTGGTTTTTAATCCCAGTTGTCATCAAAACAGGATAAACAGAACATCTTGGTCAAAATACTGTCCTGGATCTGAGACACCATCACAATAAGAAATATGCTGAAAGCAATATTGCTTCAGAAAACAGTTCAGTGCTTTCCAGGAGAAGAAAAAGTTTTGTTTGCTTATTTTTCCATCATCTCTGCTCGTAAGATTTGGCAGCACCTTGTTTTAAACAGGAAAGGAAATAGTCACGATTTTAGCAGCGAACTGGACCGCACTAGAGATCCTGCACACAGGTAGCTCCTACAATCACATGCCACAGGCCACTTGCTGCTCAGTGCTGGAAGGTGGTAGATGGTTGGCCCTGTAGCCAGGTGCTGCTATTACTCTGGCAGTTCTGTCACTGCTGCTGATGGCACCTGTTTTCATGACCAAAACTGCTAACTTCTCAAAAATGGTTTGTGAAAACCTGCTCTGAATGACAGATTTAAGGCTCTTCTGTTCTGTTTTTGTTGTTGTTGTTATTTGTTTGGATGCATATATATATATATGAATGAATCCCCATACAGTTGAAGTGAATGCCATTCAAGCACCAAGGACAAAACAGGTCCGTTGGTTACAACAGTGGCAAATGTTTTGCCCCAATATTGACCCCAAAACAAGTTTGTGGAAGATTCATAAACAAGATGATCCTATACTGAGGCTGGTTAGGAGATCTACAGAGAAATAATCTGGTGCCCCAAATAAAATAAAATAAATAAATAATTTTAGAGTGAGCACTTGCTGCTATATCACCTAATCTGATTTACCGTGTCATGTGGGCCACTGAGGTTTGTAAAGATATTACAAGCCCTAGCAGAAATCGGTACCTACGCAAGCAGACTTCACAGAAGTAGACCGAAAACTGAATGGATCACAGGGGCTGAACTGATTTCTTTTGTTAGGGTGCCTTTAGGTTGCACACCAAGCATATGCCAGAATCTTAGTTTGATCTTCAGGCTCGTTTCTGTACACATAATGAAATTCTTAAGTCAAGACCCGATTACCCACTGCCCTTGGTTAACAAATTGTTCTGGTTAGCCTAGCAAACAAGCCCAAATTTGCATCTGCTGCTCTGCAGATAAATCCCCTGGGCTGGCACAGGAGAAGGTCATGGCATTGGGAGTGCATCCCTTAATGCCACAGGCTGTACTATGCAGCCCTGTAAATAAACACAGGGGGCTTAGTTACCAAGGCTATCCCTTCTGCAGCTCTTACTGGAACTTCAACATTAAGAGAAAAAAAAACCAAAACACAGTGAAAAACAACAAAGCCCAACACCAAGATACAAAAAAGCCAGAAAATAATCTGGCTGCTGCAGTGCTAAGGAACAGATCTTCCCTCATCTATTTTACACCCCCTGCTTTCTGCTGCAGATGCAACACAGGAGTTTCATTTCAGAAAGTAAAGCTGCTAAGCAGCTACCAAACGACCTTTGCCTCTCAGATGAGTATTTATGGCAGGCAACACATACATCAACAACAACAAAAAGTTTCCCCAGTAACGAAAATGTTTCTGCCAGCAATGTATCTTTTACAAGCTTGCAAGATGTACCGAGTGTCTAATAATCAGATTAAAATCACATCAAACTATGTTGGGAAGTCAAGGTGAAGGCCTTTGGACTGTTTTCATGAATAGCCCTATCCAGACCTACCAGGTGATGATAAATTCGGGTTTTTGCTTGGTTGGTGTTTTTCAAATTTATTTTAAGGGCTTACAGTTTTTAAAAGCCAAGAGGTGGGAAAACAGTTGGTGTTTTAGCAGTTCTTGCCCGTAGCTGACAAGAGCGAAATGGTTAAGAAAAAACCCATGATTTCTCCTGTGCAGGGAGGGGCAGTGAACCTGGTAATAAATACTTGATGTTTCTATGCCACTTTACAAAAGAGTCCAAGAGCTTTGTCTTCCTTTTACAGGTGGAAGCCCAGGCCTCAGAGAGGCAAAGTGATTTGCCCAATGTCATTCATATTTCTAATAGCTAACCTAGGAAAACACTTGAAACCTCAAGTCCCAGGATGGGGTTGTGTTTCCTCCCAGGATCAGCAGGAACCAAATTAGCAGATGGGTTTACTGCCTCTATTTACTGCAGAACAGGAATGGTCAGAGTTTTAAGTTGCTAAGCTCAAGGAGAAATGCTGAAGTCCCAGTGCTTTACTTCCATCTCCCATGGAGTGCTTGTCTGAAAGTCTGGCTTGAATCTTTCATTTCCAGATAGTATACAGCAGCCTGTGTATAGGTGCTTGAAATGGATACTACGTCCACATTGCTCCCTGCTTTCCCCTCCCTGCAGAAGGCCACCTGGAGAATACAGACGAACACTGACAAAAGCAGCACTGTCATCTGTCAAGGTGGATTATTAGGTGTGAGAACAGGAGTTCAAAGTGTTAATACCTGCTCTGTAGATGTAAAGAATAGTAAAAGCCTACCCAAATGTGTGCAGTACCTGAGGCGAGATGCATCTAGTCAGCCTAGCTACAGGTGAGCATCTAACCTACAAAGCCCTACCCAGCTTCCAGCAACCATGCCAAGGTCACCTGTGCATCTCCCTACAGCACAGGGAGGCACTGTTCGTGCTTTCAGGCTCAGATTAATCAGGTTTGTACAGATCAGCAATTCAAATGGCTTCAACCACCCAGATGATTGTGCACAAAGGCAGTTTGGGAACGTTCAGGTGAGACTGCAAAACCAACGGGCAATAATCTCATTCATCCTTTCCGCTCAAGTCCAGCAGAGGACAACTGGCCATAATCTGTAGGATCACGCATCAGGGCTCTCTACATTATAAAAGAGTCAGTGAACCACGGGAAAAAGCCGATGCTAAATACACCCAGGAAATTGTAGGACGGCCTTGGATCTCTATACGGATGCCTATAATTTACTTTGCACTCTCTCTGGCCTTTGGCAGCCAAACCGGCTATCCTAGAGTTAAAGTACTAAATCCCAGGAAGAGCGGTTTTGAGAGAGGGAAGGGTAATAGCTGGATAAAGAGGCTGAGATCAGTGAGCTCACACAAAAACACTGCCTGCTTTAGCTTAATCTAAAAGTTAAATCCCATGACTGCATTTTCCAGTTTAACCTGCAAGTCTGCCACCACCAAGCCAGCTTCTGAGAATTGTATTCACCTACTCACTGCACAACTCCCACCTTCCCCCACAGCTTCCCCGTACAAGAAAAACAGCTTCCTTGGAAATAAAGGAGCTCTGTCATTAGCGAGACTTGGAGAAAGCTCACTAAGCCTTGTTCCACTTCCTCCCATGTGTACTGAGAATGGACACTAGGGATAGCTCACGCAAAAAGAGGGGTTTATCATGCCATTGACTTAGACCTACTCCTAGGGAATTTAGATGAAGTTTTTTTACTGGTTCCAATGGGAGCAGAACAAAACAGATACTGCACATATATTTAAGAAAAGACTACCCACCTATTGCCAGGAGATCCAATCTACTTCATCTCTCCTCCCAGTACTAAGCTGGGTTCTCTGCACAGCAGTGAGTCATTTGTAATTGACTAATCTGCAGAGAGAGATCAAAACCAGCAACAGGCAAAGCCTGAAGAGCCTCCTCACTGTCTCCTCTCTGGAAAAGTAAAAATGTGCTTTAATTCCAACTTCAGAAAGCCTCTAGTTTTTCTACACAACTGCTTAATCCCGTGGACTCCGGAGATGACATCAAACAGACACCAGTGGGACTTCACCAGGTGGAGAGGCGACCTCTCCTAGACACGTGAGTATTGGTTGCCGAGGCATCAGTGAGTCGGCAGCGAGCAGATACACTACGTGTACACACAGGCCATATGCCACTGGATGTATCATCTTTCTGTAGTAGATCTCGCAGGCTCCAACACGTTCATGGCGCTCCCCGCCCACCCCAGAGAGAAGTCGTCCCTCACATCATTACAGCCGTACCCAAGGCTGGTTTCACTACCAGACCAAGCAGAGTGATCTCAGCCCTGAATCACCTGAAGCCTGCGCCCAACGCCCAGGGACCAGCGCCAAGCATGATGAAACCGTTCACCCAGCCCAGCATCCTGAGCTTCAGCAGGGAAATTGGCAGCTAGCGAGAAAAATGCCTCAGCAACCTCAGTTGTGCAGAGCAGTTTTAGGTCCGACCGGCGGAAAGATTTGCCTGTGGTGATGAATAAGCGCGTAGCGGAAAGTTGTCAGTGGTTCCTGTGCCAGCCCTTTGAGGACTATGCTGAGCTGGTCCACACAGTCCGGGTCATAATCTAGAGGACTTAATGTAACAGGATTTTACAAATCTCTTCCCGTGAGAGTCTTCCCAGTCCCCACTGAAAGATCTTTCAGCACTTCCTGGTGCATTCTGGTTTAGCCAGGGTCCTCCTTTTCTTTTAATTCACTTTTAAATCATTCTTTTACTTTTTTTTTTTTTTTTAAAATTTAAATCTTAATCATAATTACAAGCAGTATTTTCATTTAAATGAAGCTGTTTTCATTACATGAAATTGCTTCAGTGTACTTTTGAAGGAGGTTTCTATAATGCTCATTTTCACAGAGAATCTGAAAAACTATGGATGCATTCCTTTCAAAAAAAGTCAAATTTTAACTCCATTCAACCATACCAGCTTTCATATTTCCCATAAAACTGTTTTCCTAAATTTCCTCTTGAATGTATTTCTTTCAGGGTAGGCAAGGAAGTGAGATTATGATCCAGAGGTGGATATTCATCTATAGAATGGATTTGAAAATTTGTTAAAATTTAGATAAACTTGAGTTCACATCAAATCCCTCTATGCCTCCCAAGTATTACACACATTTGCTCATACTGCAGTGCATATGTACACGCTCCTGTTTGTTTTGTGCAACCATTTCATGCCTTGTGGAAGTCTGGACTTTCAGTCAAGAATGTGAATTTGTAATTATTTTAACAATTTTTATCCTGTGCTGCTGCACATCTGAGTTACCACATCAGCTATCTGCAATGACCAGTGGGGATTTTTCTTGAGAAAGAAACTTAGACCCTAGTGTAGTTTACTTTGCAAGACACATGAGGAAAGAGTTTTGAAGGAATTAACTGTGGAAGAGAAAGGCATGCTGCCCTCTCACTCTGTGTATGTGCTGATTACAGAACTTTGTCTCCTGAATGCCTCATCCAAACCAATAAACAAAACAACTCTTCAGAGGGAGACTAGCACTTCCTCATTTCAGACAAGATAGAAAATACACTTTATGCAGCAGGGAAATTAACAGTTATTTACCCTGCATGCACTATAGAAGAGAGGCCATTGAGGCAAGCCAGCAAGTGCATGATCCCATAACGAGTAATCACAGACTGAAATGGGTTTGTGTCTTTTACTTCCTGACAAACAGTTTTTCAGAGTATATCATCTGCATTTTTTTCTTATCTTCTGAGGACCTGTGTGCCAGCTACTTGTACCCTAAGAAGAGTGGATGCTCAAAATTAGAAAAGAAATACCAGCTAGGAATGAAACTAAGACTCTTCTGGCAAATAAACAGACCCTGATGAAGTGGGCATCAAGGGAGGATTTCTAATTTTCTTCTTGAAAGCAGTATGTTTCATCTGTATGCCACTTACTTATAAGTGCTTCTTTCCATCGCTACGTATCAGGATGAACCAGAACACTACCAAATCCAGTAACAGTTTGAGTAAACAGTAACATCCCTGATCGTAATTATTTAAAAAAGATTTTTATTGATTAATTTTTAATAATAGAATGTGAATTATGGGGTATGAGGATTATTTGTTCAGAAATATTAATCAGCAATTATTTTCCCTAGCAAAAACATAGATTTTTCCTGCATTACTGTGGAGAGGGGTATTACTTACTGTTTACACTCTTTACTTTTGCATTTTCCTGACTGTGTAGGAAGTGGCAAAGAAAAAATGTTGGGATTTTTTTTTTTTCCA
The DNA here is from genome assembly GCA_034782735.1 of Sagittarius serpentarius. NCBI lineage: Eukaryota > Metazoa > Chordata > Aves > Accipitriformes > Sagittariidae > Sagittarius > Sagittarius serpentarius. The sequence continues at coordinate 74,923,625 of JAVKLA010000074.1, forward strand.
GAGTCCAAGCAGAATTGTCTTTTGAAAATAATTTTAAAAGGATTTTTGTCAAATGTTCTGAAAAATAAAACACAATGAAACCCCAAGTTGTGAAGGAAATAGTGTTTTCCGACTACTGGAAACTAATGTAAACCTCTACTAACGGGATTTGCAGAATTATTATTTGCATTCAATTTTCAGTGTCTATGTCACTTAAATTTTCAGAAAGCTTTTCAGAATCCCCAAGAGATAGAATACAAAAAATCCAAGCTAGTCAGAAAACTGTACATCAATACTTATATTTTCAATGCATCTCCTTTGAAGGTTTGCTTGAAGCTGTACGAACAAAAGACTTATAGGAAATTGTTGCCCATAGTAATCAGCATCCTGTATTGAAAACCGTTTATCCAGCTTTCAAAACATATTCTGGACCCACGTATCGCTTCAAACTGCGAAGGTTATATTGAAGGGCTATTTGAACAGCAAGAATCTTATAGGGAAGTAAGAACCACAAGATATTAAAAAATACCATCAGACTGATGTAACAAACACTTAGGCAAGTTTCTCAGTCCCCTTTCTTGCTTTTTACATTGGATACATTTATCTTCCATTAACGTTCTCTATCTTCTACTTGATACAACAAACAGAATGTACAGCATGGGTATATTAAATCTCTCTCCAAAGTTTCAAGAAAGATGTTCTTCCTTTTCTTTCAGCCCAACTAAGCTTTTTTTTTCCCCTCCCCCTCCTTCTGAAGAATTGGGGGGAAGGGCAGAAGAGAGTTTCCTTGTGAAATCAAAAGCTACCCTTGAATCAAGTCTGATAGGCTGCTGAAAATGCAGCACAGAAACGTGTTTCTGTCAGTGAAAGACCTTGTTTGTAACCGTAAGGATTGCATGCAGCATGTTGTTTGATCCTGGGAGGACTTTGATCTACGTTAGCACCTCAAATATAGCAAAGGATGTCACTAGGCTTTGGAAAAAGAAGGGAGAGGAGAGAAAGAAAGGGAAGGAAAGAGCAGATGTGCAGCACCAAGCAGATGACACTGAATTTTTTGATGCATTGGTCAAGTGAAACTGGGCTTAGGACAGAGGAGAGCAGGTGTCACACCTCTGGAGAGAACTAGATTTCATCATCTACCCCAGAAAATACCATTCAGAAACAGAAAAGATTCAGTGAAGGCATCCCAGAGCAGCTCTGGTCATGGAATTTGAAGCAAATAATTCCTTTACCTACATGACCTGACTTCAAAGCCTTCTGTGAGGCATAAGTGAAATGAAATCGTGGTGTCTCCTCCTTGTTTCCAGAAGCGAATGAGGCTTGACTGAGGCTCAGTGCTGAAACTACACTTGAGGACTAGAAACAGATGCTGATAGACAAAAGGGTAGACAGATCAGGACTCCTGGGCCACCACACCGCTGTGGGCACTGATCCAGAACTGCTAGGGCAAGATGCATGGGGCAATCGAGGCCAAGCGCCATCTCTAGATGTGAACAGGTCAGAGGTGGGCGCAGGTCTGTGACAGCACACGAACTTTTGTGGTGTGGGTGGACAGCATACAGATATGGCAGGGAACCTCAGTGCTAAGACAATACAGATAGGACCTATTCTGCATACAAGCAGGTGCCTAAAGTTTGTGCACCTGTGAGCAGCATGGGAGGCCTTGAGCAGACAGCACTGAAAGGAAGTTACCTAGGACCATCTCTTTCATATGCAAATGTGTCATTCCCTCATCTCTCCCCAAGACACTGTTCCTTCACAAAAAACCCAACATGCAACCCCCCAATGAAGTAATAGCAAGAAAAATCTAAAATTCCCTTTGACAAAAGCCCTCCTTCCCTCCTGCAATTCTCATCCACATAGGGGAAAAGGACACACACGATCAAGCAAGACAACGCGAATCCTCCACATTTTCCCTGTGCTCATTGATGCTAGAGTAACTTTGAGGAGCTTGCTCCCTGCTAACCAGCTTCCTTTTCTGTGCCCTTTGGTGACATGTGGTGGAACATGATAGGCATCTTGTATTACGTCTTGGAGAGAAGCAGAGAAGAGAGAAGTGAGGAATACTTAATACAATGCAGAGGTTCAGTGCAGTGACAATAGTCTCTATTATTCTTGACATGACCCTAATATAAGCATGGGGCTGTTTGTAGGATGCCTCTTTTTATTGAAAAGTATATCTGACCCAAATTTTATTACAGATGTCAAATACAGTATAGACAAGTACAGCATGAGTCTAAAAAAAATTCTCCTTTCTTTCAAGAAAAAAAAAAAAGCAATAGTAAGAATGTCACTCTTCCCTTATTTATTTTCAGGTCAATCATGGGAAAGAAGAAAGAGACAGCCCCCTTTCTGAAAGGCAAGAATCATCCTGAGCCGTCACCTTATATTGGAAGAAAGCTTTTCCCTCCCAACAGTTATCATACTTTGTCAGCATCACAGGAGTGTCTAGGCCACTGTAGTCAAAAGCAGGAGCTGTCACTGCTAAGCACTGTACACAAACACAGATGCATATGAAAGGAACAATCCTACTCTGGAGAACTCTAAATGTCTACTAATCAAAGAGATAACAGTGGGGGAAGGGTAATTAGCTCCATTTTGTAGGCAGGCTATCAAGGCACAGGTGGGTTCATTGACTTCTGTCACATAGGCAAGTGCTGAATCTAGATTTCTTAAATCTTGGTTCTGTTCCAGCCCTCAAAACCACACTTTATCATAGGTATTTTCTCTCTACACTTTCTCACGGCCTCATTTTCCCACCTAAAAGAAGACAAAGGAGACCAGTTTCGAGACAGACAACTGAGGAGCTACCAGCCTCTTAACGAAATCTGAGGTCAGCTCCAGTAAACTCCTAGTCTGCATGCCTAGTTCCCTCTCGTTACAGCATGTCAAGACCCTACATATTCTTCTTAAAGCCATCCAGGTCTGGTATTGTGCCTCAAGATCCATACAAAAATCTTCATCCACTCAAAAAAATCCTTAGTATTTCAGGTAAATTATTAATTTCTGTGAAAATAGAGGGGAGAAAATAGATGAAGCCCATGTGCGAATGTTGTCTTCAAATAGCCAAGAATCAGGTGAGTAGGAAGCTTAATTGGGGTGGGCAGAGGAAAGCCAGTGTCTGTTCACTTCTTAGTTTGAATTAGGTAAGGCAGGGATTTGTATCAGGGAAGCTCCATATGTCAAGCAAATGTCATGCCTGCCTGTTTGGGTTGATTTCTGCTTTTCTGGCCCTTTCATTTGAACAAGAATTTTCTAACAGATCCAAAAAGTCAGTCTCAAATAAATGCACGACCAAAACCACCATGATCCCTCAAATGGAAAGGTCTTGAATTGACATTTTCTAGAGAAAATACTTCCATTAAAAAGAAAAAAATTCAAACATAAGGCCCTAGCTATAGTCCTATGCATTATCAAGCACACTGTCTAGGCTAGGACAAAAATTAAAAAAAAGGGGGGGGGGGGGGAGAAGGAGCCAGATCGTGAGATGACAGAGACTAGTAGACCTCCAAGCCAAGACAGCAATGGTGATTTCCACTAGATATGCAGAATCAGCATATAAGCACAGCATTTGGGAAGGACAAGCATTGCACGCTAGTGTTATTATTGCAAGTGTGAGGGAAACCAACTCACTTGCACTTAAGACTTCTTAAGGAGAAATCAGGGTTAGGAGTTTCATTTGCTTCAGTCAAAGGAGAAATGGTATGAATTGTTCATTCTGAAAACGTGCCTTTCCTTACAGGTTGAACAGTAATTTTAGGATGGACAAACTGACATACGTGGTAACTCACACTCCAGGTTCAAAAGTGAATCCAGGTTTTAGCAACTGGATAAACTAGTGATTTTAAGTTTGCATGATAGATACTATGGACTTACTGGTTTAGGATTTCTGTATATCAGTGACTTGGCCCCTGCTTCAGAAGCTAAACCCACTTACAGAAAAGCAGTTTTCTTTAAGTGGAACAAGAAGAAAATTGGAGCACAGCTTCTATAAAGCTGATAGTGGACACAAAGAAAAGGAATAGGTGTGCAAGCAGATTAAACTAGTTGGACGCTGATGTGATCTACAACTGGACGGTTCTGCAGTCACTGTATGCTAAATGTAGTTAGTTTCTAACTGTTGTTTTAACTGTAATTTTATTGAAGCAAATGCTCCATGACTAAAGTCTTTCTGGGAAGAAAAGGCTCCGACTGTCTTCCCCAAGTACCTGGGTTTTGATGAAGTTTTTCTGGGGAGTTTTTTGTGTGCGTGTGTGTGCGCGCACACAGGCTACCAGAAAGAGAATGATAGAGAACAGAAGTATATCTAGGGAAAATATTTTAAAAAGAAAATTTTCTCTGATGGAATAAATGCTTCCGTTTTTAACTATTTTTTTTGACACTGTTGAGTCCGCCTGGTACAGATCTGATTTTTTCCCAGTTGATTTAAGTGCTTTAAAAATGAACTAGGGAAAAAAGGGTCATTCACTTTGATTAAAAGGGCATTAGGCTAGGTTTCAAAAAGCCACAGGGTAGCATATCAGCTTAGTCTAAGTTCAAGGTTAGAGCTGGTATTAAAAGGCAAAGCAAGTGAAATCAAGAAGGTTGCTGTTAAAGTTGGCTCTTATAATAGAGTCGGCTTCTGTTCAGAACTCTCTTGGCCTCTGGACAAGATACTGCAATTCAATAACAGCTAGCAGAGACTTTCTAGGACTCTCAAGGATGTTTTCCGAGATATAAATGGAGAGACCTCCAGTGGCTCTGATCTGTATCATCAAGCCACCACGGATAGGTGCAAGACTTCAAGCAACATCTCAGGAGCAGTCCTGGCTGACTGGATGGGCTATGAATAACCATAGTAACAACAATTATAAAGAGCGTTTGCACATCAGTGCGAAAGAACGAGGAGCAAAGAGGATAAATGTGACTCTTAATCTCCAGCTATCTGCATGGGAAAGTATGATTAATAACTACAGAGGCTTAACATAACCTCCTCAGATAACGAGCGAGGTGGCCTTCTCCGAGCCCTGATTATCCTCTTCTAATGGGCTTCATTTGTTGTGTAAACTAATAACCAAGGCCTAAGCACTGCACACTCCAGGGTCTGCAGGAAAAACACTGGGCCCAAATGTGATTAAGTTGGTGAAGATTGCCCAGCAAGAGTGTGCTGCTTGAGCCGGGGTGGGGACCAGGAGGAGGGAAGGAAAAGCAATGTACCCTGCAAAGGAATGAAGCAGAAAGTAGCAGTGATCTGCCTTTTAGCATCGATCTGCTGGTATAGATCCTGTGCCTTTCAACTGGTATTGCTATGAGTTTTCAGCTGGAATTTGCGGAAAGCCAGAATACATCCTCAAGGTGCTAATACCAAGAGAGGCATTGGTAATGAGGGGATCTGATTGCAATGCTATCCAGAAAGTCAGCAGTGGTGCCAGATCTGGAGAGTAACCTGAGTTGTCAGTCAGAGTTTCAGTGCTGGAGAGCAAAGAGGCACTAAAAGAAAGATGGATTCCCCAAAGTGAATGAGTTCAAAAACACAACTGTGGCCCAGGAAAAAAAAAAAAAAAAGACCTTCCAGCTCCCCTGGCTGTATCTCTAAAGTGCAAGCACAGCTGAAGGGAGGCAGCTTTACAGGGCATCTAAAGAAAGAGGCTAAGATTCTCATTTGAGCTGCACTGATGTAAAGAAGCTTAAACTCTGCAAGAGTCCATGGAGTTACTCTGAATTTACACCCAGCAGAGTACAGAATGAGAGCTCCCCCTCACTGGGAAGCATATTTCTTAGCTGCACAATGAACATCACATTAGATTATCCAAACTGAAATAATTGTAAATACCCGATTTATCTGAACCCATTTGTGCTGTCTGCTTAATTGTTGCACTTCACTCAACAAGGACAATGAAATTAGTTTGGACAGGCTCACTTTAGAGGCATTACCACTGTGCTAAGGCAGCTTGGGTTCAGAGCGCTGATGGAAAAGGTTTAAGGCTTAACAGAATAAAAATATAAGAGAAACACATAGCAATATAGATAAATTTGGGACCTCCAATGGGACTTGAGTCGCTGTCTTTGAAGGGTGCCACATCTGTATTTTACTCTTTGTAGTATATCCACATTTGTAGAGCCTGTACTATAGTTTCCGAAAACCATACAGAGCCCAAAAATACACGCATTTTCTCAGGATCCCCTCAGCAGCAGTCTGCTTGTTGGATGCTAGCGACATGTTGCGCCCAGCTTCCCCAGGAGTGTCTTCGGCTCAGCCCTCCCAGGTGAAAATGTATGTAATATCAAGCAATGTGAAGCTGCAGTGGCAGAAAAACCAACAAGCTGGGAGCAGTGGGCTGCTACCACCAAAACAGCTAGCCTGCAAGGCTCACACCCACGCACACACTCCACCTCCCTTCTCCTGCGCAGGATAAGCATGGGCACAGAAACCAAACCCTAGTCACTCCCCAATTGCTCTAAGGAAGAACTGGCAAGAGAAAACCGCATGAACAACCCTCTCCTGGCTGCCTTGTTTCTCTTGGGCAACATGAACATACGCTGAAAAGCTTACATACACTAAGCCTCATAATTTCAAGAGACATCAGATTTACAACAAGCCAAGTCTGCTATCTATATACGTGTAGCACCACAGAACACGAAAAAGATCGGTAACTTAAGTCTCTCCCTTTGTCTGGAAAAAATACGTGGTGTCCCAGGCAGAAGTGGTTGGGAAGCATGGTGTTTTTCCTCGGCAGCTGTAACCTCAACTCATTTCACCAGGCAGGCATTAGGTGAACACAAGCTAATGTTTCCAGCAAATCTACAAAGGATATAAGAGGTGGCAAGGACAGATGTACAGAGTGAGAAGGGATGGAGGAGAAACGAAGGAGAAGATGCTGTTCAGCCAGACATGAGGCACTAGTGTGACTTTATTGAGAAAGGACACCACAAAGTAATGCAAAAGACAGAAGCAATGTCTCAGATGTTTACCAAGGAGGAGCTTGACAGTAAGTCAGCCATAAATAAAAACACCTAGAACGCTATTCCCTTGACCAAAGCTATAAATGAAATCAGAAAGTCAAGCCAGCATGTCTTATAAGTTACTTATTTACCATGCAAGTCAGTATAGTAGCATAGAAATGACTGAGCCATTCACAGAAGTGGAGAAAGATAAATTCACTCCATCTGTTTGAAGGAGCAATCTGAGCTTGGAATGGATTAGTTAGAGCTGGACAAGACTTGCTTTGCCAAAACCTGCCTACAAAGCCAGTGATCAAAACAGTCATTTTTCGCTACATGCCAAAGAAAACACGCACTAGAAAATAGCAGAGGCTTTGAGGATTGTAATTTACCATACCTAAGGGGAAAGAAAGGGAACAACTTCATTCTAGCACCATAGGATTCACTTGGTGCTGAAAATATATGCATATCAAGGTCAAAATATGGTACAGAACTCAAAGAATTTTGAAGGCACATGTTTTTATGAGGAATTGTATTTTAAAAAGATGATTTTTTTTTTAAGGGTGACATAGTCGGAAAGGGAGGGGAGAAAAAGTATGGGAAACAAGATATAAGAAGTTCCCATTAAAGAGAAAAATGGGAAATGCACATTTCTTCTTTGAAAAATAGGTTAGGTTTAATTTTGTCCTTGTACTTACAGAAACTAATCAGAGAGATTTGACATTGCTGGGAACCTGCCAAGTGCAGCAACTCGTACATGCAGTGCCACTGTAAGTCTCTCACTGCAGCTACTCAGCAGAGCAAAGTCACTTCAGATACCCACTTGCCTGAACTGATAGTGCAATCTCATGGTCAGTCGTTCCCCACTACTTTCTCCCTGCCAAAGTAAGAGCGCAGCAGAAGTGAAGCACAGAAGCTAAATGGGTTACATCATGTCAAGTCTTATCAAAAGTTATCCGTAACTGGAGAGATGGGACAGTTTTTACCATTCCCCAAAGCATTCCAGCTCAGCTAGTTCTTTAAAAGGTGTTCTTAACTTTAAGCACAGATTTAAGCTTAATGCACGAATCGTGCTCTTAGACTATTTAATACAGGATACATAGCTTTTTTAAAAGATCTGCAGCCAGTGGCTAGATTTCAAATGGTAAGACTTGTAGTCTTGTCTACATTGCAGCTGAAAGTCTGTTTTCAACATGCGTAGATGTTCCTAACGTACATAGCATAAGAAGAACTAACAGAAATAATTTTTCAGGCAGGATTCAAGTCCTTATTGTATAATCACCCCCCAAGGAATTACAGGCATGGAATGTAGTTGCTCCACAGCATTCAATTCTGTGGTTTCGTGTTTTTGTTGCTATTATACACACTATTTAAATTAAACTAGACCAAGACACAGCTGTATGGGTTTCCATGATAATAATTTTGGTGGTGAACATACATACCTGATCCACCACTCTTGTGTATGGTCTTCAACCTTTCTACTTTAAAAAAAAACCACACCAAACTACTTTTGTCTCACTGAGTATCTGAAGGACTTAGACATGTATACACTGCATGAAGAAACACAGGGCAGACAGCTTACACCAACGTAAGCTATGAGTAGTCCAGCTGCCACTAGTAAACCCATAGCATAGGTGGGCATATTGCCAAAGGTGGAAGTCCAAATCATATAATTATACAGCATCTTCATCTAAGTGCTTTATTGAAAGCTTACATTAGCCTTGCATTACAGATCACAATCAGCACGTGCTTCTCCATTACTATATAGTGCAAATACGGGAAGTGGGTGTTTATGGAAAGGTTAGCCTATCAAAAATGACCCCTGAACTAGGTAATGTCACACAATCTCATCCATATGACTGAACAGATGAAAAGTAAATTGATGGTTAAAGGGTGCCTGTTCTTCTCTTCCTCTATTCTGTGACTGAGGACATGGAATGAGAAATGGAGGTTTTCTGCTTGCAAGTTATTCCTGGTCGTACACCATCACCACCTGAATCAGTAGGGTGATGCAACTAGAAACCCCAGTGTTTAGGGTTCATTAGTATCTAATGGCTAACACTGTTGAAACACCAAGACACCAACCATCTTTAATTCCTGTAGTCTGGAGCTAAGACCTCTCTAGTAAAAGCCCGTGGGAGCTACTGAATGGCCCAGCAGGTGTCAGGGATGCTCAGCATTTTGCGAGATCAGATATTCGGATGCAAAGATTCTTGGTAGAAATATGTTTCCTCATTTAGAGCTATGGTACTGTTCACGATGACATCATTTCAGCAGTGACAAATATAGCTGAGTCTGCTCTTTCCTACGCCATATAAATCCCTTGACCTCAATCAGATCACTGCTGATTTACACTTGTGTAAATGAAGTCAGAATCAAACCCATGGCATTCACAAATGTAGGCCAGAGTAAGCATTACTCACAGACAAGAGACAACCCTTCAGAGGAAGGAAAAAGGATTATTTTCATGCAAATATCCTTAATAATAAGGAACAAGAGATAGAAATAAGAGTATGAATGAAATGCAATCAAGAACTGCTCCGAGATCAGATTTGCTTCTAACTTTATGATGCTGCATCAGCTGCTCTTAAAGTAGCTTAAGCCCAAAATTTGACCTACCTGAAACTTGTTATATATAATTTTTCATCTGGGATCTGTGAGCTAACTCAATCCCTAGGCTTGGCTTTGAAGATAGCTGAAGGTGCTCAGCTACTTGCGGGATCTGAAAAAATTTGATTGCTGTGTTCTATGAAAATGGAAACTTTTTTTTCTCTGAGATCCAGATTTGCCCTCAAATCATTACACATTATCTATTTATTTATGCATAAACAGTGGCATTATGGTTCGGAGAATAGGGACCCTTTGATGGGAGGTAAGCTTGACTAGCCTATGGGAGTTTACTGCTATGCATATAAATGAGTCCATACATACAAATATGCAGAACAGACAAGTGAAAATATACAGCATCTCTTTAAAATGAAATACTTTGATTGCTCCAATCACAAGAAGTTGTAAAACTACCCTGAAGAATTAACAGCCTCAGTACATGCTAACTACATCCATCATAAATTCATCTTTAGTTTCTGTTATCATATCACTGTCTCTTGGGAACCCCAGTCCTGTCATCATTTGCCCTTTATAATTTATTCAGCTTGTACTTGCCTGAATCCTTTCTACTTATCATTCATCTTTACAGTTGTACATAAAATTAGATTGATCCTCCTATGGCAGACACGTCAGAGAGAAAAGTTGTCATTGAATAACACATAAAGTAAATGAAGGTCCAGCAAAAGCTTCTGTTGAGTAACTTGGAAATCATCCTCTGAGAGCCAAATGGTGTCAAATTAGAAAGACAAGACAATGCTACCTTCATAATTTATTTTTTGTACACCATTTTTCAATTGGCACCAAATCTCAAACACAACTGAGAAGGCTTGTTCCCATTTTGCATATCAAGCCAAGCTTGGTTAGCTACCACAAATGTGGTGAATACGCCGGTCTCAGCTGAGATAACAGCATGCGTCCAACACACTGGTTGTGTCAGATTGCTTGCACTGTATCCTTTTCCTCCAAAGCCCTTTGGACTGGGTGGCAGAGAGAGAGTTTACTTTGTATTCCAGAGGCTGCTGTATAGGGATACAGAAGCCAATCTTTAACTAGTGAAATGGAACTTTAATGTTTACCAAGCAGATAGGACCCAGGTGTTTCATCTCATCTGGTGAACAGAACAGCACTGTCAAACTACAGGGTTTTTTAGCAAACAGAAAGTGCATATAGTTTCCCTCCCTCTCATCCCCTTCTTTACCCAAAGCAAGATCCAAAAGTCCTTTTACTGGCTGGTCAGTCAGAAGGAGGAAACAAGGGGTTTTAAAAAACAAAAGAAATCTTTTTAACTATGACATTGACACCCAAAGATTTTAAAGCACTGAAGAATTTCTACAGGACTGGTTCTTGCAAGTCTCTTACCTCAAATCTGGTTTTATTCCTTTTCATCTTCATTTTTAACTTCAGAAAACAGACGTTTCTCCCAAGGGAACAATTAAATGTGTTTTCTTTCAAAATCTAAAGGGCATGGTGAGCAGGCTGTGTGTTCAGCAGGCTACTTTAATCAATGGAACCCATCCAGCCTGCCACTGCTGACCAAATTGCAATTTACATTGGTAGAGAAAACTTTTGAAATGGGAAGGTGTGGGAATATAATACCATTTTTAGTATAACAGTGTGCAGGGTGATATGTGGTTTAATAGTTTTCTAACAAGCTTTTGGAAAAAGCTTTGAAACATTAAAAGACAACAGTAAGACTGTAAAATTACAGCAAGGTCTGCTTCAACAGTGAAATTATGCTATATGCACAGGACTTCTGAAGTCCACGTGATGCTTATGTCTCATTTAAGACTTATTACAAGGATTCAGGAGGGGCTAGATTTTGCAGGACACCCTCTCCCCTCCCCTGCCATGCTCAGGTGTCTTTCCTCACATATACATATGAATTTGAGCCAGGTAAGACCAATAACACACTAAGACAATTTTAGTTTCATAAGAGAATTTCTCTGTTTGTTTAAAGCTGGGTTTGATATCAGTTTTATGAGCTCACCTGTCTTCTAATGTTACAGATGCATAATTTTGCATACGATGAATAAAGCGGAATGTATTTTTTCTAGATGGCAGAAGAGACAAAGGATATCAGGACAGTTAGGAAGAAAACTAATTATGTTATGGACTGAGAAATTTAGCATACCAGTAGTACCACTCTCCCTTTCAAGAAGAATAGATACAGTAAGAAAACCCAGTCTATTTCCCAGCCTGAATAAGCCCCGCAGATTGCTGAGGTTTACAGTTTCTTAGCTATTTAATTTCATAGTTATTCTTTGCAAGTCTTACAGGAAGGTTTTAACATTATGCAAAGAGGCAGTGCCTCCAACCAAGTATAGATGGACTATTCACTCCCATTGCCTGAGAAAGCCACAAAGTAGTAGAGGAAAAAAAATGCCTCTGTGCTTATCATACATGAGCTCGGTTTATTTGTGCTATAAATAAAAGTAGATCTTGATAGCGTAATTACATTTCTCAGCATTATCCTCTGCCATTTGCTTCAGAAAGAAAAAAGAAAGGGGAGAAAAAGTTGCCTTCGCTATAATTTGTAATCAAAATGACTACACTTAAAACATAATTTTATTTCCCTGATTTCATTTCCTGTGGAGCTTTGTGGGGCAAATAGATAATACTATACCAAATCTGCTAGCAGATAATTCTCACATCCCCTGCGCTGTCATTGTCTAGAGCACTTTCCTCCCCTCCCCATGCTTTCCCCAAGACCATGGGCTGTGTTTGTGATATTGCATTTTATCACTGAGAGATATATCAGCATCAGAAATCCCAAGGGTGAAACAACTTTTACTTTCTCTACTTTCTCTCTCCTGCTCCCCCAAATCACTCTTCCTTGCCTAATTTGCTTTTTATAATGTTGGGGGGGGGGGGGGGGGGGCAAGAAACGTGGTTTCCCACTATGAAGGATTAGCGCAGATTATGGTGAACAGTGTTAATTATAGGTAGGGAAAGAGAATAGTGCATCGCTCCAATCTGTTCTTGATTTCCCCCGTGTCTGGCTGGCTGGTAATAAGCCTCCTTTAATCTGGCAGGCCCCTTGGTGAAATCAGCACCACGGACAGCAATATTGATTGCTTCTGAGAAACCATCACAGCTGCTCAACCAAATTACCTTTGATATGTGACCTTTAATGTAATTACTGCAACATCAAAGCATTTCTATAAATTATTAAAGAACTAATATACTTCATCATCCAGCTACTCTATTATATGTAAAATAAACAATCACGAGTAAATGCTAGAATTTGAATTGTCCGACACTCGCAAAGTGCTTTTTACGCGTATGTACGTACGCTGCTACGTTAACATTCTGTTTTAGGCAAGACAATTTCAAACTGTCCAAAACAGCCTAATTCATTTAGATGAAGAGGATTCAACTAATAATTTTATGTTTTACATTCCATTCTAGTTGCTTCAAAATATCTGTCATGATTCCTTCCCGCCCAAAAACAAAGTGCCATAAAGACTTTATTAATCAACACATACTTGCTTGGAAGTCTTTTGATTATTCCACAAGATGACTTTATGTCCCACATATAACATAGAAATATGTGAAACATATTTCTGTCATCTTACAAAGCACATCCAGAAAGTAATTACTGTAAAATATGTGCATGTAGCCACTCCACTAAAACCAAAGTGATACATAGCTAAGAGGCAAGGCGTCTGAATCTGGACACAAACTCCTCATGCCTCACCATTTCAATACATTAGCATTCATGTGCATATTATTAAAAATGACTTAAATCTGTGTTTTATAATACAAAGAACACAAGCAGCACTACTGCAAGAGCAGGCAAATACACAGTTTACTGGGGGATGGGAGAGAAGTGTCTTGATTCAACGGCTCACTGTAGTTCTATATTCTTTTTTTCCTGTACCAGTCCTGTTAATTATTTTTGATACCTCCTCAGTAGCACTGTTTGTTTCACAGACAGTAGAGGGTCAAGAGAAGGTGTTATATGTGTGTCATTTGTGAACTCGTGGATGAGGACTTAGACCCCTGACCTTATGAGCGCTTTTTATTTTATGGTGATGAACTATGCTTGGTATTGTTGGTGCATGTTATCAAGAACAGTCAGGTAAGTCATAAATAATTCTCTGCTACTCACATAGGAACCATAAAACAGTATCCAGACATGATAGTTTATCAAGAGGCAAGGCTGGTTTCCTTAAATAAACTACAGTGACATCATTCAGAGGATGAGTTCAGAAACTTGGCAGAAAGCTGTATGCAGAGGGTTTGCTGGTGGAAAGTAAACGTTTATCCTGAGACAAACAGAACTGGAAATTAAAGGGATGGGAGAAGTCAGAGCTCAGAACTCTCAAAAACCTGGTTGCTATTTTACACAGAGGATTCACTGTTCCCAATTCAATCAGATCCTGATGTGTCACCTCAAAGCGTAAAACAAAACAAAAAAACTTTCTGAAGTCAGTGTGGTCAGTATGGGCTATATGTGATAGAAATGACATTAAACCAAGGAAGAAACGTTTTGCCTGTAGTCTAGAATCAGTCAGTATAACCTCTGAATGAAGTCTTGATCCTAATGCAAAAGCTGGTTGAATTTTGCCACTGTGCAAGACAACAGTTTTGACTTTAAGAGTTTTGTGATTTAAAATCTCTAAAATGCAGACTGAGATTCAGAACTGTGGACATATAAAGAAGTAATTAAAAAAAAAAAATCCTAAATCATCACTTGCCCTCCCTCCCCCACTTTGAGCCCTCAGTCTCACTGACCCACTGTCTTCTTGAAGACATTCCCATCATACAACATCAGGATGAGATTTTAACCTCATAGGGAAGATATGAGCTCTGTATGCAAGTGAATGGTCTGGCTCTTAATGAGGAGAGCAGTCAGTCTCAGTGAAAACAATTGGAATTCCAGTTAGTATCTTTTGAATACACTAACACCCTATTTGTCACTAGCATATCTCTAGTTTTGATAAATATGTACGTGATTTCAAGCATATTACAGAAAATTTCAGGCAAAATGTTACCTGAAACATCTTGATTTGAAATATTTTCATTTATTGTACATCCAGTTCTATCGTTCCAAGGAGAGAGAAGTAAAAGGAAAACATCACGGGGTGGTGGGGGGGAGGGGATAGAAAAACCCAAACCCCAACAAGACTCAAGTTACTTTCAATCCGTGGCTAACGAGTTTCTAGAAAAAAATAATTCAGAGGGAGTTGTCAGCTGAAAGAAATGTATTTTTAGAGAATGAAGTATGTATATATTTACATAAGGTATGGCCTTTAAAGCAAAGATAGATGTAGATGAGCAACTGCGTGGGCATCTCCACACTGCCAAGGTGGCACAGAGATAGGTAAATAGACCCAGGATGACGGAAACAAGCTGAGCAGAATGAACACTTTCTTCTGCAACATACAGCAACTGAGGCGTCTTAGGTTTTGTGGAAAGGTAGGTTATGGGTACGCAGGACCCAGTCATTCAACACCAACTAATAAAAGCAGGCTTCTGGATCAATTTCCTCTCTGTTTAGATGCAGCCTAGGACCCTCAGGATCCCACTCCCAATTACTTGATCACTGACTTCTGTGTCACTGTGAAACCAGCCCTATTCTAGCCATGGGAGTACTGCACTCGGCTGTTTCCAATCCATGTACCCTGGCTGAATCTAAATAGTGTCTCTCTCTCCCTCCTCCCGGTTACTGCTAAACTGGAAACCCATCCCAGCAGGGCAGGTCTTCCCCACATAATGCTGATTCTATTTTTAGTTCTGCTTGTGTTGTCTGAACCTTAGATCTTGCTCATGTGAATAATTTTCCTCATTATCTTGTGTTCGTCTCTCCTCTCTCTCTTTTCTCCTTGTCTCACCGCCTTTCCAATCTGCTACAGCTGCTTGAATACTAAAGTAACTGAGTCAAACCACTTTGTCATCAGGAATATGTTTTCATTCTGTGATAACTCAATAATGTGATCTGTTTCTTGATTTCTTGCTGCCACACCTTGCTTCAGAGAAGAAAAATAGGAAGAGGTAGCACCTGGTAAACACTTTGGATATTTCATTGTAGTGGTCAGAATCCTAAAACCTTTCCTCAGCTGAGTAAGGCTGGTAGAATCCAGCCCATAATCAGTTAATTACTGTTTTCCTGACTCCTAATAAGAGCAAAAAGGTTTTCATTTTGTGCATAGAAACCGTTTGGGTGGGTTGGTGGTATCTTGATTTTATTAGCACAATGCAAATAGCGAATCATCCAAGCAACTGGAGACATTATGCTTCCAAAGCCAAGAAGAGAACTCCATATGTAACACATTTGAGATTAAAAAAAAAAAAGTTATCAATGTGAACTCACCCCTGGCAGTGTCTTCTGTTCATGCAGTGCACTCTGGGCCTTTAGAGCAGACTCCCTTTCGCAGTATGTTAGGAAGGCACAGCCTGTAAACAAAAGGCAAAACCTCTGTAAGAGCAGTGCTTCAGAGGGGATCTGTTTAAAATTGAGACATAGAGCAAACCACTTTCCCACATCACCCCATTCCCAGTAAAACAAACATAAAAATCTTTCCTTAGTAGGTCCGTAGTAAAGAGTCAAGAAACGAAGCTATCATCACTTCCTCTGAGCCCTGATGAAAAGTGAACAACAGTGTGGCTGTGAGTGTTTATTTTTGTTTGAATGCATGCTTAAGTGTCAGATACAGAGGGCTGTACGGGATTAGGGATCTCAAAGAACGCACATGGTGGCAAGGTGGGGCATGAGTTCCCACTCCTGCTCCAGCAGCAGCACTGGAAACAAGCCCCTTACTGCCATATCACGCTGAAGGTCTCATGCCCTTCTTTTGTACCAGGTACTTCATGTGAAGGGCATACGAGGACTTGGGACTTCCTACTGCAGAGGACTACGCCTATTGTTTAGCCTGACTTGCATCCACAAGTAGTCTCCCTGTTTGCATCACACCGGAAAGCCACCACCCTGCACTCGCTGCTGCAAGGGGTCATTGGCTTCCAGCCATGCATACAAAGGCAATCCCAGCAAAGCCCTAACGATCAATCCAAACCATCCATGTCGCTTTACAAATCATTAGAACTTCAGAGATGCTCCAACAGATCATGTATTTGATTCTTCCAAAAAGTTGTCTTATTATCTGTAAAGGCTAAAGCCCTGTCATGGTAGGGCAGAGCAAAAACCCTGCTCTGCCTTCTCTCCCCACCTCCACGCTCACCTTCTGGTAGAACTGGTCAATGTTGAAATGTCTTACACCAGTTGTGTGTGTGTTTCTGATGTGATCAGATTATTCCTTCTTACTGCAGTATACTGAAAACCTGCCAGTTCCTGCAGCAAAAGAAGTGCTTGTTATGCAGAGGACATTTTCTCTGAAGTTACTACAGAATGTCTGCAACCTTGCCAGCTCCTTGAAGTGGAGGTATCATATCTTTCAAGGTTCAGACAGCACGTCCATCAAGCCGTGGGCATCTTCCAAGAGCAGCACGAGTACAGAGAGACTGCTGAAGAAACAAACATGTCCCATAACCTCATCCTGACCCACTCACCTTCTCCCCATGCATACAAAAAATGCGTGCAACAGGTGAGTAAACAGTAGACTATGAACTTTTTTTCAGCTCTAATCACCACTGTGATCTTTTTGTCCATACGATGTTCATTGCTTTATCCAGTTTCGTTCCTTAGACAATATTACTGAAGAAACATACACTTGTTCTTTTCTTCTTTACAATGTTTTTAACAGATTAGTATGCACAACAGACTAGGAAGATTTTTTTTTCTGTAAACACATATATATATTTTCTTAAAGAGCGTCTCGTTGAAGTTACCCTACTCCTCTCACAATGAAGCCACGAGCTGGATGAATGTTGCAATTTGGCATGGAAAGAAAACCTATTTTTTGCCCTATTTCTTACCCTGTATTGCTTTCTGATGGTCTTGTTCCTTTCAGTTTATTCATCACATTTATTATGTCTCAATAACTGAGACTCAGAAGCAGAAGCTGACAATCGAGGAAGGAGACTGAACAACAGCAAAAGTTTGTGTACTCTAATTGGAATTACTTGGATTCGTTCCCCCCTAACTTTAAATGGATGAGTTTTCAGTTAGTCTGCATCTACCAGTGAAGAGGAAAAACCTGTGGCAGAGAGTTTACAGCTAGTAGAAATAATGGATTGAAAAGGATCCTTAAAAGTCACCCATAGCTTGATAATCAAATGAGAAACTATGCTTAAATTTAATTTCAGTGCTAAATCACAGGCTGAGAGCTCTCTGTTGACTAGACACAATAAGAAAGTCTTCCTTTAGTAGCAGACGTGGAGCAGCTGATACAGTCTAATTAGGAGCATCATAATGCACTGTTATAGAGATAAACTATGCAGTGTAAAGCTCCCATAATGATAGCTATATTTTTCTCCTCCTTGTGATGGCAATGATGACAGTTCAGGGTAACAATGTCCTGCAACTCCTACCGTATCATGACTATAATTCAGACTGAGTAGACAGAAGACTACTCTCTGAAGGAGCAAAGTTTCCCTCCAAGATCCACATAAAGTGCGTGGGGGGGGGCAGCTTCTCATCAGGGAGAAAACTCCATTAAGTCCTCTCCAAACATGTTTGTGAAAGTGGAAGTACCAGGTTCCCAGAAACACTACTTAGTAGAATGCATCCAAACATTTCCCAAACGAGGTGTTAAGGACAGTAAGACTTTGAAATGGAAAAGATGAAATATAGTCTCTCATATGGTCAAAGAAAAAACATGTTTTTCAGGGACAAAAAATGTTTTGTGGAGGTATTTCTTTTTCCCTTGCTCCTTAAAAATGTCATGCACATGAATTACACTCTATCCCACTCTTGTTGGGCAAAAAGTAAATCCTGCTAAGAAGTTCCATCCCAGCAACGGCCAGCTGGAATAAAGTAGAGCTTAACGCTCATAATAGGCCTCAAACTTGAGCTTCAAAAGGCCAGTTCATGGGGGTTTTGTCTTCCCTTTATCTATCACAAGGTCACTCTAAAAGGCACAAAGCCAGTATCAGCCATCAGCTAGAGTAGTATTTTTCAAAAACATGAACATGTGGCTTGTGATAAAACAATACATATCTATTATTCCACTCTGTAAAAATTTCCCTATTTCAGCTCATTGTGCATTAAGACAAGATTTCTTGCCCCCCCTTAGAAACATCAAAATACTTCATCTGTCCTTCGTATTGTGATGCTTAATGAAATCACACCTGTAGCACCTCTTTCAGGTATTACTTCTCCTAGGCTACCTCTTCCTTCAATGTGCATCTGTATGACCCTTCCAAAGGATTCTTCCTTCTTGGAGAATGTTGCTTAAAGGACTGAGCACTGAACACGCAGGTTAACACTGCAGGATACAACACCCTAAGCAATTGAGTCTTGAAATAATGTCATATGAAGCCATTATTATGGGTTTTACAGAGAAAAGTTAAGCTGGTGAAAAAAGGTGGGTTTTTTTCACTTTGATTTCCCAGATGGAAAACAATTTCAGAACAATAAATTTTCCCCAGTGAAACTTTTGATTGTGTACAGAAACACTTATTTCACTGGAAAAAAAAAAAAATTGATACTGACCTCTTAAGTAGCTCAACTTAACAGCTCACTTGCCATCAGCTGTTTGAGCTGGATTTGAATCTGACTTCTGGGTGAAAGGCTTCGTATTCCATTACAAATCATTTGTGCCATCCAGCCCCCTGGAACGGCCTATGTTCAACAGTATAATGAATATTTCTGAACACATCTCTTAAGGAAAGATAGAGTGAAGACTATGCATTATTTCCATCATCTACTTGTATGAGTGATAATGACTGAGTGAGTACAATGCTTGAGAATTATATCTGAATTTGAACCAAAAAAAAAAAAATCTAATTGACTAATTATTGATAATGAAGGACTTGCTCCTAGCTGTTCCTAATTTCAATTCCATTTCTCTCAAACATGCCAAGATTTCCAGACATACGTCAATCAGCTAAAAGATGCTTTGTTTGGATTTTGTCTTTCCAGCTGTTCATTTGCTACCAGTGGACAGCTCTTTGGGCTAGCGCATAAACATCTGGAAACTCCCAGCTGGCAATTAACTCTCAACCTATTGAACTGCAGTCTCTTGGAAACATGAGGACATATCAAGTGGTCTCCTGGGAAACAGGGTTGTTAAAGAGAAGGGGGAAACAAAAACAAGAGCTTGAGATTGGGGGAAAAAAAAAAAGCTCTATTTTAATTTCACCTCCAGGGAATTCAATAACATAAATAATAATTGCGTGGAATACAGATGGATAATGATCACACTTACAGCAACTTCAACCCCACAGTAAGTCTCCTGAAGATTTTGCACAAGCCTGAGAAGCAAAACACTCCAGGGACAGATTCTGAGCTTAACAGAATAATTCTGGAAACCAAGAACTCTTTCACCCCACCAGCAGTTCATCCTGGGACAAATGAAAACAGAGTCTTTTCACTTGACATCTCAGCGCTTATCACTTCAGTGAATCAGGTGACTCTCAGCGACTCTAAACCAGATAGGTAGTTCTGACCAGCTGAAAAGCACTGGTCACCTAACTCAAATTTAGCTATTTAAAACTAATTATATTAGGGTCTAACGTCAATGACAAGACATTCATTTGACCTAGCTTACAGGAGAGGAATAAACCTCTGGAGCGGCTTATCCTCTACACCAGGTGGAAGAACCATGCACAGCCATCTCAGGTGCAGGCTTTTAGCTTCAAGGATGCATATTCACGGCATCAGATTCCACGTGCCACCTCTAACCTCCCGGTTACCTCAAGTATATACATACCTTAATTAATCCTTGTTATATATGGTGGGTGATGAAGATGATGCATACTGGAGATCTATTAATAACTGTAACTAAGGGCTTTTTCCCCCCTTTCTTGTTTTATTCTGGCAGGCAGCCACAGGTATCCTGGCATAGGTTCTCCTCTTTGCCCATTGTTTAGATCACAGAACAAGCACTTAGTGACTTATGGCCTTTCTTTGTGTGATGTGTTTTGGTGACATCTTATGATTTTATTAGAAGTACATAACCTCACACAGAGCGTGCCTTTAGCTTTTCCATATACCTAGAATCAGAGGCGTAGTCCAAGAGCCAGACTATAACCGTGATAACTTCCAGGTATTTGCTGTCTGTCTGAACAAGGCACTACAGGTCCAGTCTAAATCTAATGAAAACTCTTCAACAGGCTTTGGGGAAGGGGCCCTTAATCTTTCTGGGCTTATGTTTACTCTGGCATTATGAGGGAAAATTAAAAAGTTTGTTAGGTGTTTTAAGACTCTTGGATGAAAGCCAAGAGCTAAAGCAGATTCTGTGAGCTCAGGAGTGTAAATCCAGTCAAGGGAAGAGCTTTCATGTAACTCAGCAGAACTATGCAATTACACCAATATAAAATTAGGTTCATGATTTGACCTATAATCTATGGCCTCTCTTGGAAGAATCCTTGGCTCAGACACTGACCTCAGCTAAATTGGTGATAATCTAGAACAGTTAGGATAACCCTCGGTTTTGAGAAGGCTGGCTCAAGTGGTCTAAGCCAGTTTTTGATTCACAAACATTTGTGATTGTACAGTATGCACTCAACCAATTGTCACAGCTCAGCTGACAGGTGATAACTTCTGAAACTACAGCCCTTCTGATACCTGCAAGTGTAACAAAAATCAGGATCATTTTCCAAGAAAAAGATAAAACTATCACAAGGCTGTCAGGTTTTTTGTGAGATTTTCTTCTTTGAGTCAATTAGCTTCATGCTTTTGAGTTACAATAATATTAATTGACTTCAACAGTGAGGTTTCCAAAACTGGCCTTCCTATGTTGTTTTACGTTAGACTCCTGTATAGCACATGAACTGGTGAACAAGATATCCTTCTGTAAACAGTTATGCAAGAACGAACAAAGAAATCAGTTCATAGTGTCTACTACTGTAGAACATTTTCCCCTACCACCTTTAATGTACCCGACTTTCCAAAACTCCAAGGCAGAGAAGCCAAGGGCTTTACTCTAGCAGCACACTATGGAGTTCAAGAAAGCAAACTGCAGTTCAGGCACAACTATCCAAGACCTTCATGCTATATACAGAAAACGGAGGAGAGTAATAATGTTGCGTACCTTAGACCACATGCTAGTGGTCATGCTCTAACTTAAGAATAGGTACAGTCTTGCAGAGGAGCTGCCTTGAGAGCAAAAAAACTTGCACCTCTGGGAAATAGGAACTCTCAAGTGGTCACAGGTCTGATCATCTCATTTAGTGATGCTTCAGTCTCTCTGTGCCCTAATTACCTTTAAAACATTTAGACCAAGGTGTACAAGTGATCTGTGGTAGACCAGAGATCTGCCCCCCATCTTCCAAGCTCTAGGTCTGTGTTTAAGAGAGCTCTTTCTCTGAAAATAAAATAGTTCCTTGTTTTAAGATTCAGGGATCTGTTATACAGAGAAAGATTGTAACACTTAAGAAAACTCTTGCCTTAAAATCAACATCTCAGATTACATCTCCCAGCTAGGATTTCAAGTGAAAAAGAAATCTTTTTTCCCTTTAACTATCCTAGCTCTACATGTCTGGTTTTGAAACAATTCCCATTTGCTCTGTCTACAGTGGACTGCCCAAGGTTTAATCACTTGAGGGTTTCAGAGATTGAGCTGAATTTTCTTGAGGGGGACACAATCAATAAAGACTTTTGGAACTGGAAATGTTTTATCCAATTTCTTCATCTGTTTCTCTCTCAGTGATTAACTACCTTCTGACGAAAGTTAACATCTTTTGCTGGTAAAGAACATTCACTCAGCTAGAACTTTCTTTTTCTCCATCTCCCCTGCTGCACAACTACTGAACACTAACTGTTTAGAGAAAAAGATAGGAATAAAAATCTTCCCAGATATCAGCTTCCCTGTCAATTATATTGCAAGGCAGATTAACATCCGAAATGCCCTGCTGTGTGGAATGCTAATTTTCTTTTTCCTCTTATGTTATTTTCCTTTAACTATTATGATGCTGTCATTTTCCTACTATAGATAAACTTGATAAGGGTCTGTATGTAAAAGCATACGTAAGGCACACTCATATACTACCATGAACCAATGTTAAAAACCAAATTCGGAGTCCAAATTTGGAAATGCAGAAGCTAACCATATTTACAGAATATTAGCTCACTTAAAATGCATTTATGATATTTCAAAATGAGACATGGATATGCACAATCCAAATCAGAGTCCTTCCTCAGACTAAGCACTGCTTAATTACATTTAGCAGTGTCCAGGCAGACAGCAGAGAGACTTAAGTAACTGTTAGTGTAGGTAAGCATTTCAACAAAACACAAACAATGGTTTCATCTTGATTTTTGATAACAAAAAGGTTTTTAATGAAAACACAGGTTTTAAAAAACCAAAGTTTCTCACAGGAAGGTTCAATGAAATATTTCACCAAGAAGCGTTTCTCAGCCCCATAATACAATTTCTGACCAAAGCCTACAGCGAGAGAAACTTACTTGAGGACAGTCAGTAGTCCAGACTCTAATCTGAATCTGGAAAACAGGGTCTTGAGCCCAGGGCTTCTACACATCAGAGCAGAGTGTGTTGTCACTGGCACACCCCTGAGGGTCCATCTCTATTTCTTCTTCAGTAACTCCATAGCTACCCTGCCTCCATCCCACAGCAGAACTGAAAAGCTTTTGATGTCTCAAACTTTCTTTCCCCAGGACAAAGGAAGAGTTTCTGGCTCCGATTCACACAAGGATAAGTTTCACCTTGCAAGCTGCTTTGAACCATCCTTTTCTGACCGGTACGCTCAAGGTAAGGTACAGAATGAACCATTGATTTGACAGCATATACCAGGTCCTGTTTTCCCATAACTGCCAACATTTTAGCTTTCAATTTCATCCTGAAAGTTCTGAGTTACTTTTGATCATCTGAGCCCAAGTCAACCCAAGATTCACTGCTCAAGTTTCTGCAAATCTAGCAATCCAGAACATTTTACTCCCAGAACAGGTGTCTAATTTCCATACACACAGCAAATCATCAATGAATAAACTCCCCATTAAAGAAATAAGAATGTAGATTACTGGTTAATGTAGTTGTCTACCAAAGAGTGTGCTGGTGTGCCTAATAGGGCCTGCAAATATTTGAAGCTTTGAATTACACTAGAAAGTTTATTGTTAAACAGACCAGCCTCACTTCAGATTCTCATTTGTTGCCTAATAACTGTGGACGCCACGCTGTAAGGAGAGATGCATGCCCTCAGGCCCTACCCATCAAACAATTAGGGCATGCTTTTGATTTTAAAGTATAAAAAGGCTGACTCCAAAGTGAAGCTCATGATCAAGTGGTTTCCTGGACCAAGCAACAGTGTTCCCAGTATTTCAGAACTCAGTCACTAATGAGAAAGCCATGGCCAAACTCTAGGGATCACTCAAGTGAGGATGAGAATAAGTAGGTTCCAGCTTCTCCTCAGTAAGGATACACCAAGTTTAAGTCAATATCCTGATCACTTCTAAGCTTGGCTCACATCAACTTACCTACTACTTCAAAGAAAAATCCAACATATTTGTGTTATCCATTTTATATTGCAGCCTCAGAAAAAAAATTAACAATAATAAAAAAAATACAATGAAATCTTCAGGATTTCGTGTTTCTAGTGTAGTGATAAAGGAAATATAGAAGGAGGGGGTTTGCCTTGTGATTCACTGGTGAATGTCAGGGATATAACTAGAAACAATCCTGCTCTTGAAACAGTACCGCTTGCATTCAGACAGTTATGGGTTAAACCTCATTAGAGTACATGCATTAATTAGCCTCTGTACCTGCTGTTCTGGGTCCTGCCTTTTGAGTTCTTTCTGTTGTCAGCAGCATATGAGTAACTCAGTGGATTTTCTAAAACACTTATCTGTTTGAGAAACTTTTCCCCCTCTTCTTCATTTTATTTTGATTTTTGGACCCACTTCTTTTGGGGAAACTTCTTCAAGAATTCTCAATGACTCTCCAGAGGTTATGCTACTGTTAAACAACATTCACTTTGAATGTCTTGAATCTCAGCAAAATAAACCTAAAGCAAAACCATCTCTAAACAAATTAGACTGTTCTGCCACATACAACTCTTTCCAAGCCTTACGTTTTTGCATCCACATAGGGTTGGGTTTTTTTTTGGTTTTGGGGTTTTTTTTACGCTCTTTATCTTTCACCAAGATGAGGAACAGACACTTCTTGGAAAATAACATCAACTCTGTGTGCAGGAAATGTGTTTGTACTTAAAAACTTAAGAAAAGCTGCTATTTTCACCCTTAAAAATAAAATGCCAGGGCCATGCAGTGAATATCTTGTTGATAGCACCATCAAAGGATTAGTTAGTTATCCTTTTATCTCAGGAACATACAAGTAGCCCGTGCTAAATAGAAACTTGTATGTGCTCCAAACAGCCTCATATTCTTTCTTGTCTGAGACAGGGCACATGTGTCAATATAGACTTCTGACATTTCCAGCTCAAGGTTGAAACCAAAAGGCACTGAAACAACTGCAGGAAAGAGCTATTATTAGACAACTTCTACCCCATTCAGAAACAGACTATTGTAATTATCTCTCTAGAGTTATTGTTCTTACCAAGTTTGCCAGCCCACGTTTTTCCAATTCAAGAAGTTCAGATTCAGAGTGGAACCTTTAAGACACATCTCAAAATCAACCTCAATACCTTTCTGTTATTTATGATAAAGTTTTTCTCCTCACCTTGTATGCAAGAACTGTAAAGGGGACAACATTAGAATGTCTTTGCTAAGTTCTGCAGGGTTTTGTTAAATTTAAATTCAGGTAAGTGCGTCTGAAACCACCTTAGGACTTTTATATAAAAATCAAATCCAAACCCACAAAGAATGTATTTCCTGATTCCAGCTGATAGAGAAATGAAAATCTTTAAGCAGCAGCTGCTCCTGCAAGACGATCATCCTGAGACTGGAAGTCTCCAGAAACTTGTAAGAGTCACAATATGAGCCACAGAAAACTCTACAATACCAGCTGGCTTCATGAGATTTCTGGAGACAAATTTCAGCTGTCAGAACAATTAACATCCAGGCTCCCATAACCAGATGCCGTTTTCCATATGTTTTGACTTTGAATAGTTTCTTCTATCCTCTAAGTGATGTTAGGAGCAAACAAGTATTGCCTCTTATCTCCTGTTTCTTTCTCCTTATCCTTCTTTCTCAAGTTGACTTGTTCAGTAACTATAGGCAGTGGAATAGCATGAAGTAGGATCAAGTTCTTCTGCAAGCAGCCAGAGATGAAGTAATCTTCTTAACCAACAGACTGCTGTCTACTTAGGGCTGAGAACCACAAGACACATACTCTGGGTGTGTGTGCATGAGAGAGAAAGCAAGGTGAAATGAGGAGCTCTGGGAGTACGGCAGAAGAAAGATGGCAAAGGCTTCTCAAAGGTCCCATCTGTTATATCACACAGGAAGAGAGGTAGGTTCAAGAACAAGGGCGTCCACTGCTTCTCTGGCAAAAAGCTCTAAGTTGAGCCACCGTTGCATTGTACAAGCTTGCTTTAAGAGCCTCGCTCAAGCATAAATTATTTAGGAACAAGACAAGGCAGGCAAAGGCTGGAAGAAGATTTGACCGCCTGTCCAAAGCCACACAAATAGTTTGTAGTAAAGGTCAGCCTTGAACCAAAACCTCCCAAGACTCTACCCAGACCTGTGAACACCTATCAGTCTGCTTTTCTTAAACATGGACAAATTCCTGCGTAGACTCACAAATACATTCTGTCCCAAGAGATTCTCTCAAAAAAGTAAACTGGAAACACCACTGTCCCTTGCAACCAGGTGCACTTTTCCATCCACTACTGTGGGACTGAGTTCCTGGGTAAGAAGATGAAATTAAGTGAATTTAAGTCTAAAACTTCCAATTTTTACAAAAGGTATAAGGATGTATAAGGATAACCTAATCTAGTTGAAGGTGTCCCTGCTCACCGCAGGGGGGTTGGACTAGACGACCTTTGATGGTCCCTTCCAACCCAAGCCATTCTATGATTCTATGATGTAACCTTTGAAGCGAAAAAGAAACAGTGAAATTAATTACAACAAGATCTGTGTAATTTACAAAGCTTCAGTGCACTGGGTTTAAAAGGGCTCTTGTCAGTGTGAAGTGAAGGAAGTACAATTTCCTGATGAACAGAGAACACAAGGTAAAGCGTGTAGTAATCACCACTAGAGAGATATTTTGATCACTTTTTTTTTTTGTTGATCAACTTAATTAGTGAATGATGAGTGTATAGTAGATTGTATCTGTTAAACATTTGAAACAGCTTCTAGCAGAAATTTTTGCTTTGAGAATTTTATTCATATTAGATTGGATGAACAGTGTAGACCCCAAAGCACTGAGGACTGGCAGGAGGAATGTGCATGATAAACATCAGTTGCATCAAGATGGAAGGGCTATCTGGCAAAGCAGAAGATCTGATCTTAAATTTAAACAGCTCAGCAATGAAGATTTCACCCATGAAGAGGAATGGAGAATAAATTGCAACAGATCCTAGAGGGTGCTGAGCCCCTTAATAATGTGTCCAGTCACCTGAATCCCTACTGGGAAGGATTAGCCATGCCTAGCACCTTGCATGATTCAGCGCTTAAAATAGAGATAGAGAATAGCCACAGAGGCAAATGTCTAAATGTTCAGTAGGACATATGAAGCTAAAAGGAGTTAATGTCAAAAGACACTTTCAGATGATAGTGGACAATATCACATACAATAGTGTGTATGTCACTTCCAGATCAAAGACACCTCTCCTTCCTTTGGTGTTAATAGAAAATCCACATCTAAAATGATCCTGTCACCTATGATCACCTGGAAGTGTTCAGAAACACATGGAAGGAAAAAAAAAAGGAAAAAAAAAAAAAAAAGGATGAAATTCAGAGAGGAGTAATAGAAATTCTTAATGGGCTGGGAGGACTGGCTTACGAGGGAAGATTAAGAGAACTAAATATGTATAATTTGGGTAAATGATGACTCAGGGGGATAGATGATAACCAGCTACAAGCCTTGAAGGTGTAAACACAAAGTACAGAGAAAAGGTTGGGCAGGGTGATACCAGAAAATAATAACTAGGGGTAACAATACAATTTTCAACAACTGAACATTTAGGCTGAGCATCAGGGATGCTTCCTAACTGTTGGGAATATTGGTGGTTGCTCCTCCCGCACAGCCCCCAAGGTGGCTTTTGCATCTGATCTGTTAGTCAAGTCATTTAATTTCATTTTTGTTTAAGTTCACGTGCATGGGTGTAGTACAAGACCACATAATCTAAGGTTTTCCAGATCTTACATGTTCAGGGACAATAGTGGAATAATCCTTTAAACATGGTTGAGGGGTGTCTATGTGTGCGAGTGTTGGAGGCACGGGTGTAGAAAAGGCTGGGAGGGAAAAAGCAGAAAGAAGAGTTAAATCAACATGGGGGGTGCCTCTCACTGCAAACTTAACCGTCAGTTTTCCAGCATCTTTCATGTCACTGTTTGATCTGACAGTTCTGTAAGCTTTTTGTCTCCCTATGCCACTGTGAGGCATAAGGAGAGAGAAATGCTTGCAACCCTAGAACAGAATCACGACCACAGATTCTTATGCAATTTAGGACAATTGCAAGTTATGAGACGGAAGTTTATGACCCTACAGAAGGTAAAGGTAAACATTACTAACTGTGTCTCCCATCCATTAGAGCAAGTCAGTCCTTCATGGAACTTTTATTACTCAAGTCACTTGAAACCATAAACAAGAGTTAATACTGATGCAAGAGCAAATGCATTCAGAGGGCCTCCATTTCCCCCCTTCTCCCTATTTCTAACTTTTACGATTCTATCCAACACTTTAACACATTGTCTAACCTGAGAGAAAGCCCATTCTTTTAAGAAACCAGTTTCAATAACCTTTCTTGGTGGAAACAAAACAGAATATCAACTAACTAGGACAGAAAGTTCTATTAAAATGCAATCCATCCATGGTCAGCTGGGCAATTGCCTACGATTTTTAAGGGGCTGGACAGAGCTAAGGAGTCAGTCACCCACCAAGTTTTTTTGAGTGGTGTATTTTTTTTATTTTATAAAGATCAACTTCATGGGAAAAAATTGAGAGGCAATCATAAAAAAGCAATTATAATTCTACTAGGTTTTTTTTTTTTAAAAGGTTTAATATGACATCTTGCTTAATATTTATTTCTCCACTGATTTAATAGAGATGAGAGAAGCTGAATGAACAAAAAGGCATGTCTGTACCAACACAGCACCAGCAAACAATTCCCAATGGGAAAGCATTCAGACTGTAGAGCAGTCTCCTCAAAAGAGACTAGTGGAAGCCATTTTGCCCAAGACAGTAAAAGATGGATGAAAGAAACTTTCTAGGATACCTCCTGAATACAGTGGCCTACCAAAACTTTCCCTGTTACCAGTCTATGAATCACTGGCTAGTGGATGCCTGGAAGCAAACACACATTAATGATGTTGCTTCACTTTATTATTTTGTCCATCAGGAAACCTAAAAATAGTGAGCCAGCTGCTGAGCGTCTCTGGGAGGCTGAAAGTCACTGGAGAATCCCTGCTGATGTCAGAAAGTAGGAGACTGGTGTTTAATGAGTTTAAAAAAACCCAAACAAATAGTGTTGTCTTCAAAATGAGTGGATTAGAACATTATATAAGGATGATGGTACTAGGTCAGACAAAGTCCATCTCATATAATATCCTGTCTCCATTGGTGGTCACAAGCAGATGCCCTGAGAAGAGTGTAAGGAGAGGATGTGCATAATACCTCCTCTGGGTATCCTTCTCAGTCTCCAGCCTTGTGGCTCAGGGACTTCTGGGCCAAATGCAATCTCTGTGCATACAGTAATCACCTGATGAAACTGAATCTCTTACTTTCCATAGCCATTTATTACATTTTATCATTTTAGTAGTTGCTTTTCCTGTAAACAGATTTAAGGGGGCTTGTTTTGTGTTGTTGGTTTTTTTTTGGTTTTGTTTTTGGTTTTTTTTTTATGATTTATAGTGAATAAGTTTTCTAGGAAAAGTAGTAGACTCCTGCCTAGCAAGCTGCAGTCTTAAAAACACGCACCCTAAGAGCCTGTTTCCAGGACCACCTATAACGTGACCTCACTAAGCAATCCGAAAGGCAAAACAAGAGGTTACAGCTTTAGAAGAGTGACCCACAGGGCTCCCAGCATCTTACCAACCCATTTACAGATAGCCAGGGAACCTTTCAAGACCTAAGTAGATCAGCTGGCAGGAGCTTTGAGTTGAGGCTTTTGTTCAATATTTTGGTTCCAGTAAATCAACATTGCTCAGTATGGAACTAATTTATCACAGGATTTCTTCTCTTGTTCTACCTCTGCTGATGAACCAGATTTCCTGTGATGATACCTTCTGCGTGGTAGTAAAAGAATACCCACAGGAATATTAAATAATATTCCCCCAGTCCCCAGAAAAAAAAAATATTATATATAATCCCCACCCCCCAAAAGACTATAAAATCTCTGCATGGTCCTTACGTTTTTAAGAGTGAATATACAAGATTTTGAGTTACTTTTCTTTAACCGCAAATCAGAAGTCAGGAAACATTAGAACTTAAATTGCCCCTATAGCAAAATTACATTAACATATGTATACTTTACAGGAGTTGTCAGTTATATGATTACACACTATTTTTCCATTGTCTGTATTCTAGCTTCTGTCACTGGACTTTGTTCTGTACTTTGTACAGATCCTAGCAGATCAGCATCCTCATCAGAATAAATGCACGCAGCCACTTTCTCCAGCATAATTCACTGCCTGAATTGAAACATGTGATATGATCACCATATGATTTAATTGCAACCGATTAGGTTTATCAGGATACGTACAATACGTACAATGTTATGCTAAGCTAAGCAGGCAGGATTCCTTACCTTGGGAAAGGGGCAAAAGAGTGAAAAGCAGAAACCTCTTGTCCCAGCTGTTATTAAACAGCCCCAATACTGTACATCTCTGAAAGGCCCATCTCTTCCTCCCAACCCCATAAAACCCTTCTTCACACCGTTCAGACTCCACTCATGCAGTACTTCAGGTTTTTTTCCTCTCCTCGTTCTACAAAGAGATTTCAGAGATACGTTACCAAGAATGTAAGAATTTCATACCCAAAGATGATGAGGACAGGTTTTGTAGATGCTTGCTTCAGTTTTAAGTATCTTACTAAATTTAACAGCTAAATGGACAAAATTTAGCATCTACAGCTTATGCAATATCAGTATATTGCTTTGATATCCATATATTATGATGTAACACAGCAGTGTGATAACATGACATTTGAAAATTCATGCTCAGGTCTGTCCAGCTGAACAGCATTCTTCAGTGACAACCCACTGACACACTGGACTAGGGGCCGATCTTTATCGATAATGACTGTGTTACTCTACCTCTTGTCTTTGCCCTCCACGGAATACAGCCAAGTTCCCACAAAGCCTCTCTCATCTGCTCTGCATTACCATGTCGAAGACTTTCACAGTTCCGGAGCGAATGCCCTGCAGCCATACCACCGCCCCTTTGGCTATGATTCCTGCAGAACTCATGAAACTCTGTCCCCAGAAGAACTCCACTTGTAAAGCCTTTACTCGCAGCTCACATCCCACACCAGGAAGGACTACATGACATGGGTCTTTCCCCTCGCACATGGTTTTGCACTGTATGTTACTTTGTGAATGAGAGGGCAAGCCAGGGCAACGTGCAGCTACTCTTTCTTCTGGTTTTGGTCAGCATTCAAGATCCAGGTAGGTCTCCGAGGTCAGAGACTGCCTCCAAAGGTAGCAAGTCAGTGGTCATCCAGCAAGCATTATGTGACAGGACATAAAATGCACATCCAGGGGTGTCACTATTCCAAACTGGTCATTTAAGATCTCGTAACATTTGTTCCTTCAAGCACAAAAAGCAAAGGACAGCGGCTTCATGTCCGTGTGTTGCTATAAAGCCGCCTCCAGCAGTTAAAAACAAAGCCTGTGCCAAAAGAAATGTCAAGATCAGGGAAAAGAGTACCATTGCCATTAACAAGGCTGTTGCGAGACCTCAGCACGAAGAAGGGGTACTATTCCCCACACCTGTCTTCCAAGAGGTGGAATACAAAACTTGGAGCCAGAGAGATATTACCAAGTCCGTGTTCTAACGCAAGAACTGAGAGCTTGCTCTGTCTGTCTGGCAAAATGGAAAAAAGCTCAGCATAGACAGGATTGCTAGCTACATCCCCGCAGTAAATATCAAGGAGAAAAGAAGAAGCATTTAAAATAAAGGACAATGTTGCACGAGGACAAATAAGTATAAATCGACCATGAATAAATTTGATTTGGGAATTAGAAAAAGGTTTCTAACCATCAGAGGAGTGATGCTCTGGAACAGCTTTCCAAGAAGGATAGTGAGAGCAAATGACCTAATTAGTTTAAAGATGAGACTCGATAAACTTATGAAAGGGATTATGCGATGTGGTTGCCTGCAATAGTAGGGAAGAGATCCTGATGAGCCAGGATTTCCCCCCAGTCCTGTGTTCCAGGCCCCATCCTTTCAACCTAAATTCTCAGCTGCAGTGCAGTGATTTACCAGGCATCACAGAGACTACCCTATTCTAAACCAGGACTGGCTTCTGTTTTCCAGAAAGCATAGGTTTCAGTTTATATTGCAAGGGAACATCTCCTACGA
This sequence comes from Sagittarius serpentarius, assembly GCA_034782735.1. Taxonomy (NCBI): domain Eukaryota; kingdom Metazoa; phylum Chordata; class Aves; order Accipitriformes; family Sagittariidae; genus Sagittarius; species Sagittarius serpentarius. The sequence continues at coordinate 74,955,792 of JAVKLA010000074.1, forward strand.
GGCTGAAAATGCAAGGAAAAAAGGAGGGGGGGAAAAAAAGCCCGTAGAAAGCTGTATAGAAGGTGCAAAATGAGAAACTTAGAAATTTGTCATTGAAATTAAGGTGGGGGAAGAAGGGAAAGATTATTTCTATTGGAAACTTGGGCAAAGTACTCCATTATTTTGAGAAATAATCATATAAGCAGAAAACCATTTTGATATTTAATAAAAATCAGTCCATACATTTGTAGTTTCTGTTGCAAGAGAGAGCATATCTAGATAAGCATATTAGTCACGCAAACCGTATTTCCTGCTCAAATCTACAAATTGAGAGCAGCACTCTTGGCTGTATAGCAGTAGTAGGTGAATCACAGAACGGTCAATTCACACCGGTTACTATGAAATGGAGCTTGGGAGGTCAGCTGATCCAACCAGCTACCAAAATGCATAGCATATATAAACCATTTAACGTTTTTTGTCCAATCCATTCCTAGAAACCTTCAGAAAGAAAGGTATCTATGTTTTGGAATCATAATGCAATATATACTGCCTCAGCCTGAATCCTATTGAGCATTAAAGTGGCAGGTGGAGGAGATTTCAGATATAACCATTCCTCCTTTTTCAATAAAAAACCTTGCGCTGTACTTCTGCAAAGTTAAAGCTGTCCCAGGATTACCCCAACAGTAGTCTTGATATTAGCCATTATTTTTCCTTAAGATAACCAATAAGGTTCCCAGGAAAGATCAGTCTTGATATGCAAAGCAGTCTCACACTGCAAGGGAAATTACTTTCTGATACCAATATAGAGCGAGTACCTCTGGACTCCTGAAAGATCTTAAGGGTGTCTTAGATTCACCAAACAATTCACAGGGGGGTTTTGCCTGACCACTCCAACACTTAAATGTTTCCTGAATTAGATCGCTGCAATTGTGGCTATTAAAGCCACAGGGAGAGACCTCCCCATTTCTATCATTACCAGAAGGAAACCAGGCTGCACAGTCACGGTCCAGGGTGTCAGTTCTCATCTCAGCCTTCACCTAGCGTAACTGTCCTCTATAGAGAAATGCAATAGCTGATGAGTACAGTGTATTTAACTTCCTAAACCACAGGGTTTTCTAGCCATGTTACAAGCATCTTTTGCACTTTCGATTCCTCTTCTGAAGCAGTGCTACAGAAAAGGAAGAAATTGCTATCCCCATTTCACAGATGTTGAAAGAATGTTTAAAAAAAGCAGAAAAACTCCGTTTCCCATCTATGCATACAAGTGTACTTAGCAGGTCAGGGCTGCTTATCCTAGATACCAAGTTAAAACCACTATTTCGCCTCTTTCAGTTTTTCCCAGCTTGTCCATAGCGCATTTTACCTTCTCTCAGCTTAGTCCATAAAGAGATTTGGGAACCTTTCTGGAATGGAAGATGTTCTACAGCCACAAGCTGTTATAGCAACCAGCCTGCCTACTGCTCTCCTGGGCACCTGCATTATGCAGAGCTTGGTGTTCTCACTCTTTGCTTCAGGATTTGGTGTGACACTTCTGAAACACAGCAGACTAGAGATACGATATTTAAAAGAGATAAAAAGCCTTAAGAGTAGCTTCAAACTTAACTTTTCCAAAGTGGTTAGGAAGAGGAGTTTTGAGACCAAAAGAAATACAGATGTGTTGGAGAGAAGCACAGACAGTAGGAAGGATGCAAAGTAGCCGGAATGACCTAGCAGCAGACACTAATGTCTTCCCATCTTGTCTCTCCTGCTTTGGATTTACACATGAAGAAAGAGGAACGGGTTCCTCTGTAAACCCTGTCCTCCAGCTCACTTTCAGGATGCATGACCAGCACTCATTCAGCAGATCAACCAAGTCTCTCTGATTTTGACCTGTGGAACAGGGCTGATACTTCCAAATACCTAAATGGTTCTTGAACATTTAAACCCCTTCATGAGGGGTAAACAGCTCCTTCCTTCCCTCCTACTGCAACGTCAAAGCGTTTTCCTAGCTCCCTCTTACTTCTGCCACACAATACTCCTGAGATTTACTTTAAAGATGAGCCTGTTCTGGAATCACACACACCCACCCCCCATTCTTGCAGGAACAGAATGCCATATATTCTGAAGCACACTTACGAAGATGCTTAAATGTATGTGTAATGGCTCATCATTCTGTATCTTAAAGAGATGAACAATGAATGTCAGAACCTTCTTTAAAATTCTCCTAACTCACTTAGGAATCACTTTCTCAAATCACTCCGGAAACTTCACCCAATGCTTTATTCCTTTACTTATGCCCTTTTAAAAGCTGCCAAGTTGCATCTTTAAAGCCTAGGCTTTATTCCACTAATTTTGTGAACACAAGCCATTTGTGACTCAATTCCCTTAGGCATGCGAGGGTCAAAGAATAAAAACATATGCTAAGCCAGACAATTTCAGACAGGTTATTTGGGAATGGGGAAGGAGGGGTGAAAAGGTGCAAAGCCAGAACAATGACATTATTCCTGAAAGAAAAGTCCCAAATTTGAAGTTTATGAGGAGCTTTGTTCTGAATCAAAAGACTGTGATGAATTTTTTTGTCTGAGACAGGAGGCAGAGTGACCAAGAAAACGCTAAACAAAGCTTCATTTTAGAGTGAGTTGTTTTCCTGTGTCGGTAACCTACCACTGCATCTGTAAGTCTGCAATGGTGGGTCAAAGAATAATGCCCATTTTCACCTCTAGTTTAATTCGTGCTGAAAACTTAGTGTTAAGTTCAGAGCAGCTGAAGGGCCATTCCAAGAAGGCTCTGGAAAAGGAATAAGTGGTGTCCAATCCATTGGCATAAAATCGTACGATTGGTGATGACACAAAACATCAAGTAAAGGCTTCCAAGATCCTTAAGTCACTGCACGGCGACATTCTACGTAGTTCGATACTGTTTCTGTGAAAGGAGTTCATGCACTTAGATTCAGGCATTTCAGACTAACTCCCACTGAAATCAGTGAAGATACAAGGATCCTCTGTCACCGAAACTATGGTTTTGTCTTTTTGATGTGTCAGCAAAAAGGTTGATGGCCAATTCCTTCCCTACCCACTCTCTGCCCTTCTATGTTCTTGCTTGGGGCTGACTCCTGATGTCCACTGACAGAGATTTGCTTTAGGACAGGTTGCTTACAGATCCTATCTGCTTTGCAGCAGCAGATGTCAGGCTCTTTCAGGAAGGATTTGGCAGCATCTTCTCCACTGTTTGGTGTTGATCAACCAGCATGGCTGCAGGAAACATTAAATAACAGACAGGCCAGACACAGCAGACCGGTCCCTCCATGACCCAGGTAAATATGCACTTTGAGCAGAAAGCCTTTATTCCCTCTCTTTTACCTCTGTCCCTTAGATCAAGCACACCATGGGCTTGCATATGCCTTGTATTGATGGCCAGCAGGTTGGGACTCGAGCGCAGGCTGAGATCCAGCTTCCTTACATAGCGTAGAGGTACCCTGAGGCATTTGAGGAAAAGCTACAATAAGACAAATCCTCTTGCTTCCAGCACAGACTATAGACAAAGCGACAGCAGATCTGGATAGGGAGCAGTTGGCCTTGTTACAAAGTGTAGGGAGTGAGAACAAATTTAGGCTCTGGGCCTGCCCAAAGTTTGGCTCTAGTTCTCCATGGCTTTATTCCTGCTGCAGCTACAAATGTGTGAGCCTACAATTTAGTAATAATATACTTCTTGACTGACCTTTTCTGGTAAATTAATGACAGGAGAGAGTAATGAGGACACGCTTTTTAATCTAACGTCAGTCAATAATAGTATACAACTAATAGACTTAGACATCATACATTCAATAATTGTTTTTACTTAAAGCCCTTACAGTTTGCCCACTGAGACACAGCATGTCAGCAGCACTCGCTGCCTATTGATAGGCACCGGCAAGACATTTATTCATACCTTTCTGGCCAGTTTACCATCTCCCAGAGCATCCATCACGCAAGTATCTAAGCACTGAGATATACATTCATTTATATACACACACATTTTGGCTCAGCTGCCACAGAAGCTGGGATCATTATACATTTCTCAATAGAGAGCTAGCTCCCCTACAAGTACACCCATTTATTTCACTTCATTGCAAGAGGAGCTTATTTATGCCTTCTGATACCTAGAAATCCCAACCAGAGTCAGTACTTTCTTCATGTTAAGAGGCGTATGCATACCTGGGACCACATTCAGATAGGTCAAACACAAAGCTTGTTCCTATATCTATGTGTGTCTCAATCGCTTTTCAGAGGACTAAATGAGACACTGAAGAGGGAGACAGTGAGTAAGAAGCACTTGGGACACCAGAAGGATTGAGTCAAGCAGGATATGACCTCAGACTGTGGCCAAGGAGTTGAGAGATCCCTGCACCAGGTCCTGTAATGAAACAGAATGCCTCAAAGTCACCCATCAGGGAACAGCACCTGGATTTTCTGTCACCCAGCACTGATCCACCATACCCCTCAGCTATTATTGCCACTCAAGCATCAATATTTCTGGAGAACAAAGAACAGATTACCAGTGGTTCAGTTAGAACTGAGATATCTATAATGACAACAATTAAATTTCTTTTTTTTTTTTTTTTTTTTTTTCTCATATGAGCATTATTCTTCTTCCTTTTGGTAGGGGGCAGGAAAGGCACATTAATAGTTAGTTATTTAGATAGTAGCTGCCCCAGGTTTAAATTACTAAAAACACCCTTGTTGCTTGTTATCCTTATTTTGTTGGAAGGATTAGGTTGATCTCATTTTACATGGGAAAGATGAATGACCCAGTCCACTGGCAAGGTCTAAATTGCAGCCCTTTGCATGCTGAAGTCTTCCACCACTTACTCTTGTCATAAACAGCACCATGCAATCCATTTAGTTTCATTTACAGCAGATTAATTTCTCTCCGACCTTTGGCTCTGCTGTCAAACAGGCCTGAGACAGACAAGAGCTTAGGAACAGCAAGTGCATTTGATGATGTCAATCACTGGACCTCAGGGATACTCTTAACTTCTCATGTGCCAGAACACTACAAACAAAATCTGTCTCCTGCTTCTGGATGCCAGTGTCCACACCAACTGTGTTGTTCCTAAGCAAGCCCTACACAGCCCCCAGAACTGCCCATAAATGAAGATGGAAGGCAAATATTTTACTTACTGTAAACTTATTTTCAAATCTCACTCCACTCCTCCTCTGACGATTAGATTTATTTTCTTTAGGTTAAGTTTTAAAGGCAAATTCCTTAACGTAAGGGTCATACTGCTCAAACTGCTACACTAGCAATTTTATTGCCTTATTGCCGTTTGCATACCATTACCCAGTGGGCCTTGCAGCATCATTACTTTCCTTTCACGACTCCATCTCTAAGAAAATGAGCAAGCTATAGTCACTCTACATAAGGAAAAGAACAGCAAAAATTCAACTAGTGCCTGTCTTTTTCTCCAGTACAAAGGTGTCTCTCCCATTCACCTCCATCAGGATTAAATTCAACTGAATGCCCATCCAGAACTGAGATTTTTGTCCAGAAGAAAGGGAAGACAATTTTCTTTCCAAGGCACAAGGATTGTCTGTGGTTAGAAGCTAGGAGCTACTTTTATCCGTCTTCCTTCCCAAAAGGAGAAGAGACTATTCACATCAACTGTCAGAGCTCTACTCGTCATTGGACTTCAAGACAGAAAGGAAGGCTGAAAGAAAGGGAAGGCAGTTAAATTACAAGGCCTGGTTAGGCTCATCTGCAATACTTCGCTCCCGACTCAGAAGTGCTCAAGAGCATAATGGGAACCGGTCTCCTCGCTCTTTCCAGCCCACCACCTGGCAGAGCCACAGGACTTATGTCACCTAGCCTCAGTGCCAGTCTCCTCCTGCAGCACTACGCAAATTCTTAGGTTTTCTTTCCCTTGTCCATGAATTTTTCATGGGGACTTCAAGGTTTACTGCAGCAAGTTAGACATTTCCATTAAAGAGAACACCCTGAGTGGAATCAGAAGCGTCTTTTCAGTCTCCGTTCAGGAAGTCCTTCTGCAGAGTTGGCAATCGCTTGTGGAAAATTATTTTCCAGAGCACATCCAGACCCTCTTCCTGTAGCCATATGCTAAAAAATCACGCTTCATAGTCTGAAAGGCCCGAAACGATTTGAAGGTCTGTCAGTTTTCCTTTCTCACAACTGTAAAAATTCTTAAAATAAGTTTCCCATTACCAAGAGAACTTAAATTTTTCAAAGGCAAGCAATAAAGGGAAATTTGCAGAACTGAGTCATTTCTGCCAGCATGTTTCTGGAAAATAATGATCTCCCTCCTCCAGTAGATCCACTTCCTCTTCTAGAAAAACAGTCTAACCACGTAGATAATTCTCACCTTCATTTTTAACTATTGCTTGCTACAGGTGGGACTAAACACAAACCTGCAGCAACAAAAGCAGTTTCTGCCATTAGTCTATTACAATAAGCACTCCCAGGTCACTTTACATTTTGAGCAATGTTTCTGGTCAGTTTTTCCTTGTCTCTTCCCTTTATACAACTATTTTAGAATTAATTTTGTTTAGTAGCTAGTACAATGGGCCCACTGATTTCCAATGGTGCACTACTACATCAAGTTAAAACATTAAAAAAATCCAAACACAGAAGCACACTTTCTCAAATCCTTCCCTATATTTTGTTCTATTCAGAACATCTGATTACACTGGGTTTCAAGACACATTATTAGCTTTCATTGGAGATTATTTCTTTAATTCAAAAGAAACTTTGCTAGAGATGGAATCCAGTTATTTCAAACTCCGTCAACACTTTTGTAAGTTCCTATGTCAGGTTTCTATGTGCATGAGAGAAGCTTTAAGTGTTTTGATTTCCTTAGACAAAAGACCCTGCACGAATCTGCATGATTATTATTAACAGTACTGTGTGATGTCGTATGCCTGTGAATTTATATTCATGACACTCCAGGCATATGAATGCGTGCAGTCAGATATGCAGTATTGTACAAAAACACTAATGCTTACCACTTATGTAGTGCCTTTTAGTCAAAAATTCTGAAAAACTCTCCAAAACCGAAGGAAGTCTCAGAGCATAAATATCACAGGTAGAAGGAGGAGCCGAAAGTCCCACGCTCAGTGCTAATTGCTAGGTCATACTCAACCATCTGATGGGTATCCACACCAGTCCACCAGCCACCTTCTCTAACCAGGAGTTTTTGTTTCTCAGGTACATGTGTGAGCATAAGAACAGAGAAAGGTGAGTGCTTAAAGAGTTCACCAAGTACCTAACCGTCTCATGCTCTTCTGACCAACACGATGCTCTTTTTCCTCCTTCCCTTCCTTTATTCTCACATCCCCAACCTGCCCAATTCACTCAGAAGGGGTCTTATAAAACCAGTCTGGAAACTGAAGCATGTGTTTATGCACAGCTCCTTTTCTGAGGCCATAAAGAAGTGAAAAAAGTTCATTTGACATACTGATGTGTGCCTTCTCTCCATGCTCCCCGCACGCCTTTCACAGATGTTCCAAAAGCAGCAGGCGCACAAGTGCCATAATGTGACATGGGGATTTGCTCTGGGAAAGTTGTTTTATTTTTAAATGGCTGAACACACTGGAGGGCAAAAGCTTACTTACGCCACGAACACACGCCTGCCTCTTACTGTTATCTTGGGGCTTCTGCGGATTATTTTGTAAAAACGTTTCAGTTTTTTGCCCACCTGAGTCGGGGCTTCCTCTCGGTGGCTGCTTTCCAGATATGGGCAGTCTCCCATGGTGCAGAGCCTAGAGGACAATTATGGGAGCAGATCTGGGGAAGGCAAAAATTTAGTTTCAAGTGGCTTGATAGAAGAGAGTTTAGAGCTTTCTCAGTTTGATTGTTTGAAAGATCGTCCCTCTTCTTACCCCCTTCTCCAGCTGAAGAATCACGATCCAGAAGTCACCCCTATCAAAGTTATAAAAACTGGCTATCACATGTTGGAGACTACATATCCACAGCAAAAGGAGGCTGCCCAGCTCCTCCAACATTATCATCTACAGGTAAGAAACTAGACAGTTATCATGATTTTTTACTGTTCCCCAGATGTGGTAAAATGGAAACCAAGTTTAGGTCTCCCAATTCCGTCCCCACCCCCAAAAAATCCAACAGACAAGCAGAAACAAGTGTCCTGCTTTCCACCTTGGAGTTGCACGATTCACCTTTAAACTCCAAGGTGGCCACAAAGACTTGACTTCTTGTGTCTCATACGGGAGATTTGCAGGAGCAGGGTAAGGAAGACTCCTTCGCTTCTCCAAGGGAAATCTGGAACTTCTTTACAGTCTGTAAAAGCTGTTGCCCGAAGCCTGTGTGCTCACCATTGCTTTCGTGGGTACCCTTTGAGTCACTAGAACACTACTCCAGCCCCAGAGAAGCAGCTATCTCTGAGCCGCACCGCATTGCTGCTCAGGAGACAGCGTGTCAAGTCCTAAATATCAGTACCCCTTCTTGCACCTAGATCTCTTCTGACTTATTTTCAAAGGACAGATCTTGGTTTCTAAACAGTGGCAGATTCTGTAATTATGTACATTTAAATATGAAGGGGGAATCGAGTAATTTTAAGGGCATGTGGATCTGGTCTTCTGCCAAAGTGCTTTATTCTATAATGAACTCTTCCTTTTAAGCCACTCTGCAGACACTTTGGTCTGAACCCAATATCAATAATATAGGTTAAATTTCACATGCTTAACAATATTTAACCCTGGGGCCTCTTCTTGGGCTGTTAAACACCAGACAGTACACCAGCCCAGGGTACTAGGATAGGAGGTGAAAGCTGGGAAGGCAACCCACCGATGGGTAACTAAAAAGAGGAAAGAAAATCTTGACCTATGCTGCATGAGTTCAGCATTGCAAACAGTAAAGCAGACCTTCTCTTTCAGGCTGTTTGTAGTCACATTTAAATAGTCAATAATTCATCACTTACAGTGAGAATGTTAAATGCAGAAAGCAGCAGAATGTAAATTGAAATGGCTAATCCTTTTTAGCATGATCCATTAACAACAAAATATTAAAGGTGAATAGGAGAGTGAGAAGAGACTTCATGGGCGAGTGCATTGGCCTTCTGCCTCTGAGGAAAGGTCTGTACTCAAAGCTTCATTAGGTTACAAGCATAAGTGGGTCACACAGGCCTAACAGACTTTTGTCCATATCACAAAACCAGTGACAGTCTGCAAGTACAACCTGGAGCCTCAGATAAAGCTGAAGTTATGAGAGGACCCTGTTCAATTCTGTGCACGCCCCAAGCTGTGCGTGGTACTGAGCATGCTGCTCTCTTTCTTCAGCTCTGCCTCCCATCTGCAAGGGAGTAGTAACTCCTGTGCATCTCCATAGTGCTGGAAGGATTAGCAAGTTGAACCCGATGCTTGGGGATTGTCATTATGAGGGAACGGAGAGGATATTACAAGTGGAAATAACACTATCCAAAATACTGATGTCACTGTGTTTGAAAACTGGGATGCAGCAGCTGAGCTGGAGAGTAAAGTAGCAAGAGAGGGTGGAGCTTAGGATAGTGTTTTACACTTTTACTGTGTTTTCATTTAAAATCCTAACAACAAAGATTAAAACACTAACAGAACAGCACGACTTCAGAGTAAAAACAGCTTAACAACTACTCCCTGTTGACTTGGGATGATGATCTCCAAACCCTTAAAACAAACCAAAAGATCAATTGTCCCATTTTAACCAGGACGCTAAAAGACTAAAGGATCAGCTCTGAAAGTGGGCATTATAACCTTTCCGTGCTTAAGCTTAACCTATTCAAACTGAACACTGATATCGCTATAGATGGTCTCTGCAGGGCCACAGGTTTGGTACTAGAATAACATTTTCAGTTGTTTGTTGAGATACTAGAGTTCTCAAGAAGCAGAAAGTATTATCAGAGCAATATATCAGAATGGGCCTGAGGGACCTTTTGGGGGTGTTGGGTGTATTCCTCTGGGACTCTGCTCATTCATCATCTCTCCAAGACAACTTACTCCAAGATTTTGTTGGGTGTTCATGATTTGGGTACCTCCCACCCCACCACCACTTTTGCTTCTGAAATCTGTGCTCTGAAGCCATTTCCTTCTAGGCAGTGCTCCAGAACATAGCATTTCTACTGGGAAATGACGACTGCAAACAAGCATAGCATCTACTTAGCAACAGAAAGAAAGAGAAGTGGGTTTTCTTTTAGTTTTTATAAAAAGGCACAATAATATCTCGCCTGAAGAGTAGCATAAGTGCTTCTCATAAAACATCATAAAACAATACAGTCCTGTAAAACCAAACAACATGTCAAAGCCCTATTTATTCCTTTCATTAACCTGGTCTAATACCAAGAAGTTTCTAATGGAACATGTATTGAATTGATGCATCTTCCTCCAGCCCCTCAACTTACCCAAAAGAGATGGAACAAATATAAATATATCTACACTTTACACTCAGTCTTAATTTGTTCAGAGCTTGGAAGAGCTTAAAAACCCACCAGTGCCTCATGGAAAACTGACAAATATTCTATTTAGAGAGATTTTGGCTGCTTATGCCCTTGTTTTTCCTGTGGTGTTCCCTTCCCCCGCAGCAAGGGCTCATTCACATTGGGGACATGAGAATTTTATCGACATTTGCTGAGGAAGGGCACTGCCACCCAGCACAAACCACCCTGCTGCTAGTGGGGAACTGTTCCCCACAGCCCTCAATTGTGGTATTAATAGTCAGGTAAGCTACATCCCCCCTTTTCAAGACCTTGCCACTCACCACAAAAAAAAAAAAAAAAAAAAAATCTCGCTATGCTTTTTTCCCCAAGAATAATATGTTTATCAGATTTACTTAGTATGTTCTCCCTGATCTCTATAATGTTCATCACAGGTTTTCCCCTGTTTAGTTTCATCCCCAGTTCTTTATGAACCCCAATTCAGAACCCACCTCCCAGTAACCAGATTTTTTTCAAATGTTTTGTTGCACGAGGTTAGGCAGGAGGAAGACAGGACGTGATCACTGGAAGGGAAGGGTCCATTGAGGGAATAAGAACCCCTCAAATTTTAAGGAAGGATCTTGGTGTCACAAACGGCTGCTAGAAAAGAAATGGATGTATTTGATCTAGCTCAACCTGGGAAGAACAGGCAAACATGCTGCACTTCATAGCTTTATCTCTACCAGAAAGTAAACGTTAGCAAGGGTGCTGCTCTGTGGAAGGCAGCAAGAGTATATAAGCAGATGGTGTTTGAGCATTTAACCACCGCAATCCAAGCATGACTTGGCAATGAATATACTAGAGGCCTTGTTTACCCTAGAGCTTTGGACAGTGCAGCTGCTACTCCAGTTCTGGTATAAATTTTCAAGCACAGGTACGCTTGGTGAGGGGCAGGGATCACTACCCTAGATGGGTAAGAGGCACTGTGTCAAATTCAGCAGCGCACTCTGCACACAGGCTCTCCAGACACTCTCCATTGCTGGTATGCACACCGAATCCTAACCAGGACAGCTGATGGGTGCATCAGCATCTAAGAAATATTGGGCCCATACAACCTCTGTCAACCGGTACTTGAGGGGCTGACTGTCTTCTCAGCAACCAGGAATGCAGAAGTGTTTTAACTGCCCAGCTGTAAACTTCATCCTACCCACACCCTCCGCACACATTTACTCTCCACTGACTATCTGCATGAGGCTGAGCAGACGGTCTTCAACAAAAGCCTGTCTTTTCTTCCGTCCATGATGAAAACAGCCATAGGTGTTTGGAGATGCTACTTACACGTATCTAAAGATGGGAAGAGAGCAGGATGGTCTATACAGGAATAGAAATTAGGGAAATAACCAACAACTCCCCATTCTCAGGCAAGAATACTAATCTCTGAATGAATTGCCAGTGATTTAGCCTAAGCCTGTTTCAACAAATGTCCTCCTTGGGCATAAAGATCAATAGGAACCTGATAGAACTCTAGTTCTCTACTGAAAAGCCCACACCTTGACCTCCAAAATCAGATCACAAATATCCCCTATTTCTTAAGCAGCCAACCAAATATAAACAAGTACAAAAACAAATCCAAATTGCCTTAACGTCACACTGCCTGCAGTGCAATGGCAAGGTGATCCCTCGCCTCCCATTACCCACCCCAATAATTCTTTTATATGGAGTGTGAAATAATTAGGAGCAGCAAAAATAATTTAGGAAACAAGAAGAAACTAATTGTATAAGCTTGTTTGGGGAAAACACAAAGGACAAAAGCAAACCTGGTAGAGATGCTGACAGATACAGTACCGGTATATTAAAGCCCACACATGTATTAATAATAAGCTAACTAATGGTCCCTTGCACAATACACAATGAATTTACTACACAGCAGCCTGCTGTTGTGGTGCACTGTGGCTCCACACCACAGAGAAGATCACGGTTTGTCAAGCAGAGGAGTTTAATATTGTGTCCAGTCCAATGACTTTACACTGTGTTTAGGGAGAGACCAAGGTTTCAGAGTGCAGCTCTGGGAACCCAAAAATCTCCAAGCCAGCAATGCTGCTGATTACATCCTCCAAATCCAGGCAAGTTGCAACCCACCTCTGTGCCCACCTCCCCAAAGTGTTAGATCCACGTACCAATAAGTGGCATTACTCTGCAGCAGCACTGCTCGGGCCTTTAACTAATGCTGTGGCTCAGCCTTCGGGGATTAAACTCCAAACTGCAGGCCCCCTCAAGTGAGCTAGAGGATGCTCTCCATTAGCAATACAAGTCAATGGAAACATTTGTTCATACCTGAGGTCCTTTTTCTTTTCTCAGAGCATGCTGGCAAGACAAGAGGTTATCTTAGCTTGCTAAGTGGGAAAACCAAGGTATTGTGTTAACTGGAAAGCTCAGTGAAGATCGCCCAAGAGGCTGAGGTTGTGGGGAGGTGAATCCATAGCTACTGCATTCATGTCCTACCTTGACAGCTCAAAGATTTTCAAAAAACGGAGAAAAAGTCAGAAGCCCGAGGCTGGATAGCTTGTCCCTGACCGCTAAGCATGAAGCCTGCTTGACTGGACCAGCAAACCCTGACCTCTGGCAACATAAGCTCTTCTTGACAGCAGGTCATCTGTAGGCCAGGCCACATTTTGACTACAAGACAGACATTTGCACTGTCTTTAACACTGTTTTGTGGCATGTCTATTTGTGCCCAGAACAAATGGATGCAAGATACGGATTTGCAGATGTGAACGGGGGTCTAAACTGGTCACAACCATTCTGGGAGCTGCTGTGCTCCAGGGTAAACCCTCCCCCATAAGAAGGCCCTGTTTAGAGGTGAGCTGCAACCAAATAACATAAAAATATAAAACAAACCACAACGCACACTACTACACAATCCTATAAACCAGTTTTGGCCTGATGTTAAAAGAGACAGCAAATGGGACACTAGTCTCACCAAAAAAACTAAACAGCTGCCATTTTAGCTGTTCGGTCCTATGCATATTAAACTCAACAAATGCTAAAGTTGCTGACTGTCTCTATAGCCCAGCCTACATCTGCTTGCAGACTGTTGTTTTCTCCAGCAGCTTAACTTCATTGGCTGAGCTTACACTGTATCCTGAGGTTTAGCTGTTAAAAAAAGCCTTCTGTTCTTTGAGTCACTGTCTCAAAGAAACTAACAAAGTACACTTGATCCTTCAGAATTACCTTTCCTGATCGTAAGCTTCCTAGCTCAACACACTGGCTAAGAAACAACGCACTAACATACTTTGAAAGTCCCTTCAAATTTTTCTGAGTGAAAGGCATTCACCCAGGCACGCTACTCAAACTTCACCCCAGCTGCCTCCCCAAAACTACTCTGTCACTTCACTGCATTGCTGCTGCTTTCTCCAGCACCCACTGCAGCTGCTGGGCAGCATCGCTGTTTGTTTACCCACCTACTGCACATTACCCCAGCAGCGGCTGAATGTCAGTGCCAAGGCTAAAGGTTTCCTCCGTATGTATGCACAGTTTTGTAAAGCACTTCAGGATCAAAGGTGCCAGTGAAACACAAGGGTATTATAAAAGCCCAGAGTTTCCTCACAGCCAGCCTGTCAACTAATTACAGTTGTGTGCTTTGCTGAGAAGCCCTGAAAGGTATCAAGAGCAGAACCCCATGGCATCATCCGACACTGACAATGCTGTAGCCACGAGTGCTGCCATTTTTTATGCTTTCAGGACTGGCTTTGAACTGGATGTGAACTTGCATAGATACGCGCCTGATGCACAAGTCAAGTGCACCAGTGCAGTGATCCACCACACTTTCCATCACTTTACACTTAACTGCATGCCAAGCCTTCATAAATTACACTTGCTGCTTTCCAGTCTGCCTCTGACGAGAGCGCAGCTGACCTCAGTGTCACTCGTGCCGGCGGCGCAGACCACAGGCAGCAGCTTGGATGGAGGACAGCTCAGCAAAGCTTTTCCTTCTGAAGGAGTCATCACAAGCTCACTTCTTTCTGCCTTCCCCTCCCTGAAAGGCTGCAGGTAATCTGCAGCATGGATGGACTGACAGTGCAGACCTTGACAAGAAAATGGTTTGTCTGGGGTTGTTTAGGAAGAGTCTAGGACAAGCCAGAACCAGAACTTGATCACATGAATCTCAGTGCACCGTCTTAGATTATAACACTGGCCTTCTCCTGAGAAAGGACTGGTATTTCAGCACCAGATGTTCTTTGTTTGGTCCTACCTAGACTGACACGCGTGGATAACATCCCCAAGCAGGTGACTGCATGGGTTAATTGAGGAAAGAAAACCAAGAGAGCCATATCTTTCAGCTTCTTATTCTAAGTGCTCTAACAATACATCTCCATTTCTTTACACTCTATATAAGAAACACCAGGGGTTGAGGCTTTTTTTCCCTCCCCCTCCCTTCTTCGCAATCACTTAAAAAGAGATTGTTCTGGCTTTTAACAGGTAGTTTATGAAAGGAATTAAATAAGGTGGTCGCCTGCAATAGCAGGGGGCAGACTCAGTGACCCCGGGGGTCCTTTCTAGGACTGTGTCAGCCTATGACTAACATCAATAAAAATGATTTCATCCCAGCTTTTACGTGTAGGCAGGAGAGCAAACAACAAATTAATGAGAACAAGAAGCTCTGAAAAGCTGGAGGGAGGGGGGTGGAAGAGAACGACAAAGCACACGCGTGATGTTCGGTGCGGGGAAAGCAAGCGTTCAACTTGGACTAAAATATGACTTACAAGGCTGTTCATTTCCACCCCTACTCCCACGTACCTGAAGGGAATAGAATTCAAGTGTCCCAGCTCTGGCTCCGTAAGTGATTTGACAAATTGTTTTCTGTGCTGCCGCCACAGTCACCCAAAATAGGTAAAATATTTCATTTCAGAAAGGAAAACATTTACATGAGGACTTGACCTTTAACTCAATGTCAGAAGCTCCCCAGGTGGGAGGCGAGACTGATGGGAGCTTCAGCAGAGTCTAGAAACCTCCTGGAGTAATTACTGTCTCCATGGCAACAAAGCACTGACATGGGAAGGGGGGAGAGGGGGGAAGGAGGGGGTTACGGACCTAAAAAGCACACAGGTTCCCTCCTACATACAGCTTCCAGCCATTAAAGAGGCGCGGGCCACTCTCCTGGAGTGACGAGGGCTCGGAGAGCCCAGGTAGGCTTCTCCCTTGGCTGAATGGGGGATCTAGCATGGGTGCATCTTCTGGGTCCCACACTGCAAGGCAGGAGCCCAGGAGAGAAACAGGATGACAGCAGTCTCCACCCCAGCTTACGGCTCAGCTTTCTGCTGAGGCCCTCAAAGGGTAAAGAGGGACAAATGCAGAGAAGCTGCTACCAGCTCTAGAAACCTCAGTTCACCTGCAAGTGGAGCTACAAAGCAGCCAAAAAGCCTGGAGACAAAGAAATACAAGTTTTTAATCAGAACTACTCAAAAGCATTCCATTTAGAGAAAAAAAAAAAAAACACAGGAAAAAAAGCTAGGGAAAAAAAAATGTATTTCCCTTCAGAGCACTAGTGACCTGCTGTCATCATCACTTAACAAGCCAAGTGGACTGACTGATTTTTAGATGCTTCACCACAAAATTAGAGTTCCTGACCAGGAATCTCCACAGAACAGAGAGGATTCAGCAAGTCACCAAGACAGGAAGGAAAGCTAAATCCTCTCAAAACCAAAGAATTCTGCACTCTGATGAGCATCTTCACAGAACCACAGAACAGTTGAGCTTGGAAGGCACCGCTGGAGGTCATCTTGTCCAAGATGACCAAGATCTTCCCTCTCTTTGGTCAAAACATGGAGAGGGGATGTAGGATCTGCTCTAACTCCAAAGACATTCTCCATTTAGGAAAATGCCTTCTGCCACAGAAGCAACGCTATGTTCAGGTCCTGTGTGACACTGTGTACTCAAGTCTCTTAACCCAAATTCCTTGCTAATGGCTGGAAGTGCTTTGAGGGAGAAAGGAAGGCGGAGGGGGAGGAACAAGAATTTTGCTTCCTGATTTTAGTACAGTGAAGATAATATTTTTCATCTTGGTGCTAAGCAACAAATGTTTCCTCCTCTTCCATTCAAGGTTCGTGTTTTAAGCGATCTTCTCCTCTTTACTCCTTTCTCTTCCTCCCCTCCCTCCATTTACTTACAAAAGCTGTTCCATTCAGTTTAATTGGAACAGATGGAAATATAGAAAG
This sequence comes from Sagittarius serpentarius, assembly GCA_034782735.1. Classification (NCBI taxonomy): domain Eukaryota; kingdom Metazoa; phylum Chordata; class Aves; order Accipitriformes; family Sagittariidae; genus Sagittarius; species Sagittarius serpentarius. The sequence continues at coordinate 74,972,355 of JAVKLA010000074.1, forward strand.
TTCCTTTTAAAAATAAATAAATTATATACACACACACTTATATTATGATCTGGAGAGGGGAAAAAAAAAACCCCATCAAAATCCCTGAGAGCAGAGAATACGAAGAGCTAGTACTCATTGTTCTGATACTGAACTCTAATTTTAGATGTGTTTACAAATGAGTGCCTCAAAAAAATTACAGAAAGTGCTGCTCCGTAATATATGTTTTTGCTTCTCTTGCAGCTAATGCTTTTTGCTAGAAGCTAGCAGTTGAAATCTTCATGCAAAGCAATTCCATCCCTCAGAAATAGGGAAGCAGCGGCCTATGAAGTTCACCAAACACTTCTTCACACACACCTTCCCTCTCCACATAAACAACTTCTCTCATTTTCCCACCACCCCCTTCTTTTGACCCTGGTACATTTAACTTTTTCTACAACGATACATTTTGCATCTGAATTTAGTGCTTCTGACAAGTGACATCTACTGGATTGACAACCTGAGAGAATGACATCCTATTTATCCAGAAAAGGGGTACAGGAAGCCATAGCTCTCTACCTACCACATTAATCCTTCTGTGCTCTTGGAAAGGATTTTTCATGGGTAAATCTCAAAGCACTTAAGGAGGTCAGTATCTTTACTCCATCTGCCAATGAGAAGACAGAGGCTTGGAGGAATGTGAAGTGACTTGGCCAAGGTCAACCAAGAGAGCCATAGCAAAGCTGTGTGCGCAACCCACCTCCCTCAGGGACAGCCCTCTGTCCAACTCACCCACCCATCCTGTCCATCGTAGAAGGCAACACATTTCCTTCAGTTCTTACCCCAGCCAAAGTGCATTTTGACGTCAGATGGACACACCACGGACAACACAAACTGCAGAAACCACTGGAGCTGTCAAAGGCTTCTTCATGGTGTCCCTCTGCTCACCATAAATAGTAAGATACATACTCCCACTCATTTCCCGTAGGCTATTAAGGCAGCAATTAATAGCGTTACTGCCTTCGTGAATAACCCTGATTTTATATGTTGCCTCTTTTTCAGGCACGAGGAGGATCAAATTTGCAGACAAAATACAAGTCTGAAAAGTCTATTTGCATATCTCATCCCAGCACCACTGAGACCTCTAAGCAGGAACATAACACCTGAGAGATGGTACCAGTCTGACAAGGGACAGTAAACCGGAACAGAAGGCTGTTTTTCTTTCACATTGAGAAGCTCTGATGAGCCAAATTTAATTTACTATTTAATTCAATGGTAAGAACATTACAATTAGCAGTGCCCTCTATCAGCCCTGTTGACTACCAAAGCTCTTTGTTCATATCATATACCCATAGCTAAAACCTCACAGTACCGGCCAGAAAGCAGAAAGAAAGCAAAAGATGTGAAATGGAGGGAGGGAAGTCAAGACCTAGTCTTGTTTGGGATGTTTTGTTCACCTGAAGATACTTGATGTCATTCTACCTGCACCGTACTAGAAAAGAACATTAGATTTCTCAGGATCTGCAGCTGAGTTAGGAGCTGCTAGAAATACACACTTAGTACAGGTGGAAAGAAAAGAGGTTGAACTTTCTTTTGTTATTAGCACTCTTTCAGTGGACATTTTTGCAGCTACGAATCTTCAAAAGGAACAGGAAATCTGTGGTGTAGATTAGCTAAGAGACATACCACCAGCTCAGGCTAGCAAGATTCATAGGCTGAACTTTGAGTCTTCTCGAGATGATCCAGTGCCCAGATGGATTCTCTGCCTCACCCTTGAATCTTACATTGCGACTGTCAGAGGAGGCCAAGATTTGTACTAGAATTTTGTTGAAGATGGATCAGGAGTGATCTGGATGAGCAAGGAAGCAGAGGTACATGGATCTTGTGAGGGTGCAGAGGGGAGTGAGAAAGATAATGAACAAGTACACATTAGACGTAGACAGGCGGCAAGGTCAGACTCCATCATTCCACCGCACATCACTCCGTCTCCAAAAGAAACAACTTTCTCCCCCTGCGTCTCAAGCAGGGCATTAGGACATTTCAGCCTCTGCTGTAGAAAACAGTACAAGACAAAATACTCACAATGACTGATGTCTCCCCATCCTTCCAGTTCTTTATATAAAACTTTTAAATATTTCTACCAATTCTAGACCTCTCCCTTGGGCTTTCTGTCACTTTCTGTGAGTTCACATCATTAGGTAGTTTCCTGGCTAAGGAAGATGAGAGGAATTGACGTAAATTTGCATCCCCTTGATGCCACCCTAAACCAACCCTATCCCCTCCTTGAAGTTGTGCCAGTCAAACACTGCACGAGAAGATCAACGCCATGCTGCCTGCTGATGTGGAAGATGTGTGTTCGATTCCCATCTTTACCACAAGCTTCCTAGGTGACAGGCAGGTTTTATTTTCCTTCTGTAGAACAAGCATTGTGCTCATTACCCCACATGGAATTTGTGAGGATAAAACCCCAGTGATGTTTCAGCAGCTCAGATTCGAAGCTAGTAGAAATTTTCCATTAGAAATACTTTGGAACGGGGGCAGGGCAGCTATTTTGCCCCCCAAAGCAGTAAAACACCTCCACATGCTCATTTCTAAGGTTTCAGTAAAAGTTCCAGGCAAAGAAACATTATCACGTGCGTGTTTGTGTCCCCCCAGGCCAATCTGTTCAACAAAAAAAGACCAAGAACCATTTGAAGAGACACATATCAGCACTTGTGGTTTTTTTTTTTTTTTAAATTCTTGTCCCTTTTTAGAAAAGCAGTACATTCTGGTCAGTTCCCCGAGACAGGTAAGGGCCACCCTAGAACTTCACTCTCTTTAGAAACATCTTGAGACAAGCATTCTTTTTCCACTCAGCTGACAAACAGAACTGTAGAACTAACAGGTGAAGATCAGAAAAGTTTTCCTCTAAACAGGCAGGGCCCATGAAACCAGGAGTTACAAGGTACCAGGTGAATAACTAGAGGAGACAGAAAGGAGTGTAATTTCATACAGAGACAGATCATTCTAATTAGACAATTTAAAGATGTATTTTGTCTTTTTTTTCTTTATTGGAAATGAACATAAATCACAAAGGTAACTGAATCCTCAGCGATTCCCCTCCCCCCCAATTACCTGCCCATGAGCTCTAAGAGAACGGAAAGCATGAAAGAAATTTTGGCATGTTTTATTTTGGACCATCAGGCAGCAGTTTGCACTGATAGATGTATTTTTGAGAGCATACAGCTGCCTTATTCACTAATTAAGGCTTCTGAGAGTGTAATGAAAAACTGTGTGATTTCACTGCATGGCAAACGGCCAGCACAATTTGTTCCAGATACACAAAAGAGATTTGAGTTGCAGATTATCTGGGTATGGGTAGGGCGAGTTTCATGCAGGTGTGCAGCAAAGGCAAGGGAAAGGGGGCTGGCGCCGTATTCCCAAGCACACTTGCAAATCCTACCATTGGAATTTCTTCCAGAGGCAAAACCCCACAAAGCACCGGTGACATTTACCGCTTGTTCTAGTGTAACAACCCTTACCTGAGCAGCGGACAGTATATGCCATACGTACCTGATAACACTAGAGGGAGCGCGTAGAAGAGGAGGAGGAAGAGCAGTTACATTTTTGTTGAAAGCAGTAAATTTGCAAGCTTGTGTAACTTTTGTGATATGGCAAAAAGCATATTCAGGCAAAGGACAGGATTCCTGCTTTCCATTCCTTCTCTTGATGTATATTAGCTGGTGTGAAAGTCCCTAACAATTAAACATCTTTTGTGCTTGCCACCAAAGGGAAGAGAAAAGCCTCTTTCACATTGTGAGCGGGGACACCCATAACGCAGTTTAGGCTTGCTCAAAATTGAGCAGCGCTCATGCAACGCAATTCAGACAAAACGGTCTCCGGAGAACGGCTGGTGTATGAACACATCTCTGAACAAAGTTGATATTTCAGCAGTCAAAAAGACAGAGCCTAGGCAAGATGCCAAGACCAGGAACCCCAAGAATTGCTGACAGGCTAAAAAAGCACCAACTCCACAACAGCGTCTATCCCAGAACATCGTTGCAGTATATCACCCTGACCACACTGGCAGCAGCCCTGAGCTAGCAGAGAGTGTGAAAGATGCACGCTATCAAATTTACATACATCAAGCAGACAACAATATGACCAAAATTAAAATGCTACTAATACATAGCAATCTGCCAAATTGAAATTCTGGACTCTTCGGATATCCAACTCCATGTCTGTATCTATTATATTACAAACATAATCTCTACGACTATCAGCAGCTGGAACATACAAGGTTTGCTTTCCTCTGTATTTGGAAGAAAGCCTCGCTCTTTATCCCAGTGCTCCATAAACAGCACTTTTCCCGCCAATTTCTCTGCGCTGTAATCCAGATTATATCCCAAACCTTCAGTCAGAAGCCATCAGTGTTCAGATATTAAGGAGATCCATGGAGAGAAAATGTGTCAGAGAACCAGATTCCTCTCACTGATGGAAAAGAACACATTTTTGGATATAAACCCTCAGCTTCAGGCACAGTTTTGACAGCCTGATCAGTACAAGGAGAAGTCATCACTAAATACATGCAAGATCTTTAAGGGAAGGCATTCTCAATAGGAGAAGGAATAGGCGACTTCTTACAAATTCATTTAGCAGAGAGCAACAGGGCTGCCACAATCTGCGTTTTTAGCTGCACTGTGTTAAAAGTCATTGGAGTTTTTAGAAATGATGTTGTACTTAGTAAAAATGAATTGTCAACAAGATACTTTTTTAAGGGAGTTTGGAAGACGATAGATATTAGACACCCCTGTTTAAGCATTTCAAGTTCCCTATAAAGGCACCCTTCACCCTTAACATAGCTGCACGGAACAAGTACATTTGTTTGGCAAGTTCTTTAATTATTTCTAAAACATGACACGATTTTTGTTTGGTTTTCAAGAAGTTCCTTTTGTTTAGTTGCCTTTCAAAATAATTATAAGTTATTTAACAAAGAAAATCTCATTAGAACTTGCAATGCATTTGTTTCCTACTTCTTTTTCCCCTCAGAATAAAATTTACTATTTTCCTGCCTGCCCTGGCTCACAGTGAAATCAGTCAGCTGTCCCATGCCTCAACAAATCACGGCAATTAGCCACAAACACCACCACAGCACAAACATTTCTAAAGACTGTCCACAAAGCACGTCCAGAGACAATATTCAGAACACATGTATCAAGAAGCTCTTAAAACATCAGTCATGGAAAACCTAATTAGTCTGATTCAAAACAAACACTGTAGGCAAATGCTAAGTGACATTAAGCAGGCTGCAAAAGACTTCTACAGGAGCAAAGTGAACCGTTGACACGGTCAGTGAAGCGGTACTGCAATTCAGGGAGGGAGGGAGGGAGGGAGGGAGGTTTGGGGGGTGGACTGGTGCAAACCACAGCGTGCCGAGAGTAAAACAAGCGGGAGAGAAGCTCCTGCTCGAAACGCTGAGCGCTGTACGGCCCTGGCCTAGGTCTATCTTACCATGACATATTATGGGAACTAGAAATCAATGCTCCCACTAAAACAGCGGCATGATTTTTCAGAACTGCTGAGCACGGAGGTGGCCCCATTGATTTCGGTGGGATCTGCTGTGCATTTGGTACCTCTGAAAGCTAGGCCACACACTTAGGTGCCTATATATAGCATTAAAAGTCTAACTTTAGGCACCTATTTAAAAATAAGCTACAGAAATTTCAACCTTTATTCCTGGAAGTACTCTCTTTGATAAAAGAAGTGAGGCCCACGGGGGGCCAGCATTGCCCCTGGCAGTTCAAATCCTACCACCCTCCTCGAAAGTGCAGCGTTCAATCTGTTGCTGTGGCTGTAAAAACTGCGGGAAGATACCATGGGCCTACCTGCGTTTCAGCCAAACAAACGCTTCACGGTTATGAAGGAACAAGGAAACAAAGGCCCCGGCCTGTACTACTGATAAAGGTGTCAATACTGTGATGATAGTCAACAACAAATTCTTCAGCCCTTTATCCTGGTCAGGCCATACGACCTTAGCTACCAGCTAAGGAACAGTGCCCCAACATGGTTAAAAAGCTGTTATGCACCACCTCAGAGTAGATGCATTTCCCGTCTTAAAAAAAAAAAAAAAAAAAAAAAAATCCAGTTTATAGTGAGAATGGCAGGTCACCTTGAAAACATCAGAAAATAACATAGCACTGGCAGCTTTGCATGATTTAGAGATGTTAACTAGTGACTTTACCAGCCTGCACGGCTTCTGTAGTATGTTAGGTGCTTCAAAAAGTTTATGACGTTGCCTGTTTTTAAGCATGATAATATATGAGGATATTACCTCTGAACAACTACTGTGCTTCATTTGACAGAACAGGTCATAACGAGCCTTCACTTTACACCTTTGAAGCTTTGAATCAAGGGTAGGATTTTTGTCCATTTCTGTACTAAAGCTGCTAAAATTGAGGCCCCTTTTCTCTTCTCACCACAGAGCCTGCATTTTTTCCACGGCCCTAAAAAAGTGAGTACTCCTAAATTCGGGACATATGTGGTTCTAACACCTAATATTAAGCTGTTACAACACTGAAGTATGAAAGGAACGAATATATTGCAGCAGTTGCCACATTGATGAACTAAGGGTTTATGCAAGTCTGGTTTTCTTCAGTAAATGGTTTTTCATTACCAACAGGGGGCAAAGAAAAAGAGCACCAAATACACTGCCTTGCCCAACATCACTTCTGGGTTTTGGAGAGCATTTGCCATCCACCATTATGGTTTTAGTTTTTACTGGACTAGAACAGACATGGAGACAGAGATTCCTCCCACCTCACTTTAGAGACATGGCTGAGGCTCTCAGAACAGAGTGTGATGGCCCAGAGTTGTTCATGCAGCCAGTGAATGCAGAGAGAAGGGTCTCAGGAGGCCCGTTTATAACCACAGCCTGCTGGGTCAGGCCCCATGTCCATTTATCCCAGTATCCTATCTCTGGCAGTGGTCAGTAATGGCTATCAAGTGAAAAATCACAAGAACAGGACAAATATGTATGCTTTCTCCCTAGTATACTCTCTTAACCTTCGCTATTTGCATCTCAAAGACTTGCTGACCCCAAGACAGCAACCTTAGACAAAAAAAAAAAAAAAAAATACCCTTGAGTGGAGTTATCTGAACATTTGCCTAGTCACTTTGAGCTGGGGAACTTCTGCCAACCCCATCATGCTGCAAAGAGCTCATCAGTGCATAGGCAATGATGTAGAAATCACTGCTTCAAAATCTTAGGAGGATGCTCTTATCCCATTGCAAGACAGAAGTAGGCATCAGTAAAAACATCCAGGGGAACTCCAGCCTCTGGAAGCAGAGGTAGAAATGCCACGGAACCACGACCAAACTACTTTTTGAGCACCCAGGTAACCAAATAATGCAGAAACACTATGGGCACTTCTAATAAGATTAGCCATAAGCATTAGTCTCGTTTTGCTAGTGAGGGGCTGACAGGGTGTCTTGCTTCAAGTTTGCAGAAGAGTTAGGAAACAATGAGACTCCTGACCCGCAGCTCAGCTGCGTAGTCCCCAGTCCAGGCATCTTCTGTCAGACCTACAGCAACTGTTTTTCAGGAACAAAGACACTGCTGCATGCTGGAAAGGTTTCGGGGGGGCTTCCTGGGAAATACATTGAGATATTGAAATGCTATTTTCAAAGGGGTTTTCTAAGTAATGTATTTAGCTTTATAAACTCAGCTTAAAAGCCAAAAAATATTATAGGGTTAAAAAAAACCTCAGAGAATACTTTGAGAGTTGTTTTACAAATCATTTTTCTACAGTCTGTCTTTCAACTAGCAGCAAACGCAGCGTTGTACCACTTTTCGAAAGGCCTGTAGCAAGTCAGCCAGATGCCTCCTGCGTGCTGCCTACAATTCCCAGCATCCCATGTAAAACACTTTCAGGTCCTACCGCTTTTTGCTCCCAAACAGATACACTGATCCAATAATCAGGTATCACGTTATCTGTTTAGCCTGTCCAGTCAATACATTGCTATTTAAGTTGCATTATCACCGAGTTATATTTGGTACAACATCCGCAGGGATTATGTTGCAGAACACTTAATTGTTTGCTACCAAAGTGCAGGGCTATTCAATCTGCCCCATGCTAGTCGCCAAGAGGCCTTGAAACATGACCCTGTCTCACCCCACATCTGCATTGCTTTCCCAGACAGCTTGAGGGCCAGTACCTGATCAGCGTCTTCTGGACTCCAGTACTGGCTGCAACTGCAGTGGACGTCAGAAAACCTAGTACCTGTACGTGCAGAGCTCACAGTATGGTACTGAAAAAATATCACAGAGCTCCTCAATGTCCTCACTCTCCACTAAACACAGGCCAAGCTGAAAATCAGACAGTGACGCCGAAAGTGATTCACAAACAGTGCTTTAGATCAAAGCAAAAAAGGAGAGCAGATACCATTGGTAGATGGCTAATGTTTAAAAAGCAGAATTTGGGCGGTGGAGTGGAAATAGCGTTTTAAATTAGCCTTAAGTTCGCAGTGTCCAACTGAAAAAAGGGAAAACGCCTGGAGTCAGAGGGCTGACTACCTCTGCATGGATCTGCTAGCCAAGCCCCACACAAGAGAGAAAACGTCATCTTCTGCTTTGCATCAGTTGCTTATTACCATGTTCCTCCAAAGCCTCCCAGACAGGGAGAAAAACATCTCCCACCATCAGGCTCCACCAAGGTGACACAGTTGCTGGGAGACTCACAGTTGCAGATACCTACTACAGAGAGGTAAAAAGACAAATCCATTCTGCACGTGCGACCGAGGCTTGTGGCTCAGCCACTTCCAGCTTGCTGCTGGCAGCCTGGATATTACCTCTAAGATAAATGAATAAGAGTTTAGGTCTTATTGGATTACTGTTTATTGAACTTTATAAATTCCAATTAACAGACCCCTGAGCAATAAGAGACATGTAGTGTACTCTTCATTTTATAGTGCAATTATTACTGAGTTTATCCTCAGCTGAACAAGAGGTATTAACGGATAAAACATGGGAAAGAAGACATACTAATAGATAAAAGCAGATATTGGAGACAAGGAGATAAACAGATACAACTAGGAGAAAATACACAAGGCAAGAAAGAGCACGTATGTATGGCTGATTAGGTTATTTCATTGCTTATACTACTATGCGGGAGCCTGTCACGGTTTAACCCCAGCCAGCAACTCAGCACCACGCTGCTGCTTGCTCACTGCCCCCCCGCCCCGTGGGATGGGGGAGAAACAAGGAGAAAAAAAAACCACAACCCTCATGGGTTGAGATAAGAACAGTTTAATAGGACAGAAAGGAAGAAAATAACAATAATAAAATTACAATAATAATAATAAAAGAATTGGAATGTACAAAACAAGTCATGCACGACGCAATTGCTCACCACTGGCTGACCAATGCCCAGTTAGTTCCCAAGCAGTGATGCACCCCCACTCCCCAGGGCCAACACCCCCCCTAGTTCCTGTACTGGGCATGACATCACATGATATGGAATATCCCTTTGGCCAGTTTGGGTCAGCTGTCCTGGCTGTGTCCCCTCCTGTCCTAGTTTCAACTGGGATAGAGTTAATTTTCTAGTAGCTGGTACAGCCCTGTTTTTTGGGTTTAGTAGAGAATGTTGATAACACCCTGATGTTTTCAGTTGTTGCTCAGTCGTGTTTAGACCAAGTCGAGGACTTTTCAGCTTCTCCTGCCCAGCCAGCAAGAAGGCTGGAGGGGCACAGGAAAGTTGGGAGGAGACACAGCTGGGACAGCTGACCCAAACTGCCCAAAGGGGTATTCCATACCATGGGACATCTTGCCCAGTAGATAAACTGGGGGAGTTGGCCTGGGTGGGATCGCTGCTCGGGAACTAACTGGGCATCGGTCGGCAAGTGGTGAGCAATTGCACTGTGCATCACTTGTTTTGTGTCTTGCAATCCTTTTATTATTATTGTCACTTGATTGTTGTTATTAGTGTCACTGTTAGTTTCTTCGTTTCTGTTCTATTGAACTGTTCTTATCTCAACCCATGAGCTTTACCTTTTTTTTCCCCAATTCTCTCCCCCACCCCAGGGGGTGGGGGGGAAGTGAGTGAGCAGCTGCCTGGGGTGAAACCACGACCCCTCCCAACTTTCTTGTGCCCCTCCAGCCTTCCTGCTTGACTTAGTCTAAACACAACTTGAAACATCAGGGTGCTATCAACATTCTTCTCATACTAAACCCAAAACACAGCGCTGTACCAGCTCCTAGGAAGACAACTGACTCTATCCCAGCCGAGACCAGGACAGAGGCCTAAAGGAATAGACAAGGCGGTTACACAGATGAGGAAGTGTCCTAAATAAGCCTGCTGGAGAAAAGTGGGAGGGAGGGGGAAGGGGGGGAAGAGAAGAGGTAAACAGCAGTCAAAATAGGACAGAAATTAGAATTTATTGTTTTCATAGTGGCTCTGGAGGCATGAACATGTTGAGAAAGATCTCCTTATTCAGCATTTTGCCAACGTGCAGAGAAAGTTGTTCTAGTGAAGCTTTGAAACTATTTAAAAGAAGGAAACATGCTCAGGGTATTCATCCATTAACTAATTTATAGAAAGAAGATGCAGTGCAATCCCTCCATCCCCACCCCAATATTGGACAGAAACCAACCTGCTAACGCAAGGTCTGTGGAAACTCAGCACCTTTAAAAGCTATGATGAAAGGAAGGGAGGCTTTTTGAAGCACTGCCACTACACTTCTTGCAGGCCATCCTTGCCTCCCTCCTCATTCCTACCTGCCTTTTTTTTTTTTTTTGATTTATTGAGCCTTTGCATACTGTCTTTTTCAGAGATAAGTATGCATATGTATAAATTCCAGCAGTAACTAACTACATCAGTCTAGTCCTTATTGCCAGGGTTTCCTGGTATTCATGTGCTAAATATAAGAGCTCCCCTACCTGTTTGCTGCAGGTATTATGAAGTGCAGAAAGGAAAGAGATTCACGTTGTCTTCATTTCATGCTTGAACTTTCACATCGTGATTCTCTGCTGGTGGGAATATTAGTGTGGTAGTTTCCAGTTCCTTCTCCCCCATCCCACCATGGTGTCAAAGCCCAGATGCCCTCTACAAATTTAGGTGTCCCTCAGAGAACCCACAGCTCACAAGATAATGCAACAGGTGGGTGGTGGGTGTTTTGCTTCCTCAAGTCCCAACCACAGTTAGCATCAGCTATTTAATTCAAAACAGGGATCCAAACAAAAGATTATTTCTAATGTTGGATGGCTTCTTCTTGGCCCATAGAAAAATTGACCCAGCAACACTAAAAAAAGCTGAAGACATGGTTTCATAGCAGGTTTAACACTCTCCTCCCTGCAAACCGATGTCAAGGGAGATGATCAGATGTTTTAACTTACTAGTGATTACATAGTGTAAGATAAAGTAGCTACATCTAGGTGTTGTGCATACTTGCAGTGAAAGATAGCCATGTACCAGCACAATTACAATCTGAACATAAAGGCTGGCAGATAAAGGGCAGGGTAGCAGAGCTGCACACAAGGAGGAACACGATTGTTAGGGTATTAAACTTCTACCCCATCTGTGACAGAGTTTGAAACTGGTCCTAGATCTGTTCACTCACAAATTTTTTCTTCTAGTCATACAAGAGTTGAAAGGGAGAGCTGGCAATGATCTTGTTCAGTCCTCCTGCTCAAAGGAAAACAGACTTAGTTTCTGCAGCCTGGTCCAAGTTTTGTCTTCTCCTAAGGGTCCTCCATATGAACTCCATTGGAGCTGCTGGTTTCAACTGCCATAGGTAATGAACTGCAGCGACAGACACCCCACGTACTAGTAAAAGTTCCAAACTTTGATCTTCCACTCTGAATTCTATCTGGAAACTTCTGCCCTTGCAAAGGAGCTGTAAGAAGGTTGATTTGGTAATGCTTTGAATGAATGAGCCTTTTTTAACTTGAGGAAGAATACATAAAAAACCAAAAAAGACAAGGCCTTTTTCTGGGTTTTGACGCTTTCCTCCAAATATCAGGGTAATTTTTGCATAATATAACCACAACCGAGTTTAAGAAACTTGATGGCCTCAGCCCTCTTTTTACAGCTCCCATCCCTGCAGCCACCTCTGGCCATATCAACCACAGGAGTTACTTACACTTCTCAACTACTTTCCTGCGTTCTCTTCCCCTTTAGATACTTGGAAGCTCCAATGCCCATACCCTTTAAAGCTATTAAGTAGCAAGTGGAAGTAAAATATTTCTCCAAAAGCACGTCTTGTTGATGAAATACAATTTGCTTATGCAAACACTGACACAACACAGGGCCGTCCGCCAAGCTGCAAGCTCTCCTTCGGGTTAGAGGCTGCACAACACCTCAACAGCTACATGAAAGACAGCAAACAAGCCCCAGGTCGGTGTGAGTTAATCTACTCAAAGATCTTAACGTATCTAAAAGTAATGCAAACTAATAATGGCCACCTCCCTGCCTATTCCCCGTACCACCTCCCAAGCCCCCCAAATCCTGCAATAGATCATACAGAATGGATTACATTAATTTTCTATAAACTGTATCAACTTCAGTGACATGTCCTTAAGGGTTAGGTGATTGATATCCACAATGAAGCCTTATAATCTAAAATCATATTAATATTAATATTAAAGATTTTCTGTCCTTTATGTGCATCATTAAATTCCGAGTATAAGGTGAAATTGACAACATACATTTTGACAGCTTATCTATAATAAATATGCAAAACTTGATACCAGCGTGTCATCACAGACTTTGCTGCTCCTTGAAATATCAGAGAGATCCTTTCTTTATATGACATTTACAGTGAAAGATCAGATATAAAACATTTTGTATGACTGAGACTTTCATTGGTTTAGTCTTCAAGCACAATGATAGGGGTTTCATATTCCATTGGCACCAGCATCATCCCTTCCTCCCGTCTCCTCTTCATGACACCACGGTAGGGGGAAAAAATTTCAAGTGTTTCCACTCTTTTTTTTTCTCTTCTTACAGAAAATGAATTTTAAAAAAATATGCTCTCTGAAGGAGTCTTAGCAATGCCTTCCCTTAGGCTCACATATACTACCAGAGGCGATGGTTCAACACAGGACGGTTGGATTTAACTCAGGAAAGGAATTAAATGAGTTAATAGACAGGATGCCAGCTGTCCTTAACCCTGTGAGAGCACCTCAGACCCGTACAGTGCCACCCAGCTCCTATACACAGCATTGAGAATTTAGAAGCAGTATTTTGGAGCAATACCCTGCCTGTTCCTGCCTAGTAGTCACACAATCCCAGCCTACAGTTACCCACTCCATCATATAACCTGGTACACAGCATCTCATGCTTCTCTATTCACAGAAGTTCAGAAGTCTGGGAACAAGATCTTTCTTCGTTTCCACCCTGTTGCTTGCTAGGACTCTGCGTATGCAGCGCGAGGCAATGTTACTCCTGGGCTGCAACACAACGCTTACAGTGAAGAGATCCAAACCGACCATCCTGCGCTGACTTAAATACATTTTGGAGCCCTCAGCCCTTTCCTACCTCCACTCGCCTTATCAGAGGCTGCTGCCAGAAAACAGTGGCAGGAACACTGTTTTGTTATGTGAAATTGCTGTGACTAGCACAACAAACAGCTAATTTTGATTGGGAATTCGAAGCATGACTAATCTAAACAACTAATCGCAATTTTTACACTACCTTGAGAGAGAATGTGTACATGTCCATGTGCACATACAACTGCTCTCATTATCTCCTTCTAAATTAGTCCTCTCATCTTCTTGTCAGTAGAAAAAGAATTGAAAGGAAATATAAAGAGATTTCCAATGAGGACAACAATTCATAAGAAACCGAGCCGAGGCTATGGAATGTATTGTTTCAAGGTCTGTTATACCCTCTTATTCCTGACAAGGGCAGGGCACAGGTAGAACAGGAACAAAAAGATCAAAAAACACTGAGCCATCTTTATCCCTGTTATCTTCTGGCCAAAGCCTGACACTGGCCATGAAATGTGGGATATGAACAGGGCAACACGAAAGCCTGAAGTGTGCAATAGGGGCTTTGCCATAGAGTCCATACGTGTATGTGGACAGCTGTGCTGAACAGGAGATGATAATAATGCAAGGCAGCTTACCCTACACTCGCTGAAGGATTAAACACTGAGCCTTTACTATACAGCAAAAGCATGAACTCCAGCAGTTTGAACAGAATAACCCTCTTCATCCTCAGGGAAGACAGAAGATTTATAATTTGTTCAGGTGTTGAAACCTTCAGGGTCTTTTATTCTCAAAAAAAGGAGTAGGGATTGGCCAGGGAAGACCAACCCCTTTATCCATAGATTTTTCAGTGCTGCTGCATCACTGTTGCCTTGCAGCCACCACTAATCGCCTTTCACTAAAGTCACAGGAACCTATATTTAAAAAGCATCTAGGTTTACTCAACAGCATCCCCTCCCTCCCACGACAGGCTTGCACGGAGAATTTTAGTACTTCAGAAACTCCACTTCCCAGTACGGCTAAGATTTTTTGGAGCCTGTAAGGGGAATCCTGCTGCTGGAGAAGGAAGCCTCTGTCAAATAAGGCATCTCCCAATCCATCCTGTCAGCAGCCAGCCTCTGCTCACAGCCACGCCACACAGCAGCTGCAAACCACGAGATGTGGTTGAGGGCCGCCACCGTGCCTGCCATCTAGGAACCAAAGCAGGAACTTCCTAAGCTAAGACATGCCGCTCCAAAGCCTGAGCTATAGAGAAAGTGAGCTCTGCGGGAAGGGCTGCAATCTCTGCAAACTAGAGACACATATCAATAGGACATGTGGTCAATGCTGACCCCAAGACAGGCTGCGTCTTCAGAGAAGGAGGGGGCAAATAAAGGAGCTTTTATTTCTTCCCTGGCACCATTCTCGCAATTAACACTCAGCTCCCGTGTTGCATTCCTCTCTGACTAATCCTCCCTTGCTTTATTTTTTATTTGTGTTGACTTGACACGCCTTAATCCCTGAGTCAGCTCCTATTTCTTGCTAAACCAAAGGTAAATTATACCAAGTCTACCCAGCAGTGTTAAAGCCGGCAGGATTTATAATGCAAAGCACCTGCTAAAAATACCCAGGCAAGCAGACCAACTGCAAGAGCTTTCCACAGTACCAGAGACAAACATGTCGCACCCAGAAGATGCAAAGCAAGATGGGAGTAAAGCAGTGCAGCTTATGAGAGACCAGGGTCTCTATCCTGCACCCAGGGCCTAACGACGGAGAAGGCAGAGGCAGGAGAGCTTCCCTCTCAGCCTCTGCTCATGCAACAATTTTTCACGCTCCCTTCCCCTGGCACCATGGTTGTGCCACCTCACACATGAGCGTCACCCACGTCACTCGCTACACCACGCCTGCATAGTCCCTCAGAGCAGGTGGTGCGCTTGCTTTCCGTCACGCACGTATTCCTCCTCGCTCGCAGGGACTCCGCGCAGAGGCGTTTCATCTCGCCCAGGGCACCTCCTGTGTATACTCCCTCACCCTCAGCTCGCACACACTCCATCAGTACCACACTCCCTTACTCTATTTTTGCCTCTCTCCTCGTTTGTGTCACCGTCTTGGTGTCCAACGCCCTGCCTGACTCTGCCTGTCACGCTTGCACACGCCGATGCGGTCCCCCTGCACCCATGTCCCAGGCGCTGCGTGCAATTTGCGCTTCCTCTCCCTTCCTCCTCCCTGCCAACATCAGCCTCTCTTCCAAGAGCCCATGTGCCAGGCAAGAAGGCGGTTTTTTGATTCATCCACATTATCAGCAAAGTGCATCCAGATCTGAACAGCCCTGTCAGCTCTTGAGAAATGAAACAATAGCAAGTATCTGGTGAATTTCATGGTTATCAACACTCCTAATCAGGCAGATGAACTGGAAAAAAAAGCATTCATTACTTTGAACTAATGATTCCTTAACATCTTTGCTTTTTGAGACTTGACTCGCTTCAGTTTCCTATTTTTATTTTTAAATGGATTGAAACCCCAGCCCTTTTTGCCCAGGAATTTCTGCAATATCCCAGATCCTGAGGTCTCATTTGCGGGGGGGGGGGGGGGGGG
>JAVKLA010000074.1:74988358-75011918 GCA_034782735.1 Sagittarius serpentarius
GAGGTGTCATTTCCGCCCCCCCCCCCCCCCCACCTCCTTCAGCTTCTGTTTGCAGAGCATCATTATCATTATGTAATGATGGTTTTGTCGAGCTGGCAGAGTTGCATAGTAAAGCGCATTAACCTGGCGATAACGGATCACTTACATTTTTTATCATGATCTATTGCCGAGTTAGCACACCAGGCCACTTCCAATAGCACTGCGCACTCGATAAATTAGCGTGCTGGCCTAGAACCCGTGATGGAATATTGTTTGGATTTCTGGTGGCTCTGCAACTAATCGTATTTTTCCCCATCTGTTTGCTTTGCTTTGACTCGGGGCTGTCGAGGGAGGGGGATGCAGGGGATGAGAGAATAAGAGATCTGCCTGTGCAAGATTGATCCCTTGGCACTAATTGTCTTACCCACTCTTTCATTGGGACCTGTCCCATCAACTCATTCCTGGTTGATAGCCTCCAGCTCTGCCTGATCCAGACAAGGTGCTGAGCCCCTCCTTACTGTTGGGAGGGAGACAAAGTTTTCCCACAGCTGCTAGCAGTTTCTGTAACCAGGTCAGCTCAGGAGTCCCACATGTCTCTGAAATTGTCTCAGACAAATCTGGAACAGGACTGTGCTCTCCAGAGTTTTGACTTCCTATTGTATTGGTCTCGTTTACAAACCCACATGCCTCAGAAAGAAAGTTTAAAAAAAAAAAAAAAATCAAACTACCAAAACATGCCTCAAGCCAAGGGAGAACTCAAACTGCTTATGTGACCAACAGCAAATCCCATCCGACTTCCAAATCCCCACCCAAAGTAGAAGTGATAATAATGGTTTTTGAACTCGGTAGGTTTCTGTGACGATTAACAACACTGGAGAGTCTTTCCAGGCTCAACGGTCAAGACGAGGGCCCTGCACAATGATGGCAGGACCAAGGGATGGATGCCTGGAGTCATCGCAGCTGACCTCTCAGGCCAAAGGAAGGAGGTAAATATTTCTACATCCTCTTTGCTCCTAGCTTCTGCAGGAGACACACCTGCCACAGTAGACAGAGGGGATTTTTTGTTTCCCTTTTCACGAAAGCCGTGTTTATTTTCCTCGCACTTCAAGAACTGGGGACAAAAATAAATCTGATTGCCACTATTTACACAGGGCCTACAAAGCCAAACTATGGCATTGGGTATCTCTGCGCGTAGCCCATTGAGAGCTGCCCCGTTATTACTGCAAGCTAAGCGGGTCACTAGAGAGGCCTAGAGGTCCCAATTCTGGAAACTTATGCGTGTAATCCTTATGGCACTGCTGACCACAACAAGTTTATTTGTGTACTTAAAGTTAAAAAACTTCATGAAGTGCTTGCAGGATCAGAGTCCTATTTCCCTGGATGGTAGTTCTGCTGCTGGTAAATAAGTGCCAGGAAATAGGGCAGAGACATGCTGGTTTGTGCATCCCCAGGCACACAGAAGACAGAAGCAAACTCTAATATTTACCAACCTGAGAAAACTGTAAAAACCTAGAGTTTCCAGCTTCTCTGACAGTACTAGCAGCAGAAGAGTGAAATAAATTATATAATCATGCCATAAATACTAATTAATTGCCATTAAAAAGTACTCAAATCGTTTAAAAGAAAAATGCAGCCATTAATCAGAATAGCTCAGGTACCTAAATAAATATTTACTATTATGCGTGCATATTTAATCTACCTACCCATCAAAGACTAATGCTCTATTCCTTGCCAGTGAGGCTTATTAACGTCCTAGAGGGATAAAACAGTGCCCCAGAACTGTGCAGGAGTGGGGCATAGGGATTTAGGAGTAAAACAGTTGCATAGGTAAAAGCATAAGCCTGGAAATGTGGTCCTATATATAGACTTACATATGGGAATAACCTCATCTTATTACTTGTGTTTATACTAACAGCTCTAGGCCCTAATATACAAACTCATTGTCCCAAGCAAGCCCTTCTTAATGGATAGATCCCATCCTGAAGCGCTCCTAAGCCCACACATCAAAGTCTTCTCAAGATCAGGATTTAACATATTGTATTAATGAGAATTACTTTCAAGCGACTCTGCAAGAATAGATCTATCTATAGCTTTCAGAAAACAAAAAATCTCCATGTTTGAAGTCTGCTCAGAGATAATTTGTTAGAGAGGTGGGTTGGAACAATTTTCAGGAGAAAAAGATTCAGCTAAGGAAGAAAAACAGAACTTCTAAGCTTTAAAGAAGTGGAAAAAAGGCACAACTAGCTTTGTTTGAGAACACACAATCCAACTCAAAGCTCACAAACAAGAGTTAAGGATACTCACCATCTAGAACAAAGAGATTTAGCAGTCTACTGCGGACTGCAAAATGGACCCTTTAAGGCCTTTGCCATGCTTCTGCCCCTTATTTTAAAGGGTCATCCCCCCAAAAAGCAGGCTAGAAAGTACTGTCATTGAAGGGCAACTTTAACAAGATACAGCTTGGTGGAAAGAAATGATAAGAAGAGAGGACATTGGGGGCTTGTTTAGATGCTGTTATGCGATGCTTCTGGGGTTGTCCTGAACTTGTGTGCTCCTGCTTTTTGAGTAAATTGCCTTTCCAAGTGTCTTTAGGGGAAATTAAATATAAACAATTGATAAGTATTGGAAAGATTATTTTAGAAGTGTTTTCAGTAGGCATTTGCTATGATTGCTATTATTTCTAAAAAAAATAAATGAAGGGGGAGGATTTGAGGGTTTTGTTTTTTTCCTAATTGGGCTTTGCTAGAAATTTTTTTTTTCAGTGAAATACAAATATATCCTTCAGTAGTGACAAAGCTAAGAAAAACTCGAAGAATAAGTCTCAAGCTTAGGAGCAGGGCTTACTGCAATGACTTGTTTGATACAGTTTTCTAAAACTTCTAACTTCTTACATACAGAGTGTTAAAGGGTTGTAAGCAGGTAGGGGCTACTCTAGGAACCAGGCTTTTTAAACACTACTGCTAGTAAAACAGCAAAAACTTTTTCCGCTCCCTAACTTTTCTGATGTTTTGTTTGCTTCTGTTAAAAGTGAATTTCAAAGCTGCTGCATTCCTTGCAGTTAAAAGAATTACTACCTGATAGCTCTAACTTACCAAGGGAAGGCTCCTTTTCTTCCTGAAAGAAAAAAGTTAGAATACTACATTCTAGGTAGCATATTTAGTATGTAAACTTGCATTTATAAATGAAGAAAGAGAAAGTACTTACTTCTTAGTGACTTAGGGTAAATCTAAAACCAGAGTCAGATGCCTATCTCCAAAGCAATTTTAATAACAGGTCTACTGCCTAAACAACTTTATAGATGCAACTCTGCATCACTTTCACCATGTATAAATCATCCATTCATATAGAACAGCTCCAGAGAAAAAAACAACTCAGGAAAAAGAAAACAGCCTTATAGCCAACACCTCAGCTGTATGACCTCTCTGTAGCTTTATCGACTTTGGTCAAGCAATGCTAATTTACACCAGCTGGGAACCTGCATGACAAATGCAGTGAGTGGGAACCAGGTCTGATCTTGCAACGAGCTCCTGCCCTCAGGTGGACCCACTTCAGCTGTCAGGGACAGGAGCAGAGCTTTGCAAAGGAGCCTGGCAATGTCCACCTTCATTTCTGAGCAAAACAGACGTATCCCCTCTCCTAACTATGTGCGAGAACCCCCTTTTGTCCTAACCCTGTACTGCTGCCCCTTCTTTAGTTAATCCTGATAGGCAGAAGAGTGATTTTCAGGAAACGACTTGGTGGGGTTTAGGGGAAACAGTAGAAAGTGGTTGGGTAGCAAAGACAGCAATTGCCTGACTGATACCTTCCCAGAAGTGAGATGAGGTTACCACAAGACTAAAAAAAGAAAAAAGAAAAAAAGAAAAAATAATAGAAAAAGAAAAGAAAAAAAGGAGTTGACTCTAAACATTGCGTACACCTGGCTTGGAGGAGATATCTGATGGGAGAGGCCTATGCAGGTGTTCAGTGTTAAGTAGCATGGACATGAAACATCTGTTGACAGCATGTGGACAACGTCTTCTAAACCTGGTGTTTATTCTGTGACTGCACCAAACTGATATTCCCTGGTTTTGGGTTGCTGTGGTAGCAGTGGAGGGTGCCAGTGCTGTTTTAGCACAGAGGGAAGGAAGAAGACCTTCTTATCACTCACCTTTCAGTAGTGTTGAAGAACATCCTGCTTTTCACTGATGGCGTTTTGGTTTTGTTGCTTTGTTTTCCAAACAACATACGTACTGCTCTTCCCGGCCTTGTGGCTCTGCACTGTAGCTGTACAGCCAAACAGGGGAGCAGAACATGGAAGTGTCTCCATGCGACTCAGATGCAGTCTGGGACTTGCACATGCAAAGATGGAGCAGGTGTGACATGTCATTATAACTGCGTGGGGTCTCTTGCATGAGTAGTCCAGCATGTGTGTCTGCCTCAAATCTAAGTCAACCTTCCAGCTGTGATGCTTTCCAGAGAAATTTGCAGGAGGGTGATAAACTAACCTTGGTGACTCTGGCATCCCCTTGAAGAGAAAAGTCCTCCCAGGCTGGTTCAGCAGGAGGCTTTTAATGTGAGCAGTTTAGATTTACTGTAAAATTCTGTAAGTTTTAAGATGATGGGTCTGGATTTTGCCCATTCCTTCATAGGATTTATTGTCTTTTTTGCTTTAAGTGTAAGGCAGGTTCAAATCAATGTTTTAGAAAGTAGCACCTTGGTTCTCTGTCCTTGACTCCAGCCTGTTTTTCTCTGAAAAGAAGCAATGTTTTTTCTATCAACTGTTAAAGAAACTACAGATTTTGTGTTTTCGTGACCTAGCCTGGTTTTTAGTGCCAAGGAGATTTTAACAGAAAATCCTCAAAATACCCAATGCCCTAAATGTTTCAGGTGAACGTTTGTCTCATGGTTGTATGTGGAGAGTGGTTCTGGTTGAGGATCTCAGGCATAAGGAGGGCAGGCAGCTGACCTGAGTGTGCTAAGCATAGCTAGGGGCTGCTGGTGCTGGAGATGGCTCTCTGGACCAATACAGGTGAGTGAGTACCCCACCAAGTACATGGCAGTGATTTGATGTGACAGCTACTACTGTTCCCAAAGCAAACGGTGTGCACCAACAAGAATCAAGATGGTGCTTTGGATGCTGCATTAGCAGGGGATAAAGATGTTTTGCTGCTTCTTGTATCTTAATTCTGGTCCAGAGAGAGTCTGAGAGAACGATGCTCTGGTAAGGGCATTTATGCGACTTAGAGGAGACCTCAGATCTGGGCCCTGTTCCAAAATATGGATTTGTTAGAGAAGGCGTATTTATGCTGATGGAATAGGTGCTTTTGGGGTTGAGTAGGAACTGAGCAGGGCATTTGAGGTTGGGACATAAGCACCACAAATTATGGTCTAGACATTTTTCTTTCTTTATTTATTTGTGGCTGTAGCTCCAGCTTTTCCCTATATCTCAATTCCTCTTATGTAACTGGGAACAGAAGCAGCTTTTACTTTCTAGGAGCAAGATAAAAATATAGGTCGCGAGGTGCTCTTGCATGATGATGATGGAAAGTGTGTAAGTATATAAAACTCTTGCTGACCTCACTGATGGCACAGTGCATGGTGCAGCATAAGGAACACTGGGCTGGTGGTCAAAAAGTTCATTTTTTTCCCTTGGCTGCTGAGTTGCTGCATGGCCTTGAGTGTATGACTTCCTTTCTTCTGTTTCTTTTGGCTTGCGTTTTTGTTAAAGCACGAACAGCACCTTGCACTGTGGGGTACTGATTGCAGCTGAGCTTTCTGAACACAACTATATCGCATAAGGCAAACTTATGAATTATTTCTATTGGTTGTCTAATAGAAAACAAATTTATTCTTACTCTTGTAGTAGAATGTCATTACTATTGCAAGGAAATGGAGTTTCTCCCAGCTGTGCAAAGCTGGTGACAGAACTAGGGAGCTTTGAACTTCCCGTGAATTTCCTAATGCATGAATCGTCACTGACTGGCAAGTAGAATTTTCCTTCATGCTTGTTTGTAGGTGAAACTCTGTGTTTAGGCTTATATAGCTATTTAAGCTGAGGCTGATGTCGAGGGCTTAAGGGTTGCATAGGTGTGCAGTTGACCTCTACAGAGGAGTTCAGGCTTTTCATGTCCTATCTGCTCTTAGCTTTCCTTTAAGGTGGGGTATGTGTCAGTGACGTTGGACGTCTCTTCAAATCATCTGGAGTTTGGAGCTAGAATCAGAGTTGGTGTGAAGAGTTAAATAGGACTGATTTCAGCGGAGCATCATCTATTTACAGTAATGTCCTGAATCAGACACTCGGAATTTAGTTCAATGACTTCTGGTTTTGCATCAGTTGACTGGAAGTCACATATTGTTTCCTGCCTGCTGCAGGGCCAGAAAGACCGAAAGATCTGCTTTCCTTTGTGTATCAGCTTCTCTTCTAATGCTAGACAGAGGCATTCATTTAGACCCAGACCTCACTAATGGTATCTTAAACCCAAAGACTAGATAAACTCTGTGCTAGCGCAAAACTAAAAAAGATTTCTGGACTGCTCACAGGAAACTCAGGCTATTGTGTATCCTTGCAGGCTACCAGAAACTGTTCTGTGGAGAGGGATCGAGACAACTTTGAGTGGGGCAACCTGCCTGCCAGCTGGTGTTACTCACCTTCTCTCCATGGAAAGGGTGTATTTTTAGCTTAGTTTTCAGAAGACAAGGTCTTGTGATGGTGGTGTCACTGCCTCTGACTCTTCACTTCTCCACTCCAATGATTTCTGAACCTATTATCCAACATCAGATAACCTGACTTGGTCAAAACTCTGAGTGACTAAACTGGAAGAAATTCTATGAAAATGGGTGTCTGGGTAGAGAAGAGATACTTAAAGTCGCCCTAGACAGAGACCTCAGGGATGGCTCAACCGTATTAGCCGAAAGAACTCAAGTTCTATTGGTCAAAAAACCTTTCGGGTTTGCCGTGTTTCCCAGCACATTTAACTGTCTCAGATGGCACCTGTTGAAGGAATGCTCTTAGTGAGGCATTTCATACCAAGAGCACCAAGGAATAAGAAAGGAGCCAGTCTGGTGCTCTTGCGTGACTCCAGTGACAAGTCAGTGCAGCCAGCACTGCTTTCTACCCGGCCCCTGGCTGTCCGTCCTGCATACTTAGGGATCGACTTAATACCCTTTGTAGGTCAGACCAGGCACAGGTAGGGATTGTCTACGTTACGGTGTGCCGTGTTCTCTTACAGTGCTCCAGCTCACTCTGTTTCAAGTACCTCCTAGCACACCAAGAGTCATGGTCTTGCTCTGAACTTAGACATTTCTGGGAACGGCTGGGCTGGTGGCCAGATGAGATTGTACGTGAGCTTGGAGAGACCAGCATGGATTTAATCTACAGAAACAAAAAAGCACCCTATGGCCTACATTCTCCTCCTGAGCATATGAATGTTTGACTATTACTCCCTGCCTAGCACAAGCCCTGCTTTTATTTCCTTCACTCTCTCATGACTATTGTTTTAAATTCTTCCTCTGACTCCAAATTACCACGTGAAGCTCCAGTGCCTGTGGCAGTGCAGTTTGTCCTGCTGGACTCTCTAAAAAAACAAAGGCAGCAGCTGGAGCACCGTCCCTTTGCTCTGAGTTTCCTAAAATCATTGTGTCTAACTTGGTCCAAGCTCATGAAGTTCCTTGGATGCTTGGTGTTTCAACACCTCGCATACCCTGCTAGGAAACAAACACTGAACTCGTTAAGAAAATGTATGGGAGCTGGAATGTGCCTTCCTCATCAGGGATGCATCTGCATGAAAACACACAAAAGATGACTTGCAGCAATTATGCCAGTGGGTACCTTTTAAGCTGTTTTCTTAAGGAAATGTGGTTTTTCAAGCACCTATGCTGTCTGCCTACCTAGGGGTGGCTCTGTCTGTGAGTCTGTCCTCCCTGTGTCACCCTGAAACTCACTGGGCAAATTCAGCACAATATGATAGAGAGGAGAGGTCTCAGAGACTGTTATAAACGTCATTAACGGGATGACTGATAGTGAAATCACTGAAGAAAAGGCTACTAAGCTCACCCTTTAGTAGACATTAGGGAATCTGCATGGAGAGCGAGACATCAAAAGTGAAGCATCACCAGTTTTCTCTGCTCTCTGAACAACTTGTTTTTAGCTCTGCTGGACCTGAGTGAGACAGGGGAAGGACGGATTTAATTCCCCCACCCTGGCAAGGGAATATGCTTAGCCCCTGACATCATTATAGACGAATCCCTCCAGGGATATTAAAGATGGAGAGCATAGTTCAATCTTGGTGGCGTCATGTCCAGAGGGCCAGTGGGAGAAATCCTCCTTGCCTAGTTAGGCTTAAAGGGAAACTTAACACGAGGAGGATGACTAAAGTGCATTTAGAGCGAGTGATTTATGTAAAACTATAACCTTTATAAAATAGGATTAAGTGCCAATGTGCTTACATTTGGATGGGGAACGCTTGTTATTTGCCCTGCAAGAGTTATGGCCAATAGGTCTCTGCAAGCGGAGACTGAGGAAGAGACAGAGAGTCTCAGTCGCTTTTTCTTTTTCCCTTTGCTCTTGCCCCCCTCCTTCTTTCATTAAAGCTACACATCATATGAAGTGGCACCAGCTCAGAGAGTCTCTGACAAAACCATTGCATGGAGCCTCAGGACAGAACTTGCTGCAGTTCGTGTTCTCTCCCTCTGCCCTTCCTCTCCCTGCCTTTTGCTTTCTGAGTGTACATCCAATAAGTCAGATGAAACTTAATCTTGTTTGCGCTGTCTCTAATTCTCTCTTCCTTTCTCTTTTCTCCTTTTCTCTTGCTGCTCTGCTTCCTTGTCCCTCCTCTGCCCTCCAGCTTCAAGTTGTGTTTTATGTTGCTCTAGAACAGCAGCGCTTTTTGGGCTTACCTTTATTCTTCCCTGTTTCTGGCCTTCTCCCTTAGTTGCAGATCAATAAGTGCAAACAGTGGGCAAGGGAACACCAGTGGAATAAAAATGAATTGATACAGCTCAGTTCCTATTTTATGTCTCTTAAACTGTTGAACGGGCTGGTTTTGCAGCAGAGGTGTGCTTGGAGCAGAGGGAGCAATTCTGCTTTTTTTGCTCTGAGGCCCACAGATATTGGGTGCTCCAGCTCAGAGACACGAATGCTGTCTTGAAGATGAATCCCTTGCCCAGAAGGTGCAGGCTGTCGAGTGAAATGATGCTGCCATCTGTGATGATTAGTAGTGAGCTAATACCACAAGGCTCCATTTGCCACCACCTCTCTGTTCATATAGCACAGTCCTGGGTACTTTGGGATCTGCTTTGGGGTTTTTTTTCAGGTTCTGGGTATCGGTAAAAATCTACCAACAAAAGATCTTCTCCTGCATCATGAACTCAGCTCTGTAAGAAGATGAACTATCATTGCCTTGCATTTTTCGTAGTTTCGTGGTTTAGTTTTGTGGTTTTGGGGTTTTTTTGGTTTTACAAAAATGTCATTTAATTAGCAGACAAGGTGTGCTATAATCACTGAGCTGGGAACTCAGGCTTGTACCTTCATTTCTGTGTAAAAACTTTCTCCTTTTTAACACCATCCTCTGTGGAAAATGGGAAACATCACCCACCTGAAATGATGGAAGTGGGGAGCTCAAACCACTTAAAAATAATCACTGTCCAATGAAATCTGACTCTAGTAATTTCTTGGTTTTAGGAAAATCTTTCCTTTCTCATGCTAGTGGAAGAACAGAATTATTGGTAGACTTTGCTTTTCACATCTGCTGCTGCTATCTCAGGAGGAAATTGTGAGTATAAATCAGTTGGGGGCTCTGATCCAGCTATTCTCGTCTCTTTTTGAGTGCAGATTGCTATGTTTTCCTCCCTGTGAAACGGGAATTAGACTCATGGAAATGCAAGGCCTGTAAAGCTGATTCTTATCACACTCCAGTTTTCTGCTGGTATTATTGCAATGACTTCCGTGTTCTTTGCTCCTGGTATATATCGGGATTTACAAAGATAAGGGTTGGTGCAATAAGGTTCCTCAATATTAGTGAGAATAATTAATTTCTAGTCTGAGCCCTAACATGACGTGCCAGATATTGATGGATGAATAGTGAAAGGGGCAGAGGCGTCGCTCGATTTGAGTTCTAGCTCGTCCAAACCTTTTCGATATACTCTCAACTTTACCCAGGAGCTGTAATGTCGCATTTCTGCAATAAGTCCATTCTCAAATTTTTCATCTTGACTCAATATGATCTCTCTCTCAAATGATTACCTGCAGCTGTCAGGATTAGGAGCGTTGATCTGCTCTCGAGACAAAACATGAAGACGCTTTCGGGACCTGGTTT
Source organism: Sagittarius serpentarius (assembly GCA_034782735.1). NCBI lineage: Eukaryota > Metazoa > Chordata > Aves > Accipitriformes > Sagittariidae > Sagittarius > Sagittarius serpentarius. Next base: position 74,998,630 of record JAVKLA010000074.1, read on the forward strand.
TCTCAGCTTAGCGTGGCTAAACTGGCCACGCTCTAACAAGAACTTTTCTTCCAGTGACTCTGCTTTAGCGCAGGAGCTCAAAGCACCGCATTGAGCAGGGAGCCAGGAGAGCACCGAGGCAACGGAACTCCCTCCTCCCCAACACCCAAGACATCCCAGATCAGTTTGATTACAGTTTTGCTTGAAAGCTGCTGGGTCCCTTTGAGCCTAAATGGTTGTCATGTTTTACAGATGGATTATTCCAAATCCTTAGGGAGGGAAAAAAAATTAATAAGGAGGATAAAGTAGAAAACCACTGTTGCAACAATCACACCAGCTTCAGCTACCCGATGGCTGCTGTTGTGTAATGCAATCCCCATATATGCTGCATTACTGACTTCCAATATGCGGTAATATTTACATTAACATTAGGACACCATCAAGCCTTTACTTATCCCCATAGTTAAAATTGTTATCTGTATATGAACCCCAGAGATGATATATCTAATTGTCAGCAGTGACCTGATGATAATAGCAGTACGATTTAGTTACAATATACAGTATCATTAATCATCCAAATGTAGCATAAACCGAACGGACCATTTGCTAAGGTCTTGCCGGGGGTGGGAGGAAGGTCCCTCACTTATAACAGCTGTATACGCTGGAGACTCCCCTAAGGAAAGAGGCTAGCAGGATGGGGAGGAGATCTTCCGTGGAAATCAGAATCACCTTCAAGGGTGGTACATGCCTCTATTTATTAGCATTATGCTACATATGCTAATGGCAGACTGTACACTATTTCTGAGCATTAACATCTGCTCAAAGCAACAGACTTTCACTTACAGAAACTGATTTAAACTCAGTGAAGCAGATAAACACAGAAATCTAAGCAGGTGGCTGCGACTGAAGGAAGAATTCTCAATTCCTGTACTCAACCGATGAACTTCACTAAAACCATAATTAATATTCAGATAACTATATTCCGACACATAGAATAAACAAGATCATTTAAAGGATGCAAATGTCTACCTGGGATGAGGGGAGGCAGGGGCTCAGGTTTGGAATACAGAGTGGTTTGAATAGAAATCCAAAGCACTTTTTAATTTCGTACTGCTGCCTTTGATGTTGGCCTGGGCCAGAAAACACAAATAGCAAGAGGATGTTATTGCATTGTTCACAGGCATGAAGTGGGAATTAAACTTTTAAACAGGCAGTTTCTGGAAGGTAATGATAGAAATGAATCTTTCCTTGTCAGACGTTAAACGGTGTAAAGATCTTGTTACAAAAGTGCTGGTAAACTTGGTCGCTACTTTCAATACCCCAGCCTTTCATTTGGGAAATGTTGTACAGTCCTGACAAAAATATGGGAAAAAGAAATCCTCGTCTTTTCTCTCCAGTCACACTTGCTCAAGTTTGTTTTGAGCACTGATAGGTGGTTCCAAGTAAAAGACTCACCAGTGTTTCATCCACAGGATAACGTTGCAAAAGCAAAAGTCCTCCCCGTTTCCCTCAAACTCCAGACCCATCTGAAAGGTTGGATGGACTTTAAATCTAATCTAGCTGAGCCTGAAGCTTAGAGTGAAACGTTAAACGCGGGTGAATTTTACATGGATTCAGCTTTTATTGCAGGCATTTGATCTGGTGGTTCCAGGTGTACCGTTTCTCCAAAGAATTATGCGATAATTCTTTTTCTTATACTAGGGGTATATATCCTTATGGCCAGTCCTAAAAGGCATATTCAAAGCTTGTATGCTCCAGCTGTGTCTCTGGACTGGTATTTCCTCTTGGGTGCTTCCAAAAGAGTCTGCTCAAGGCTTTATTTTGCCCTCTGAATTACTTTTCTTCTCTCTATTGAGCAGAAGCATGGACTGAGGTGGAATATGTAGTGCACATACAGTACTAAGTTTTCAAGAACTGTGTATCAGATCCACACAATGATGAAATTGCTCATTATAGTTCTTTACATGAAGAAATGAACAACATCAGGCTTTGGAAATCCCTTGGGTCGAAAACGGTGAGGGGCTGGGAGAATGTTTGAGGGAGGTATTGTATACACTTGCCCTGTTCTTGCTGTTCCCTGGGCATGTGTTTTTGGACACTGCTGGGTGCAGGATGGCCTTGTGTGCTCAGTACCTCTGAATCAGTATGGCTGTACTTATGTTCTTAAGAAAGCGACACCTTTCTTTCCTTTTTCTTTCTTTTTCCCTTTGCATCTTTAATGTTGAAAAGCTTTTCTAAGCAACCCTCAAAGGTGTAAGCTTTGTTTATAAAGCTGGTACCTGTGTTCACTGGACTCTAGGAGAAGGTGAATGGGAATGAATAGCAAGCAAAGCAAAATTTAAAGGATAATTTTGAGACCCGACCCTCAAAATAACTAAATGCACCATGTGCATACTCAAAGAACCAATTTGCTATTCTTTTTTGGTATTGCTAGCTCTTCCAGTTTCTACAAGCCTGGTGTGCTTTGCTGTGCTTCCTCACAACCAGCTCCAGAATGTGTGAGAATATATGAGAATCTCTTTTTTTTTTTTTTTTTAGGTACATTTTCTAGACTGTGTGTTAGCTGAGAAAATCTGAACCTTAAAGATTGAAATATTGCAAAACAACAATTAGAAAACTCAAAATGTACTGGTTTGAGCTAAAATGATTGAATGTCTTTTGTCTTAAGAATTTTAATCCAACGTTGTAATTTTGGAGGATCTCTTCCATTTTTCTGAATGCATCAGAGCCGGCAATAAAGCTCTATTAACCTTTAAACTCCAATTTCTTGTTTTCTTTGAAATCAAAACTAGCAACTTCATGGCCTTCCAAAATCTAATAGCAACTCCCTCTTCTGTGTACACTGGGAATCACAGGGTATAACTATGCTACCCGGACCTTTTGGGAGGAGTCCTAGGATACTGGATACCTAAGATACCTGTATCACTGTGAAGATTTGAGCTTTACTCCTGCCGATCCACCGTCCTGCATTTTCACTCCCCAAGTACAGGTCCTCCTATTGTCCCTCTGTGGATTCTGGATATTGGAGTCGGCTAGGCATTTTTTGTGTTACACAGTTATCAGAAATGCGGGGGCAAATTCTGTTACGCCCATGCAATCCATTTGACTTGAGTGAGGCCGCACCCCGTTAAGTACTTCCATCATATGCTCAACAAAGTCAATAATAAAGCTCCTACTGGCTTCAACTGTGCAGGATCAGGGCTGAACTGGGGGAAGAATGTACGATGTTATTATCACTTTAAAATTATTAGTTTCCATATGTTCCCAAATTTGTGGGTATTTAAAATGACTGTTAGAGGCATGCCTGACTATGAAATTCTGTTCAAAAGGATTTGTTACTTCAGAATATTAACAACCTGGAAGATTTTTCAGATGAAATTATGAGGCTGTTGTAGCTTTTTCTTCTCTCTCCCCCCCCCCCGCCCTCTGTGCTTAATTGTATGCACGCGAATGGTTTCATTGACTGCTTTGGAGGGGTGCAAAAAGATCTGCCTGAAAAACTGTTCTGTACAAAATCGCAAGGGGGAAATGAAAAGAATGCCTACCAATCTGTTAAAAAAAATAAAATCGCCCAAGTGTGTGGTATCAATTTCCAGGGAAGAAAAAAAGGGTGTTTTCAAGAGCCCCTAATGCAGTCCTAAGTAAGTCTTCGCTGCCAGTTTAAAAGAAGAATTTGTCTGAGGGAAAAAAAAAAAGCAAAAGCAGCCACCAAAGAAGGAGCATGCCTGTAAAAACAAACTTTCTTTAAAAAGCGTACTTGCAGCTGCTGTCAGACCACGCTGCAAAATGCGATGCAGTTACAGCCATCTTTTCCCCCTTGAATTCCCCTCCCTTTTTCTGCATGTGTATTAAATGCCTGGCTGTTATCCACTCAGCGCAGTAGGGTCACTAAAGATCGGATGATATTCTTTTAGCCAGCCGTGACTGAGCGAAATACAGCATCTGTGTTTGGAGCCAGGGCCCCAGTTCTGCACCGTGTTATTTATCCAACCGTCAGGAGACACGGACTCCTGTTGCCTCGAACGGGAACGACCATGGGGTTAGAGTGGAAGGTGTGGAGACGTTGTCAGGATGGGAGCTGCTGGCGTAGAGGGGCAGGAAAACGTGTGTAATGGGTGGACTGGCTCTGCAGCTAAGCCATCCTACTGCCTGAAATACGTGGGTTGCTCTGTGCCCTGGCGTACCCCTTTGGGTACTGGGAATTCCTCCTTTCCTCCTCCCCGCAAGCGAGGGAGAGGCATAAGGTTTGCAAAGCAGTCGGAAATCTCCGTTTGAGCAGTAGGACGGCTGTACGAAGATGTATAGTTATTATAGACATATATATAGCAAATAAACCCGACTGGAATCAGGACATCAAAAGACTGATGCTCTCTCCCAAGTATTCATCCTTTAAGTACTGTGTCTTTCTTTCTTTCTTGTTTTGTTGACTGCCTATTAGTGTGCTAATCTCTTGGGGGAGATTACTGAACAAATAGCTGTTGGACAAAAATAATGACAAGGAAGGAAAGCACGAAAAAAATGTAAGAAATGGAGGAGGGGCCAGTGATCGTAGAAACAGAGGCATATGAAATCGCTCACTGGTTTAAGAGTGAAGGAGGGCAAAAAGCCCAATTATCCTACAGGTCAAAGGGAAAAGGAAACCAGCTGCGCACAGAGGGGACTCAGCACCCTTGCAGGATCTGCCCGTGCCTTCCCCAAAAGGTGTAAACGCGTATCCTATACGGGAGCGGTAGCAGGCCATGCCCAGTTCCCCTCTTCACTGCTCCCGCAGGGGTGATGGTTGCTGTCCCTGTGAATGCTTCAGATTAAAACGACGACTTCCTGAGCTAAACAGCCTGAGAGAGAGCTGGGAGCCGTGACAGCCTCATGTCCTCCATGGAACTGGTGTGGACGGAACGCACACAGCATACCCCAAGCTGCGGGTGATGCCGGCCACCTGCGGGGACCTCCACCAGTTCCGAGCTTGGCCCCCGCAGCCACCGCTGCTGCCCGGCCCCGGCCGCACTGGAGGCACGGGTCAATGCGAGGCAGGGCCCTAACTGGTTTTCCAGCTAACTCGTTCAGATAACAACTCTATTGTCCGCGTTATGTGTCACACAAGTATTGTCGCTTCCTGGGAGGAGCTATTTGTCTATATTTGCCTAGGATTGCTTTTGAACTGGACATTGAACCCATTTCCATGCAATGATTAACACTGGTGGTGGAGCAAACAAAGGGAAATAGCTTGGAGTGAGCTGGGTTTTTTAAAAAAAAAAAAGAAGAAAAAAAATCCCTGTGGTCTGATACTGCTACAGTCAAGGGAAGGCGTTCTGTAATCTGGGAACAGTCCTATATATAGCAATATGCCTGAGTGCCTCTGGGGAGCTGAAGCACTTATAAATCTTATGTATTAGATGGAGGCAGAGTACAGCACTCTCTCTGTTCATATGGAGGTGGCTGTTTCTAGTGGTTCTTGTGCATCTTGGAGTAATATCCCCGTACTCCAGGCTGCCGCTTTAAGAGAAGAAGAAATCCCTTTTGCTTTTGTTCTGGCCTCTTTGGCTCTTTCCTAATTTCTTTTCTATTTTCTCTACTTTTTGCTTAGTTTGGGGAGACTGAGAGCAGACAGTTAGCTTGATGACTAGACTTGCACGATTTTTTTGTCAGCTGATATTTGTAGAGGAAAAATAGCTTAGCGGGAAGGAAAGCTGTTCACAGATTTGGAGGAAATTTGGCAAGTTGTTTCAAGCAGGACATAAAAAGGATAAAGGCAAAACATTTTCTTTGATTATCTAAAAAAAAAGTTTATCTGTGGGAATAATTTCTTTTCTTAAATAGCCAGCACTTGGTTTTGTTATTATTTTTTAAGAAAAGTATAGAAGATGCCCCAACATGAAAGTTCTCAAAAGCAAAATACCTTGAGATTTTTTTTTAAACTTAGAAAATAAATTAATTTTTGAGCTTAATCTAAACTTCTTTTTTGCTTTCTTTTTTCTTTTTCTTGCCCCACAGATAAAAAGTATCCCAAACCTCCCAAGCCAGATGTCATTAACCGTTTTCAGGTCTGTGGTTCTGATTTCTCCCTGGCGCTGCAGTCCCTGGCTATCACTCCCACCTCTGTCACTGATGTGCCCTATGTCCTTGGTCAAGTCATCAAATCTCTCACTAAAGATTTCTTTCTCCACACATGCATGTGCAGCACCTTGCACAGAGGGGACTGGTTTTGGCAGTGACCTGAAGGTGTCACTCCTACACAATGAATACTGGTACCCTCCACGTACTGTTTAGCAGCAGGATGGCTGCACTGCAGTTACAATGAACATGCAAAAAATTGCAATAGGTCTCACAAAGTACAGCTTTAGCACTTAAAAGACACCAATATATTGAACCATTTGTGTCGATATTTATTCCTTAGCAGCTGCATTACATTGGCATATAAGCCCCTATCTAGCTTCCATTAAAATCAGTGACAAACTCCCATTGACTTAAATGGGGCAGGACAGAGCCCTAAATCTTTAATGTAGTTGTGTGCATGTCTCTGATTTTCTAGATAATGTAACCACTACCATGTAAAAATAGATCTCTTATATGCACTTTGCTCAAATATCTGTAAATGTGACAGTAACACCCTTTCGCATTATATGCTGTATATCAACAAGTTATTTCTACTCAGTGAGAAAGAAAAAAAAAGTTCTTAAAAAGTTTTTTTTTCCAAAAATGCAAATGTACCTCCGTATAGAATTTCCCAGCTAAGGCTGTCTATAAATATTAATTCTTCATAACATATACCAAAGCTGTCTCACACTAGGAATTTCGCTCTGAAAGATTCAATCCTTACGCAATCACTGCATGCAAATATTCCTTGGTGCCTATACATCCCCACATTAACAGCACCAATTGGGTTAAAATAAGGCTGGCACTTACACCGAATGCTGTCACCAGGGTTGCCAGATCCTTTTCAACCTCGCTGCAGCCTGACCCTGCAGTTAGGATCAGGTTATGGACAGTTTTACTCGCCGTAATCGGCAGCTGCTCCTGAAGTGCCTTCCCTGCTGCCGCCCTGCAGTGTTATTTCCACCCGGTGGCAGTGAGGAGGTCTGGGCTGCCACGGCTTTCAGGCTTGGTGGGGAAAGGATGTCACATCGATGCTTAAATGCCCCTTCTGGCTAGCCTCACAGGGCCAAATCCTCAGTGGGTAAAAAATCAAGAGCTTCACCCTTCTGCCTGCTGAGGTTTTGGTCATCTCGAAGCAAAGAAATGGAGGAAAACGCTTTCCCCAGCCGTATGTGCAGCCTTGCTCACACACTGCCCGCTCCCCCTTCTTCCCTGCCCCATCCTGTTGGTGTACATCTGCAGCTCCCGACTCCTTACAGGCAAGGGCGAAGGGCTGCAGAGGTGTCCGCTGTGTGAAGACAGGAGGGTAAAGCAGACCCTCCCAGGCCACGTATCTCCCCAACACTCCTGTCCAAGTGGCCGAGACCCGAGGACATCCCTCCCTCCGGCCCTTTCTCAGGATGGGGTAAAGAAAAGCTGGAAGGGCAAGAAGGGATCTTGCGGGAGACATCCCAGGGTGGCTGTCACGTTTGCCGGGTTAATTAGCCAAGACCGAAAGCCACCCCCCCGGCTGCCGCCGGGCCCCTCCGAGCCCCTGGCTCTTGCCCGGGCACCTGGAGCAGTTGGGCCGCTGAGATGGCTGCCAGCCACGTTGCCGAATAACATCTCAGCGTCTCCTCACACTTCCCCCGTCTGCTGGTATCCATCTGCTGTCTCTCGTCCCCTGCTCGTTGTCCCAGCGCCTTGAGGCAGGAGGTGTCTTTTTGTCCCCCATCTGTGCAGCACCCAGCACAGGGGGGCTCCCAGCCCCAACGGAGGTGACATGGGGGGCAGCTCTAGCCCAGAGCCGAGGCAATCCCAAGAGGCGGCCACGCCACATGAAGCAGGAGGGTGCATTTAATGCAGAGAAGGAGGCTGAACTGCCCTGCCTCTGTTTGCTCTCTTTACACCATTGTGTGGATTTTCTTTCACCAGGCTCATCCTGGGCACTGGGGTGCACCCCAAAAGCTGGCTCACCACACCCTACGGGAAAGAAACAGCCTCTCAGAAACGGAGCCGGTTCCCCTGGCAGTGGTGTCTTTAGGCCTGGTCCGCAGTAGGATTTGGAAGATGGGAATTAACATGCATTAATCCTGCAGCCTTGCTGAAGCAACGTCTAAATAGCTTGTATGTATTAAACACTCACAGCACTTGCTGCCCGAGCCTGTTACTGCCTTTCAGCTAACGCCTCTAGAGAAGGTCCTAACCAGACACCAAGACGGAAAACGAAACAAAACTTTAGGCAGCCTGATCTTAAGCAGGGGTGTTTGGAAAGGGAGAGTTAGGGGCACAGATTACACCTCAAGTGACCCTGATGCTCTTTTAACTGGCGGGTTTCCTATGGTCCTGGCAGGTAAATGCACAGAAAAACATAGCTATGGTATAGTGACTCATGGTCCTCTAGAAAACTCTCCCTGCGTGCTCCAAATCCTCACTTCAACCCCGCAGTATCAGAGAGGAGCCAGCAGGCTTGTAGGAGATGACTGAACTTAAGTCAACATCTTCAGCATAATTTTTTGGGTAGGCTTTAAACCTGTTCCATGAATCGAAGGAGCTCTATCGGCATAAGGGCTCCCCCACCACATCCCCCTATATAACTGCATCTAAACTAGTTACCCATCAGGGCTGTGATCATTTTGGAGTGTATAACGCACATGTTCAGCTTCTGAAATGTGTTCTGGCCCCGGTGACTTTGCAGTGGCATTCACAAGATTTGGATCTGGCCCCTCCTGTTGTTCTGTAGCTGCGTCTCTGATTACGTGAATGTTAGTGTGTGGGGAAGGGGGATCAAAAAGGTCCCCATCTGTCCTGATTCTGAGAGACTTGGGCCTGATCCTTCCATGCCAGTCGCTGCCAGTAACGCTGCCCTGCCAGCCCATCCCAGGCAATAAGGGATTGCTTGCGAGGAGTAAAGGTGGAAGAGGAGGATGTCAGGCAGCCCCTCCTGGAAAGATTTATAAATGCACCATAACTGACTTCACAGGCTTAGTACCTTGGAGAGTAATTGAAAGAGATGTTCCATATTGATCTTTTCAGAAAGTTCAGTTTGTCTAATCCATCCCCTCCCTAGAGCCAGGTGAAAAATGTTTGAACTTGTAGCGCCGGGTTGGATTCTGCTCTCTGTCACCTGGGTGTAAACCTAGGCAGGGAACTGTGAAGGCCATAGCAGTTTCCATGGTGTAAGGGAGAGCAGAAGCCAACCCCAAGCGCAGCCAAAGTGTACTGGTGTGTCTGTAGCTGGACATGGTTTGAGGAAAACCACTTTTGTCACTGCAGGTTTCCAGTGATTTTATGGGATGGGCATTAGGCATCCATGTTGTGATGTGAATGCCAGGGATTTATTGCACAAAATACGGAGAGGAAAGATGATTTTGTGATTAAGAAATCAGACTGGGACTTGTATAATCTGTGTTTAATTCCCAACCCAGCTGTAGATTGCTGCTCTGCCCTTGGATATGTCACTTATGCTCAGATCCATAAAGCTATTTAGGTATCTAACACCCATTGATTTCAATGGGAGTTGGGCTCTAAGTGCCTTTAAGGATCTGAGTCTTAATCTCAGTGCAACTCAGGGTTAGGAACCAAACCTATTAGATCACAATCTGGTACTTCTTTTCTCCTACTACATGTGTGCTTGTTCGTGTCCATTTGGAATATAGTAGGTCTGTATGTGCCTGTAAAGCATCTAGCACGGTGGGGTCCTGATCTCAGGTGTTGCTGGAAAAATATAATACAAATGTGATCACAATTTTAAAAAAAATGCATCGAGAGCTAAACTGCAAGAAAATAATCTAAGGACCTTAAAATTACAGCCTATTTTTTAATGTTCTCTTGTGCTTTAAAAATTATTAGCAAACTCCGTGTCTTTTGCTGTGCATTGATCTCCTGTGGCCTTTTAAATTATTCAGCCCTTCTAGCGACCCTTCCTCAAAACACCTCAGTTATTTTACAAGTGTGAATTAGGCTTTGAATCCTACCCTTCCGGACATGGAGTTACTACCTTGCTTACTTTGCAGTTCAGGAAACTGAGTCACAGAACTTGGCCCCAGACAAAAGGTACATAAATGAGCAATTAGGTCTTGAAACAGCAAAACATCCCAGTGAACGCTGCCCAGGAACAGACCCACGGTCCCCTTGTTTCAATCAGAGTTACAAGCATCCCAACTTGAACCAGGTCTCTGGGGGTGGGAGTCCCAGTTCCGCTCCTCTAATTACCGAACGACTCTTTTCTGCCACCTCCTCCTGCTCCTCACTAGGCCTGTTCTAACAACAGTATTCTCCACTCTAGGGTTGTCCCTCTCCCTCAGTAAGAGCAGGCGATGTGTGGTCCTTCAGGAACACGAAACCAAGCCACCACAGAGAACACGCTGTTTTCAGGGTTGTGTAGTCTTTCTGAGTAAGAAGCTGTTTACACCTCGTACCAGATACACCATCAGGTGTGTCTGGCAGAGTTTGCACAGCATGAGGACTGCAGGTGTATCCTTTGCTAATAGCCGCCAGAGAGAGACAGAGAAAGGACGGAGAGTTTTCTCCATTCTCGTTCCCCCAGGCTACCCCATGCTGTGCAGGAGATGTGGGGGAATCCCTTGCCTGCCATGGACGATTGGGGTTTGCAGGGACTCAGGCATAGCTGTGTGTTACCACACTTAAACATGAAGAGCCAACTTCAAAATCTAAGCCTGTTTCCAGGAAGGGTAAGACACTTCCATGGACGAGCACTGGATTCTTCCTGTCTGGGGCATATTTTCCCCAGAAGTAGCGACTATCCTTGATATTCCTGCATTTTTTTAAAGTGCAAGTTCCTAAACTTACGGCACTGTCCTCCTGCTCTTTGGATGTCAATATCCCCAAGGGCCAGATCCTCTCTGAGGATCCACTGCACAGAGGCAAACCATGCCGTCTGGGGAGCGCCGAGGATGAACGGGGAGCCGGAGACATCCAGTGCTTCCTGGCTGTAATGGATCATATCATCCGAAAAGAGCAAGAGGGATTTGAGGGGGATGTTATGGCCTTATTTTGAAACAACCTTTAGGTATAAAGCAATTAATTAATTTCCTGGATTAAAAGGAGCCTTGGAATGCCTAGTGGTGTTGCAGTACACCTAAGACTTGCATAACCAGGACGAAATGGGGAGAATCACGCCAGGAGGAAGCCATTATCCTTATCGTATCCAGGAAAATGGGAGCAGTTCCACCTGGCGTTTAATTCATGTGAGTGTTGCTGATGGGTTTAAAGCTCTTCTGGTTTTCTCATGTGTGTGGGGAAAAAACAACCACCAATGGCAGAGCTCTCCAAATAAATTAAAGGACTTTCTTTTCCCTACTCAGTTGCCCTCCCTGTCACATCCCTCTCTCCCTCCTTCCTTTCTCCCCTATAAAAAATAATCATTGTAAAATAAATGAGTGAAAAGCCAGCGTCTTACCAAAGCATCTTTGTGGAAAGGTTTAATTTCCTGCCCTGCTGTGTTTTTGTGTGTGTGTGTTTCTCTTTTCCCCAAAGGAAGGAAGGAAATAAAGACAAAAGCAGTGGGAGAAAAAAATAAAGAGAATCCAGAACTTGACAGCCAATAAAGGGAAGGGATGTTTAAGGAAAGAGCGGCCTGATCCTTCCCGCATTTCCATGAGTTTATTTTCCTTGCGCCAAAAGGATCAGCCACCTCTATGAGGATCTGGTAGAATGCAGTAAAACATAAAGCAGGCGGTGTCTATCAGAGAAATGAAGTTTGGCATGCCTACACCCTCCCTTCCAACTCGGAGCGTCTTTGTACGAAGCACCAGCAGCCGCGCGAGACGAGCTATGGGAGCGCGCAAGAGGCTTGTAATTTATGACCTCTGGCGGGGGCGGGGGGGGGTCTTTTATGGTCTCTGCCTGTTGTAGAGGCAAGTAGGGCTGGGTGGCACCCCCGACCGCCCAGCGTGTGGGTTGGGAGGGCCCCGAGCCCTCCCTGGAGAGAAAGCCAGGATGCTCTCTTGCAAGATCCGAGCGCCGGGCGAGCGTGTGCGGCAGAACAGATAGGAAGGAGCCACGATGTGGCAGCATTGTATCTGGTGTGTTGAAGAGACAGCGAGAGTCAAGCTAGGCTGACCTTGGTCCTGCCTATGTCAAATCCAAGCTGATTTATTAGGAGAGGGTCAGTGCTGAAGGAGACATAGAAGGAGTAAAGTTTGTTCTCAGGTAGGGGTGCCTCAGTAACTACTCCTTTCTGGAGAAGAGGAAAAAGAAGCAAAAAATTGGGGTGGCTTGATTATTATTCACGCAAACAGACTGGATTCCCTTGAGCAAGAATCTGGCAAAGCTCTGCCTGTTAGGAAATATCTGTTAACACAGCATGTGCAAGTCCAACAAGGTCTGATCCCTGATACTTCAAGTGAATGTCAATTTGTTAACTTTCTGGAAGATCTCAAAGTTCTTCATGGAGAAGTTTTATTTATCCAGTTCTGTAGAGCAAAGATCAGAAACACAATGTCGACAAGTTAAATATCTTGAGTTTTTTAAGTCAATCCCTAATTTACAGTGTCCAGCTTGAAACGCCAACTGCAGTAGGGACCCCCCTCCCCAAAGCACGTACACAACGAGCATACAAAACAAGTAGGCACTAAAAAAAAAGTGACAGCCAGTTTTAATTTTTCTCTAGAAATGACTTGCTCAGCGTCTACGGAGTAAACCAACAGCTGAGCTAGGAAAAAAAAAAAGCTCTCTCCTAACTCCCAGCTCTCAACAACACCGTAATGGTGCGTTAAAAGCCTAGATAGGGCTGCGAATCAAAGACGGTCCTCGTGGCAGGACCCAGGCCAGGTGGGTGGCTTCGCTGGGCTTACGCCAGCAGCTCACCTGAAACAGAGAGGGAAGGAGCCACCAAGACAGGCCGCTTGATCGTCAGGTTCATTTTGTCTGCAGCTCCTCAGAAGATTTCTGTGCCTTTCTTTCTCCACCCCTTAGAGAGAGAACGGCTCCCATCAGGAAAAAAAAAAAAAAATACCAGAAGAAGGGAAAACGCATTTGGGTTGTATAATTTGGGCACGAAGCTGACATAAAAATAAGGGCTTCAGCATCTGGGCTTGGTGAGGGGCGGGGGGAAGAGTCTTTCCCCTAGAGTTCATTTTCCAAGCAATCTAGGTAGTAACTCCAGCTCATACACCAAGAAAAAAAAAAACTTTAAGAGGAGAAGCAAGCCTGGTCCGTCGGTGTGGTTAGTGCGGTGAAGGGGCTGCAAGGCGAACATGCTAGGCATCAAGAGC